>CM060309.1:41706424-41731424 GCA_030674185.1 Monoplex corrugatus
TGGCAAAGTGACAGAGATTATAAACACAAGCGATCTTTTTCAAAGATCTACACAACCATACCACTTAGTCAATATACACATTTTTGTATTTTAAACTCTGGTAATGCATATCGATGAAGTGACGTAGATTATAAACAATAGTGGTCTTTTTCAAAGATCTACATAAGTATATCAGGTAGTCAATGTACACATTTTTGTATATTTGACTCTGGTAATGCACTGAGAGTCTGTTTGTCAAAATGACTGGATGCAGACAAATTTTGAAGGTCTTCACTGGCATCATCGTTGAGCACTGCAGTTTTCAGCGAGTGGAGTCAAGCATTGAAAGGGAAGGAGAAGGTGACTTGCGAAAAGAAAGAGCCAGTCATCTGCCTATAATGACCACAGACCAATAGCAAACCTTAATCACAACCATGAGATACAGTGCTCAAAGTCTGGAGGCTCTGGAGAAGGGACAACACAACTTCAAAAGATTTTATTATTCAAGGATTTTAGTATTCTAAGTTCCACTGGACTTGTCTTACGGCTAGTCCTGGCTACACTACACACATAAAGACGTAAAAATGAAGCGAAATACTTGTTAAGACTTAACAAATAAAATAAAAATTGAATTGTAAAGACCCTCCACCCCCCGTGGGGATGCCGGTGGCTCTTTCAGTATGAATAGTACCCCACCTTCTGGAAATTCTGTGCTAGAAATTTCCTTTTTTCTGTTACTCTTTTCTGCCTTGTTCCTTTGCTTTCTGTCATTTCTTCCTATCATTTTTTGCCTTGCTGGTCCAGTCACCTGTACGTATTTTCTCTTAGAATTTATAATTGGGTACATGTATTAGGTGCATTTTTTGGCTCTAGGGAAATGAGATATGCGGAAGCAATTTTAGGTGATCTAGGCCCGTTTTTATGTATGTTTTAGTGTCCTTAGTTATGTTTAAATGTGTATTCAGGTGTGTTTTTTTAAACCCCGTGTGTGATAAATTGGACGGATTGGTCAACGCCAAGGGCATCTCCTTAGATTATGTGCACGAATGCATTGACATGTGTACTTTATTTTCTTTTCTATTTTTCTCCCAGTTGAAGTATTGTGTATGTTTTGAAACAGGTTATAGCCTTGATATGGCTCTATACAGTCGGCTGGGCTTTAAACAAAAACGAAATGAAATGAAAATGAATTGTAAAGATATCGGTTACAAACGAACACAAGAAACGATGCATGGAGTAGGAATGATAATACGGATAGAGACAATGGCACAAAAAAACATCATTTTTCAACTGTAGAAGTTATTAGCTAAACGCCATTTTCCAAACACGCCATTGCTAATTTAAACATCAAAAAAGGGGAGGCTACTGGACCGATGCCAAGTTGTAAGCACGGTCAGAATGGGTCGCCATGTTGGTGTATGGCATTAGACCAACACAGGCAATGTTTGGAGGGTGACGAGTGTTTCCTTAACTGGGACACTGTCTGTGTTGGGTTAGCGCAGAACATCAACAGACAAGCGTTGTGGGATGGCCCTCTTGGGATTGCCTTTGGATTTGTGCACTGTTTCTGGTCTGCTGCTGCTGCTCTGTTCATTGTTGCCGTCAGTTTTAGCTTGCAAAAAAAGATGCTTTTAGATTTTGTATCCTATTGTAAGTGATGGATGGCTGGGGACAGAGAGGGTTGAAGATGTGCTTGCGGTGGTAAGAGGTAGATGCGTATGGAAGGCCATGATCGCCAACGCCATGCGGCAGGGCACTTGATGATGATTGTAAGTGATGGTTTGGAGTTGGTGCACACTGTTGATTTTGTCTACAGTAGGTGGCTTCTACAGGATAAAGATAGGCCTATAGTTTGAGGATTTACTTTTGTTTTTCAAAAAAAGTGTGGATTGAGTTGGGAATGGTTGCAGTCGAGAAACCATTTGTGGAAAACACATGTATTTTTTTTTCAAATCCAGGGATTATGAACGGCTGGTAGATACGTAAACAGCTACAAGACAACTCAAAGTAGGGCATGGTTATATAGAAAACAAGAAAAATGGACTTTTACATCAGGTTTAAGTTGCATAAAAAGACTTAAGCACTGTGCAGGTGATTCCGTAATACCATTCTTATGCCCAGCATGAGAAAAGTTAGAGCTTAAAGAATTGCACCGTATTTGATAAATCTGCACAAAAATGCTAGGCATAAATCCCTTCACCCTGTCGAATGTTTGACATTTTGGCTGACAACATGGCGGGAGGGAGACAATGAAACAAACCAAACAAAATCAAACCAAACCAAACAACTTGTCGACAAAGGAAAAAAAACATTTGTTAGGTGGTCAGTGATGTTTGGTTAAGTACAAGAGCGTGGGTGAATGAAGTAGAGCAGTTATTGAGTAGAAGTGGGGAAAGGGAGAGCAGAGCTACTGTCGATCATTACCCTCCCCAGACCACACACCAAATAACAAATCTGAAACAACAGCGCCCAGACACATCGCCAGAGGCTAGGCTCTCTCTCTGGGGAATGGACAAGAAAGGGGAAGATGTAGGAACGATGCCAAGCCATTTTCAGCACAGTCAGTATGATCCGTGATGT
This sequence comes from Monoplex corrugatus, assembly GCA_030674185.1. NCBI lineage: Eukaryota > Metazoa > Mollusca > Gastropoda > Littorinimorpha > Ranellidae > Monoplex > Monoplex corrugatus. The sequence continues at coordinate 41,708,984 of CM060309.1, forward strand.
ATGATGTTGGATCAACACTGGCAATGTTCGTGGGGGTGACGGGTGTTGTTATTGCTGGGACACTGCCTGTTTTAGGTTAGTATAAAATACCAACATACAAATGTTGTGGGATGGCCGTCATGGGCCTGTCTTTTCATCTGTAGGCTTTTTACATCTTACAGTCTTGCTAGATGTGTGGCAAAGTTTTTTTTTTCTTGAGTAAGACCTCTCCTTGGTTGTATTCAATCGCTATTGATGTTGTTTTAGTGTCAGAAGGGATGTTGCCTAACACTACTGACATCAAATCATTGGTTCTTTAGGACTATAGAGCACCTGGTCGCAACAGGAAAGCTGGAGGGAAAGAGAGCACCAGATAGACCCAGGGAGAAAATATTGGACGGACTTGCAGGGTGGCTGGGGACAGATAGGGTGGAAGATGTGCTTGCGGCAACAAGGGATAGATACATATGGTGGGCCATGATCGCCATCGCCATGCGGCAAGGCGCATGATGATGATGGGCTGCCTAGTAAATTGAATTTACATACTTTTGTTGTTGCCTTCTTTTTCTTTTTGTTTTTTTTCCCTTCAAGATTATGGTCTACTTGAACGGCATTGTTTACAGTGCAGTGATGGCTCTGCAACATACTAACTATATATTTTTTTTCAAATTTTGTTAGGAGAACAGGCACATTTAATAGTGATATAAACAAAACTTCAATGGACAGAACCTCGTAGGGCCTACCTTGATCACGATGAGTGAAACTCTAGAAGTGAGTAATTATTACCACACTGTTCCATAGTTCAGCCAAATATGATTTAGATGTTTTGCACAATACATTGTGTTGATGGTTTTGAGTTTCAGATTCGTCATTGTTAGGATGATGTGTATGTAAAATATGTTCAGTTGCACAAACTGGTGAGATCACTGGTTTGGTTTGACTCTGTTGAGTTACTTCATTTGCTTTTTGGTGAGACCAAAACAAAACCAGACATGTACAAATGAAAGGAAGACAAAACTGCAAGACTGTGGACAGTTTATCAGATAAAGCAAACAAGTTTTCGTGGTGATTGTATCCTTTGCTTGGAAGTGATGCTGATAGATCTGCTCTCTTCGTCGTTGCTGACAGTTACATCTTGCCCAAGGATCTCTGCAGCCTTTGTGTCTGGCCGTCAAGTTCTGGAAACCCTGGAACTTGGGGTCCTTTTGGTTCATGCAACAGTTTTAGACTATTTTTAGGTGCACTTACACATTTTAACGTACCTTGTGAAATATGACAACGAATCTGGCTTCTTAATATCTAGCCACGTATTCTTATAATTTGTCTTTTGCGCTTTTTTATGTATGTGGATTTTGTTGGTAGATATATATATCTATATATATATATATATATATATTATATTATATATTTATTTGTATATACATACACACATTTTATGTATATATATATATATATATATATATATATTATATATATATATATATATATATATATAGGTATTGTTTTTTTTATTATGCTTGATGCAAATGTGTGTATACTTGTATTGTAAACACATAGATATTTTGCATGAAATGGACACTTTTAAATGATAAGGATGAGATTGCAATTGGGATTTGTTTTTTTTTCCATATTGTATGTATTGCTTGTTCAAAATGAATTTAGAAAAAGGTTTGAAAGAGAACAACCCATAAACATAATATACACGATCCAACATGGTCATGACATAGAATAACAAGAAAAATCCCATTTCAATGAATTAGTGTCATTTTCTCCTGCCACATTGTTCGTTGATGTCTGCTTATTTAAAAAAGAGTTTAAAAAGATTCTTGCTTGGCAGATAATGTATTTATATGGTCAAAGTTTCCTCCTGTTTGAATACTATTAACCAAGATGGGATATTTGTTTCTCCCGTCTCTGTCGTTTTCTTTTTCAGTCTCGCATATTGTTAGCTACAAACTTCTTTGTTCAGAATAAGTCATTTGTAAGCCCATTGCTTACCATCTGCTGTGTTTCCACAACATTTGATTTAAAACTAATTAGGTGACTCAGCAACGTTGAGAATCCGGTGGTGTAGTGAGTGATACGTATCACAATGTGTGACAGAACTATTTTGTGTCTATTTATGTTTGTGCTTCTGCACAATACGATTCACATTTGTAGTAAAACATTTTTTTGTCATGGACTCTTTTTTTTTCTTTTTTAGTTGTTAACAGTTGCAATCGATGTATTAATTTCAAAGAAGACACGCGAATTTCGTAACCAGTAATTATAAATTGCTGAGGAATAATTAAATAAGCAGGACAGCTACACCAGAGCCAGCATGTAGTCTTAGATGTAAAACTGGAAAGCCAGAGTTTCAGTTTGCTTAAGACCCGTGATATACCGGGGGCTCTTTCAGGATAAAAAATGTCCCCGCCCTCTGGAAATTCTGTGTTACAAATTTCCTCTTTTCTGTCATTCTCTTTGTTACTGTCTTGTTCCTTTGCTTTCTGTCATTTCTTCCTATCATTTTCAACCTTACTGGTCCATTCACCTGTGTTCGGTAAAGTCCATTCACCTGTGTTCCATAAAGTCTTATGTACTTGCTCTTAGGACTGATAATTGGGTACATGTATTAAGTGTATTTTTGGCTCTAGGCAAAATGTGATATGCAGAAGCAATTTTAGGTAATTTAGACCCGTTTTATATATACGTTTAAGTGTCCTTCGTTATATTTATATTTATATTCAAGTTAATTTTTTAATCCGCTGCGTGATAATCGGACGGAGTGGTCCTTGGATTATGTGCACGAATGCACTGATATGTGTACTTACTTTTCTGTAACACCTTTTTTTTGGTCTGTTGAAGTATTGTGAATGTTTTGAAAAGGTTATAGCCCCGATATGGCTCTACACAGTCGGCTAGGCTTTAAACAAAAATAACAATAACAAGTTTTACTCAAGATGTTACTGTGGTATGAATAGTTCTCCACACGGTACATATTGGCCAAACAACGGAACTTCCACGGCTTAAATAATTAAGGCACATCCTGTAAGCCTATGCCTACACACTACTTAGGAACTCATCAAGTCTTGGCTATGTAAAAGTCTTGAAATTCTGTGTGACATAGTGGCAAAATGCTCAAACAACAGAGGTGATACCCAGTACAAGCAACTGTTAAGTGAACTCGATAAGAAATCAACCTGAACTTATCCATGACAAATCACTAACCAACCAGTAACAAGTCACTAACCAACCAGTGACACGTCAGTATCCAACCAATGACAAGTCACTAACAAACCAATGACAAGTCACTAACAAACCATTGACAAGTCACTAACCAACCAGTGACAAGTCACTAACAAACCAATGACAAGTCACTAACCAACCATTGACAAGTCACTAACCAACCAGTGACAAGTCACAACAACCAATAAACTATACCAAAAATGACCAGTACTAAGCAAGACTGTTATAACAACCATGACAAGTCATATCAACCAGAACAAGTCACTGACCAAAGTACACTAGACCAACCAATGACAAGTCACTATCCAACAAATGACAAGTCACTAAGAAACCAATGACAAGTCACTAACCAACCATTGACAAGTCACTAACCAACCAGTAACAAGTCACTAACCAACCAGTGACACGTCAGTATCCAACCAATGACAAGTCACTATCCTACCAATGACAAGTCACTAACCAACCATTGACAAGTCACTAACCAACCATTGACAAGTCACTAACCAACCAGTGACAAGTCACTAACCAACCAGTGACACGTCAGTAACCAACCAATGACAAGTCACTATCCAACCAATGACAATCAATAACCAACCAATGACAAATCACTAACCAACCAATGACAAGTCACTAACCAACCAATGACAAGTCACTATCAAGTCACTAACCAACCAATGACAAGTCACTAACCAACCAATGACAAGTCACTATCAAGTCACTAACCAACCAATGACAAGTCACTAACCAACCAATGACAAGTCACTATCAAGTCACTAACCAACCAATGACAAGTCACTAACCAACCAATGACAAGTCACTAACCAACCAGTGACAAATTATTAACCAACCAGTGACAAACAATTATCCAACCAGTGACTAATCACTAACCAACCAGTGACAAATCACTAAACAGCCAATGACAAACCACTAAACAACCAATGACAAATCACTAAACAACCAATGACAAATCACTAAACAACCAATGACAAACCACTAAACAACCAATGACAAATCACTAAACAGCCAATGACAAATCACTAAACAACCAATGACAAACCACTAAACAGCCAATGACAAACCACTAAACAGCCAATGACAAATCACTAAACAACCAATGACAAATCACTAAACAACCAATGACAAATCACTAAACAGCCAATGACAAATCACTAAACAACCAATGACAAACCACTAAACAGCCAATGACAAACCACTAAACAACCAATGACAAATCACTAAACAGCCAATGACAAATCACTAAACAACCAATGACAAACCACTAAACAAGCAATGACAAATCACTAAACAACCAATGACAAATCACTGAACAATTAATGACAAATCACTAAACAACCAATGAAAAATCACTAACAAACCAATGACACATTACTAATCAACAAAGCAGTGAAAACAAAACAAAGAAAAAGAAACAACAACAACAACAAAACAAAAACAAAACAAAAAAACAAACCACCACCATTACCACCACCACCACCAAAAAACAGTTGGAGATTACTAGAAATACGTGAGCAGAGTAACGCAGGACAAGATTGGGTTGTTGTGTTAAGAGCAACTGTCGATCATTCCTCCCCAAAAGGCCACCCGCAAAATAACACCTTCCAATAACAGCCCCCAGACACAGAACCAACTGGAGAAGGAATAACAAGAACAGGGAAGGTACAGGAATGATGCGATGTCGTTTAGTTTAACCTTTTGACTCCCGCACCCTGTGCACCAGCATCCTGCATAATCAGCCCTACTACCAAGCAAAAACTTAACCCTTTGACTCCATCACCCTTTCCACCAGGTTCCTGCAGGAATCTGATGGAAAGGGTGAGGGAAGTCAAAGGGTTAAGTTTTTGCCGTTGGTGGACGGGGTGCGGGAGTCAAAAGAGTTAAAGCACCGTCAGCGTGAGCCGTTTTGTTGGTGTGTGGCCTTACATCAACACAGACAATGTTTGGAGGGTGACGAGTGCTTATATTGCTGGGGCACCGCCTGCATTGGGTTAGCACAGAACATCAACAGACAGAGTGTTTTGGAATGGCATGGCCGTTGCGCAATTTTCTTTTCATTTCATGTTTTCTGGGCTGAACGTTTTCATGTGTTAGATCGGACCTGTCTTGCTGAAAATGTTGAGGAATGCTTTAGAGCACGCGATTTGTGTTCGTTTGGAATTGATTGCAATGAACTCGCTTTTGCAGATGTATTTTTCAGTCTTTCGTAACATGCGCCGTCTAAATTGCTGCGTCCATCTGGTTGCATAAAGCTTTACCGTATCTGAGTTTATTTCATTATGGTTTTAACACAGCACCTCTGCAAGTACCAATTAATTAATGTGAAGTCTTTGTTTGGCCAAACATCATCCATTTCGTCCCCTTTATTTATCATTTCTTCCGCTGCAATAGAAACAGTTCAACGACTATAAGAAACTAAAACAGAAAATATAAGAAATACCAAGTCAGTTTAAACCTACTTATTTCCAGAAGTCAAAATTAAAATGGAATCAACATATCATAGAGTAGGGGACTTGTGTTGTGGCATTTAATTGCAAAATGAGTTGGAATCTTTTCCTGCTTTACAGCTGTTCATTTGTTTTTGCTTTGTATTGTTTCCCATCATTAAAGAACTTTTATCCCTTTGTCATCATCAGCATTATGTGCCTGCTGCATGGCGTTGGCGATCATGGCCCTCCATACGAATCTACCCCTTGTCGCTGCAAGTACATCTCCCACCTCTCTGTCCTCAGCCATCCTGCGAGTCCGTCCAGTATTTTCTCCCTGGGTCTACTTGGTGCTCTCTTTCCCTCCAGCTTTCTCTTTGTACGTGTCGAAAATACAGACACTGACGTTCTCCAAGAAAAAGTGCCCTTATTCCTAGTCAGCCATTCAGCTCCGTAACATTTCCATCATCGAGTCAGATCAAGGAATTTCGAACGCACAACCTATGTCTGCTAAAGTCCAGCAGTACGGTTTCAGTTTCAGTTTCAATTTCTGAAGATAACGTTTGAACGCTTGAAATGAATTCCATATGCATTACGCCACTTGTGTCACGTGATGGAAAAAGCACGTGGCCTGCACGAGGATTGAACCCACAACTCCTGCGTTATGAACTTGGTGTTCCTATAACTGAGCTAATGGGCTTGTAGAAACTTTCCGCTCGTTTAAGGATCGAACCCACGACCCCTGTGTAACCAGTATGGTGCTTTAATTGACTGAGCCAATAGGATTTAATACATAAATAAAGATGCTCTTTAAGCAGATAGATAATAAATACATAAAGATGTTCTTTAAGCAGATAGATAACTGCTATGGATTTTACCTCAGACAGACAGACAAATACCATTCTTAATTATGCGACCAGATATAAAAAGGTAGCGGCTTCCTATAATCCTGAAATTGTAGGCGAGAGAGGTGGTAGAAGCCTCAGCTTTTCTCAGGGTCTGTGTCTTACCTTCCCCAGTTCTGCACAGGCTTGGTGGACTAGAGGCAGCACACATTTCTTGTGCCAGTATGGATGGAACTGTACAACCATGTGCGCCAGATGGAAGATGGACATATCCCAAAGGATATCCTTTAAGGTGAACTAGTCTCCGGCAAGAGATGTGTTGGCCGCCCCCAGCTACGATACCAAGACGTCTGCAAGTCGCGATATAAAAGCTCTGGACACCAACACAGAAAGCTGGGAAGACAAAGCAACAGATGGAGCAGTGTACTGCAGAAATAACTCAGATTTAGGGAAAATAGATCCAGACCTTAGCTTAAAGAAAAGAAAACCAGACGGAAAGAGGGCTACTGTGAAGGCAATCCAAAAGCTAACATCCATTGTCACAGAGACTGCCCTTACCAGCAATCAGCCTCACCAGCCACAACAGACGCTGCTCGAAAGGCGTCAACTCGACTCAACACGACACTGGGGCGCATCATCCATAGTCGACGCCGACTGACGGAGGCCTACTAATGTGGAACTACTCAAACCTGTGTAAGCAGATAGGAAGGTGGGAGTAATCAGATAAAGAAGGAAACGGGGGGAGAGGGAGGGGGGGTGAAAGAGGCGGGGAAGAAAGAGAAGTAAGTGAGGGAAAAAGCATAGAGGGAAAGAGATCAGGGAAGGAGGAGTGAAGAAGTAGTGGGGGAAGGAAAGAAGGAAGGAGGACAAAGACAGGTCGCAGACTCTTAAAAAAAAAAAGCCAGCAGGAGAAGAAAGCTTTTTCTTATTTTGGCATGTCCCCCATGTTCACTGTCAGCTCATCAATCAGTCTTAACTTGATGCTTGCAGAGAGCGCTGAGGGGGTCCATTACAGAAGAAATGTGACATGTAGCCTCCTCTTTTTAGTCGCGCAAGTGGCGTGGGGAGAGAGTTAACTTCTTGGGGTCGATGGCTGCTTGTAGGTTTTTTATGCTATTTCCTCCACTTTGCCACTGTGATGTATGGGTAAAGTCGCTTCTTCAGAGCCGAGTTTTTCCATTTGATCTTTTTTATAATGTTTCGATCAGGATCTTTAACGTGCATATTTGATGTTCTCCGTGCGTGTACACAAGAAAGGGGTTTGTTTAGGCATTGGCTGGTCTGCACACTGGTTGGCATGGTATATCACGAATGGACAACTAGAGTCTATTTTGATCACAATAGCTGGAGTTCTTGAGATTTGAACCCAACTTGAGTCAGATGTTTGGCCCAGTAGTGAGTCTAGATTCTATGATTTTTATCAAGATTAGATTCTCTAAAGGTACACGTATGTTGCACATGTCCATTTGGGAAAAAAACAAACAAACAAAACAAATGAGAACACTCTCGTTCTCGTTGTTTTTTGCCCAAATAGTTTGACCATACAGGTCATTTGTTCAAGAAAAACAGAAGTAAAGCCAGGTGTATACAACTGAATAGGGAAAGAAATATGGGCATGAACAGTACGTCAGTTAACGTATTAAGGCATGCAAGGTGAATGTACGTTTAGTAGCGATGTTGACATGTCAGATCGCTGTATTGTTGATGTCTGGATTTTTTTTTCATCTTATCGAAAGAATTGTTATTGTTATCGCTATTTTTGTTTAAAGCCTAACCGACTGCGTAGAGCCATATCGCGGCTATAACCATTTCAAAACATACACAATACTTCACCAGGGAAAGAGGGAAAAGAAAATTAAGCACGGATACCAATGCGTTCGTGCACATAACCTCAGGAGATGCCCCTTGCGTTGACCACTCCGTCCAACTTATCACACTGGGGATTTAAAAAAAAACATGACTGAATACAAATTTAAACATAATTAAAGACTACTCAACATATCTAAAAACGGACCTAACTTACCTAAAATTGCTTGTACACATTTCATTTCCATAGAGCCAAAAATGCACTTAATTCTTGTAACCAATTATCAGTCCTGAGAGAAAGTACGTAAGACTTCATCGAACACATTCAGGTGAATGGACCAGCAAGGCAGAAAATGATTTGAAGAAATGACAGAAAGCAAAGGAACAAGGCAGAAACAAAAAGAGCGAAGAAAAGAGGACAATTCTAGCACAGAATTTCCAGAAGGTGGGGAAACTATTCATACTGAAAGAGCCCCCGGCAATCCCCACAGGGAGTATGTAAGAATCGCTTTGGTCTTTATGTAGACTACTTGTGTAAGTATTAGATCTTTACACTGGCTCCTGCTACAGCATCAGACCATTTTTTGCTGCTCGTGTTCAATATAATTCCAGTATGAGGGTTCGAAAACAACTGAATACGTATGATATTTACCACCAACAAATGGAGCTGGGTTGTAAACTTAGGAAAAGAGACTGAGACGAGAGACCTCAGTTTGCTAAAGAAAACCTTATATCAATGCAGATCGTTTTATGGAAAACACCCTGCGTAATTTGCCAAGTGATGGAGATGTAGTGGCCGAGAATGTCCTTACAAACTCCATAAGTAAATATTACTTAGTCTACACATACACTTGTTCTGTCAAAATCTTTGCTTCCGGTCGGATAAAATGATAGAATGGAGGGTGGAAACGAATGAATTTAACCAGCACAATTAACCAACGAACGAACCAACCAGCTAGCCAACCTACCAACCAACTAGCCAACCAACCAACCACCCAGTCAACCGACCAAACAACCAAGCAACTGAGCCAACCAACCAACCAACCAAGTAACCAAGCAAGCAAGCAGGCAAGCAAGCAAGCAAGCAAGCAGCCAACCAACCACCCAACCAACCACCCACCCACCCACCACACCCAGGCAACCAACCAAGCAGCCAACCAACCAACCAACCGACCGACCAACCAACAACCAAGCAACCAAGCAACTAAGCAACCAAGCAACCAAGCAACCAAGCAACCAACCAATCAACCAACCAACCAACCAACCAACCAAGCAAGCAAGCAACCGACCGACCAACCGACCGACCGACCAACCAACCAACCAACCAACCAACCAACCAACCAACCACCACCCACCAACCAACCAACCAACCAACCAACCAACCACCCACCCACCCACCCAACCAACCAACATCGTGATTTTTTTCAGTGATATCACGCTGAGCACTGGAAACAGATTATTAGTGAAGTCAAGCAGGGAAGGAGTTAGGCGGTAAGAAAAGAGAAACTGTCGATCATCAGCCTCCAGAGGCCTTATGCCAAAGACTGAAACCTGAAAAAAAATGATCCCCAGATACAGTGCCTTCAGACTGAGCTCCTTCAGGAAGGGACATGAAGGGAGAGGGAGAAGACAGGAACGATGCCAAACCATTTTCAGCCCAGTCTGCGTGAACTGTCACGATGGTGGTGTATGGGCGGTAGATCAACACAAGCCGTGCTTGGAGGGTGACAACTTTTTTTGCCATTGTTGGGATTTTGACTGTGTGAGAGAGACTAGTGCAGAACATCAACTGACGGGCGTTGTGGGATCGCCGTACCGTTCTGGGATTGTCTTTTTGATTCACGCACGTTGTTTTCGTGGCTGGTATTTTCGTGTGTTATTTTTAGGATCAGTCTGGTTGAAAATGTGGTACAATGTTTTAGAGCAAAATGTTAACTTGGTTTTGCTCTGTTTGTGTTGTGGTTGTGTTGTGTTGTGTGTGTGTGTGTGTGTGTGTGTGTGTGTGTGTGTGTGTGTGTGTGATATGTGTGTGGGGTGTGCTGTGTGTGTGCATGTGTGCGTGGGTATATGTGTTGTGTGAGTGTGCATATATGTGTGTGTGTGTGTGGTGTATGTGTGTGTGTGTGTGTGGTGTGTGTGTGTGTGTGTGTGTGTGTGTGTGTGTGTGTGTGTGTGTGTGTGTTGTGTGTTCGTTCGTTCTTTGATTTAACGTCTTTTCACTATAAGTGATATTAGACGGTGTGTGTGTGTGTGTGTGGTGTGTGTGTGTGTGTGTGTGTGTGTGTGTGTGTGTGTGTGTGTGTGTGTGTTGCATTCGTGTGTGTGTGTATGTATTGTGTGTGTGTATGTGTGTGTGTGTGTGTGTGTGTGTGTGTGTGTGTGTGTGTGTGTGTGTGTGTGTGTGTGTAGTTATTCTTACTTGCAGAATCTGACATGTCATTGCACGGCTCTTTCCAGGTCTGTGGCACATCAGCCTGTCTAAATTCATTTCATTGCTGTTTTAGCGTTGTGTGTCTGCAAAGAGCTGTTGATTAATGGCATGTTTCCTTTTTTTTCTTCTTCTTTGCAACAGAAACGACTGAATAGGCTATGCACAAGAACTAAAAAAAAAAAAAAAGATTTTATAACAGACAAGCTACATCAATAACCGATTTCCCCATATCCACTGTGATAAACCAATGCAGAATCAACACATTCAAATATTAGCGAACTAATTTTATGACATTTTATACATCTGAGCGCGAGCATTTTTTGTCATCACTGATGTGGTTTTTAATGTTCGTTGGTGCGATTGTTTTTATATTTATATCTCATTGCACATATTGATGTGTGAACGCTTGCTTTGTTTTAGAAACATGTGTATTATCAATAATTGTCACTGTGTCAGTTCAGAGACTTTCACATTCTTTGAAACACAATTTGTGTTTCTTGAGATCAAACATTTCTGTACACACAGCTGTGTACATTGCTTTTTTTTTTGGAGGGGGGAGGGGGGGGGCTGATACGTTTCTTTTCCAAATAAATAGATGCATGCTTCATATGGATATTAAAGTGTGATCCCATTCTTGAATACGGGTCTGAAAAAGGCAGAAATCAAAGACAGGATAGGAGGAATAGAAGAAGATAAGAACGAAAGAAGAGGAAGCAAAAACGGCGGGAGGGAGAACGACAAGGGAGGAGGTGGAAATATAAAAGAAGGAAAGATCGTATAAGCCTGATCAGGAAGTATCTCTCTGTCGAAACAACTGCAAAACTCGTTCTCTCCTTCATAATGTCTCGCATTGACTATTGCAATTCACTCCTGACTGGTCTTCCTGCCTCCACCATTCACATCCTACAGCGCATTCAAAACAATGCTGCACGCCTTGTACTAAAAAAGAAAAAAAGCTGACCACATATCTCCTCTCCTGGCACAACTTCACTGGCTCCCTGTATCAAAGCGCATACAGTACAAACTAGACACCATGTGCTACAAAAGCCTCAATAACGCAGCCCCCGATTACCTGTCAAGCCTACTTGAGATCTATGTTCCCTCACGTACCCTCCGCTCTGCCTCCGATCCTCTGACTTTTCGCTTTCCACGCACTAAGCTCAATACCTATGGTCCACGAGCCTTCTCTGTTTCTGGTCCACTTTCCTGGAACAAACTTCCTCTCTCAGTCCGTCAGCAACCTACTTTTGTCTCCTTCAAGTCCGCTCTCAAAACTCACCTTTTCTCCTCTGCATAAAATCCTGACCTCACTCAATCCCCTCTGCAGCCTGTCTCCACTCGGAGGGGAATCACATTGTAATATATAATTGTATATAATATGCTCTCTATAATTTTCCATTGCTTTTATTCTTTCTCCCCATTTATAGCCGTGTGCGTGTGCGTGTGTGTGTGTGTGTGTGTGTGTGTTGTGTGTGTGTGTGTGTGTGTGTGTGCGTGCGTGTGTGCGTGCGTGCGTGCGTGTGTGTGCGTGCGTGCGTGTGTGTCTGTTTTAGCGCTTGGATTTGATTTTATCAAGATTTTGCGCTATATAAAATATTGTATATTATTATTATTATATTAAAGAGGAAAGGATGAAAGAAGGAATATAATTTCCAGGGGATGGAAAAGAAGCTTTACAAACCAAACGGCAAGAGAGGAAAACCTTTCTTCCATCCATTTGACATGTTCCCTGCGTTCACTGTCAGCTTATCATTCAGTTTAAAGTTGATGCTTGCACCGAGGGATAGAGGAGAGAGGTCTCTCATAGCGTCCCCTTTTGTAGTTTCACAAGAGGCGTGGACAGTCGTCATGGAATAATCAGTGACGAAAGAATGGCCAGGGGACGATGATGTTTTAAGTACAGAGATGATTTGTTCTAAATACTAACTCGCTTGTCAAAATGGTTCTTCTTCTTTTTTTTTTCAAACATATCATGTTTATGTTTCTCTTTTAAATCTCATATTCACAGATTTGTTGATTCAGCAGAACAGTACAGTATGGAAAGAGATATCATTGTGAAAATCAGTTTTCAGTTTTCTCTTCTAAACAACTTAGAAAATCAGCCTTCAGATAGTTTTCATGGTCGACCTCGCTAAGAGTAACATAAATCTGCTTATTGGAAAAGAAGAAGAAGAAGAAGAAGGAGGAGGAGAAGAAGAAGAAGAAGAAGAAGAAAGAAGGAAGAAGAACAAGAAGAAGAAGAACAACAACAACAGCTACAACAACAACAACATTATCATCATCATCATCATCATCATCATCAGCAGCAGCAGCAGCAGCAACAACAACAACAGCAACAACAACATTCAACTGATGAGAGCAACTTGTACTGCATGAGCATACAATATTTTGAATGGATTTACTGGCAGTAATGTAAATAACCTTACAGACTCGATGGGATGTCATTGACTCTACTATTAACCCGGACTTTCCTCTTTCGCTAAAGTAATTTACGATAAGGGGTTAAAAGGTACAGTGAACCTTCTTCTGCGGTAGCGGTGATTGGTCATCAGGTCAGTTTGGACGTTGTCTGCTGACTGGTTCAGAGAGTGACCCAGAATGGTCTTAGTTCTATGGCGTCAAAGGCCAGTTGATTGATTCGGCATATGTAACACATCAGTCCCAATTTCTGATTCAGCTAAAAACCTTGGTGTCTGCATTGACTCTACCCTCTCCATGAACAACTTTGTTTCTCAAACTGCCAGATCTTGCTACTATCACCTCCATCGTATAAGCCTGATCAGGAAGTATCTCTCTGTGGAAACAACTGCAAAACTCGTTCTCTCCTTCATAATGTCTCGCATTGACTATTGCAATTCACTCCTGTCCGGTCTTCCTGCCTCCACCACTCACATCCTACAGCGCATTCAAAACAATGCTGCACGTCTTGTACTAAAAAAGAAAAAAGCTGACCACATATCTCCTCTCCTCTCCTGGCACAACTTCACTGGCTCCCTGTATTAAAGCGCATACAGTACAAACTAGACACCATGTGCTAAAAAAGCCTCAATAACGCAGCCCCCGATTACCTGTCAAGCCTACTTGAGATCTATGTTCCCTCACGTACCCTCCGCTCTGCCTCCGATCCTCTGACTTTTCGCTTTCCACGCACTAAGCTCAATACCTATGTCCACGAGCCTTCTCTGTTTCTGGTCCGCTCTCCTGGAACAAACTTCCTCTCTCAGTCCGTCAGCAACCTACTTTTGTCTCCTTCAAGTCCGCTCTCAAAACTCACCTTTTCTCCTCTGCATAAAATCCTGACCTCACTCAATCCCCTCTGCAGCCTGTCTCCACTCGGAGGGGAATCACATTGCAATATATAATTGTATATAATATGCTCTCTATAATTTTCCATTCCTTTTATTCTTTCTCCCCATTTATAGCCGTGTGTGTGTGTGTATGTGTGTGTGTGTGTGTGTGTGTGTGTGTGTGTGTGTGTGTGTGTGTGCGTGGGTGCGTGTGTGTGCGTGCGTGCGTGCGTGCGTGTGTGTGCGTGCGTGTGTGTGTGTTTCAGCGCTTAGATTTGATTTTATCAAGATTTTGCGCTATATAAATATTTTAATTGTAATTGTAATTGTAATTGTTAATTAACCCTTTGACTACCGCCTATCCACCAGCTGCAAAAACTTAACTCTTTGATTCCCTTACACTATCCGCCAGCTTCCTGCAAAAACTGAACTTTTTGACTCCCTCGCCTATCCACCAGCTTCCTGCAAAAACTCAACTCTTTGTCTCCCTCACCCTATCCACCAGCTTCCTGCAAAAATTAACTCTTTGACTCCTTCACCCTGTCCACTAGCTTCCTGCAAAAACTGAACCCTTTCTTTGACTCCCTCACCCTGATAAAGTGAGGGAGTCAAAGAGTTAAGTTTTTGCTTTGATTACATGATTGACCATGCAGGGTGCTGGTGGACAGGGTACAGGAGTCAAAGGGTTGATAGAACTCTCTTAGAAGCCAGTGTTTATTGTTTACCACAGGACACTACTAGCTTTTTTCCGTCCTTCCGAGATGGCCTATCTGTTTGGCTTGGAGGGGATGGGTGCCGCCCTCGTCTGCTGGCCCCGGGAAAATTTGAGAACTCTGCCACCTCATTCCCCTACGACCCCAGGATTATGGCACTATCTAAGTACCCAACCTCAAGACCTTGCCAGCTCGTGGGTTTATCTGCATGCTTAAGGCTCGTGCCCCGTGATCATTCTGGACCTTCTTCATCACATGGCACCTGTGAAGTTAGTGCATATGGAATTCATTCCGAGCGCGGAGACGT
Organism: Monoplex corrugatus; assembly: GCA_030674185.1. Classification (NCBI taxonomy): domain Eukaryota; kingdom Metazoa; phylum Mollusca; class Gastropoda; order Littorinimorpha; family Ranellidae; genus Monoplex; species Monoplex corrugatus. Next base: position 41,724,021 of record CM060309.1, read on the forward strand.
CATCTTGAGAAATTGAAATTGAAACTGAAACTGTTTGGCTTGACGCCGTCCAACATGTTTCATCTTGCTTTGTCTCCCCTGCCCGTTTTTTGAACGTATAATGACTACCCCTTTTCTCAATGATTTACTTACAGAGAATGCATAATTTCCAGTCAAACTGATTACTTATTCAGGGGATAGATCTATTTCTACCTTACGATTTTGTGAAAAGAAAATAACTGCCAGGGGCTGCATTGTTAAGGAGCGTAAATGTAGGTACGTATTCTCATCCCTAAGATAGAGAAAGTAGGGGTATCCCCATTGCTATACTAAGAATAAACTAACAGAAAATTATAAAGGTAAGCAATCGAAAAATCGACACTTAATTATGTCTAGTTAATCCCGACAAATTATTCTGTCAAGTTAACCGAGACAAACTAATTCAGTAATTCTGTCTAGTTTAATGCAGACAAATAATTCTGTCTAGTTAATGCAGACATTGATTTTGTCTAGTTAATCGGTGGGGATTGATTGTCTGTTCGTTCACTACAGTTGTTTGCTTATACGGAGTCAGTGGTTGTCTGTTGGCTTACCGTTTGCGAGCTCCAAAGCAATCAGATTAAGTGGACCATCTGGTACAGTGCTGGAGGTTGATTTTGTAATCACTTTTTGCCAAGTGGGTGGAGAAGAAGAACCCATTTCAGTACGTCTTAATTATCTGATAATTTTGTTTCTACTTTACGTGCCTGTTTCAATAAAGTGTTTAGAACGAAAAGGTTTTCCTCAGGCCAGTGATGTCCTCAGTTGACTGCCTGGACTTCACGGCAGTCTTTCAGTCAAGTTGTGGGCACATTTGGAGACTGGCAGAATGGTTCACACGTTCACCTGCCAATAACTAAACTCAAGGTTCCAGGGTTCGCTCCCCGTAGAGGCCTCGACTTTTCTCCTCAGTTTGACTGGAAAATCAAACTGAACGTCTAGTCCTTCGGAAGGGGACGAAAAACGAGTCGGACCCGTGTGCCTTCCGGCTGCGCACGCTAAAGATCCCACGGTATTTGAAAATCGTGAAGAGCAGGGCATTGCCGGGCTGCCTTGGTATAAAACATCGGAGAGATAGGTTGATTTCTCAGGTCCCACCCTGAAGGCAATTAGCCTTCTTGCCTTTCTGAAGTTTGGTAAAAATATTGAATATGAATTTGAAGCGAGGGAGAGGGGATGGGCGCCGCCTCGTGGTGTTGGCTCCGGGAAGGGTTGAGGTCTCTGCCACCTCACTCCCCTACGACCCAGGGTTATGGAACTATCTAGGTAGGACCTCAGGACCTGGCCATCTCGTGGTTTTATGTGCAGGCATAAGGCGTGTGCTGTGATCATTCTGGATTTTCTCCATCACATTGGCACCTGTGACGATAGTGCATATGAAATTCATTCCGAGCGCGGAGACGTTATCTTGAAAATTGAAATTGAAATGAAAAATTGGAGACTGACTTCTGTGTCAGCGATGTTACTTAGCTCGCAGGGATTATATAGGTTAATGGGTATAATTCAGATAAGTAGGCTGTTTGACTGTAATGGATTGTTATTCAGTTATACCAAATTGCGAAAATTGATTGAGACAGACACTGTCGAATCGGTCACAAAACAAAGATTGAGTTGTGTGAACCAGTCTACGTGGCGACTGAAGGAAATTATCACGTCTGGACAGTTCCATATGCGTTGTATCCATATCTGCGGGTAAGCTGGAAGACTTCAAACTACTCTTAGCTGGTGCATCATAGTTTTAAATTCTAGCGCTGGACCCTCTTCAGGATAAAGAAATATCAATATGGCATGACCACTCTTCAAATTGCAGAATTCATCTCACTTCCGCTCTGACATCAGATTTACTTACAAAACATTATGATGTCATTTTAGTCATTTTCAGTCCTTTTCTCACACTGGACGAAGCAGCATGGAAGTTTCAGTCTTTTTCTCATAATTTTTGTATTTGTTGTCGGTTGATTCTTCTATTATTTACTGCACTAGATTTTAAACTATCAAGTGTTGGGCAGCGTTCTTTTGTTGTCTCAGGACCGTCAGCCTGGAATAGACTTCCGCTCTGCCATCGCCCAACACCTTCCCTTTCTTCTTTTAAATCTAATTTAAAAACTCACCTCTTTTCCAAACAATGGATTCTACAACTGCTACTTTCCTTCAGTCTTGTATTCAATATTGTAAGCTAGCATAGAACATTCCTGAACTAGCAATTCTGTGCCTTGTGGCTGCGTCTATGCTAGAATGAATGGGTAGCGCAAACTGTGTTGGATTTGAGAAATTCTACATGGGAGATAACTCCGTGACTCTCAAGAGTTATGTTACTTACTTAATTTGTCAAGAAGTTATTACTTTGGAGTTTGGAGTTTGTTAAAGAGGGATCATTCGCACTCGGACAATTCCACATGCGCTCCACCCAAATCTGTCAGCAGTTATCTGGCAGACTCCTTGAGCCTGCGCAAAACTGTAGTATGCTGGCGAAGTTTTGAAATGGGAAGGGGAAAGACGGACGTATAAGACTTAAGTTGACACCACCAGAATGAATGAAACATTAAGACAGGCAGCAAACGAGCCAGTTTTTGTAATGTCGCCGGTTGGAATTGAACTCGAGATATGAATTCCTGGAGTCCACGACTCTATCAAAAGAACCAACCAGACCGTTATTTAGACCTAGTGAACATACAAAGAAGGAAAGCAAGAACGAAAGCAGAATCCTCTCTCAAAATCGGTTTGCTTAGCCATTTTCTACGTCATGAAATTAACGATGAGCATGGGGATTTTTTACTGTTTATCTTTTATCTTAACAGGTTGTCGTTTTTTGACGTGGTGTTAGCCCTGATATGGCTCTAGTAGTCGGCTGGGCTATAAGCAATATGAACTGAACTGAACTGAACGTCGTGAGAAAGTTATTTCGACCACCTTATCCTGGCGTAATGTAGATAAACCTCACAAAGGTGATCGATGGTGTAGTCTGTGTACGTGTTATTTTTTCCCTCCCATTCCTCTTTGGCTAAAGTGATTTATGGTCGGAGTTAAGTGGTACATAGAATCTCTCTCCCTTGCAGTATTAGTAGCTGGTGGTTATGTTGTCGTCCTCCACTGATAAGAGTCAGTGAGTGGCTGTAAGGGAATTCGTTCCACAGTCTTAGCAGTCACTGACTTAGTTAGCATATCTCGTGCTTGTGGTCTAATTCACCTGGTTCTTTTAAGTAACGAGCGTTTATTGTTATCCCTAAACGACTGGTTGGTCTAGCCTTATTTTCTGCCCATTCAAGACCGCCTCTGAGGTCGTTTGGGCTTGTAACAAAATGAGTGATTACATTCCCTTCTTCCTCTCAACCTCACCCCAGTTTGATTCTGTTTTCCCCTTTAAACCAAGATTGAGGCAGCCGAGATGTGATTTCTTAGAAGAATGTTTCAGAGTTCCATGGACAGCAAAGAAAACAAACGAGACAGTCTTGATGGAGGCAGACACAAGAAGATCATTGATAAGGAAGATTAGGAAAAGACAGCAACATGTATAGGCCATTTTATGAGGAAAAGGGGATTAGAGCACCTGGTCACAACAGGAAAGCTGGAAGGAAAGAGAGCACCAGGTAGACCCAGGCAGAAAATATTGAACGGACTTGCAGGGTGGCTGGGGACAGAGAGGGTGGAAGATGTGCTTGCGGCAACAAGGGATAGATACATATGGAGGGCCGTGATCGCCAACACTATGGGGCAGGGCATATGATGATGATGAAACCATGTGTAATTAATATCTTTTACCCTGAGAAAAGGTCTGTATCCAAGTGAAGGAACTAGTACACCAGGGGATACCTTCATCACAGTATCCTCTAAGTGTTTGACTATTAAAATCAACGAGAAGAAGAAAAGTCCTTCGGTGTTCCTGTCTGTGTGTCTGTCTTTTGTTTACAAACAAAATGTGACCGCCAATTAGTCTCAACTGTTTTATTTTGAATGAAATTTACCATTTTGTTTGGATCATAGTTCTCTCTCTCTCCCTCTCTCTCCTCTCTCTCTCCTCTCTCGTCTCTCTCTCTGTGCCTCTGTCTCTCTCTGTGTCTCTGTCTGTGTCTCTGTCTGTCTGTCTGTCTGTCTGTCTGTCTCTTACAGCAGTTGCGAATACATCGTTACGGACGGAAGCGAATTACAAACATTATTTTCGGACGCAAGTGGAGACTGCTCGCTCCACCCGATGAAAGCCTTGCGACGAGTAAGAATATCACGAGTATTTTGTTGTGACGCCAAAGAAGGGCCGTAGTGGTGAGATGTTTACACCATTGATGTCATCTTATATGTTTGAGAAGAGACTGTTATTGTATTCGGGATAAATGTGTTGTACTGTACATACTCTCTCCCCCCTCTCTCTCCCTCTCTGTCTGTCTGTCTCTCTTTCTGTCTCTGTTCCTCTCTCTCTCTCTCTCTCTCTTTCTCTCTCTATCTCCCTTTCTACCTCTCTCTGTTTTCTCTATTTGTCTTTCTGTCTCTGTGCCTCTCTCACTCTCTCTCTTTCTTTCTCTATCTCTCTCACTCTCTCTGTGTGTCTCTGTCTCTCTGTGTCTCTCTCCTTCTGTCTGTATGTCTCTGTCTGTCTGTCTCTCTGTTTGTTTGTCTATCCCCTTCTCTCTGTCTCTCTCTGTGTGTCTCTGTTTCTGTCTCTCTCTCTGTGTCGCTCTGTGTCTGTCTGTCCCTCTCTGTCTGTGTCTGTCTCTGTTTTTGTCTCTCTCTGTCTTTCTCTCTCTCTGTGTCTCTCTTCATAGCGTTATCTGGCGATGAATGTGGCCGGTTGCCATAGAGCTTGGTGTTCAGAGGAACTGTAATCGGCCATGTGTTCTGTAGCTCCACGTAACAGAAGAGACAATATCGCAGCGATACATGTTCAGTTGCCTGGTTCTTATGATGGCAGGGGCAGGCCGGTGAAAGCGTCTGTTGGAACTGTCAGTTTGTATATACCGGTATGTGTTGAGCTGGTTGTGGCCAGTGAGGAGCCTCATCAGGACCACTTGCTGTCCTCTTTAACAGAAGATGATTGTCATCTTTTTCTGCCTACGGCTTAAAGAGTGATCTGAAGCTGCTGCTCAGCTCACTGTAACTGATGTTTTTGTCTGGTTGATTTTTCTGGGTTCCATTTTTTTTGCCGGCATACCTGCCGTCTCATTTCCTGCCATATCAATATGTATCTTTGGTGGTGTCATTAAGACTGGTCATAGGACAAGGTCATAACTCAACCAAAGGCATACAGAAGTGTAAAGATTCTTTTCCAAGCGTACATCGACTGACTCTGACCAAATGTAGACAGCATTTTCTGTCCGTTACTCAAGATTCATGAGGCCCTGGTTGACTCCGGGACATATTATGATAGTGAGCGTAGAGCACAGCCCTGTCACGCAGTCTCAATCCTAAAATATAGCATCATGATTATCATCCTCATCGACATCATCCTCATCACATTGTAAAAGAAATAGATGTGCCAACTTCTGTGGCCATTAAGATGGCGCAGAAAATGTGACAACAACAAAAAAAAAGAAAAAAAAAGGTGAGCACAAAGGTAACCTCCCTGAGTGCGATGATCCTGGAAAAAAAATCATGAGGCCCAGGTACACATGGTCCAGTGTTTTTTTTTTTCCGCGTGTTGTAAGGTGGTCTGCGTTGATTGCATGAGTATTTCTGGTGCGTGAGTGCGCTGATTTGTATTGTCAAGATTTGGCACCATGTACCATACAATTACTGCAGTATCATTATTAGTATTACTATTCTTCTTCTTCTTCATGTTCTTCTTCATGTTCTTCTTCTTCTTCTTCTTGAATGAATGAATGAATCTTTTATTTAATGTCTGTTCACAATAGTGATTTTAGACACACACGCACGCACACACACATACATACAAAGAAAAAAAGGTGGGGTGGAGGATGAGTATGGGGAAGGGTAATAGAAGTTTGAATGCAAGAAGGGGAACAAGTGCAATAAATAATTCAGAACAATGAATTAACAGTGTCAAATAATAACATACAACAATTAATTAACTCTTCATAACAATCTGCCAACAGGGAATCTTCTTCTTTTCTTCTTCTTCTTCTTGTTATGATTATTATGATAATCATCATCATCATCATCATCATCATCATCATCATCATCATCATCATCATCATCATCATCATCATCATCATTTCTACTACTTCTACTACTACTACTATGATGTTTGTTGTTAAGAATATGGAAGCAAAGTACTGACGTCTCGGTTATCAACTAATCGAACCGAAATGCATCTTGAATCATTGTTTGATAATGGTGGAGTCTGGACTGTGGAGCTTGCTTAAGATGGATTCATTACACTCGAATGATTCCGTATGCAATTCGCCCGCATTTGCCGGCAAAGTATCAGGCAAATTCCTTGAGCCTGTCCAAAAGCCTATGCGTTGACAAGATCTTGTGTTAGGGAGTGGGGGAGAATGGAACCTTTGAAACATTGGTACCTCCAGAATGATTACAGAATTTAGAGAGGCAGCCAGTAAACCAGCGTTTATGTCGTAGAGTGGTATTAAACTTGAGGCATGGGATTTTAAGTTCATGGCTTTATAAAGAAAGCCACTAAACCAGCATTTATGTCGCAGAGTGGTACTGAGCTTGAGGCATGAGATTTTAAGTTCATGGCTTTACAATAAAAAAGAAGCCAATAAACAAGCATTTATGTCGCAGACTGGCATTAACCTTGAGACATGAGATTTTTAAGTTCCTGGCTGTGTTAAATAAAGCAAAGCCAGCCTGCATGTGGCTTGTAGAAAACCGATTGCTGAAATATTAATTAATATCGCTTGGAATTCCAGGTAAATATTCTACATAAGCTGCTAAAGCACCGCAAAAAGAAGGAAAATATTAGAGTGTATCGACTATCTGCTCGCTGTTCACAGAAGACGTGTTTGCATCCAGGGAGCCAGTGTTTGTCTCTCTCTCTTGACGGAAGGTTAGAAAGACCCCAAAGCAATCAGACTAAGTGGACCATCTCGCACAGCGCTGTTAGTTGTTTTTGTAGTCACGTTTTGCTCATTGAGTGGAGAAGAAAGTTCCAATGTCTGTATGACTGTAGTGGTAGTTTGCTTCTTCTACTATGTGTACGTTTCTTGATTGACTGAAGTGCTTGGATGAAAAGACTCATTACTGGGTTCAAAACAAGTGTGACTGCCCGCGTTCAAGCATACAGAACCAGAAAAAAACACGAAAAAACAAAACAAACAAACAAACATGTATTTAATACAACAACATAAGACAGGCGCAAATATTCGGCCAACTGGCCTTTGTCAAGCGTATGATCACAAACAACAAACAAACACCAGTTTCAAAAATTAGGAGAAAAAGACTGAAACTTCCCTGCTGCTCCATCCAGTCTTTTTCTCC
>CM060309.1:41736424-41781424 GCA_030674185.1 Monoplex corrugatus
CAGACAGACAGCAGACAGACACAGAGAGACAGACAGAGAGACAGACAGAGAGAGAGAGAGACGGATAGACAACAGAGAGAGAGACACACACACACACTCGCGCGCGCGTGCGCGCACATACACACACACACACATAAGCAAAGACACATCGACCGATGTAGACAACTTAAAGACAAAAGAAATCCACCTTGAAACAAACTTGATGTCTTGGTGAAGTTTTGCTGGAAGGTCCAATTATTGTCGACGCTAGCTTTATTCCCCATCTACCACCACCACCACCACCACCACTACCACCACCACCACCACCACCACCCCTGCCTTTAAGTACAAGACGACATGTTGTAAGCTTGTGAGGGGGAGGAGGGGTGGGTTGGGGGGAGGTATGACTTCTTGCCATGGTAGAGAAGGAATGCAATTAAGTCTGCCAGTGTAAGGGGCTGTCCTCACTTTTCTGACAGCCACGATGGTTCTGGCCGATAGTCACGCATACTGTAGCTCTCTTGGGCTGTTTAGGGTTTGAAGATGGCGTGTCAAACGTAGTTGGTGCTACTCGCACCACTTTCGCCATAAACCATTTCTCCTCTCTCTGTCTGTCTGGATGTCTGTCTGTCTATCTGTATGTCTGTGTGTGTGTCTGTGTATGTGAGTGTCTGTTTGTCTCTCTGCCCCTCTCTCTGTTTCTGATTTTTTCTTTTTCTGTGTGTTCTTTTCTTTTCCTACAAAAAAAAAAAAAGAAAGAAAGAAGAAAAACAAGAAAAGACAGGCATTATTTCATGTCCATCAGAGAAAGTGTGTGGAGTCTTTTATGTGTGTGTGTGTGTGTGTGTGTGTGTGTGTGTGTGTGTTGGTGTGTTGGTTGTGTTGGTGTGTGTTGGTGTGTGTTGTGTAACGAGTGTGCGTGAGTGCGTGTGTGTGTGTTTGTTTGTGTGTGTGTATGTATGAGAGAGAGGCACAGAGAGAGAGAGAGAGAGAGAGAGAGAGAGACAGAGAGAGACAGAGACAGAAACAGAGATAGAGACAGAGACAGAGACAGAGACAGAGAAGGACAGACAACAGGTAGACAGACAGACAGACAGAGAGACAGACACAGACACACACACAGACACACACACATAACAAAGACACATCGACCGATGAAGACAACTTAAAGACAAAAGAAATCCACCTTGAAACAAACTTGATGTCTTGGTGAAGTTTTGCTGGAAGGTCCAATTATTGTCGACGCTAGTTTAATTCCCCATCTATCACCACCACCACCACCACCACACCACACCACCACACCACCACCACCACCATCTCTGCCTTTAAGTACAAGACGACATGTTGTAAGCTTGTGAGGGGGAGGAGGGGTGGGTTGGGGGGAGGTATGACTTCTTGCCATGGTAGAGAAGGAATGCAATTAAGTCTGCCAGTTTAAGGGGCTGTCCTCACTTTTCTGACAGCCACGATGGTTCTGGCCGATAGTCACGCATACTGTAGCTCTCTTGGGCTGTTTAGGGTTTGAAGTTGGCGTGACAAACGTAGTTGGTGCTACTCGCACACTTTCGCCATAAACCATTTCTCCTCTCTCTCTCTCTCTCTGTCTGTCTGTCTGGATGTCTGTCTAGATGTCTGTCTGTCTAGATGTCTGGCGCTCTTTCTGTCTCTCTGTCTCTATCTGTCTGTCTCTTTCTCTCCCCCCCCTCCTCCTCCTTCCCTGCCTGTCTATTTCTGTCTCTTTTTGTTGTTGTTGTTGTCTTTTTTCTTTGTGTTTATTTCCTTTCTTAAAAAAAAAAATAGAAAAGGAAAGAAAGATGTTATTTCATGTCCGTCAGAGAAAGATGTGTGCGTCTTTTATGTCTGTGTATATGTCTCTAGGTATGTGTGTGTGTCTGTATGTGTTGGCGTGTGCATGTGTGCGAGTGTGCGTGCGTACATGGGTACGTGCGTGTGTGTATGGTTGTTTGTTTGTTTGTGTGTGTGTGTGTGTGTGTGTGTGTGTGTGTGTGTGTGTGTGGTGTGTGTATGAGAGAGAGAGAGAGAGAGAGAAGAGGAGAGAGAGAAACAAATATGTTTGAAGATTGTGTTTTACTAAATTTTGTGCAAATGCATGGACCGTTGAGAAGCTATAAAAGCGAAAGTTTGAAAGGTAACGCACCATGGTCACACGGACCAAAAAAAAAAAAGGTTTTCGAAATCAGCTATTTCTCAGGAAGGTGTGTTAACAATACTGTTTCAAGAAAAGCTGACAATACTTAAACTCTGTTTTCACTGTTTTGATAGTCAACCATTTTACATGTAAGCGAGTTAAAACAAGAAGCAGACCAGCTGAGAAGATGGGCTATACTACAAGCATACCTCCACTGATGAAGAAATGGAAACGCAAAGCTCAGATTCAGTGCACCAAAGCTAAAACTTCAGAAGGTCATCTGATGTATAACAGAACACAGAACCAGAAAAAAAAAAATCAAGATTCATGAGCATGACAGATATCAAGGTGTTGCAGAGAAGTCTCCAAAAACAACGACCAGCAAAAGTTGAGACCCTGAAATCCAACAGTGGAGCCTCTACCAAGGGAATACAAACTAAAGAGCGTCACCATCTGCATCCCAGTTCATCATTTCACTTCTAAAGAACAGCACAGCGATGTGAGCAAGAGAGCTCTGACCCTTGGCATGTTCGAGAAAAGGAACCACTAAGAAACATGGATATGGGTTTACATAGATGGGTCTGCTATGGATGCAGCCAAGAGAGGTGATGCTGAGGGCATACATCTGGTTCCCAAATCGACAATGGCGGGCTGAATCAATACCAACTGGTGGATAGGGTGAGGGAGTCAAAGGGTTAAGTTTTAGTAGTTGGTTGATAGGGTGCGGGAGCTAAAGGGTTAAATTCCCTGAGGAACAACACAGCTGGGTGTCTGTTACTATCAGGCCTGGTTGACGCAAGGATGACATAGGAAAGTAAGCGTAGTACCTCCGCCCTGTCACAGAGTCTTAAAATCCGAAGTGGAATTCCTTATATCATTATCATTGTCATCCATATTCTCATCTTCATAGCATCGTGAAAAATCCCCCCCCCCCACCTCCCCTAGATACAGTGTACCTTCATGTCTTGCTGTCTTTGAGTTTTCAGTTTCGATAGATTTGGAGGAGTGTTTGAAAGCCAAATTCTGCAAGGTGGGGGTGGGGGATGGGGGTGGTTACTGATACAAGAGTGTTGCGGAAAATGGGGCACCAGAAAAACAAAGCAAAACACTCTTTCAAACACCAACCAACCAACCAACCAACCAACCAACCAACCAACCAACAACCAAACAACAACCAACAATCAACCAACCAGCTAGTCAGTCAGTCAGCCAGCTAACCAACCAACCAACTAAACAACCAACCAACCAACCAGCCAGCCAACCAACCAATCAACCTAGCCATCAGCATACCAGCCAGCCAGCCAGCCAGCCAACCAACCAACCAACCAATCAGCCAACCAACCCAACCAACCAACCAACCAACCAACCAACCAACCAACCAACCAACCAACCAACCAAACCAACCAACCAATGTATATTTAGTTTCTTTGTGTTTTTGCTTGAGCACACCATGAAAATGAACAACGAAACGTTTTGCGGTACTGCAAAACTGCTCTCTTCGTCTAGTGACACTCAGGATTCATAACGCACAAATGTGGAATCATAGGCAAACCAGATATTGCTTCTTCGTTTGGAAACAGATTGCTTTTCCGTTTGGAATCAGTAAGCTATAAGGCTTCGGATTCCTCGTGGTGTTAAATAATTTTCCTGTGGTACAAGAATATATATCAAATATGAAAAACCTGTCTACTTTCTATGTTTAAGATGAACTTCATGAGACAGCGTCCATTCCCTCTGCCTTTGTCAGACATACATACACACACTCACATACACACACATACATATGCACTCGCGCGCACGCACTGGACATACATACACGCGCGCGCATGCACACACAGATAATAAACCTACGTAGACTGACACAGCCGCACGTACATACACAATACCCTCGCACACACACACAACACAGCAAAACGAACACACACACACACACACACACACACACACACACACACACACACACACACACACACACACACAAAACACACACAAGCAAGCACGCTCACACGCACACAACACACACACACACACACACCACACAACCCCACACACACGCACACATACATCCGTCTTATATCACTTTTTGTGAAAAGATGTTAAATCAAAGAACGAACAACACACACACATACACAACACAACACACACACACACACACACACACACACACACACACACGCAAACACACACAAACACACACACACAAACGCAAACATACACACATCTCTCTCTCTCACACACACACACACACAAACACAAACACACATACAAACGCAAACATACACGTACGTACAGGCACACACACACAAATGCTAACATACATATACACGCACGCACAGAGAAACACAGACACAGACACACACAAATGCTAACATACACGCACGCACACACACAAACTCACACAAACACGCAAACACCACACACACACACACAAACACACACACACAAACACAAACGCACACATAAACACACACATGTACACAACGCACTCTCTCTCTCTCTCTCTCTCTCTCTACTCACACACACACACACACACACACACACACACATACAAACGCACACATAACACACACATCACACAGACGCACTCTCTCTCTACACACACACACAAACACACACACACACACACACCACACACACACACACCACACCACACACAACACACACAACAAGCACATCTATTTCAAAGCCCAGTTGGCCTTAGGCATGGAATGGGTGGAAAACAAGCGGTTTCCAAGGCTACTAGCGGTACAGCAGCGTTCATCTATCGTCCCGATTGCCACTATCAGCACGCAGGCATGGCTGTCACCCCGTAACGACCAAGGACTAGCCGGATAAACGGCTCGGTGCCAGTCAGACTGCAAGCACGAGGAGGCCTGCCAGTTTCGGCGCCCGACTCTACGACAGCGGCTAGTGCTGCACGTGCAAGAAGCAACAGTGCATCACAGTACAGCGTGCGCGTCTTGATGAGGCCTCATAAAGAATGGTTGGGGGCTGCTGCTAGCGCAAGCTGAAAATAACTCCTCTTCGGAGTCTTTAAAGTGGGGGAGGAGGAGCGTGTTGACTGAGAGACTGAACGAGGATGTGTGGGGAGGGAACTGGACCGCTTTTTAACCGATCGATAGCAATTTTATTCCAGCCGAATTAAATAAGTAGAGTGAAGAAGAAGAAGAAGAAGAAGAAGAAGAAGAAGAAGAAGAAGAAGAAGAAAACTGTTTCCCTGTGAAACTTTACAAAAAAGAGAGTCAGGAACATGACAATGATCAAGGAGCAAAACAGGAGGCCGAGGGAAAAAACAAAGGATTGGCAGCGTGCGTTTTTAACCTAAAGAGATCGTCTGCGAGACAGTGACTGAAATAACCACACCATTCCAAATCTTTGTGATGTTAATTAGGTATTTGGTCAACCAAGTTCAAAGGGTCAAGTTTTGTGTACTCGTCTGCCAGACAATGAAATAACCATATCATTCAAAATCTCTGTGAAGTTATAGTTAATCAAAGCACTTGGTCGACCAATTTCAAAGAGGTGAATACTTTGTGTTATGTGTTACACGTAGAAAAGTGTGTTCAAAGTATTTGATAAAGCGAGGCAGCATAGCTTTGAAAGGTAAGGGCGATGAATGAAGGGTGAGGTTATGAAATCATGAATTTTGTACATGAAATCATGTGGTGATTTTTATTTACAGTTTTGCCAGTGTCTGATGTGAAAACTCATTTCGTTAACAGGGTTCCATCTCCTGCCTGGAGCGAAAGGGTGAAGGCCCAGACCCAGGCCCAGGGCACGCAGCATTACTCCCAAAGGAACTGTCGCCAGTGAATTATTGGACATTCCCTGAAGTTTGGGTGTTGGGTTGGAGTACCATTGTCTTTATTTATATCTGCGTGGTAGTGGTTTGTGCTTTGGTAGCTAAACCGATTCCTTGGCTGATCAAGGATTAAGCACTGTGTTCCATCCGCATAGGGAGTGACAACATTTTGTTTGTTTTCGTTACTTGAGAGAAGCACACATTTTCCGGTGAACTGATGATCTGTGATCAAGCCGCACACGAACTGTAAACGGATTTGTGTGTTTTCGTTATTGGAACTAGGAGAGAATCACACACTTAACAGTGAACTGGTGATCTGCGTTCCCGCTGCATACGAACTGTAAACGGATTTGTGTGTTTTTGTTATTGATGTTAGAAGAGAATGAAACACTTTTCAGTTAACTGGTGAACTGTGTTCCGGCCGCTTACGAACTGTGTACCGATTTCTGTGTTTTCGTTACTGGAAGTTGGATAGAATCGAGCACTTCAGTTAACTGGTGAACTTGTTCCAGCCGCATAGGAACTGTGTAAACGGGTTTGTGTGTTTTCGTTATTGGAGTTAGAAGAGAATGAAGCGCTTTCCGGTTAACTGGTGAACTGTGTTCGTTCCTGGAACTAGGAGAGAACCACACACTTTTCATTTAACTGGCGATCTGCGTTCCAGCCGCATACGAAATTTGTAAACGGATTTGTGTGTTTTCGTTACTGGAACAAGTATAGAATCACACACTTTTCAGTTAACTTGTGAACTGTTTTACAGTCGCATACGAACCGTAAACGGATTTGTGTGTTTTCGTTACTGGAGGCAGGAGAGAGTCACACACTTTTCAGTCAACTTGTGGTGACTTAAAGCAGTTGATTTTCAAGTGGATTTTGTGCCAAAATCATCACAAGTTCAGCGCCTGGATGCTCAGCCTGCCGTAGTGCTTCACTGTGACGTTGGGACTGTTGAAGTGGATTTACAAGTCAACGTAAAAGTGTTTTCACCGTCGGAATTGTGTGTTTACTTGCAGGACAACCAGCTGACTGAGAACCGCGGAACTGGTTTTATAGCAGAGCGAATCAGCGAGTGATTTGCCATGGATGTATACAGTCTGACGCTTCTTCATGTGTGGGGACTTCTCCTCTTTCTTGGTAAGTAAGTCATCCAACCATCCTTCAGTTTTCCAGTCATTCTATCATCCCACAAATCTCAAGTCATTCTGTCATCCCTCATATCTTAGGTCAGGTCATTCAGCCCCCCCCTCCCTTCCCTGGAATGCCGGGGACTCTTTCCAGTGTAAATAGTATCCCCACCTTCTGGAAATTCTGTGCTAGAAATTTCCTCTTTTCTGTCAGTCTCTTTGTTTCTGCCTCTTTTCTTTGCTTTCTGTCATTTCTTCCTATCAATTTCTGCCTTGCTGGTCCATTCACCTGTATGTGTTCGATAAAGTTTTACATACTTTCTCTTAAGATTGATAATTGTGTATATGTATTAAGTGCATTTTTGTCTGTAGGGAAATGAGATGTGCGGTTGGGCTTTAAACAAAAATAACAATAAGGTCGTTCAGCCATCTCTTAACTCTCAAGTCATTCAGCCATCTCTCAACTCTTAATCATCAGCCATCTCTCAACTCTTAAATCATTCAGCCATCTCTCAGCTCTGAAGTCAACTCTCAAGTCATTCAGCCATCTCTCAGCTCTCAAGTCATTCAGCCATCTCTTAAATCTCAAGTCGTTCAGCCATCTCTCAACTCTCAGGTAAGTCAGCCATCTCTCAACTCTCAAGTCTTTCAACCATCCACACCTCTTAGGCTTTAAAACAACAATAACAACGAATCCCCGACTCTCTCAAATAATCAGACATGCCGCATGTGCGAGTAATTCAGATACTACAGAACTCCTGAATTCTGTCAGTTAATCGACCTGTTCCTCAATTCTCTGAAGTAATTGACAATCCTTGGTTCTCTCGAGTAATGCGCACGTCTTTCGATTTTCTCAAGTATCCCAAATAGCTTGCTTACTGTCTATTATGCCCTTGACATTTGTCTCTTCTGGACCGATCTTTGTACAGTACTTAACAATATTCCACACAATTACGAGCATTTGAACTGTCTCTCTACGTTCTTGAGTGAAATCAACTTTTTCTTGGCTATGGCGCTGGTTTTCTATGCAGACAAATTTGGCCATCAGACAAGATATTGACTGGAGATTATTAAAGTAACGAGACAAGTGTCTGACATTTGTAGAATAAGTCCTAGAAATTGGTGAGGTAAACTATTTTTGTTTGCATGATTCTGAAAACGCTTCATTTTTAAAGGTCTCATTTAATACAGTTTAGTTTTCTACCAAGAGTTATATTCATGATGCAGCTTCAGTTAGCATTGAAAAGAAGTAACATAGATGAGCCAGAGAGCATCAAGAAAACAAAACAAAACAAAAACGAATTCAGGGTTACTGTAAGGAAGCTTTGTCTTTTATGGAAACAAAGCGTAAAAAAAAAAATAGAGTTGACATATTCCCTCAGGAATGGAGGTATCATAGATTTTTGGGGAGCAATGTGTTAACATTAAGATTTTATATTTTCTGGTTTGTTTTCTGATGATTTTTTGCCCCTATTCAATTTCCATTAATACAAAGTTTACGTATGACTGTCACGACATTGTGTTCTTGTTTTTTCCTTAACACGAAAATGGAAGTTTGTAGACACATGAGGTTGTAAATCATGGAACTTGCCATAAGGTAGTCGGTGTTGTCAACAACTCATTTTCTTCCTCAGTCGAGTATAAAGGAAAGGTGTGTGTGTGTGTGTGTGTGTGTGTTGTGTGTGTTGTGTGTGTGTGTGTTGTGGTGTGTGTGTGTGTGTGTTTGTATAGGCGCGTGCGTGTGTATGTATGTACGTACGTACGTACGTACGTAGTACGTACTAGTATGTATGTATGTATGTATGTATGTATGTATGTGTGTGTGTGCGTGCCTGCGTGCATGTGTGTGTGTGTGTGGTGTGCGTGTGTGCGTGTGTGCGTGTGTGTGTATATATGTGTGTGTGTGTGTGTGTGAAGGTAGGCAAGGGTTATTCGCTGTGTTGCACCCTGATTCTCTGAGGAAGCTTCTACACCTTAGCGGATTTTGGATTTTTTTTTTTGCATGAACGGGAAGGGCAGTTTCTCTTGAATTTCATTAACCTAAAAAATATTCAATCAATAGATGGGAAATTCCACACGGTTCAAGTGGGTTTGTTCTGCAATGCTAACAATTGCCAAATAATACAATGTGACCTCCCACCACGAAATCAGTCTTAACTAGCATTTTGGGCATTTTGAGATATACATATCACTGGAAAGTGTACATTCTGCTGATTATTTTGGTACTTGAATAAGGTAGAAAGAAACTCTAGGGAGAGCTAGACAATAGAAGGTCTTCAGAGAAGTAACCCCCTTTAGACAAGTGTTTCGGCCCTGAATTCCTTACACTCTCGGGGGGCCGGGCCACATCCAGGTCATGACTCCTGGATGCCCTTCTGCTGTTGTCTATTTTTTTTTTTTTTCCCACGCCGGGGAGCGAACCTGGGCGATTCTGCGCTTCAGAACTGCGGTACGCGGTTTTACCAATGTGCTAACGGGGCACACATCATCTGTAGGGAATTTAATCCTTATGAAGTTCACTTTTGGTTCCTCCTTGCCCAGATCCAGCTTGAGGTCCTTTCTGCTGCCTCTGCCATCGCTTTAAGGGCTCTAGTCCTCTTCTTCCCAGAAATGGCGAGTTGTTTCATGAGATCATAAGCGGAGGTGCCCACAAACCCTCTTGCCCCGACCTCTATGGCGAAGATTTTGACCCGCAGACCTGCTTTCTTCAGGGTGCTGGCAAGACCGGCGTATTTTTCGGTCTTGTAGATATGTGCTTCTTCCATTCTGCTTTCGTATGGCACAGTGAGTTCTATCAGAATCACTTGTTTCGAGGAGTCAGAGTGGAGAGCGATGTCTGGTCTCATGCCTGTCTTGCTGATGACATCTGGGTAATTTCTCCACTCTGGGAGGTCTGCTGTACACTCCCAGTCGACTGCTCCATCCAGAAGACCCTTTGGCAATGTGCTGGTTGTCATAGCACTTTCGGGCCAGACCTGTTTCCCTCCTGCTTTGTAGAACGTTGTCATAGCAATTGGTGCGTTTGGGGTCATGGTTTTTTCGCTAACCACGTCTGTGATCACTTTCAGAACTTGGTTGTGCCTCCATGTATACCTTCCTTGGGCTAGCGCTACTTTGCAAGAGCTTAGGACATGTTCCACTGTTTGTTTCTTCTGACAGAGCGGACATGCTGGGTCGTCTGATTTCCCCCATTTCACTAAGTTTGCATTCGAGGGGAGCAGGTCATATACAGATCTGAGGAGGAAGCTTATCCTTAGAGGAGCCATGTGCCACATATCGTTCCAGCTGAGACTTCTTTGGAGTGCACTGTCCCATGTTGTCCATTGCCCCTGTTGACCTTGCTGGACTGCCTTCTGCACTCTTTTGACATCTTCTTCCTTCAACTCCTGTATGATCATGTCTCTTTTTTCCTTCCCTTTGGCTTTGGACCACCACTGCATTTTTGTTGCTCCCAGTCCCTGTCTGTTGGTTTGCGTGTGTCCAATTATTTCTTTGATGCTGAGGTTTCTCTTGGCATTGTTTACAGCCTCTTGGACTTTCCACTTTCTGCCAGTTCTCAGCTTTGGATGAACTGATCTCACGATATTGTCTTCCGATTCCTCCAGCATGCTCAACAGTCTTGCTTTTCCAACTTTGTACTCAAAAAAAAAAAAAAAAAAATGTAGAAGTTATGTATGTTTAAAGTCATTACGTTGTATGACGGCCATTTTGAGAAAACGGCCTCAAAAGTTTTTGTGTGCTCTCCTACACATTTTCCTTAAATTTCTTTATTTGGTGGCTTTGACCCAGTTTGTTTCTAATTTTCGCTGTCATTATCTGAAAGGTGCGCTTAAGAGCTTTCCATCAGAATATTACATGTGCGGGTGCTGTACAGGTTACGGTTCATAATAAGAGACAAAAATAGGTACTTTTGGTAGGAAATTGCGTTCTTTCTGCTGCGATCAGTGCATTAAAATACCATTTTAAATTGATTAATAACATTTTTTCAAGAAAAAAGTTTCTGTGGGGGATAGATTATAGTCTACAGAAATCAATTTTGAGAAAAAGTCAAAACACCCCAGATAGAGCCTCAGTCACCTTCTCAGATCCTAGTGCTGTTCGACTGACTGCGAGTTAAGACTTATTTCGTGGTGGGAGGTCACCAATGTTTTCAACGCTATCTTGTGTTTTTGTTAGCTCTTTGACTCCTACAGGAAGCTGGTAAACAGGGTGAGAGACTCAAAGGGTAATGTTTTTGCAGTTGGTGGATAGTGTGCGGGGGTCAAAGTGTTAAACTGTGTTGATGATTTTGTACACGTGTTTGGTAACTTTCGGTATAAACATAGAGCTTTGCCAGTGTCACCATTTTCGTCAGCATCCATGTTTGAGATATTTTGCGACGAATCTTGAAAGAAATCTCCATTTTGGGGTCGAAATCATTTCCAGAATGCATCAGAATTTCGTCAAGAACTGGATATGCAGTCGACTTTAATCTTATCGATGCAAGAAAAAAAAAGAGGAAAAATTAACTCTAAAAACCGAAAAAAAGGGGGAAAATAAAACAAAACAAATAAAAAAAAACAGAAAAAAGGGAAAAAATAACAGCAAACAAATCAAACAAACAATTAAATAAAAACAAATAGACAAAAAGCAAAAGAAAAAACAAACAAACAAACAAACACTTTATCGTTAAAATTCTGCGGCAAACTTAGTGTCTGATGACGCAGAAGGAATTTCTATAGAAGTAAGTTCCCGTCAAATGTAGTCTATAAATATGTATGAGCTCTGAAACGAGGTTAGACGCCCATGCACTGCACGGACGCAGGTTGTAAACACCGTTTAGTGGCGCCCATGCATTAGGTTGAATGTATTCATGACAAGGTAGGCAACTCTTTAACTCCTGTCTTTACTCCCTTGGGGATGCCAGGGGCTCCTTCAGTATAAATAGTATCCCCACCTTCGGGAAACTCTGTGCTAGAAATTTCCTCTTTATTGTCACTCTCTTTGTTTCTGCCTTGTTCCTTTACTTTCTGTCATTTCTTCCTGTCATTTTCTGCCTTGCTGGTCCATTCACCTGTACGTGTTTGATGAAGTCTTAAGTATTTTCTCTTAGGATTGATAATTGGGTACACGTGTTAAGTGCATTTTTGGCTCTTGGGAAATGAGATAATATTATGTGAAGGCAATTTTGGGTAACTTAGGTCTGTTTTTAGTGTCCTTTGTTATGTTTAAATTCGTATTTAGGTATGTTTTTTTTTAAATCCCCTGTGTGATAAACTCGATGGAGTGTGCGCGAATACATTGACATGTGTGCTAAAATTTATTTTCTTTTTTTCCCTGTTGAAGTATTGTGTATGTTTTGAAACGGTTCTAGCTCTTATTGGCTCTACGCAGTCGGTTGGGCTTTAAACAAAACTAACAATAACAGTAACTCTTGTCTTTAACCGCATGTTATTCAACAGAGCTTTAGTAGTGTACCGAACGCCACGCTGTTTGTTCCGTATTAAACATTCGTAATACTCATCAGCTTACGCTGTGTTAATTAATTACCAGCTTAGTATTCCCTGTTCCCCAATAAGAACATGGTACTCACTAAACAATGTGCCTAATTATAAATGGTTTGTCCTCATTATGATTTGGTTAATGATATCGAAGGAAATGGATGGTGTGCTTGTTTTGGTTTTCCTTTTCATTTGACGCTTGGCTCTGTACATTAAATGAAACTAATCTGATGGCTTTAGCCTGTGAAAAATGTGCATGTGCCGGAGAGAGAGAGAGAGAGAGAGAGGGGAGACAGAGAGAGAGAGAGAGAGAGAGAGAGAGAGTCCTTTGCATCTCTTAATTTTGCTTAGAAATTGCGATTCGTTTTGATTTATATTGTTCTTTGATTTGCGACATATTGGTGTCTTGATAGAGCATGTTTAATGTGAACTTACTGTATGAATGCTGATCCTTGGTTTGTATTTTTTTAAAACTGTTTTTGATTTCAAAGAAAAGAGACTTCAATGCAAAGGAAAAAAATAACGTAATGGCTACCTGGCTGAACCTGTCTCTCAGTGGAAAAAAGGCTACTCACTGCGTAGCTTTCATCGGCGATCCGGCCGACTTCTTCAGCGCAACTGCCGGGTTGAGAACTGGCTTCAGTGCGTACCGCCGTGTGCATGTCTTGAGTTATATGACACATCATGATTAAACTAATTAACCTACGTTACAAGGGTAATAGATAAACACTACTATGCTGTATTTCATCTAGCCCTTGCTTCATCATCATCATCATCATCATAAGATGCCCTGCCGCACGGCGTTGGCGACCATGGACTTCCTACCATCTCTATCTCTCGTTGCCCCCAGCATCTCCCCCACCCTCCTCATCCCCAGCCACTCTGCAAGTCCGTCCAGCATTCTCTGCCTGGGTCTACCTGGTGCTCTCTTTCCCTCTAGCTTTCCCGTTGTGACCAGGTGCTCCAAATCCTCCTTCCTCATAAAATGGCCTCTAAATGTTGCCTTGCTTCATAGAGGACGAAAATGATTAACCTTAGTGACTGAATATTAAAACGTACTACCGCATCACACACAAATAATAATTACAAAACATATACAAATATGAAATCATAAAAAGTAAAACATAATGCTTGTACCGTGACGTGCCATTACATATTGACCAAATATTGAGAAAGTGAGAGCGCCAGTATTATACATCTAATTCACTCAGTTACCAGTTTCTTTTGTTTACCATGTTGCATTCACGCTTTCGATTCGTCTGGATTTTACATTTGTATAAATTAAAATCATTATTAGAAAATTTTAGCCGGCAAGTATCAAAAGACTGTACCGAAAGTAACCTCTTTTAAAAGGTACATGGCTATAAAATACTACATAGAAGAATACAGTGCAAAAATAAATTGGAATCCGCACAAAATGGCTGCCATATTTACTTTTAATAATACTCGAATCTTGATGCTGTCTATTTGTAATGTAATACTAATGTTGTTAATATCCCTGATGGAATGTGATAGCGAGTCTCATTTCATAATATCATGCCCTTGTATGTTGACAAACCGTTTTCTTGTTGTTATTCATGTTGTGTTTTTCCTTTAAAGGTGTTTGTGTTTCATGAAGATGCATTTCAGACACATGGATATTCTGCATGAATTCAAAATTGATTTCATGGTCTTATTGCAATTGTGCTTTGTTGGTTGTTTTGCATTTGTTTATATAATTGCTTAAAATATAAAAAGAAGTTTCAGATAAAGATTTATTTCAGCTGGTGAAATAAATATACTGTCAACCAAACAATCAGACCTGCTGAGGGACTTGCTGCTGGATTTCTTGCGTATGCAGATGTTTTTCACCAAGTTTTCATTCAAAGAAGACAAGCAACGAACGACAAATAGGAAAAAGTTCACTAGGCGCTAGGCCGGAATTTGTTGAACACAAGCCACTGTACTTATCCGTGTATGCTTAAATGGTTTGTTTGTGGCGAGCTTGTAAAATGTTCGGCAATGTTTTAACATTAAGATTTTATATTTTCTGGTTTGTTTTCTGAGGACTTTTGGACCCTGTTCCCTTTCCATGGATACAATGTGTACGTATGATTGTCACGAAATGTGTCTTCTTGCTCTTTCCTTAACACGAAAATGGAAGTTTGTAGACAGGCGATGTTGTAGACAATGAAACTTGCCGTAAGCAACTATTGCTGTCAACAACCAATTTCTTTCTCAGTCAAATTTGAAAGAAAAGCGTGTGTGTTTGTTGCATTTGTTTATATTACTTGCTTAAAATAAAAAGAAAAAATGGAGACAAAATTAATTTCAACTGGTGAAAGAAATATATTGTCAACCAAACAGTCAGATCCGCCGAGGGACTCGCTGCTGGATTTCTTGCGTATGTAGATGTTTGTTTTCACGAAGTTTTCATTCAAAGAAGACATGCAACAAACGAAGAAGAGGAAAGTTCGGTAGACCTGGATTTGTTGAACACAAGCCACTGAACATATCCATGTATGATTAAATGGTTTGTCAGTTGCGAGCTTGTAAAATGTCAAGCAGCTTATAATGTTCCACACATATTACAGAAAATTTCCCCGCCAGACATCACATGTGTTCACTGTCACAGCGTATGATCAGTATTTCAAACAGAAACCAGCTGTATGACAGCACCCTCTATTACCTAGCCATAATGTTCGAGCTAAACCGATGATTTCAACGGCAGACGTATCAAAGTCTCTCATTGTACAAAGATTTCCTTGTTCATACGAGTACTTGTTCTTCTAGATTCGTGGTTTCTTCGGCTGAAGACTAAAAAGGGAGACATTAAACTGCGGAAATGGAGACATTCATCTCCCTTGATGCCGCAATGAATTCGTGGTTTCTTCGGCTGAAGACAAAAAAAGGGGACATTAAACTGCAGGCATCCACACATTATTTCCCTTGATGCGGTTGCGATGTAGACGCTAAAGAGCTGTGTTTCACATTTTCATGTCCATTGAAAGGAGCCATTGTCGAAGGATTCAGATAATAACTGTAGCCCCACACACACACACACACACACACACACACACACACACACACACACACACACACACACATACACACACGCACACGCACACGCACGCACACACACACACACACACACACACACACACACACACACACACACACACACACACATATATATATATATATGTATATACATATACTACACGTCATTATTTAAGGGCCAGGAACGTTTTTGAGTCAATTTTTGAAAGGAGAAATAACCTATTTTCTCTTACTCTTTTCTCCAATTCGTTGCCGTAACTGAATGGATAAGAGCTCAGACAACATTGCAGTTTCCTTTTGGCACGTGTTTGGGGATTTGCCGATTTGCAATGGGCGGCCCAAGGAAGACAATTTCCGCACGAAATTGTCGAATCTTCAGCAGGGTCTCTCTGACGACGCAGGCAAGGTAGCGACAAAATTCGCTTTGCACGTGCAAGGCAAGCCCTTTTTGAACACTACTCCAGCCAAAGTTGCCCGCAGACGAGGATAAAAAGGACCCGTTCTTGGTTCGTTTTAACCATGCTTGCAAGACGACGGATGACGGATGAGCAGCGGGGGAGAGCCCTCGCTCTGCTTGATGAAGGCCTAGCGCAGCGGGAAGTTGCTAGACGACTTGGAGTGTCGCATTCCACAATCCAGAGACTGCTGGAGTGCTTCAATGAGACTGGAGCAGTCCAGGAAAGGCGTCACACGGGTCGACCCAGAGTAACGACAAGACAGCAAGACCGCTACCTTGCCCTCTCCGTCCTGAGGGAAAGGGCATCCACTGCGGTGACCTTGAGGGGTCAGCTGAGGGACGCAACAGGTGCTAACATCAGCTGCAGCACGGTGAGAAGACGGCTACATGAGGCAAACTTGAGGTCACGGAGACCGGCCGTCCGACCCGTGCTGTCACCGGTCAACAGAGTGCGCCGCATGACCTGGGCCAGGGAGCACGTGACCTGGACAAGGCAACAGTGGGCCCGGGTCTTGTTTTCGGATGAGTCCAGGTTCACCCTGACCTTTAACGATGGCCGGGCTCGGGTGTGGCGACGTCAAGGGGAGAGGTTCGCTGACGCCACTGTCCAAGAGCATAACCGGTACGGCGGCGGGTCGGTGATGGTGTGGGGTGGCATGAGCCGTGGTACCCGGACCCCCCTGCTCCCCATTGACGGCATCCTGAACGGGGTCCGGTACCGGGACGAGGTTCTGGCGGCCGTGGCACTGCCTGTGCTTGTGGACCTTGGTCAAGGCGCCATCTTCCAGGACGACAATGCACCTGCGCATCGAGCACGCCTTGTGACCGACTTCCTGGAGCAGCATGAAGTCGTCCGTATGGCCTGGCCAGCGTGCTCACCTGACCTGAACCCAATTGAACACCTCTGGGATGTGCTCGGGAGGCGCATCAGGGACAACCACCCCCCACCGGGCACCCTGGCCAGGCTGGTCGACATCCTGCAGATCGAGTGGGCGGCCATCCCTCAGGACACACTCCGTACCCTTGTGGGGTCGATGCATCGGCGCTGTGAAGCATGCATCCAGGCTCGGGGCGGACACACGCGATATTGAAAACAGATTGGCCAAATCTGACACTTTCTGTTTTTTGGAAAGGGGGGGATGTTCCTTTAAATGCATGTGCTGTTCACTAATGGGTCATTGTGCTAATTTCTTTTTCCAAAACAGGTGTGGAAATGATGAAATAAAACATAGAATCAATTCTAAACATTGTCAATTATTTCAACTTAAAATTAGAGAGGAAGGAAGAAGTGGCCCTTAAATTATGATTAGGAGTATATATATGTACGTATTATACATACATATATATATATATGTATATGTGTGTGTGTGTATGTATGTATGTATATATATATATATATATATATATATATATATATATATATATATATAGAGAAAGAGAGAGAGAGAGAGAGACAGAGAGAGAGAGAGAGATTAGAGGGTTACTGGATGGCAAAAGAGCATGGAATTTGGAAATTGCTGTCATTTCAGCCATGTCTTACCGCTGAAATCATTAGTTTATTCGCTTGCGATCAATAAAGAGGCAACACAAAACACGTTTCTACACATTTTTTTGTATATTCAGTATCTTAGCATGTTGATCGACAGACACATTTCCCACGGAAAAGAGAGAGAGAGCATTTAATTCATAACTCTGAAATATATCAGTTGTTCAAAAGAACAAACAAGCATAAACGCGAACAAACAATTCAAACAAAACATAGTCTGAATAAAAGAACATGATGATGGTGATGGTGACAGTGATAATAATAATAATAATAATAATAATAATAATGATGATGATGATAACAACAACAACAACGACAATGATAATAATAATAATAATAATGATAACAACAACAACAATAATAATAATAATAATAATAATGATAACAATAATGATGATGATGACAATAATAGTAAGAAAAAGAATGATAGTAATAATAATAATAATAATGATGATGATGATCATGATCATCATGATCATCATGATCTTCGGTATTATCATCATCATACTATTACTATTATTGTTACCACAACTGCTACTATTAGTTACTACTGATAATAATAATGGTATCATCATCCTCTTCATTCTTCTTCTACTTCTTTGTTATTGTTATTATCATTGTTATTATTATTATAATTATTATTATTATTGTTGTCGTTGTTATTGACAGTAACGACTTCTTTTGCAACGCCTCACCTCACAAAACTCCTAAGCGCTTCACAAAAGCTTCAGTGCCAGAGGCTGACAGACGTAAAGCAGATACATGTCAACCCCTAACGGCATGATGAAACAAAAGGAACTATAAGACACACAGTGTTGAAAACAACAACAACAATAAAATTATTGATTTTCATGAAATATCGACTTCCACATAACAATGGGTCATGTAACAACAATGGTAAACGATTCAGGAAAAACAACAACTAAGAATAAAATACTATGGATACAAAACTTGTAATACTTGAAAAGCAACAACAACAAAACCATTGTACTGTATTTATCTTTTCATGCTTGTCTTTTTATGTTAACACATTGTGTTGTACTTATCTTTTCATGCTTGTTTTTTTATGTTAACACATTGTGTTGTACTTATCTTTTCATGCTTGTTTTTGATGTTAACACATTGTGTTGTACTTATCTTTTCATGCTTGTTTTTTATGTTAACACTTTGTGTTGTACTTATCTTTTCATGTTTGTTTTTTATGTTAACACTTTGTGTTGTACTTATCTTTTCATGCTTGTTTTTGATGTTAACACATTGTGTTGTACTTATCTTTTCATGTTTGTTTTTTATGTTAACGCTTTGTGTTGTACTTATCTTTTCATGCTTGTTTTTGACGTTAACACATTGTGTTGTACTTATCTCTTCATGCTTGTTTTTGATGTTAACACATTGTGTTGTACTTATCTTTTCATGTTTGTTTTTGATGTTAACACATTGTGTTGTACTTATCTTTTCATGTTTGTTTTTGATGTTAACACTTTGTGTTGTACTTATCTTTTCATGCTTGTTTTTGATGTTAACACATTGTGTTGTACTTATCTTTTCATGCTTGTTTTTGATGTTAACACATTGTATTGTACTTATCTTTTCATGTTTGTTTTTGATGTTAACACATTGTGTTGTACTTATCTTTTCATGCTTGTTTTTGATGTTAACACATTGTGTTGTACTTATCTTTTCATGTTTGTTTTTGATGTTAACACATTGTGTGTGTACTTATCTTTTCATGCTTGTCTTTGATGTTAACACATTGTGTTGTACTTATCTTTTCATGCTTGTTTTTGATGTTAACACATTGTGTTGTACTTATCTTTTCATGCTTGTTTTTTTATGTTAACACATTGCATTGTACTTATCTTTTCATGCTTGTTTTTGATGTTAACACATTGTGTTTGTGTTGTACTTATCTTTTCATGCTTGTTTTTGACGTTAACACATTGTATTGTACTTATCTTTTCATGCTTGTCTTTTTATGTTAACACATTGTATTGTACTTATCTTTTCATGCTTGTTTTTGATGTTAACACATTGTACATGTATTGTACAAACGTTTCATGCTTGTTTTTGATGTTAATCGTCTGGTTGGCTGTGTTTCTTCTGTCGCATTTGCTTGTAAGCGTGGGAGGGAAAAAAGGGGAATAACTTAGGAAATTGTGTGGGCTGGGGAAAAAGCGTACATTTGGGAATTTCTGTTTTTTTTCCCTTGTTTTAAGTCGGTCACTTTTTTTGTGTTGTATGAATGTATTGCACGCACGTTGGGTGAAGTGAAATGTCTGTTTGAGATGAAGCAATAATGTGTTTTTGTTAATCGGACATGTACATATATGCACAATGAAGTTGTGTTTTTTCATCTATGTTGCCATATCTTTACACGTTCACATTCTAAGGAAGGGAAATTTCTTTGTAAGGGAGAAAATATAAACAAAAGGAAAATGAAAAGAAACGATGCTCCCTTCCTTCGAAAAAAAAAAAAAAAAAAAAAAAAAGGAAGGAGGAAGTGGACACACAAAAAAAGACAATAAACAGAAAATTTCACAGAAAGAAAAAGTGGAGAAGTGGGATAAACAGTTTGGTGTTATTTGCAAAACACATTGTGCTTGGTAGAACGAGAAAAGGGAGAGAGAGAGAGAGAGAGAGAGAGAGAGAGAGAGAGAGAGAGAGACAGACAGACAGACAGACAGACAGACAGAGGCAGACAGAGGCAGATTGTCAGAGAGAGAGAGACAGACAGACAGACATACAGACAGAAGCAGATTGTCAGAGAGAGAGAGAGACAGAGACAGACAGACAGAGGCAGATTGTCAAAGAGAGAGAGAGAGAGAGAGAGAGAGAGAGACAGACAGACAGACAGAGGCAGATTGTCAAAGAGAGAGAGAGAGACAGACAGACAGAGGCAGATTGTCAGAGAGAGAACGAGAGAGAGAGAGAGAGAGAGAGAGAGAGAGACAGACAGACAGACAGACAGAGGCAGATTGTCACAGAGAGAGAGAGAGACAGACAGACAGACAGACATGCAGACAGAGGCAGATTGTCAAAGAGAGAGAGAGAGACAGACAGACAGACAGACAGAGGCAGATTGTCAGAGAGAGAGAGAGAGAGACAGACAGACAGACAGACAGACAGAGGCAGATTGTCAAAGAGAGAGAGAGAGACAGACAGACAGACAGACAGAGGCAGATTGTCAAGAGAGAGAGAGAGAGAGGAGAAGACAGACAGACAGACAGACATACAGACAGAGGCGATTGTCAGAGAGAGAGAGAGAGAGAGAGACAGACAGACAGACAGACAGAGGCAGATTGTCAGAGAGAGAGCGAGGAGAGAGAGAGAGCAGAAGGACAGACAGACAGACAGAGACAGACAGAGGCAGATTGTCACAGAGAGAGAGAGAGAGAGACAGAGCAGACAGACAGACAGAGGCAGATTGTCACAGAGAGAGAGAGAGAGAGAGACAGACAGACAACATACAGACAGAGGCAGATTGTCAAGAGAGACGAGAGAGACAGACAGAAGGAACAGAGGCTGATTGACACAGAGGAGAGAAAGAGAGAGAGAAGACAGACATACAGACAGAGGCAGATTGTCACAGAGAGAGAGAGAGAGAGAGAGAGACAGACAGACAGACAGACAGAGGCAGATTGTACAGAGAGAGAAAGAGAGACAGACAGACAGACAGGCAGGCAGACAGAGGCAGATTGTCAAAGAGAGAGAGAGACAGACAGACAGACAGAGGCTGATTGTCACAGAGAGAGAAAGAGAGAGAGACAGACAGACATACAGACAGAGGCAGATTGTCAGAGAGAGAGAGACAGACAGACAGACACACAGGCAGACAGACAGAGACAGATTGTCAAAGAGAGAGAGAGAGACAGACAGACAGACAGACAGAGGCAGATTGTCAGAGAGAGAGAGAGACAGACAGACAGACAGACAGACAGACAGACAGACAGACAGATATACAGAGGCAGATTGTCAGAGAGAGAGAGAGAGAGAGAGAGAGAGAGAGAGAGAGAGAGAGAGAAGAGAGAGCAACATTGTGTTTTGTTAACCGTAGTGATATGTATATTTGCACAATGAAGTTGTATTTTTTCACCTATGTTGCCATTTGTTTTCCACGTTCACATTTTAAAGGAAGAGAAACGTCTTTGTAACGGCGAAAATATAAACAAAAGGAAAATGAAAAGAAAAGATGCTCCCTCGCCTCGGAAAAAAGGAAGGGGGAGGGTAGACACGCAGAAAAAGACAATAAACAGAAAATGAAACGGAAAGAAAAAGCGGGGAAGCGGAGGTAATCAGTTTGATATTATTTGCAAAACACATTGTGATTGGTTAGAACGAGGAGAGAGAGAGAGAGAGGGGTGGGGGAGATGGAGAGAGAGAGAGAGGGGAAGAGAGACAGACAGACAGAGACAGAGTCACAGACAGAGACAGAGAGAGACAGACAGACACACAGAGACAGAGAATATATTCAGAGACAGACACGTCATGTAACTAACATAATGAAAGCAACAAGATCATCAAGGCCTGTTAAACTTCGCCGCTGGCATTCATTAGCGAGTAGTAGACTGGTTATACTCATGAACAAGTGGCGGTTTCAGCGCTTGATCTCATTCAAGACATACTATCGGTATCTGGTCATCTCAGAGGAGGAGGCTGGCACGTGTAGAGAGCATCCAGTATCTCATTTTGAAACCTGCGGGAATTTTGCGGTCTTGGGAGTGAGTCTTGTCCTTATAAATTGGCTTCAGTCATTGGAGGGCAGCTGTGTGTTGGGTGTAATGTTGGCAGCACTAGGACTTCTGGATATCTCATCTAATTAGGCCCTGTTTACCTTAATTAGACGCTGGTGGTGGTACGTTTGTCCTTATTTGTCCCTAGTGTGGTCTTTCTCGCACTAATACCATTGGTAGAAGAGGT
Source organism: Monoplex corrugatus (assembly GCA_030674185.1). Classification (NCBI taxonomy): domain Eukaryota; kingdom Metazoa; phylum Mollusca; class Gastropoda; order Littorinimorpha; family Ranellidae; genus Monoplex; species Monoplex corrugatus. The sequence goes on from CM060309.1 coordinate 41,758,918, forward strand.
TTGGAGATTTCCTGCGATGGTTCCCAAACAGGTCGGTACTAAAATACCGTACCATGCATCGAGTGAATTAGATCTTGTTTATATGCAGTCTTTAAAGCCTACCCACTTCCGTACAAGGTAAGTCTTTCCTTTACAGATGGAGCAATGAACATAAAATGAACGTTTCAAAACATTTTAAATTTCAAAGTTAAGGCATTAACATCATGCGAATGGGCAAGCATTTTCTATATAATCGTATGATTATATGCATCAGTAACAGCACTGTAAGGATTACCCCCGTGGGTTGCCCAGTGCTCTTTTCAGTATAAATATAATCCCCACCTTCTAGAAATTCTGTGCTAGAAATTTCAACTTTTCTGTCAGTTTCTTTGGTTTTGCCTTGCTTCTTTGCCTTCTGTCATCTTTTCCTGTCCTTATCTGCTTTGCCAGTCAGTTCACTGTATGTGTTCTATGGAGCCTTACATTACTTTCTCTAAAGATTGATAATTTGGGTGTATTAGTGCATTTTTGGCTCTAAGAAAATGTGATGAGTAGATGCAGTTTTACGTAATTTAGTTTGATTTTTATGTATGTATTAATGGCGCAACCTTGACACGGGTTAATAAGTTTAAATACCTGGGAACGATCATTTCATCAGACGGCAGGATGCACATCAGAAAAACGGCAGAATCGGCCAAGCCAAAACAGCATTCAAGAAGATGACAAGCATTCTTACCAACAGATGCCTATCAATTAACATCAGGAAGAGAGTTCTTGAATGTTATATAGAACCACTACTGTTGTACAGATGTGAGGCTTGGACAGTCAACAAGTAAAGCCAGAACAAGATTGAGGCAGCCGAGATGTGGCTTCTGAGAAGAATGTTGAGAGTTCCATGGATAGCAAAGAAAACAAACGAGACAGTCTTGATAGAGGCAGACGCAAGTAGATCATTCATAAGGAAAAAACAGGCAACATTTATAGGCCATTTTATGAGGAAGGGGGATTTGGAGCACCTGGTTACAACGGGAAAGCTGGAGGGAAAGAGAGCACCAGGTAGACCCAGGGAGAAAATGCTAGACGGACTTGCGGAGTGGCTGAAGACGAGAAGGGTGGAGGAGATGCTTGGGGCAACAAGAGATAGAGACAGATGGAAGTCCATGATCGCCAACGCCATGCGGCAGGGCACCTGATGATGATGATGATTAATGTCCTTACTTATGTTTACATTTTATAATGGGTTATTTTCTTAAACGCCCTGGTTTATAGATTGGATGGAGTGGTCAGCGCTAGGAGCATATCTTTATATTATGTGCGCAAATGCATTGATATGTGTAGTTAATTTCATTTTGCACAGTCATCGATGTATTTAGATGTGTTTTATTTGCGATAATTATAGCCCTGATACGGCCCAGAGCAGTCGTCTAGGCTGCAAACAGTAATAATAACAATAATAACATCCTCACAGCGGACTGTGTGAGAAATTCATCGTGCTGGCTCTAACGAAATCCCGTCACCAAATTACAGCCCCTTAATTTTTAAGGTTTTTGCTGTGTTGTCGGCCCTGTGTCGACAGGCACAGAAACAAAGCTTTCTTTCACAATTGTCGTGTAGCCCTTGTAATTCAATGTTGCTGTTAACTGCGGCTTTGTTGTTATCACATTTTATTTCATACAGTTATTTTTTTTCTTGTTTTTTTTCTAACAGCATTTTGTTGTTCATAACACATTGTATACTGTAGTTCATAGCACATTGTCTGTATACTGTAGTTCATAACACATTGCCTGTATACTGTAGTTCATAACACATTGTATACTGTAGTTCATAGCACATTGTCTGTATACTGTAGTTCATAACACATTGCCTGTATACTGTAGTTCATAACACATTGTATACTGTAGTTCATAACACATTGTATACTGTAGTTCATAACACATTTCCTGTATACTGTAGTTCATAACACATTGCCTGTATACTGTAGTTCATAACACATTGTATACTGTAGTTCATAGCACATTGTATACTGTAGTTCATAGCACATTGTATACTGTAGTTCATAGCACACTGCCTGTATACTGTAGTTCATAACACATTGTATACTGTAGTTCATAACACATTGTATACTGTAGTTAACAACACATTGTACACTGTAGTTCATGACACATTGTATACTGTAGTTCATAACACATTGTATACAGTAGTTCATGACACATTGCCTGAGTACTGTAGTTCATGACACATTGTATACTGTAGTTCATAAACATTTGTATACTGTAGTTCATAACACATTGTATACTGTAGTTCATAACACATTGTATACTGTAGTTCATAACACATTGTATACTGTAGTTCATAACACATTGCCTGTATACTGTAGTTCATAACAATTGCCTGTATACTGTAGTTCATAACACATTGTATACTGTAGTTCATAACACATTGTATACCGTAGTTCATAACACATTGTATACTGTAATTCATAACACATTGTCTGTATACTGTAGTTCATAACACATTGTATACTGTAGTTCATAACACATTGCCTGTATACTGTAGTTCATAACACATTGTATACTGTAGTTCATAACACATTGTATACTGTAGTTCACAACACATTGTATACTGTAGTTCATAACACATTGTCTGTATACTGTAGTTCATAACACATTGTATACTGTAGTTCATAACACATTGTATACTGTAGTTCATAACACATTTTCATAACACATTGTCTGTATACTGTAGTTCATAACACATTGCCTTTATGTTGTAGTCATAAACTTGTCTTATTGTATTCATAACACATTGCCTTTATGTTGTAGTTCATAACACATTGTCTGTATACTGTAGTTCATAACACATTGTCTGTATACTGTAGTTCATAACACATTGCCTTTATGTTGTAGTTCATAACACATTGCCTTTATGTTGTAGTTCATAACACATTGCCTTTATGTTGTAGTTCATAACACATTGTTTGTATACTGTAGTTCATAACACATTGCCTTTATGTTGTAGTTCATAACACATTGTCTGTATACTGTAGTTCATAACACATTGCCTTTACGTTGTAGTTCATAACACATTGCCTTTATGTTGTAGTTCATAACATATTGCCTTTATGTTGTAGTTCATAACATATTGCCTTTATGTTGTAGTTCATAACACATTGCCTTTATGTTGTAGTTCATAACACATTGTCTGTGATACTGTAGTTCATAACACATTGCCTTTATGTTGTAGTTCATAACACATTGCCTTTATGTTGTAGTTCATAACAATTGCCTTTATGTTGTAGTTCAAACACATTGCTTTATGTTGTATCATAACACATTGCCTTTATGTTGTAGTTCATAACACATTGCCTTTATGTTGTAGTTCATAACACATTGCCTTTATGTTGTAGTTCATAACATATTTCCTTTATGTTGTAGTTCATAACATATTGCCTTTATGTTGTAGTTTATAACATTTTGCCTTTATGTTGTAGTTCATAACACATTGTCTTTATGTTGTAGTTCATAACATATTGCCTTTATGTTGTAGTTCATAACATATTGCCTTTATGTTGTAGTTCATAACATATTGCCTTTATGTTGTAGTTCATAACACATTGCCTTTATGTTGTAGTTCATAACATATTGCCTTTATGTTGTAGTTCATAACACATCGCCTTTATGTTGTAGTTCATAACATATTGCCTTTATGTTGTAGTTCATAACATATTGCCTGTATTCTGTTGTTCGTAACACATTGCCTTTATGTTGTAGTTCATAACACATTGCCTGTATTCTGTTGTTCGTAACACATTGTATGCTCTGGTTCATAACACATTGCTTTTATGTTGTAGTTCATAACATATTGCCTTTATGTTGTATTTCATAACACATTGCCTTTATGTTGTATTTCATAACACATTGTCTGTATACTGTAGTTCATAACACATTGTCTGTATACTGTAGTTCATAACACATTGCCTTTATGTTGTATTCATAACACATTGCCTTTATGTTGTATTTCATAACACATTGTCTGTATACTGTAGTTCATAATACATTGTCTGTATACTGTAGTTCATAACACATTGTCTGTATACTGTAGTTCATAACACTTTGCCTTTATGTTGTATTTCATAACACATTGCCTTTATGTTGTATTTCATAACACATTGTCTGTATACTGTAGTTCATAATACATTGTCTGTATACTGTAGTTCATAACATATTGCCTGTAGACTGTAGTTCATAACACATTGTCTGTATACTGTAGTTCATAACACATTGTCTTTATGTTGTAGTTCATAACACATTGCCTTTATGTTGTAATTCATAACACATTGCCTTTATGTTGTAGTTCATAACACATTGTCTGTATACTGTAGTTCATAACACATTGCCTGTATACTGTAGTTCATAACACATTGTCTGTATACTGTAGTTCATAACACATTGTCTTTATGTTGTAGTTCATAACACATTGCCTTTATGTTGTAGTTCATAACACATTGTCTTTATGTTGTAGTTCATAACACATTGCCTTTATGTTGTAGTTCATAACATATTGCCTTTATGTTGTAGTTCATAACACATTGCCTTTATGTTGTAGTTCATAACACATTGCCTTTATGTTGTAGTTAATAACACATTGCCTGTATACTGTAGTTCATAACACATTGTCTGTATACTGTAGTTCATAACACATTGCCTTTATGTTGTAGTTCATAACACATTGTCTGTATACTGTAGTTCATAACACATTGCCTTTATGTTGTAGTTCATAACACATTGTCTGTATACTGTAGTTCATAACACATTGTCTGTATACTGTAGTTCATAACACATTGCCTTTATGTTGTAGTTCATAACACATTGCCTTTATGTTGTATTCATAACACATTGCCTTTATGTTGTAGTTCATAACACATTGTCTGTATACTGTAGTTCATAACACATTGCCTTTATGTTGTAGTTCATAACACATTGTCTGTATACTGTAGTTCATAACACATTGTCTGTATACTGTAGTTCATAACACATTGCCTTTATGTTGTAGTTCATAACATATTGCCTTTATGTTGTAGTTCATAACATATTGCCTTTATGTTGTAGTTCATAACACATTGCCTTTATGTTGTAGTTCATAACACATTGTCTGTATACTGTAGTTCATAACATATTGCCTTTATGTTGTAGTTCATAACACATTGCCTTTATGTTGTTAGTTCATAACATATTGCCTTTATGTTGTAGTTCATAACACATTGCCTTTATGTTGTAGTTCATAACACATTGCCTTTATGTTGTAGTTCATAACACATTGCCTTTATGTTGTAGTTCATAACACATTGCCTTTATGTTGTAGTTCATAACATATTTCCTTTATGTTGTAGTTCATAACATATTGCCTTTATGTTGTAGTTTATAACATTTTGCCTTTATGTTGTAGTTCATAACACATTGTCTTTATGTTGTAGTTCATAACATATTGTCTTTATGTTGTAGTTCATAACATATTGCCTTTATGTTGTAGTTCATAACATATTGCCTTTATGTTGTAGTTCATAACACATTGCCTTTATGTTGTAGTTCATAACATATTGCCTTTATGTTGTAGTTCATAACACATCGCCTTTATGTTGTAGTTCATAACATATTGCCTTTATGTTGTAGTTCATAACATATTGCCTGTATTCTGTTGTTCGTAACACATTGCCTTTATGTTGTAGTTCATAACACATTGCCTGTATTCTGTTGTTCGTAACACATTGTATGCTCTGGTTCATAACACATTGCTTTTATGTTGTAGTTCATAACATATTGCCTTTATGTTGTAGTTCATAACACATTGCCTTTATGTTGTAGTTCATAACACATTGCCTTTATGTTGTAGTTCATAACATATTGCCTTTATGTTGTAGTTTATAACATATTGCCTTTATGTTGTAGTTCATAACACATTGTCTTTATGTTGTAGTTCATAACATATTGCTTTTATGTTGTAGTTCATAACATATTGCCTTTATGTTGTAGTTCATAACACATTGTCTTTATGTTGTAGTTCATAACACATTGCCTTTATGTTGTAGTTCATAACATATTGCCTTTATGTTGTAGTTCATAACACATCGCCTTTATGTTGTAGTTCATAACACATTGCCTGTATTCTGTTGTTCGTAACACATTGTATACTCTGGTTCATAACACATTGCTTTTATGTTGTAGTTCATAAACACATTGCCTGTATTCTGTTGTTCGTAACACATTGCCTTTATGTTGTAGTTCATAACACATTGCCTTTATGTTGTAGTTCATAACACATTGCCTTTATGTTGTAGTTCATAACATATTGCCTTTATGTTGTAGTTCATAACATATTGCCTTTATTTTGTAGTTCATAACATATTGCCTTTATGTTGTAGTTCATAACATATTGCCTTTATGTTGTAGTTCATAACATATTGCCTTTATGTTGTAGTTCATAACACATTGCCTGTATTCTGTAGTTCATAACGCATTGCCTTTATGTTGTAGTTCATAACACATTGCCTTTATGTTGTAGTTCATAACATATTGCCTTTATGTTGTAGTTCATAACATATTGCCTTTATTTTGTAGTTCATAACATATTGCCTTTATGTTGTAGTTCATAACACATTGCCTTTATGTTGTAGTTTATAACATTTTGCCTTTATGTTGTAGTTCATAACACATTGCCTTTATGTTGTAGTTCATAACATATTGCCTTTATGTTGTAGTTCGTAACACATTGCCTTTATGTTGTAGTTCGTAACACATTGCCTTTATGTTGTAGTTCATAACACATTGCCTTTATGTTGTAGTTCATAACACATTGCCTTTATGTTGTAGTTCATAACATATTGCCTTTATGTTGTAGTTCATAACACATTGACTTTATGTTGTAGTTCATAACGCATTGCCTTTATGTTGTAGTTCATAACACATTGCCTTTATGTTGTAGTTCATAACACATTGCCTTTATGTTGAAGTTCATAACATTTTGCCTTTATGTTGTAGTTCATAACACATTGCCTTTATGTTGTAGTTCATAACACATTGCCTTTATGTTGTAGTTCATAACACATTGCCTTTATGTTGAAGTTCATAACATATTGCCTTTATGTTGTAGTTCATAACACATTGCCTTTATGTTGTAGTTCATAACACATTGCCTGTATTCTGTTGTTCGTAGCACATTGCCTTTATGTTGTAGTTCATAACACATTGCCTTTATGTTGAAGTTCATAACATATTGCCTTTATGTTGTAGTTCATAACACATTGCCTTTATGTTGTAGTTCATAACACATTGCCTTTATGTTGAAGTTCATAACATATTGCCTTTATGTTGTAGTTCATAACACATTGCCTTTATGTTGTAGTTCATAACACATTGCCTTTATGTTGAAGTTCATAACATATTGCCTTTATGTTGAAGTTCATAACATATTGCCTTTATGTTGTAGTTCATAACATATTGCCTGTACTCTGTTGTTCGTAACACATTGCCTTTATGTTGTAGTTCATAACTTATTGCCTTTATGTTGTAGTTCATAACATATTGCCTGTATTCTGTTGTTCGTAACACATTGCCTTTATGTTGTAGTTCATAAGATATTGCCTTTATGTTGTAGTTCATAACATATTGCCTTTATGTTGTAGTTCATAACACATTGCCTGTATTCTGTTGTTCGTAACACATTGCCTTTATGTTGTAGTTCATAACACATTGCCTGTATTCTGTTGTTCGTAACACATTGTATACTCTGGTTCATAACACATTGCTTTTATGTTGTAGTTCATAACACATTGCCTGTATTCTGTTGTTCATAACACATTGTATACTCTGGTTCATAACACATTGCCTGTATACTGTGGTTCATAACACATTGCCTGTACACTGTCCAAGCATCCCAACACAGGCAGAAAAGAGATTTGAAATTGAATTACTTTCCTCTTTCGGGCCAGGAACGGAAAATAATTGTATTATAAAGTCACTGCCAATGCAGCGTGTAGATTAAATGTACACACGCACATGCCTTCTGATTGCAGTGAGAAAACAAAATTGTATATAGAAGACATTTCCTCATTCATTGTTTCTCTCTATAAAGGCCAATCAAAAATGTGACATGGCACATTTTCCTCCCCTGTTTTGTTGTTGTTGTTGTTGTTTTTTCTTCCAGAGATTCGATGTCCAGTTCATGCTTTGCATTCTTTCCTTCTTTGCCCTTTCTGCACTCTTCTTTTCCGTATTCCTCTCACCGTGTCGTTGTAAACAGCTATGTGTCTGTCAACCTTTTTCTGTACTTTCCCCCCTTCGATTTCCCTTAAGATTCGGGTTTCCTTTGAAAATCGATATTGATGTCAGATCAATAGGACTCCTCTCTCTCTCTCTCTTGTCTGTCTGTCTGTCTGTCTGTCTGTCTGTCTATTCTCTCTTCTCTCTTCTTTTCTCTCTCTCTCTCTCTTCTCTCTTTCTTTTCTCTCCTCTCTCTCTCTATTCTCTCCCCTGTCTCTCTGTCTCTCTCTCTATCTCTCTCTCTCTGTCTCTCTTCTCTTCTCTTCCTCTCTCTCTCTCTCTCTCTCTTCTTCTTCTCTTCTTCTCTCTCTCTCTCTCCTTCCTCTTCCTCTCTCTCTCTCTCTCTCTCTTGTCTTCTCTCTCTTCTCTCTCTCTCTTCTCCTCTCTCTCTCTCTCTCTCTCTTTCTCTTTCTGTCTAAAGTTTTGAAATTTTCTGTTCTTTCTTTTTTTCCCTCTGTATACTAAAATACTATGAAAAGTGAAAAGAATATTCAGATCTCCGTTCCTCCCACCTTAAAAAAATAACCGACAAAGTGCATTAGAAAACTAGAAGAGATTTAGCCTCAAAATGGAGCATCCATAGTACTTGTGTGTGTATGGTGTGTGTGTGTGTGTGTGTGTGTGTGTGTGTGTGTGTGTGTGTGTGTGTGTGTGTGTGTGTGTGTGTGTGTGTGTGTGTGTGGGTGTGGTCTGTGTGTGTGTCTGTGTGTGTGTTTATGTGTGCACTGGCGCGTATATATGTGCTTAGAGAAGATGATGTGTCGGTAAGCAATTCTCTTTTGTTCTTTATAGATTTTCAAGAAACTGAATCAGTTTTCAGTGTATTAAGGGATTTCAGATACTTATAATTAGCATGCATCAGTTGTTAATGCATAGTCTACACGTATCTCCATTCCATTTTTAGAAGAAATGAAATGCTTTGGGTTCAGTTTTGGAATCACAGAGATCATCCAAATAAAATTGGGTCACTAAAAAATTTTAGTTTGGTTATGGTTTTAAGTTGTCAATTTAGTTTGCAAGACATGACAGACAAGGATATTTTGAACGTTTGAATGCGAAAAGACCGATCACTGAGTAAATTAATTCCTTTTAATATACAGCAAAGATATAACAAAGATATCAGTAGGTAGATTGACAGTGTTGCATGTGTTTGTATCGTTTTGTTTGGACTTGTCAACATTGTCCGCGAATTAGCTACGAACGAACCAGTTACTGTTACGCATTGTTTACTGAGTAAGAAATGTATGTAGAATGGTGGGACTTAAGTTTATCTTTTAAACCTTTGAATCCTGCACCCTACCCTCCAACTGCAAAAAAAAAAAAAAAGAATAACTCTTTGACACCCTCACCCTATCCACCAGCTTCGTACAGGAAGATGGTGGATAAGGGTGAGGAGTCAAAGGGTTAAGTTTCTGCTTTGCTAGCATGGTTGGCGATGTAGGATGCTGGTGGACAGGGTTCGAGAGTCAAAGGGTTTTAACTCACTTAGAGCGATCAGACCGCAGCTCCCATGAAAGAAACCAAACCGATACTTTTCGTCTAGAGGAAGAGGTTAGTCTTACAAAAGGAGGTTGACATTCCACAGACTAGTGTATCAAAGGCTCTATTGTCGCACCGTTCAGCAATACCAGTGGAGAGTGTGCTCTGTGTCATCAATATCCGATTATAAGAAGTAGACGGCTGCTTGCCAGACTAGAGTACTCGCTACACTGAGGAAAACACACCGGACAAAGGGGCCACATTTTACAGTCCCACTTAGCACACAGTCTGGTGTTGGCATAGAGGCAGGGATCCTGTCTTTCATTCTGACCACACAGGTTCCAGACTATCAACAAACAAACAAAAAATCAGTGGACTTCAGTTGCAAGCGGGTATATGAAGCACCTTTCGTTCCTTCCTACTCCCCCCCCCCTCCCCCTTTTTAAAAAAAAAAAATTTAAGTGCTGAACATGTCCTGTATCACTGGTCCTTCTCTGTGTTTTTTCTTTCTCTTCTTGTCTCTTTTATTTTGGCTTTTCCCTCCCATTCGTTTTAAAGCGTTTTCAGCTACTTCATTTTTTCTGAGCCAGAATTCCAACAGCACATGTTTTTTGTTTTGTTTTTCAGATTGGAATACATTTCTCATAAACATTGTAAGATATTATTCGACTTGTTATAGTATCTCTTTAAGTCTATTGACTGATTATTGAATGCTTCCTATATCAGTCGGGTTTCTATCCAGTATTTCTTGTGATATAAGGAATACCATATATCATTGTATTACATTGAAATATTAAATTGTTATCATTCTGTCTTGTCTTATACATTATTTAATGCATATTTGAAAGCCTCTTATCGCTTACTAGTTCTATACTTGCCCTTTTCCAGGATGAAAAATGCAAACAATGTACGCTCATAATGTTGTATCAGTATGTTGTTGCTTAACACCTGTTGCTGAAAATTCCTTACGCTTTACTCTGTTTTGATTCTGGTTTTAGTTCCTAAGTGTGTGTGTGTGTGTGTGTGGTGCGTGCGTGAGTGCGTGCGTGTGTGTGTGTGTGGTGTGTGTGTGTGTGTGTGATGTGTGTGTGGTGTGTGGTGTGTGAGTGTGAGTGCTCAGAAACGTTGTGCATGCGGCCTCCAGTCCAGCCAGATGTGAATGAATAACCTACCTGACCGTGTTCAGGATGGGAAGATAGAGCAACCAGGGACAGGAGATAGGGCACCACCATTGTAATGCTGGCCCCACGAAAATATAACGACTTTAACACGTTGATTCGCTTCCACGGTAGTTTTTTTGTGTGGAAATCTTTATCTTTTCATTTAGCACTTTGTATATACAAGTCAAAGCCCCCCATGGGGATACCGGGGGCTCTTTCAGTATAGATAGTACTTCCACCTTCTGGAAACTCTGTGCTAGAAATTTCCTCCTTTCTGGTACTCGCTTTGTTTCTGCCTTGTTCCTTTGCTTTCTGTCATTTCTTCCTATCACTTTCTGTCTTGCTGGTCCATTCATCTGTATGTGTTCGATAAAGTCTTACGTACTTTCTCTTAGGATTGAGAATTGGATACATGTGTTAGGTGCATTTTGGGGATAAAGTCTTACGTACTTTCTCTTATGATTGATAATTGGGTACATGTATGAAGTGTATTTTTGGTTCTAGGGAAATGAGATATGCAGAAGCAATTTTAGGCAATTTAGGCCTGCTTTTATATATGTTTTAGTGTCCTTAGGTATGTTTAAATTTGTATTCAGGTATGTTTTTTTTAAATCTCTGTTTGATAAATTGGACAGAGTGGTCTACACCAGGTCCATCTCCGTAGATTATGTGCCCGAATGCATTGATATGTGCACTAATTTTCTTTTCTTTTTTTTTCCTGTTGAAGTTTTATGTATGTTTTGAAACAGGTTAGAGCCATGATATGGCTTTACGCAGTCGGCTGGGCTTTAAACAAAACCAACAGTAAAAATAACAAGTCAAGTTTTTTGTAATCTGATATATTCAGACATCTGTTGCCAAATTATTCATGGGCAATATTGTGGAAATGATTCTGTATGATATGTGGCAAAGACATGTGGGACAACCATAACAATTTGCAAATTCTGTGCGGACACCAAAGAAATACAAAGAAACAACCTTCTGACGTACATATGAATTCATGCTAAACCATATGAATTACTTTGTCTAAAAAATCTTTAAGAATGAAATGAGGTAGGTGTCTGGGTTTTACACGATTTCAACAATCAAGTAATCAAGTATTATGCGCAAATAACATGCGTACTTCTGATTTCTGGAAAAATCGTTCTCTCCTTCATAATGTCTCGCATTGACTATTGCAATTCACTCCTGTCTGGTCTTCCTGCCTCCACCATTCACATCCTACAGCGCATTCAAAACAATGCTGTACGCCTTGTACTCAAAAAGAAAAAAGCTGACCACATATCTCCTCTCCTGGCACAACTTCACTGGCTCCCTGTATCAAAGCGCATACAGTACAAACTAGACACCATGTGCTACAAAAGCCTCAATAACGCAGCCCCCGATTACCTGTCAAGCCTACTTGAGATCTATCTTCCCTCACGTACCCTCCGCTCTGCCTCCGATCCTCTGACTTTTCGCTTTCCACGCACTAAGCTCAATACCTATGGTCCACGAGCCTTCTCTGTTTCTGGTCCACTCTCCTGGAACAAACTTCCTCTCTCAGTCCGTCAGCAACCTACTTTTGTCTCCTTCAAGTCCGCTCTCAAAACTCACCTTTTCTCCTCCGCATAAAATCCTAACCTCACTCAACCCCCCCCCCCCCCCCTCTGCAGCCTGTCTCCGCTCGGAGGGGAATCACATGGTTATAATATATAATTGTATATGCTATGCTCTCTAGAATTTTCCATTGCTTTTATTCTTGCTTTTATTGCTTTTATTCTTTCTCCCCATTTATAGCCATGCGTGTGTGTGTGTGTGTGTGTGTGTGTGTGTGTGTGTGTGTGTGTGTGCGTGCGTGTGTGTGCGTGCGTGCGTGCGTGCGTGCGTGCGTGCGTGCGTGCATGTGTGTCTGCTTCAGCGCTTAGATTTGATTTTATCAAGATTTTGCGCTATATAAATATTGTAATTATTATTAAATATTGTAATTATTATTTCTGGAGGCCGGTAACGACAACACACGAAATGTGCAAGATGAGAAAGCTGTTGTGTGCTTCTTCATTAAATCTTTATAGATCTGGGGATGGGTCCATTGAAAGCTCTCTCCTTCCTTCCAGATCACTCACACCCCTTCAGCACAAGAAACGTAATTACCCGCCACTCTCTGAGACTTCTTATCTTGGTTTGTGCACGTGCCTGTATTGTGAGCTCATGAAGGCTCTTTCCCAATGACAGTAGGATCGTCAGCTGTTAGAATAAACGGAATAAATTATCTCTCTTTTTTGTGGTCTTAATATAGCAAAACCTACAGACTTGTTGTTGTTGTTTTTTTTTCAGTCAGAATTATAACATTAAGCATGAGATTTCAAATCGTTTCCAAACAAGCAGAATAAATGAAAAATCATTTTGCATCATATTATCAATTTCCACCATGGAGCATTGAACGTAGAAGTTCAGCTTTTATTTCCCATGTCTCTTTCTTTTAATCAGTTTAACAGATTTCCAGAGTGCATGCGTCATTCTTTACATCTTTAATATCATTTTATTATGTCGTAGTGCCTATGCTGTCTTTTATACGCACACTTTACAGTCACAGTCCATTATCAATGTTTATATCTTCATGAGAACAAATCGTTATGATCCACCAGCTTCTCTCCCCTTCCAAACTTTCCAACAACCTATCCTCTTCTCCTCCCCCCTCCCTCTCTTTACTCTGTATCCTCATTATCTGTCTGTCTGTCTGTCTCTCTCTCTCTGTTTCTTTGTCTGCGTTTGTCTCTTTTTATCTCTATCTCCGTCTGTGTGTGTGTGTGTGTGTGTGTGTGTGTGTGTGTGTGTGTGTGTGTGTGTGTGTGTGTGTGTGTGTGTGTGTGTGTGTGTGTGTGTGTCTTCATATGTCTGTCTGTCTGTCTCTCCCTACCTCCCTCCTCGTCTCTGTTTCTCAGTCAGTCCTGAAGTCTGATGTTTTCTCTTTTTTTTCTGTCTGTATGGGGAAACTACAGTCGCAAAATGAGACTCTCCAGAATAGAAACAAAACAAAACAACAACAAAATAGAAGAAAATGAAGAACTACAAAGAAACTGCAGCTTGAAACACGTGTGTGAGTGAATGAGTGAGTGAGTGAGAGAGTGAGTGAGAGAGAGAGAGAGTGTGTGTGTGTGTGTGTGTGTTTCTCTCTCTCGTGTGTGTGTGTGTGTGTGTGTGTGTGTGTGTGTGTGTGTGTGTGTGTGTGTGTGTGTGTGTGTGTGTGTGTGTGTGTGTGTGTGTGTGTGTGTGTGTTGTAATCAAAACGTTCCAGCAACTATTTAGCAACTGTTGTTCTAGACCCATTTGCAAAAAGGTCAGATCAGGGGCTGATTCCCCATGTGGGGATGCAAGGGGCTTTTTCAATATTAATAGTATCCCCTCTTTCTGGAAATTATGTGCTAGAAAGTTCCTCTTTTCTGTCATTCTCTTTGTTTCTACCTCGTTCCTTTGCTTTCTGTCGTCTCTTCCTGTCATTCTGGTTTGTTGTCCATTATTTTTTGTGTTCTATAAAGCCTTGTATACTTCTTCTCAGGATTAATAATTGTGTACGTGTATCGAGTGCGTTTTTGGCTCTAAGAAAATGTGATGTGTAGAAGCAATTTTAGGTAAATCAGGCTCGTTTTTATGTTTGTTTAGTGTCGGTAATAATTGTATTTAAATGTGACTTCATGCTTTTTTAAAAAAAATACCTCGCGATAAACTGGATGGAATGGTCCACACTAGGGGGCATAATCCTTAGATAAAGTGCGCGAATGCATTGATATGTGTACTTATAATTTTCTTTTCCATGTTCCCCCTGGGAAACATTGTGTACGTTTTGAGATGGTTATAACCCTGATATGACCCTGCACAGTCGGCTGGGCTTTAAACAAAAACCGCAATAACGATAGAGGTTCAGTGTAAGAACTTACAGATGCATAATGTTTCAGTTAGCATGTTTGAAGGGTGGACCTGTCGCTTCAAAGGCAACATTTGTAGATACCAGGAGACCATTACTCCTTAGACTAGCGTATCAAGTACACTATACATACGGTAGAATCTAAAAAAAAACAAAAAACAAAAACAAAACTTTACCTGCACATTAGATTTATGTATGGATTTATGACTTGCCAGGATTATTTGTGATCCTCTGTCATCACAGAGCATATACAACATTAGTTCGTATGGAAATTATTTAGAGCATGAAACGCCAATTTGAAAAAAAAACAAAAAACCTTGAAACTGAAACTTCATATTCAGGTGGAATTGTTGAACTCCACCAAAGTGACCCTGCACCAGTGCAGGTCTCCTGTGGTGAGTGGCCTCACAATATCCTTGTAGCCCTGGCCCGAAAGCTTCCTGGAGCTGGGACTTCGACTGAATGCACTTTTGGTTGGTGGTGTTTTGAAGAGCCAGAAAGAGCAACGTGTGCCCAGCACGACTGAGGTGGCGCAGAAGTTGGAACAGCAAAATGAATGAATGAATGAATGATTGAATGAATGAATGAATGAATAAATGAATGAACGAATAATAATAATAATAATTAATAATAATAATAATTACAATATTTATATAGCGCAAAATCTTGATAATGAATGAATGATGAACGAATGAATAAATGAATGATGAATGAATGAATATGAATGAATGAATGAATGAATGATTGACTGAATGAATGAATGAATGAATGAATGAATGAATGAATGTTTCAAAAACTCTGACTGACTGGCTGGCTGACTGACTGACTGACTGACCGACCGACCGACCGACCAACTAATCGAACTAACTATTGGACTAACTGACTGATTTTCTGACTGACTGACGGCCTGACCAACTAATTGACTGGCTAACTAACCAAGTAAAATAAATACATAAATAATAAAATAACTAAAATATCAAAAAACAAAAACAAAACAACAAAAGAAAAAAGAAAAAAAAAGACACTTCATGGTCAAACCATTCAGCGAAACCGATATTTGTGTGCTGTGTGTGTGTCATCAATATACAATTACAGGGAGGAGACAGCTGCTTTCCAGACTGGAGTATTAAGCTAGGCTCGGGGGGCAACCACGCCAGACGGAAGGCCCTCTTTTAAGCTGCAATCAGAGTGAGTGCTTGAAGTCCACAACAATACAAGTACCGCAGGCTGTGAGGTCAACACAAGCCTGAGTGCCTGGCTGTTCGATATGAGATAACCGGACATCTGTTACAAAACTGTTAGTCACCATGACAGAGTACAAGAAGGACTGCATAATCTGAGTCAATCTTGGGAGGGGGGAGGGGTTGTTGTTGTTGTTGTTTTTTCACAGTGCTGAAATATTACATAAGATAGTGATAATATCTGGGAGTTCTTCTTCAGCAAGTAAGTGATGAATCTGAAACGTTGACTGGACTCGATTGTGTAGTCTTTTTTGTTTGTTTGTTTGTTTTTCGTCTGTGAACCCATAGGACTGTCAGTAGGTCCAGCCAAGGCAAAACAAAACAAAACAAAACAAAAAACAAACAACAACAAAAAACTAAACAAAAATCACAAACAAAAAACCCAAAAACCCAACAAACAAACAAACAAACACAAACAAACAAACAAATAAAACTGCTCTCCGCTCTTTTTCACGACTCTTCATTTATTTTACGCTTTTGTGATTTATGATCCAGGAAAAGCCCCCAAAACATTCCACTCCATGTTGTCTAAGCCTGCGCGGATTAATCTTGGAGTTAGTTCAATTTTTGTCTGATTGATGATGGTCTTTTTTTCTTGTCCTTCATGACAGATATCCAGCCAATTTCTCTGAATCTTACTCTTTCAGCCAGACAATCGACGGCTTTATTTGAGCAGGTATGTCTGAAGGTTTTGAGGAACACAAACTACACAGGACACAGACTACTGGCTGTAATGGTTAAATGTAAAAACCTGAGAATTCATCGACAAGTTCATTTCCATTCTTACCAGTATCTTCAGGATAGTAGACATACATGAGTTTTTGTAGTTTAGCGCTTCTGATTGCTTTGTGCCAGTCCAGGATTCCAATTCCACTTTCTGATTTCTGGAATAGGATGATGGATTTGGTCAGGATGAAAATCTGTCTGATGATTGACAGTATTAAAAGACAAAGGTGTAGCTTTTTAAACGTACATTAACCTTTAGACAGTTTGCGATTACTTTGCGCAGCATACCTGACAGTATGGGATTAATTCTGATTCAGTTGATTCTTTTTTAAATTCATGGTTGATAGAATAGGCAACTACTTTTGTAACAGTAGGCAAATATTTGTGGAACAGTAGGTATATACAGCAGGTAAATACTTGTGGAACACTAGGCAACTACTTGTGGAACAGTAAGTAAATACTTGTGGAACAGTAGGCACCTGCTTGTGGAACAGTGGGTAAATATTTGTGGAACAGTAGGTAAATACTTGTGGAACAGTAGGTAAATATTTGTGGAACAGTAGGTAAATACTTGTGGAAAAGTAGGCAACTACCTGTGGAACAGTAGGCAAATATTTGTGGAACACTAGGTAAATACTTGTGGAACACTAGGCAACTACTTGTGGAACAGTAGGCAAATATTTGTGGAACAGTAAGTAAATACTTGTGGAACAGTAGGTAAATACTTTTGGAACAGTAGGTAAACATTTGTGGAACAGTAGATAAACATTTGTGGAACAGTAGATACATATTTGTGGAAGAGTAGATACATATTTGTGGAACAGTAGATACAAATTTGTGGAACAGTAGATACATATTTGTGGAACAATAGATACATATTTGTGGAACAGTAGGCAAATACTTGTGGAAACAAATGGAGGCAGCTGAGTTCTTTGAGTGGATGTGATAAGCGCTATGGTCGAGTGGTTCATTATCATCATGTGCCTTGCCACATGGCGGTGGCTATCATGGCCCCCCACACGAATCTATCCCTTGTTGCTGCAAGTACATCTCCCACCCTCTCTGACCTCAGCCACCCTTCAAGTCCGTCCAGTATTTTCTCCCTGGGTCTACCTGGTGTTCTCTTTCCCTCCATCTTTCCTGTTGTGACCAGATACTCTAATTCCCCTTTCCTCATAAAATGTTCCATTAATGTTGCTTGTCTTTTCCTAATCTTCTTTAGTAATGATCTTCTTGTGTCTGTCTCCTTCAAGACTTTCTCGTTTGTTTTCTTTGCTGTCCATGGAACTCTCAATATTCTTCTTAGAAACCACATTTCAGTTACCTCAATTTTGTTCTGACTTTGGGTATGGTCGAGTGGTTAAGACAATGATATTCCATTTGGATAGTTTGGGTTTGGACCTGCTTGCGTACCGCCTGATGGGTACAAAGTGCAGACTGTTTTCATCTCCTAGGTCAGCACAGGCGTAGACCTGCTTGTATCTAAGTCCCCTTTTATGTGGACGCAAGCAGAAATGAAATATACATGTTAAAGATCCTGCAAGCTATGTCAATGTTCACTGGCTTTATGGAAACTCGGAAACACCCAGCATGCACACACACGAAAATGACTGCCTTGATTGGCGGTACAAGAAAAACCACCCCAACAGCAAACAACAATAGCAACAGCAACAACAACAACAAAGCAGAAACGAAACATCTCCCGCACTGAACCAACCAACCAGCCAGCCAACCAACCAACCAACCAACCAACCAACCAACCAACCAACCAACCAACCAACCAAACAAACAAACAAACAAACAATTTTTTAATGGCATACACACAAGAGCTCGCTCGTGCGTAGGATTTCAGCATACATAAAAAAAGCAAATAAACTCCTTCCCCTAACAAAACAAAACAAAACAAAACAAAACAAACAAATGAAAGAAAAAAACAGAACATAGTAGAACAAAACAGAGCAGAATGACAAAACAAAACAACACAGAATAAAATAAAACAAAATAATCAAAAAAACACAATGAGACAAAATGAAATGAAATGAAATGCAATGAAATAAAACAAAACAAAAGCAACAACTGCGTGGAGGTGCATTCAATGTATTTGCGATCAGATCTTAACACAATATTTTTGCTTGTATGTGATGAACACATATACACCGGCTGCACTTAATCAACAATCATATTTAGTAGCATAGGTCAAAGTACCTGTTAAATATTTGCAAAGAGCTTTTACACAACCTATTCGACCAGCATGTGTACATGTTTCTGACGCTATCTCAAAGCATAAGTAGTAACAGTTAAAACGAAACAAACAAACAAACATAAAAGTGAGTACAGTCTTGAGAAAGTGCAAACGAAACTCATCAGACGGGCATACAGGACTCTTTCACGTAATCACGTAATTTGAATTCAAAGTGTCTGGTCTTAAGAATGAAATAACTAAATTTTCTGGTCTATCACAATCTGAAAAAAAGTTCAATATCATGAGGAAAATGCACACTGATATGAACAAACTAAGTTAAAATAACTAAATTTTCTGTTCCATTACAATCTAAAAACATAGGTCAATATTATCAGGAAAACGCACACTGGTAGGCCTACTTTTTTCTTCTTTTAGCTGGAACTGGAAACACTAAATCTGAGCAATACAAGATGAGTGCTGTGCTGTGTGCTATTTTAAGAACATTCTATAGATCTAGGGATTGTTCCACTGATAGCATTTACTTTGCTCATGGATCACTCACCCCGTTCAGCACAAGGAACGTAATTATCTGGCTCTTCAGACTTCCAGTTTTGATGCGTGCACGTCCTTTTATCAGGAGCAGACGAAGCCTCTTTCACGATGCCACTGGGATCGTCAGCTTTCAGGATGAATGGACTGATATCTTGTCTACGTTCTCTGTGGCGGGGTATTCACCGTTATAGATTTCAGCGGTTGTACTTTTTATGCTAGTTTTACGAGAGGAAGTGAGTGCCTTCAGAGCTGCTGGAATAATGGAATGCTCTAAGAAATTGTTATTCGTTTGCATGGTGGAGTATTTAATAGTACTTCGTTTGTGTGTGTGTGTGTGTGTGTGTGTGTGTGTGTGTGTGTGTGTGTGTGTGTTGTGTATATTTGTGTATGTGTATGTGTTATGTATGTGTGTATGTATTTGTGTATGAATGTGTGTTATGTGTGTGTGTGTATGTGTTTGTATGTGTGTGTGTTATGTGTGTGTGTGTGTATGTGTGTGTGTGTGTGTGTGTGTGTGTGGCGTGTGTGCGTGTGCGTTGTGTGTTCTGGCTCTTTCACTCGCTTGCTCACTCTAGAAATAAAATCCTTGATCTCTTTGTTTTGTATGATGTAGCTATATTAACAGGAATCCAGGCGGCAAAGAAAAATAATGAAAAAAAAAGGGTCAGGTACTTGTAGTATTTGTCTACAAATTTCTCGAAACAGATGTTCCACAGCTGGTCGCCATACATCTTTATGGTCTGGTATGAAATAACTAAGTTTTCTGGTATATTACAATCTTAGAAAAATAGGTCAATATTTATCAGGAAAACGCACACTGGCACCTTTTTTTTTAGCTGGAACTGGAAACATTGAATCTGAGCAAGACCAGATGAGTGCTGTGCTGTGTGCTATTTTACGAACATTTTATAGATCTAGCGATGGGCCGCTGATAGCATTTACTTTGTGCATGGGTCACTCACCCCCTTCGGCACAAGGAACGTAATTATCTGGCTCTTCAGACTTTCAGTTTTGATGCGTGCACGTCCTTTTATCAGGAGCAGACGAAGCCTCTTTCACGATGCCACTGGGATCGTCAGCTTTCAGGATGAATGGACTGATATCTTGTCTACGTTCTCTGTGGCGGGGTATTCACCGTTATAGATTTCTGTGGCTGTACTTTTTATGCTAGTTTTACGAGAGCAAGTGAGTGCCTTCAGAGCGGCTGGAATAATGAAATGCTGTAGGAAATTGTTATTCGTTTGCATGGTAGAGTATAAAACATACACACACATACACACACACATAACACACACTCATACACAATACATACACACGCATAACACATACACATACACAAATACACACACACACACCACACACACACACACACACACACACACACACACACACACACACACACACACACACACACACACACACACACACACACACACAAATAATGACAGAAAATCGGGTCAGGTACTTTTAGTACTTGTCTACAAATTTCTCGAAGCAGATGTTACACAGTCGGTCGCCATTCATCTTTGTGTCTGGTCCATACAGCTGGAATGATCCCCCCCCCCCCCCACCGGATCTCTTCAACAGTCACATACTCCTTCTTCCTTTTATGTCTAACATGAAAATATACTTTTTTGTCCAGCAGTGATTTCCCCTATAAAAAGCGCCCTCTCCCGTCCTCCTCCTCCCAGTATGCTTGTGTTTTCTACGCTTACATTGTTTTTGTCATTGTTAGTTCATGTTTGAGTGAATGATGAGAGTGTGTGCTTTGATTCGATTGAAACGTTAAGGTTTTCGTGGTATAGTTCTTGTTGTTCTTGTTGTTGTCCTTGTTGTTGTTCTTCTTTTTCTTCTTCTTCTTCTCCACCTCCTCTTTCTTCTTGTTCTTGTTCTTCTCTTTCTTATCATCATCATCATCATCATCATCATCATCATCATCATCATCATCATCATCATCATCATCATCATCATTATCATTATTGTTATTATTATTATTATCAGAGTAGAGCAAATTCATCTGAAGAAGCTGGAACATGCAGCTGTGTATGTGTGTGTGTGTGTGTGTGTGTGTGTGTGTGTGTGTGTGTGTGTGTGTGTGTGTGTGTGTGTGTCTGTGTGTGTGTTAGTCTGTGTCTGTGCTTGTGTGTCTCTGTGTCTCTGTGTATGTGTGTGTGTGGTTACTTCGTGAAAAAGTAGCTATCATTTCTCAGCCATTGTTTATGGGTAGAACTTTGCCAATATCTGATCAAGGGTTCAGTCTATTAGCTTTTTGCATACCACATTCCAGTACATTAGCATTACCTAAGATGAACCTGGACCACCAAAACTGTTATTCTTCAGGAACACACACACACACACACACACACACACACACACACCACACACACACACACACACACACACACACACACACACACACACACACACACACACACACACACACACACAGAGAAAAAAAACAAGGGAAAAACTTGTCTTATCTGGTTGTATTAAATACGCGTTCTAATTCTTTTCTCGTGTTTTTTTTGTTTTTTGTTTGTTTTTTGTATTGGTTCCTGTTTGCTTGAACGCGGGCAGTCACGTTTGTTTTTGGATTTTTTGTTTTTAGTCAATCTATGAAATATAGATATATAATTACACACTTCTTTCTCAATCTTTCAACGAATAAGGAGTTCTATAATAGTAATGTTTTGACCACGTTTATACAGGTCTTCATCAACCATAACCAGAAGACAACAGTGTACTGCCAAGGAAGTGATCCAGCTGATTTTAAAAAATCTGATGACTCAGACCATGGGTTTGTCCCAGCGAGTCACAGGAATTGGAAAACAGTTGAGACAAATTTCTGTGAAAGTGGACTTGGCTTGTCAGAATAAATTGGACACTGAACCAACTTCGATTTAGAGTTGATGGGAGCCCAGAGCCATGTGCTTGTATTGTTTTTTTTGGTTTTTTTTTTGATGCTGTGA
>CM060309.1:41786424-41791424 GCA_030674185.1 Monoplex corrugatus
ATTATTAAACAGTGTGAACCAAAATTAATGTAATACTGAACCACGGCAGAACATTATTAATTTGATGTGCATAGTCGAAATCTTGATCACCCATGATTAGTTACGTATTTTCAGTGAAAAGTGGAGATTCTTAGTATGATTTGACTATTTTACTTGTAACGAAGATTGTCCAATAATAGACTGATACAATACTAGTATAAAAATATAGACTAGGTAGAACATAGGTTAGGTAGGACCTCAGTACCTGGCCAGTTCATGGGTTTATGTGTAGGCTTTAAAGCTTGTGCCATGATCACCAGACACATAGCACCTGTGACGTTAGTGCATATGGAATTCATTCCGGGTGAGACGTCATTTTGAGAAACTGAAACTGAAACTTGTGCTTGTATCTAGATTTTGTTGACCTGTTAGTGTGTCCGAAAGTCGCTGGGGAAAACTGAAGTTCTGTCTTTGCATTAACTGTATCATTTTATCCCAAGTACTAGTACCCACAGGTTGATAAGTTTAAATATCTGGGAACAGTCATCTCACCAGACAGCAGATGAACATCAGAAATAGCCAGCAGATTCGGCCAAGCTAAAACAGCATTCAAGAAGATGAAAAGCGTTCTTACCAACAAATTTCTGTCAATTAACACCAGGAAGAGAGTTCTTGAGTATTATGTAGACTCGATATCGTTGTACGGTTGTGAGGCATGGACAGTCAACGCATTAAGTCAGAATAAGATTTGAGGCAACTGAAATGTGGTTTCTGAGAAAGTTCTTGAGAGTTCCATGGACAGCAAAGAAAACCAATGAGACAGTCTTGAAGGAAGCAGACACAAGAAGAACATTTACAAAGAAGATTAAGAAAAGACAAGCAACATTTATAGGACATGTTATGAAGTAAGAGAAATTAGAGCACTTAGTCACAACAGGAAGGCTGGATGAAAAAAAACACACCAGGCAGACCAGGGAGAAAATATTGGACAGACTTGCAGAGTGACTGAGGGCAAAGAGGATGGGAGATGTACTTGCAGCGACAAGGGACAGATTCGTATGGAGGGCCATGATCGCCAACGCCAGGCAGCAGGGCATATGATGATGATGACTAGTACCCATACCACCACTCTCAGGAAAAAAAAGGACCAAACCGCATGGGAGCTTTCACAACCAAGACAGCTTTTACCATTTGTTGACCTCTGCAGAGGCCAGTGGTCACACCATTTAGCGGTAGCAATGTCGAGTGCTATCTCCTGTGCCATCAATATACAATTACAGGGAGGACACAGCTGCTCTCCAGACAGAGATATTAGTTACAGTGAGTTAAAGCGCCGTAGATGGAGGGACCATCTTCAGAGTCCCAGTCAGACTGTGATGACAGTGACAGTACGAACCTCTAGGGCCTGTAGGTACAATAGCAGGAGATTTTTTGGTTTATGTTTTTGTTTTTTGTGTTTGTCTCTTTCTCCTTGTTTCGTTTGCTTCTTCAGTTTCTTTTTCACTTTCTATATCTCGTTTGTTATTTTGTATTGATAGTGTTATCATGATATATTCTATTATTACCATCATCATCAGCAAAAGCACCAGCATCATTATCATCATCATCATCATTACCATCATGAATTATTATTATTATCATTATTAGTGTTGTTGTTCTTGTTGTTCTTTTCTTCTTCCATTATTATTACTGTTGTTGTTAGTATTATTTTATCGTTATTATTCTTGTTCTTGCTATTGGTGATATCACTTTTGTTACTGAAAATAATAATTATAATAATAATAATATTATTATTATTATTGTTAGTTGTTGTTCTGTATCCATCATGTCTCACATCATATTCGAAATCAGTTTGCTGTCAATATGTTTGAAACATGAGGCCCTAAAACTCCAGTGACAAACTAATGTATCTTAATTGTGCAATGTAGTTAGAACTGAATGAATCATTTATGAAATGAAAAATATCTGTTTACAATTTACTATGTTTTTCTGAGCATAACTGACAAACACCTGTTCAAATTGCTGCAGAGCCAACCAGTTTAACTGCTAGGATGTTCATTTACAATAATGGTCAGATACCATGTCATGTACAGTACACATCTGCTGCTTTAGATCAGCAATTTTAGTCAGCACTTGGATTTAGTCAAAGTATCTGGGCACGTAATGTAACCAAACAGCTGCTACCAAAACCCAATACAGGAGATACGTGTACATGTATCTGCATTCATGTTAGAGATTATTTGAGACAGAAACAGTTTAAACATGCGCTAATGAAATTAAAAACTGCAGGCAGTTGTACATCTCTCGTCTACATAACCCTTTGAATAAAAATGTCTTCCGCAATAAAACGAATTGGTTTTTCTACTGTTGCACGATTAAGGAACTGGGTCAGTGTTTTGAGGAACAGGTACACATGCATTCATTTATACTGAAAGTAGAAACGTCTGGACCTGTGGAAGATGAGAAAAGGTGTTATGCACGAGTTTTTTTGTTTCTGTTTTCCATTTGTTTTTGTTATTTGTTTGTTTGTTTTTTGTTTTTGTTTTGTTGTTTTTTTGTTTGTTTTTGGGTGGATGGGTTTTGTTTTGTTTTTGTCTTTCTTTAAAAAATAGATTGGGAGATCAATTATTTGAAAACCTTCGCCTTCCGTATGGATCACTTACCCCTTCAGTACGAGGAAAGTAATTATCTCCCCTCTCTCAGATCTCGGATGTGTGTGCTCATCATCGTGCTATGAACAGTTGAAGCCTCTTTCACTCTGTCTTGTCCATCCTTAGCTGTTGAGAAGGCTGGAGCCTTATCACGTTTACAGTTCCTCAATGGCCTGTCTATTAACATCAGGAAGAGAGTTCTTGAATGTTATATAGAACCGATAATGTTATACGGTTGTGAGGCGTGGACAGTTAACAAGCAAAGCCAGAACAAGACTGAGGCAGCCGAGATGTGGTTTCTAAGAAGACTGTTGAGAGTTCCATGGACAGCAAAGAAAACAAACGAGACAGTCTTGATGGAGGCAGACACAAGAAGATCATTCATAAGGCAGATTAGGAAAAGACAGGCAACATTTATAGGCCATTTTATGAGGAAAGGGGAATTAGAGCTCCTGGTCGCAACAGGAACGCTGGAGGGAAAGAGAGAACCAGGTAGACCCAGGGAGAAAATATTGGACAGACTTGCAGGGTGTCTGAGGACAGACAGGATGAAAGATGTGTTTGCGGCAACAAGGGATAGACGCATATGGAGGGCCATGATCGCCAACGCCATGCGGCAGGGCACTTGATGATGATGGTGATGATGAATGGCGCAGTATTCAGCTTTATGAGTTGGGCCGTTATACTTCTTGTGCCAAGTTTAGGACAACACAAGCAGGATTTCACATCATCGAAATCAAAGTATCTGTTGATATTTCGCCAAATATATAAAATCGACCTCTGACCTATGCTAGCGGTAAACACTGTGAGGTGACACGCGAACGACTCATTGCATGGTGGAAGGTCACGCGTGAGTCTGGTGTATTCATCCATTCGTACTGTATGCATAAGTATACAGGGGCAAGCCCCTGCTTACAAATACCAACACATACAGACCTTGCGTATTGATCTACATTGTGCAATATTAGGTGTATGTGTGTGTGTGTGTGTGTGTGTGTGTGTGTGTGTGTGTGTGTGTGTGTGTGTGTGTGTGTGTGTGTGGTGTGTGTGTGTACATATATAGCTATCTATCAATATACATATATGTATATATGTATCTCTGTGTGTGTGCGTGTGTATGAGTGTCTGTGTGTATGTGTGTGTGTGTGTGTGTGTGTGTGCGTGTGCGCGCGCGTGCGTGTGTGTGTGTGCGGGCGTGCGTGTATACATGTGTGTCTCACGGACCGAGATAGAAGTTAAGTTTCAACATTCGAGAAAGTAAAAAATGCTGAAAAATTGAATATATAAAACATCTGAATACACACTGGGATCCCCAAAGAGCTAACTTACTGGGCATATGATTTACAAATGACATAAGATGTATAAAGAAACACATTACTGAAAATATGATCAGAAATGAAGTATTTGTTAAAAAAATTGGATGGAAAAAATACAACTCCTCTAGGAAAGTTGCAGAATTAAAATCCCTGATTTTATCGAAACTTCTCCACCTCTGGAATTTGCTGTCAGATTCATTGCTGTGTTCATGAATGATCTCCAGAAAATGTGCTTTTTGTTTGTTTGGAAACATGATGGGATCAGTAGAAAGGCAACCATAAAAAGAATACAGAATGAAAGGTTATAAACATATCAGATATCAAGAAATACCATGAAGCCTTAAAACTATCGTGTTTGATATAATTTAAAACCATAAAAGTACTTGCAGTGAAATGTTTCATTTTTCAACTGAATTAGAAAGCATGGCTTTGACTGTGCGTTACATAAACTTCGTAACAAAGTTTTTGGGAAACACACTTTTAAAACATGTAATAGTCTCTGTAGAAATGCAAAACAAACAACTCCAACAGATTTATTCTCAAAATTAATTCACTACAATAGAAAAGATAATGGTTGGAAACATTATGATAAAATTTAACGGTTGGATTGAAAAGGGGGTTTGTTATGTTGCATATATTTTAAAAAAAAAATGATAACGGTTCATTTTATGACATGAAGCTCGACGAATTAAGTATAAATACAATATAAATTTTAATGCTTATGTTTGTATTGAATGTAAAGTCGGTTTAAAAAGACATACAGGAAACAAGAATTAAGATACCAAATGGATGTGCAAATGATGTTTCTACAGCACTGAGAGAAATTTATTCCATATAGAAAGGAACATGACTGTACTATGGTATTTTAACAGTAGCTAATGCATTTCAAGACATATATTCAAAATCATTAGATAAATTGGGAATAATGTTTCAAGGAAGAGGGTATTCGTGAATGTTTATAAAACAAGAAATTAAGTCAAAATGGTTCTAATACGTAATACTTATTGTACACAGAATTCTAGGAATTAATGTCAGTCTGAAAAAAAGGGGGTGG
>CM060309.1:41798924-41806424 GCA_030674185.1 Monoplex corrugatus
CAGTCTCTCACTCTCCTTCTGTCTCTGTCTCTGTCTATGTCTGTCTGTGTCTCTCTCTTTCTCTCTCTGTGTGAATTAATTCAATTTTTCAATGCAGAGATATGGTCTGGAACGGCCCAATATTTGGACAGGAAGGTCTAAAATGTGACAATATTTACATGACGATACATCATCATTCCCAGAACAGGTCATGACCAGATTTGGCACAAATGCTTGTCATGGTACGAAAAGAAAAGTTTTCTAAGTTTTATTACATCAAAATTGGTTCTGCGCACAACATGTTTACAAGTTTAAGCAAGGAATATTCGATAGTTTATAGATGGATTTTGTCCAAATGTAGATAATATTTCCAGTTTAGCTCATCTCCTTGGCTGCGTGAGTACCAAAGGAACATGAGCCAATATTTGGACCACTTAGTAACAAATGTAAAATATTATTATTTTTTGTTTTTATTTCTTATATCTTGACACTTTGTTTAACAGTTCAGAATTATTTACACAGGCTCATTGATATTAAAAAACTTATAAACAGGTTGGCATTTGCAGATTAAGATAACATTTTGAGTCACGTTTACACAAATAGGCCTACTAAAGCTTCTTGGAAAACTTTTCGAGAATTTCAGATTGGTCTATTTTAACACACACCACCACACACACACACACACACACACACACACACACACACACACACACACACACACCACACACACACACACATATATATATATATACGTGTGTGTATGTATGAATGTATGTATGTACGTACGTACGTACGTGTGTGTATGTACCTACGTACATACGTATGTATTTATGTATGTCTGTATGTCTGTCTGTCTGTTTGTCTGTATGTATGTATGTATGTACGTACGTGCGTACGTACGTGTGTGTATGTACATACGTACGTACGTATGCATTTATGTCTGTCTGTATGTATGTATGTATGTATGTCTGTATGTACGTATGTATGTATCATGTATGCATGTATGGATGTATTTATGTTTGTATGCATATATGTATGTATGTATGTACGTATGTACGTACGCGCGTACGTATGTATGTATGTATGTATACACACGTATATAATTCTGCTCATTCCCATGTTGTGTGTATCATTCTTTCGCATCTGTTTCTTAATTTAAACAAGCAGTTTAAATTCCTTGTCAATGTTCGGGAGTTTCTTACATATGCACCAGTAAAAGGTTATATTTCAGCTAGTTTGAAAAATGATTTCTTTTTAAGATCTGGTTGCCATCCTTCACTGTCAGAAAAGTTTGGGCGATCTCTGTTTATCTCAGAGAAGGTCGTGCAAGCTGAGTATTGCAGATGTATCGTAATCACATGAAGACGTCAGAAAGAAATTGATGTCCCCACTTGTCTCCCAATCTCTGTCTGTCTATCTGTCTCTCTGTCTCTCTGTATCTTTCCTCTCCCTGTCTCTGTGTATCTCTGTCTCTGTCTGTCTGTATGTCTCTCTCTTTCTCCCTCCCCCTCCCTCTCTTTCTCCCTCCCCCTCCCTCTCTTTCTCCCCTTTTCTTTTCTGTCTGTGTCTGTTTGTTTTTTGTCTCTCTCTCTCTCCCTCTGTCTCTTTTTGTCTCTTTTCTTTCTGTTTTTCTCTCTCCTTTCCTTTGTCTCTTGTCTCTGTCTCTTTCTATCTCTGTCTATCTCTCTGTCTGTCTCTGTCTGTCTGTCTGTCTCTCTTTGTCTTTCTCTCTCTCTGTGTGTCTCTCTCTCTCTGTGTTTCTGTCTCTGTCTCTCTCTCTCTCCCTCCCTTACTCTCAGTCTTATGCATTATGCATTTTACAGTGTATTTGTAATAATGTACATCCTCTACAGGCGAGGGCTAAATGAAAAGAAAACAACACATGCGCTTGCTTATGTCATTACCCTTGAAAAATTAACATGTGTACTTGTTCTCTTTTTCACCCTTTGTGTTCCAATTCCCTGCTTTGCTCTGTGGCCCAGCATGCGTAAATTTTTTTCCCCTCTCAGTGAGAAGTTTCTGTATTGCAATGAAACGTTCCGTTAGACAAAATGTGCATGATAAATAATCAAAACAATAACGACACTAGTTCAACAACAACAACAACAACAACAACAAAAAATATAGACATTATCAAAGGAGGTACGGAGTGTGTTCTTACCTTGGTAAGTCTTAGGAGACCACAATAATGATAAATAAAAGGGAGAAAAGATTAGAAACGTATTCAACGTGTATTGTAATATTGTTTTGCGTAAGCTCCTCTCTCTGTGTATGTCTGTCTGTTTGTCTGTCTTTCTATACGTCTATCTCTCCTTTCACCCTCCCTCTCTCCCTCTCTCTGTCTTCCCTTAAATCTGTCTTTCTCACAGTCGCAGACGCACACACACACTGTTAGACATACACAGACACCTACAAGTATAGACGCACAGTCAATACAGAGACACAGACATACACAGACACACACACAGACACAATACAGAGACACAGACATACACAGACACAGATAGACGCTCACACACAAAACACACACACGCACGCACTCTTCTCTCTCTCTCTCTCTCCCCTTTGCTCTCTCTGTATCTCTGTCTCTGTCTCTCTCTTTCTCACACACACACACACACACACACACACACACACACACACATACACACACACACACACACACACACACACACAACATACACACACACACACACACACACACACACACACACACACACACACACACACACTCACTCACATACACGCACACTCACTCAGAAAGTAAGCCATCTGCGCATAGAAGTAATATAACTTGAAGTTTGTTATTGAAACTCTCCACGGGCGATGGTGAAGAGATGCATCTTGACATACGGCCTCATTTTTCGACCCCTTCCGAAGAACTAGATGTTCTGTTTGATTTTTCCGGTCAAACTAAGGAGAAACGTGACGGCCTCAACTGGAAACGAATCCTGGAACCTCGAGTTTTGTTTCTGGTAGGCAGACGTCTGAACCATTCTCCACTCGTCTCATTCTTCTTCCTCTTCTTCTTATAATTATTGTTTTTATTATTATTGTTTATTATTATTGTTGTTGTTTTTGTTATTATTGTTGTTATCATTATTATCATTATCATTATCATTATCATCATCATCGTCGTCGTCATCGTCTCGTCGTCGTCGTCGTCGTTATCATCATCGTCGTCGTCGTCGTCGTCGTCATCATTATCATCATCATCACCCTCATCATCATCATCATTAAGTAGATGTGAGCAACAGCAGACATAGAAAATTGATCAAACAGAGTTGTACTGTTCCATTGTCTTTACAGTTGGAGTGTAAGGCTCGATCGATCAATCAATCAATCAATCAATCAATCAATCAATCAATCAATCAATCAATCAATCAGTCAGTCAGTCAGTCAGTCAACCCACCCACCCACCCACCCCCCACCAATCAATCAATCAATCAATCAATCAATCAATTAACCAACCAACCAACCAACCAACGAACCAGCACATCACCCACCCATACCAAAGTTGAGTTCGCTAATATAACGATTTTGTTTTTAAGGGAATCACTTTCTTGAGAATGGCAGGAAACAAGGCACCAGCTATTCAAGTAGAACCAAATTTTACTAGCATATGATGTTTCCGAGAATCAGCTAGAGAAAGTCATAACAGCAGTTGTTAACACATGGTGCTATTGTTGTGTACGTGGATCAGATATATGCCATAGTGTGACTCACCATTTTGGCTTTCTGCTTTTTTAAAAATTATTGCGTACCTATCTCTGTAATAAACTTGTAATAATTGTATAGTAAATATAGAAAATCTTTGTAATTGTGGTAAATACTATTTTTGATAATTTACTTTGTTCTTAATCTGTTCTAGTCAACATATTCTTATAGAAACGGGGAACGGGGAAAAAATTCAGCGAGGCAGCGACATAAGACGAATGCTTTCTGGTGACTGATGTTGGAAAAAGAAAACACCTTCAGAGCTTCCCACGAAGTAGGCAGAGCGTGTTTTACCCTAAGACAACGAGATCAGAGGCTGTCCAGTTCCATTAGTGTTGGCGTGGGGCTCTTGTCGGTCTGTCTGATGTTGGCGTATGTGGTTTCCATCCTTCATCTCCCTTCCACTAACATTAACGTATGATTGTAAAGTACTAGCTGCCAAAATGGACAATTTTATGATGTATCAGAAAATTTCTTTAGCTCAGTGATGACGGTAGTTTTTCACAACAGTTATAATTTCTCTATATTTCTATGGAAAAGAAGTACTTGGTTTCGCTAGTTATACTGTAATGAGATGTGGTTTCTAAGAAGAATGTTGAGAGTTCCATGGACAGCAAAGAAAACAAACGAGACAGTCTTGAAGGAGGCATACTCAAGAAGATCATTCATAAGGAAGATTAGGAAAAGACAGGCAACATTTATAGGCCATTTTATATGAGGAAAAGGTGAATATGGGTTTCTTCTAGAAGACTTTTAGGCATGTCTGGGTGTAGTCAGAATCTTCGATATTGAGCATTATGAGTGATCTGATTGACATTTGGACTGCTCTTACTTTCCTTGTGGGGCGGAGCCGGAGATTCTTTCAGGATAAATAGTATCCCCACCTTCTGGGAATTCTGTGCTAGAAATTTCTTCATTTCTGTCACTCTTTTTGTTTTTCTTCTTCCTTTGCTTTCTGTCATTCCCTGCCATCATTTTCTGCCTTGCTGGTCCACTCACCTGTATGTGTACGATAAAGTCTTACGTGCTTTCTCGTAGGATTGATGATAGGGTACATGTACAATGTATTAACTGTATTTTGGCGTTAGGGAAATGTGATTTGCGGAAGCAATTCTAGTTAATTTAGGTCCGTTTTACGTATGTTTTAGTGTCCAGAGTTATGTTTAAATTTGCATTCAGGTAAATCTCCTGTGTGACGAATTGGACGGAGTGGTCAACACCAGGGGCATCTCCTTAGATTATTTGCGCAAATGCATTAATATCTGTACTTGCTTTTCTGTTCCTTTTATTTTCCTGTTGAGGTATTGTGTATGTTTTGAAATGGTTATAGCCCTGATATGGCTCTACGCAGTCGGCTGGGCTTTAAACAAAAATAAGAGTAACAGATTGCTCTTAAATAGTTTTCTATATGGCTGTTGAGAATTATTCTTTTTTCTTTATGTTTGGTTATGGTTGATCTTATGGATTACTAGTATCACTGAGGAGTATTCAAGTTTGACTTTAATGTTTTAAAGTAGGCCCTTTGACCTATCTGAACCAGAACTTCTAACAAGTTGACTTAAGCTCTCAGTGCTGCTAAGAGTAGAATAGTTGCTCTTATACGTGAAATTTACAGATTTCTCTGCGAAAAAACGTTAATTTTCCTGTGGTGGCTCATACAGTCTGCCATACACAGCAGATACTTCCTCCTTTTTTATGCCCACTCTCTCCCATCCCCTCTTTTCAGCTCACATTCCACTTTCATTTCATGTTATTCCTCCCTTCCTACGTCTTCTCCTCGGTAGTGGGGCTGTTCACAGGAGAGATGAGATTGCAATCATTATCGACATCAACCAGGGGCTTGCAGACATGACTGCCTGGATATGATTCAGTAATTACACGAAAGACGAGCCAGTGTCGCAAGGGAGTGACCCCTGATCCACAAATTATGATTCTGTTTGCAGGATGTTTTTGGTCAGAGCTTCTCCCAGGTCTGATCAGCCTCCTGGGCGTGTTTTTTTCTCTTTTTTTTTCTTTTTTGTTTTTGTTTTTGATTTCATGTTTTGTTTATGAATAATTGACTGAATGAATGGATAAACAAATAGATCTCAAAGAAAGATTAAAGAAAAAAAAAAAAGGGGGGGGGGGGGTGGCAGGAAAAAGAAAATAATGCGTGTATTATGCACATATAATATATAACTGAATGCATGTGCGTATGTTTTGTTTGTGTGTGTGTGTTGGGTTGTGTGTGTGTGTGTGTGTTGGAGTGTGTGTGTGTGTGTGTGTGTGTGTGTGTGTCTGTGTGTGTGTATGTGTGTATGTATGTGTGTGTATGTGTGTATGTATGTATGTGTGTGTGTTTGTGTGTGTGTTTGTGTATGTGTGTGTGTGTGTGTGTGTGTGTGTGTGTGTGTGTGTGTGTGTGTGTGTGTGTGTGTGTGTGTGTGTGTGTGTGTGTTCGTTCGTTTTTTGATTTAATGTCTTTTCACTTTGAGTGATATGTGACGGTTTGTGTGTGAATGTGTGTGTATGTGTGTGTGTGTGTGTGTGTGTGTGTGTGTATGTTGTGTGTGTGTGTGTGTGTGTGTGTGTGTGTGTTTGTGTGTGTGTGTGTGTTTGTGTGTGTGTGTGTGTGGTTGCATTATTGTTACATGCAAGTATACGTGTTTGTGTATTTGTGAACTGTGTTGACAAGGCAGCTGTTATATTTTAGATGGATTGTGACTGAAAATTCAGAACATATATCCAACCGAAAGGTGTATTACATATGTGTAATCTTTAATGAGATGAGACGTTTTTTCACTTCAGTTTATTCAATTTGTTTATTTGAAGATTACTTGTCGTTGTGGATAAAAAATATACACGTTTGAAATAAAGAAAAAAAAAAAACCACTGTAAAAAAGTTAAGTATTTTTCATAGTTACAAAAGCTGGGAGATTATGAGGGATTTCAGCATTGCCATTCAGTCTAGTGATGTGCAGGTACGTTTGATCATATTCTTAAATAGCATTTTCGTTTCCACTTGCGTGTCTGTTTTATTGTTAAAGTCATATTGATAATCACTTGTCGACTACGTACCTAAAGTTTTGTGTTTCAGTGAAACCCATTTCCAGTTTTTAGGTAAATGTATGGTAAATAACTGTTTTTGTTCCTAGTCGCATGTCACCATTGCATTTTCGTAATCAGGCTTTGGCTCTGAGAATATTCTTCATGCTGAATAAGTGTTTTAGAAGGCCTCTCATGTGTCTGCTTGTTTCCTAATGATGAATAATGTGTTAACTGCAAGTTGACGAATCAGAAATACATTTTTGGTGTTTTCATTCGTGTTTATATTCATCATCTTTTTGAATTTTATAAGTCGACATTATACATTTTTTTGTTTCCGAGGTAATAAAGTCACATTGACTGTGGCTGTCACCAACTGAGCGAGTGAATATTTCAGGACATAAGACAAAGAGATATAGGATAAATCTATCACCTAGTTGACAGCCTCTTTGTGTTTCCAGACTTTGACATATTGTCCCATATACTGTCACATATGATTTTGTGTTTTTATATACGGTGAAAATCCAGTCATGCAGGTCCGCACCAAAGTTTGTCTTCCACAAGACATGTTTGTACGATCATCTCGTCACTCATAATTTAGTTAGTGGCATATCGAACGATAAGTGTTATTTCTCCAATACTGTTCAATTTTTCGATATTGTTTACTCCAGTTAACCAGATATTACGTATATGTTTATCATGTTTGTCTCCAGTAAGCCACTTATCATTCGTGTTTTGCTAAATCCAATTCAAATAAACCAGAAAAAAATGTTTTCACTT
>CM060309.1:41813924-41818924 GCA_030674185.1 Monoplex corrugatus
CACACACCACCACACACACCACACACACACGCACACACGCACACACACGCACATATATATAAACACACACACACACTCAAACTCTCTCTTTCTCTCTCTACACCACACACACACACACCACACACTCACTCACTCTCTCTCTCTCTCTTTTCACACACACACACAGATAAACAGGAAAACAAAACATGTATTTCCATAGGGAGTGACAAACAGTCTTCATCATCCAATTTACTAACTGATAAGTTCAAACAAAAATAATGTTAGCCCTAGTGTTTACGAGTCCGAATTTGACAAAATCCCGAATCGCTTTTAAAAAAAAGTGATGAATTTGGCTGTTCACACAAGTCTGATGGAAACTACAAAATACCACAGACAGATACAGGTGGTTCTTGTCCCTTATAGCTGTCGAGGCTGATTGATGAATGGCAGAGGACGAGGTCAACAGGGAGATGAGTCAATGATCACAAGAGGCATAGGCAGCACTCTCTGTGTCTCTGTTTCATTATAGGGGTTGTTGTTCGTTCGTTCGTTCTTTGATTTAACGTCTTTTCACTATACATGTAAGTGATATTAGACGGGGGAGGGGGGGGGGGAATAAAAAAAAGAAATAAAAAAAACAAAATAAAATGTAGAACGATAGTTGGGCTGGTTGGATTGGGGCAGAGGGGAGATAGAGTAAAAAGACATAAGTAGGTGGGAGAACAGGAAAATGGAACGAAAACTTAACTCTAACAATTAACTTCAACAATTATCATCATCAGGTGCCCTGCCGCATGGCGTTGGCGATCATGGACTTCCATCTGCCTCTATCTCTCGTTGCCCCTAGCATCTCCCCTATCCCACTCTGCAAGTCCGTCCAGCATTTTCTCCCTGGGTCCACCCGGTGCTCTCTTTCTCTCCAGCTTTCCCGTTGTGACCAGGTGCTCCAAATCCCCTTCCTCATAAAATGGCCTATAAATGTTGCCTGTCTTTTCCTAATCTTCCTTATGAGTGATCTACTTGTGTCTGCCTCCATCAAGACTGTCTCATTTGTTTTCTTTGCTGTCCATGGAACCCTCAATATTCTTCTTAGAAACCACATCTCGGCTGCCTCAATCTTGTTCTGGCTTTGTTTGTTGACTGTCCACGCCTCGCATCCGTACAACAGTATTGGTTCTATATGACATTCAAGAACTCTCTTAACTTCAACAATATGAAGGGAAATTGTTGTTGTTGTTGACGTAGTGTTAGCCCTGATAGTCGGCAGCAATATGAACTTGAACTTGAGGTCTGTCTTGCCGTTCTGTAAGTATGTATATCCTCGTCTCTGTCGAGTCTATCTGTAAAATGTGTTATTCTTTATATGTTTGTTTCCCTTCTTTTCTGTTTTTTACCTTTGTGTACAGAAATGTGGTACATACATTTCTTGTATTGTGTGTATTAGAAGGGAAGCTTATCTCTGGTTGCTGTAGAAACTGAGAGCAGTGATGGAGGTCAGAGCCAAGGCGGATAATAATTAGTCACTGTCGTGTCTGCCACTGTTCACTACCAAGGAAATTGAATTCATGTCTTAAACATTTTCAGCAGTGATGTTTTTCTTCAGAGTTCAGTGGACTGTATATCAAATTCAATTCCTTTCAACGTAACAATGCTGCCATAGTTCAATGGACTGTATATCAAATTCACTTCCTTTCAAACGTAACAATGCTGCCAAAGTTATGATCAATGTTAGACAGAGAGAGAGAGGAGAGAGAGGAGAGAGGAGAGAGAGAGAGAGTGAGAGAGAGAGAGAGGGGGAGAGAGGGAGAGAGAGAGCGAGCGAGCGAAGAGCGAGGAGGGGAGAGAGAGAGAGAGAGAGAGAGGAGAGAGAGAGAAGAGAGAGAGAGAGAGAGAGAATGTTAAAACACGTAGGAATTATCACCAATACTATTATCATTCAAAAATAACTTTCATAAAAGTGATAAAAAATGCAAACGCTGATGCAAAGGTCTTAATATCTTACAAAAGGCAAGAGAGATGTTATCTCTGGTTGCTGTAGAGGCTGAAAGCAGTGATGGAGGTCAGAGCCAAGGGAGATAAAAATCAGTCACTGTCGTGTCTGCCACTGTTCATCATCACGGAAATTAAGCTCGTGTCTTAAACATTTTCAGCAGTGATTTTTTTCCAGAGTTCAGTGGACTGTATATTAAATTCATTTCCTTTCAAACGTAACAATGCTGCCATAGTTTAGAATGTACCTTGGATTATTAACGTTTTCTTCAAATTCATATGTAATTGAAAAGAGAGAGAAAAAAAAAGAAATAAAGAGAGAGAGAGAGAGAGACATACAGACAGACAGACACACAGACAGACAGAGCGATAGCGAGCGAGAGAGAGAAGAGAGAGAGAGAGAGAGAAGAGGAGAGAGAGAGAGAGGAGAGAGAGAGAGAGAGAGAAAGGTCACAAATCAACAAATTAAAATTTATTACAGTAATCGCGATCAGAATTTGTGGAAAAGAAACAAGTTGTAGGTCCCGCGAATTCATAACTGAATAACAGAATGGAAGGACATTAACAAATCGGCAACTGCACCCTTTAACAGAGGGAAAGAACAAATGCATCAATGTGTTAGATGTTCCCACTACTGTGATATCACTTCGACAATAAAGAAAAAAAAATAGACAGAAGATTTAAAAAATAAATAAATAAAAAGAGGTGTGACCTCTATAATAAAAAAACTCCACATAAATGCTTCAACACTCTCTTCCCTGTAGATGCTTCAACATTCTCTTCCCTGTAGACTCCCCAAGAACAAGAAAGAAAGAAAGAAAGAAGAAAGAAAAAGAAGGACAAACGAACAACAGCAACAACAACAAGAGTCTCTAGAGGAGGAGAAGACGACGAAACAGGACTATGTGACCCACTTTTCATCTGATTGTTATTCAGCAGCAGACAAATTGCAGTTGATGTGCGTTACAGCAAAGCCAGCACCATCACTACCACCATTCGCACTGCCAGCACTAAGCATCACCACCACCATTACCAGCAGCACTACCATCCTCTTTGCCACTACTCCATCTCTCTCAGCGGCATCCGAACTTTGAGTTTCCCACCGCTCCATCTCTCTCAGCTGCATCTGAATTCTGATACTAACGTACACAGCACGTTGTCATCAGAAAATTGAGTTTTTGTTTGTTTGTGGAACACAGCTGAATACTCCATTGAACGGTATATATATATATATGACAATTTATGAGGACAAGAGCACCTAGTCACAAAGGAAGAGCTGGAGCGAATAAAGAGCAGCAGGTAGACACTAGGAGAAAATATTGGACTTGCGGAGTTGATGAAGACACAGAGGGTGGGAGACGTACTTGCAGTGACAAAAGGTAGATTCGTATGGAGGGCCGTGATTGCCAACGCCATGTGGCAAGGCCATATGATATATGTATACCACACACAACACACACACACACACACACACACAACACACCCCACACACACACACACACATACACACACACAACATACACACACACCACACAATATATATATATATATATATATGTGTGTGTGTGTGTATGTGTGTGTGTGTGTGTATAAGCATTTAATTACATGTATATTTACTTTTACACTTCAAAGATACAAGATTAAAAATCAAAAGAATTTCTCATCACTTCTGAGGATTTATCCAGATGGAGACGTTGTTTACCAAGGGCGTACCTTTTCCTAAGATTATATCCACATAAACAGATTATAACAGCACTTTGCTGTACCCTGGGCATTATAATCAAAGTGATAGTTACTTCTGACATGGCAGAAACCCAGATTCTTTAAAGTCATAGACTATTGTCACGTATAGTTGTTAAACGTCTCTACCTAGATAGATTCAGAACTTTTGAACAATTAGCTATCAGTTGTTCAAAGTCCACAACTTGAGCAATTCAGAACTTTCAACTAATTGTCATAGAATTCTCAAATATCCCTAGCTTGAATATTTCAGAAATCTTCAGTAAATGACTTTAAAGTATCATGAAGTTCCCCAGCTTGAAACAATTATACTATTTCAGTGATTAGTACCTTTGTGAACATGTTTAAACTTTAGTAGACATTAAGGTTTAACAAACCATAATTATTACTAGTTGACCAGTCAAACTTTTTCAGTGATTGGTCATAGTTATTGAAACTTCATAGCTTTCACGATATGGAATTGTTTGCTGAATGACTCGTGACTGTCAGAATTCCCAGCTTGAGCACGTCAGAATTCCCCATTAATTGTTTCAGTGGTTAATATCCTGACCTTGAGCCAATCAGAAAAGACAGTGCTCTTGACACAACTGTGTGCGACTTATATTAATAACAGGTACGAGGATGCTTGTGGGGGTGGAAATAGTCATGAATATTGAGAATTCACTTGCATTAATTTTACTAAGTTTCATTTCTGCTTTTCCGATGTGCTGAGTTTTGCAGTCTTCTGAGCAAGAATTAACAAGTCAGAAATGTGGCAGTATTCAAGAGAGATACTCGAATAGATTTGGATCTGTCTAGCTATCTGTGTACACGTTCTCAACCACCATCACTTCAGAATCTGTCCGTCTATCTACCTATATATCTGTCTGTCTGTCTGTCTATCTATCTATCTTACAATCAGTCAATTGATCTAGCTATGTTTGTGTGTATGTATGTATGTATGTATTGTATGTATGTGTGTGTATGTATGCATGTATGTATTTATGTATGTGTGTGTATGTGTGTATGTATGTATGCATGTATGTATCTGCCTGCCTATCAACCAGTCTATCTATCTATCTATCATTATCTATCTATCTATCTATCTATCTATCTATCTTCTATCTTCTGTCTATCTGTCTATCTACATGTATCTATCTATGTAGGTATGTATGTAGGTATCTATTATGTATGTATGTAGTATGTATGTATGTATGTCATCTATCTATCTATCTATCTATCTGTCTGTCTGTCTGTCTGTCTGTCTATCTGTCTATCTATCGGTCCGTCCGCCGCCCGTCCGTCCGTCCTCT
>CM060309.1:41826424-41843924 GCA_030674185.1 Monoplex corrugatus
AGAGAGAGAGAGAGAGACAGACAGACAGAGAGAGAGAGAGACAGACAGACAGAGAGAGAGAGAGAGAGAGAGAAGAGAGAGAGAGAGATCCTTGACACTTTTATCAAATAACCTTATTGCCAGCCATCAGAATCCCGGCTGACTACGTAGATTGCATTTTCAAAGACCATTAAGCTGTTTTGCAGCCGTTCCGTTTCCGTGAAGGAAAATTTGTCGGCCTTCATTTGTTTGAAACGGAACGTCAGGCCACTGTCACAGCCATCAACTTTCCTATTTTTTCGAGGTAAAGGAAGAAGATTAAGGATGAGATGTCGATGATTAGAAACTGTTGCACATCGATCTTTCCTATACAAGTAGGTGTGTAATCATGTGCTTGTTTGTTTGTTTGTTTGTCCAAAACCTACAAAAATGTATTTTTTTCAGGAACTTGGAAGATTTGGCTGATCAGGGCTGAAACAAACAAACACACACACACACACACACACACACACACACACACACACACACACACACACACACACACAAGTTGGAGATTAACCAATATCAG
Organism: Monoplex corrugatus; assembly: GCA_030674185.1. Taxonomy (NCBI): domain Eukaryota; kingdom Metazoa; phylum Mollusca; class Gastropoda; order Littorinimorpha; family Ranellidae; genus Monoplex; species Monoplex corrugatus. The sequence continues at coordinate 41,826,972 of CM060309.1, forward strand.
CAATGCGAAAACAATCCCAAGTCAAGTTTTTGCAATGGAATTGTAGATCCCTTTCCACCAATTCGGCTTACTTGGAGCATTTCCTAGCATCAAATAGGTGTGAAATTTTGATTCTACAGTCGATGAATGTTGTCGCTACCAAGCTTCCCAATTTCCCCAATTATTATTATCCTCCAGTCTATGAATGTGGGAATCACGGGAAGAAGGTATCCACCGCGATTTATATACTCAAAGAGTTACAATACTGCTTACTTACTTCCCCAGTTTTGAAATCAAGCGAAGATTTGCATGCTTGTGCTGCCACTGTCCAATTAAGCAATTCTCTAAACATTAACGTTTTGTCAGTCTACCTACCAACAGGTCCAAATGACCACAACACAGAATGGCTGCGCACTATCCAAGATCAGCAGCGTGGTAAATGGCTAATAGGTGGAGACTTTAATTCCCACTCCCCATTTTGGGAAAAGAACTGTTCTACTGTTACGAGCAATCGTTTGGTAGAAAATATCGTTGATAGTTCGCTTTACCTTCTAAATGATGGTAGTGTCACTAGGATCCCTGATGTTTCCAAACACAGGGCGACAGCCATCGATTTGTCTCTAATCTCACCAGAATTAGCACCATCCTGTACCTGGGAAACTCACAGAGACACTTTGGGAAGCGATCACCTACCTATCATCATAACCATAACTGACAAAAACATCAGGATGAAAGACAGCTCTCTTGAAATTATTCCAAAATATAATTACAAGCGTTCTGACTGGTCCTTATTTCGAACTGCTCTAGCTAATCAAGATTACAGACATTATGAAAGTGAAAATGTAGACATTATGTTTTCTAAATTCCAAGAGTCAATTTTAGCCGCTGCAGACCTATCGATTCCGAAACTCAAATCTTCTAGATCAAATAATCGATTGGGTAATGTTTGGTGGACAGAGGCATGTGAGAAAGCAGTTCAATATAAAAGGGAGAAATTCAAATTCTACATCAAAAGCCGGAAACCTGAGGATCATGTCGAAATGAGAAAAGCTAACATCCAATGTAACAAAATCATTGCTGAAGCAAAGAAAGATTATTGGGCATCATTCTGCACAAAAGAAATTTCAGATTTCAAAGATTTCCATAAAGTCTGGACGAAAATGAAACAAATGAAGGATGGAACCAACTTACCTAGGTGTCCGATAATGATTGAAACATGTAACACATTTCCTTCAGACATGGACAAAGCAGAAACTTTTGTGGATCTGTTCGCCAAAAACAGTAAAGTTGAAGGTTTATCTCCTGACTGCAAACATCACAGAGAAATGGAAGATTACAACCCAATCTACACTGATCCAGTACCACAGAATGATCTCTGGTTTAATTCTCCAATCACCTTAGAAGAGCTAAAAAACACAGTACTGTCTCTACACAACAAAAAGAGTTCGGTAGGTGTTGATGCAGTTTCGACTGAAATGATTAAACATCTCCCTGAAAACTACCTTATTTTCCTACACAAAATTTTGCAGAAATGCTGGGTTACTGGAACTGTGCCACAAATCTGGCAAAAGTCTATAGTTATACCAATCTTAAAAACAGGAAAATCGAAAACCGATAAAAACAGTTACAGACCTATTGCTTTAACGTCCCACACAAGCAAACTAATGGAAAGATTGGTCTTAAACAGACTTTTACACTACTGTGATAAAAATAACGTTATTCCGGTAAACCAGGCAGGTTTTAGAAAAGGAAGATCCGCAGTTGAGCACCTAGTTAAACTTACAACTCAGATCAAACAACAGTTTGCCCGCAGAAAAAGTGTTTTAGCTACTTTCTTTGATGTGAAAAAAGCTTACGATCAAGTTTGGCATAAACGTTTATTGTTCAAGCTAAAATCTGTTGGTTTATCGGGCAATATGTTCAATTACATTAAATCTTTTTTAGCTAATAGAACAATTCAGGCAAGAGTGGGAGCTAGTTATTCTTCTTCACGATGCCTCGACATGGGGATTCCACAAGGTTCAGTGATAGCACCTATTTTATTTAATATCCTTATACAGGATCTTCCTAAAGCTCTTTCAAATCGTGTTGTTTTAGTACAGTACGCTGATGATATATGCACTTGGATGAATATCACTTTAAAAAAGACAACTCCACAGAGAACGCGAAATTACATCAGGAAGTTGTATCAAATTGATCTTGATAATCTTGGAAACTATATGTTAGAAAATGGGCTGTCGTTGTCAGCAGAAAAAACTAACATGATGCTGTTTGATCCTGGTGGTAACTCAAATAACTTGCCTACTTTCAAATTGCTTGGTGAAGTGTTAAATTACAAACAGGTCGTAAAATTCCTGGGAGTTTACATCACGTCCAAATTAAGCTGGAATGTCCATTTTGATTATATTTTAACAAAAGCGCGAAAAACCTTAAATTTTCTAAAGATAATAAGCAAATTACCCTGGGGAATGGATACAAATGTACTGATTCATCTGTCAACAGCGCTGGTCAGGTCTAAATTATCCTACGCGCAAGAAGTTTTCTTCAATGCACCCAAATATTTACTAAAAAAGATTCAGAGCTTGGACTGCAAAAGTCTTAAAATTGCACTAGGTGTACCAACTCATGCTTCTACTCTGGAAACGTACAAAGTTGCTGGAATTCTACCTTTAAACAACCATCGTGAGTTAGCTACAGCAAAGTTTGCAATTAGAACTACTTCACAAGTGGATAATTTTCTGAGCAAAGAAATTAAGATCAGGTCTGATACTGACTTTCCAAAACGAGCAAAAAACATTTCATCACAAATTACAGCCGCAACTTACATATCTGGCCTGATCAAACAGTCCAACATAACAATGGATGAAATTGCTAAGAAACCAACGATAACGCCTATCCCTACATGGGAAATGCTAAAGGCCACATTTGATCTCGATTATGCAAAAGTTAAAAAAGATGATAATGTCAACATTACGCTATCCACAGCTTGTGAACACATCGATGAAAAGTACAGTACCCACCTCCACATTTTTACCGATGGGTCAGTCTTAGCAAACCAGAGCGCTGGAGCAGCCTTTTATGTTCCAAAATTTAACATTAAAAAGTCTTTTTTCATTGGGGCAAATGTATCTATATATACAGCAGAATTGGTCGCTGTTGTTCAAGCGTTGCATTATTTAATAAGCCTTCGGCCTGTGTCATTCAAAGTAGTTCTCTTTGTTGATTCAAAATCTGTATTATATGCCTTACAGTCTTTTGATACAGACACAAGACCTGACTTAATTATTGAGGCAAATCATCTAATACATTGTTTAAAGATAAATGGTTCGGAAATCAATTTATGCTGGGTGCCTTCTCATGTTGGTCTTCATGGCAACAACGTAGTTGACAGAGCAGCTAAATCCGGTGCCCTCCATTCTGAAAATTCCATAGAATTACATGTTAACACCTCGGTAAAAGAAGCTTACAACTCGCTAGAATTAGCATCATGGATTCGATTTCATGAAGATTTAAATGAAAAATTTGTGTCTCAAAAAAGAATCAAACTTTCAGTTCAAAATATCTGTAAAAATTTGCAGTATTCCTCGTTATATCATTTGAGATTAATTGTTATGACATATTTTCGCATTCAACTGAACGCTTTGAAAACAAAATATTGTAACAACGTTTTATGTATTTGTGGCGAACAATTCACATTGTATCACTGTTTGTTTTACTGCAGAAAGCTTCGTTCCTTTTTACCAAAGACGTTTACACAAGGAAACTATCTTGAAACGCATTTTAAAGAAGTAGTATCGGATCAAGTTTTGTTAGTTAAAATTTCAGAATCATTGGTTCACAGTCCTGTTAATGCGTTACTTTAAGATTATTATTATAATTATGATTATTTTTGTTTTGTTTTGTTTTTATGACGATTTTTCTTTTACATTATTGATGTTAGCGTTGTTCTAGTTTCATTTCTCTGTTCATCCATATCCTTTTTCTTAAGACCTTGCCGCTTCCTTTTAATTTTTTTTTTTTTTTTTTTTTTTTTACGTCCCTTACTCTGTTCCCCTCTCCCCTCCACACCCCCCCCCCCCCTTATTTCATCCTCCATGCCATTTTTCCCCGTCTAATATCACTTATAGTGAAAAGACGTTAAATCAAGCAACGAACGAACGAACACACACACACACACACACACACATATATATATATATAATAATTATATAATATGTATGTATATATGTATATGTATGTATATATGCATATATATATAGATAGATAGGTAGATAGATAGATACATAGATAGATAGGTACATAGATAGATAGATGGATGGAAGGATGGAAGGATGGAAGGATGGATGGATGGATGGATGGATGGATAGATAGATGTGTGTGTGTGTATATATATATGTGTACATATACATATATATATATATGTGTGTGTGTGTATGCACATGTGCGTGTATGTGTTTATATGTATATGTATATACATACATATATACATATATATATATATATATGAATAGATAGATAGATAGATAGATAGATAGATAGATAGATAGACATATAGATAGATAGATACATACATACATCATCATCATCAGGTGCCCTGCCGCATGGCTTGGCGATATGGACTTCGATCTGCCTCTATCTCTCTGCCTCCAGCATCTCCCCCCCACTCCCTCCCCAGCCATTTCTGCAAGTCCGTCCAGCATTTTCTCCCTGGGTCTACCCGGTGCTCTCTTTCCCTCCAGCTTGCCCGCCGTGACCGGGTGCTCCAAATCCCCCTTCCTCATAAAACGGCCTATAAATGTTGCCTGTCTTTTCCTAATCTTCCTTATGAGTAATCTTCCTTATGAGTGATCTACCTCCATCAAGACTGTCTCGTTTGTTTTCTTTGCTGTCCATGGAACCCTCAACATTCTTCTTAGAAACCACATCTCGGCTGCCTCAATCTTGCTCTGGCTTTGTTTGTTGACTGTCCACGCCTCGCATCCGTACAACAGCATTGGTTCTATATAATATTCAAGAACTCTCTTCCTGATCTTAATTGATAGGCATTTGTTGGTAAGAATGCTTGTCATCTTCTTGAATGCTGTTTTGGCTTGGCCGATTCTGCCGGCTATTTCTGATGTGCATCTGCCGTCCGATGAAATGATCTTTCCCAGGTATTTGAATTTCTCAACCTGTGTCAAGGTTGTGCCATTTGCTGTTATTTTGCATGATATATATATAGATACAGATATAGATATAGATACAGATATAGATACATGCATAGATACAAATATAGATACAGATATAGATATAGATACAGATACAGACACAGATACAGATACAGATATAGATACAGATAGAGATGCAGATATAGATACAGATATAGATACAGATAGAGATGCAGATATAGATACAGATGCAGATATAGATACAGATATAGATAGGGATATAGATACAGACATAGATACATATATATATATACAGATCATCATCATCATAGGGATATAGATAGGGATGCAGATACAGATATGGATACAGATATAGATACAGATTTAGATAGGGACATAGATAGGGATGCAGATACAGATATAGATATAGATATATATATAGATATATAATTTGTCTTTGGTCTGGATGGGGTCCAAACCCACGACTTCTCAGCTTAGTCAGTTGCGTTAATTAACCACTGTGCTGCGGAGTTGACTTTTCTCTGTGGTGTTGTTGTTCTTCGCTACTGACTGGCACTGTGTTAGTCTATGCTCGTCTGCTCTTTGATGTGGTGGTCTGTCCAACGTGTCCGTGGCCTTCCCTCTTTCTTGCCTACTGTCCTAGCTCTCTTGATGAATGGTCCTGGCTGGCCTGCTGATCTCGTGACACAACCACATCACTGAAACCCCCGCCTGCTGCTGGGTAGAGACAACAGTAAAAACCTTGCTCACCGTTAGATAGATACAGATAGATATAGCTAGATAGAGATGAATATAGATATAGATAGATAGAGATGTAGATAGGTATAGATAGATACAGATATAGATATAGATAGATATACAGAAAGAATAGATATAGATAGATTACAGAAAGAATAGATAGATATAGACATAGATAGACAGATGTAGATAGATACAGATAGATATAGATACATATAGATAGATACAGATAGATATAGATAGATACAGATAGATGTATATAGATAGATATACAAATAGAATAGATGTAGATATATATAAAATTTTATGTAGATAGATATAGATATAGATAGATATAAATATAGCTAGATAGAGATGAATATAGATATAGAGAGATATAGATATAGATAGATACAGATAGACATAGTTAGATAAACATAGATATAGATAGATATAGATAGATACAGATTTATATATAGATATAGATAGATACAGATCTAGAGAGATATACAAGTAGAATAGATATAGATATAGATAGATATAGATAGATAGATATAGTTTAGACAGATATGGATAGATATGGATGTAGACGGATATAGATTAGATAGATATAGATAGATACAAATAGATATAGACAGATATATATATATATATATATATATATATAGATTTAGATATAGATGCATGTACAGATAGATATAGAAATAAATAGACAATTTGTTTTTGGTCTGGATGGGGTCCAAACCCACGACTTCTCAGTCAGTTGCGTTAATTAACCACTGTGCTGCAGCGTTGACTTTTCTCTGTGGTGATTTTGTTCTTCACTACTGACTGGCACTGTGTTAGTCTATGCTCGTCTGCTCTTTGATGTGGTGGTCTGCCCAGCTTTTCCGTGGTCTTCCCTCTTTCATGCCTGCTGTCTTAGCTCTCTTGATGAATGGCCCTGGCTGGCCTGCTGATCTCGTGACACAACCACATCATTGAAATCCCTGCCTGCAAAGCCAGAACCAGATTGAGGCGGCCGCGATGTGCTTTCTGAGAAGAATGTTGACAGTTCCATGGACAGCAAAGAAAACAAACGAGACAGTCTTGATGGAGGCAGACACAACAATATCATTGATAAAGAAGATTAAGAAAAGACAAGCAATATTTATAGGCCATTTTTTTTCAGGAAAAGGGGAATTAGAGCACCTGGTATCAACAGGAAAGCTGGAGGGAAATAGAACACCGGATAGACCCGGGGAGAAAATATTGGACGGACTTGCAGGATGGCTGAGGACTGAGAAGGTGGAAGATGTGCTTGCAGCGACAAGGGATAGTTACATATGGAGGGTCATGGTCGCCAACGCCATGCGGCAGGGCACATGATGATGATGATGATGATGATGATGATGATGGGTAAAAGGTAGAGATTTTTCCCCATCCACCAGGTCAACATGTGTACATATCTGTTAGTGCTTTATCCCTCTTCGTGTGTGTATACACACGAAGAACATCAAGTTATCAAGTAAACACGTTAAGATGCGGTAAGTCATGTCAATATCCTGTGGCTTATGAAGGCGACAAAAACACACTGATTGTACACCCACCACCGAAGGAGCGTGCAGAACAATATACATCCTGAACAGTGTGCGCACAACAACAACAACAACAACAACAAAAATAACAACAGCAGCAACAACAACAACGACAACAACAACAACAACAACAACAAGAATAACAACAACACAACTTTGCATATATGCATCCGACAAAAAATCGGAACTCTAAAAACCACAAAGAATAACAACAACAACAACGTCCCAGAAATTTCTGTTTTTACGAAGAATTCTGGACAGTAGGGAGATCCATTAAGAACCCAATAACTGAGTTTTTATTATACGGTTGCATGCTGGTGGTGTGACCTTACATAGTGTTAGAGGCAATATACTGAGCTTGTTTTCGCATCGAATTTCCAGTGATTATACTGTCCGAGTGTTATATTTGATTTCGCTGTTCACTTTATGCGACACCATCACGAGGAACCTAGAAGAGTGCCGTGGGATAAAAGTTGGAGGCAAAATGATAAACAGTCTTCGTTACGCAGATGACACCGTGCTAATTGCAGAAAATAAAAAAAGACCTACACAATCTTGTGAATATAATAAAAATAGAAAGCAAAACTAAAGGGATGGAGCTAAATAGCAAAAAGACTGAAGTCATGGTAATCAATAAAAGACAAGAGAGCTCCTGAAGCAAAATAACAGCAAATGGCACAATTTTGAGACACGAATGATGGTTGCATTTATAACTGGTTATCATTTTCAGCCTTTTGTCGTTCACAAAGATGTAACCTCTGCTACCCCCCCCCCCCCCCCCCCCCCCCGTGAGGATGCTGGAGACTCTTAAAGTATAAGTAGTATTCCCACCTTCCAGAAATTCTGTGCTAGAAATTTTCTCTTTTCTGTCACTCTCTGTGTTTCTGCCTTGCTCTTTTGTTTTCTGTCATCTTTTTCTATCTTTATCTGTCTTCCTGCTTCATTCACCTATATGTGTTCTATAAAGCCTTATATACTTTCTCTTAGGATTGATAATGGGTATGCGTAATAAGTGCATTTTTGGCTCTAAGGAAATGTGATGTGCAGAGGCAATTTTAGGTAATTTAGGCCCCTCTCAATATATATATATATATCGACAGCTATATCTATCTGTCTATCTATCTATCTATCTATCTATCTATCTATCTATCTATCTATCTATCTATCTATCTATCTATCTATCTATCTATATATCTATCGATGTATCTATCTATCTGTCTTTCTATCTATCTATATATATATACACATATATATATGCACATATATGTATATATATGCCTATATATAATATATATATATATATATATATATATATATATATATATATGTGTGTGTGTGTGTGTGTGTCTTTGTGCTCTCTCTCCTCTCTCTCTTTGTGTCCTATCTCTTTCTCTCTCTGTCTTTCTCTCCCTCCCTCCTTCTATCTCTCTCTCTTTCTTTCGTTCTTTCTTTGTTTCTCTGTTTCTCTATCTGTCTGTCTGTCTGTCGTTATCTCTCTGGTCTCTCTGTATCCGTTTCTCTCTTTCTCCAACGACAATTTCAACCTCGCTTTAGTGCAGATTCATCAATAACTTGCGTAGAAATTGCCGTTAAAACGAATCGTGAAAAGTGGGTTCCCATGAGCAAAACAGATAAAACTCTGAGTGGCATGGATCAATTTTAACGTTAATCCAATTTTTTTAAAGGTTTTTGTTTCAGGTGTTCTTTAGAGTATCTATAGGAGAAGCTGATATCACAATTTCTCACGTGTATTACTGTTGCTCCTCCTCCTTCTCCTTGTTCTTCTACAACAACAACAACAGCAACCACCACCACTACTACTACTGCTACTACTACTACTACTATTACTACTATTTTCTTCTTCTCCTTCCTCTTTTTTTTTCTCCTTGTCTTTGTTCTTCTTTCTTGTTCTTTTTTCTTCTTCTTTCTTCTTCTTTCTTCTTCTTCTTCTTCTTCCTTCTTCTTCCTTCTTCTTCTTCCTCTTCTTCCTTCTTCTTCCTTCTTCCTTCTTCTTCTTCTTCTTCTTTTCTTCTTCTTCTTCTCTTCTTCTTCTTCCTTCCTTCTTCCTCTTCTTCTTCCTTCTTCTTCTTTCTTTCTTGTCTTATTACAAACACACACACGCGCGCACGCACGCACCGACACACATCGACACGCACACACAAACACACGTACACCCATCTAACACACACACACAAACACACACTTAACCCTTTGACTCCCACACGCTATCCACCAACTGCAAAAAACTTTGACTCTTTGACTCCCTCACTCTATCCACAAGTTTCCTGCAGGAAGTTTGTGGATAGGGGGAGGGAGTCAAAGGGTTAACGTTTTCTTTGCTAGCATGGTTGACAATGCAGGATGCTGGTGAACAGGGTGCGGGAGTCAAAGGGTTAACAACATACAGAAATGAACATATGTGACCCCCCACCACCACGAAATCAGTCTTAACTAGCATTTTGGCCATTTTGAGATATACATATCACTGGAAAGTGTACATTCTGCTGATTATTTTGGTACTTAAATAAAGCTTGTACTAAAAAAAAATGTAGAAGTTATGTATGTTTAAAGTCATTAAGTTGTATGACGGCCATTTTGAGAAAACGGCCTCTAAAGTTTTTGTGTGCTCTCCTACACATTTTCCTTACATTTCTTTATCTGGTGGCTTTGACCCAGTTTGTTTCTAATTTTCGCTGTCATTATCTGAAAGGTACACCAAAGAGCTTTCCATCAGTATATTACATGTGCGTGTACTGTAGAGGTTACGGTTCATAATAAGAGACAAAAACAGGTATTTTTGGTAGGAAATTGAGTTCTTTCTGCTGCGATCAGTGCATTAAAATACCATTTTAAATTGATTAATAATATTTTTTCAAGAAAAAAATTTCTGTGGGGGAAAGATTATTGTATACAGAAATCAATTTTGAGAAAAAGTCAAAACACCCCAGATAGACCCTCAGTCACCTTTTCAATTCCTAGTGCTGTTCGACTGACTGCGAGTTAAGACTGATTTCGTGGTGGGAGGTCACATATATTAACAACATCTGACTGTACAAGTACATACACCCCTGGTCATAAACGTACACATGTATGAATGATTACACGATGACACAATAAGTCATGATCAGTAGTTCACAATGGATAATGTGGAAGATAAGAGTAGGGAAAAGCACACATAAAGCACTAAAATGCACACAGGATTTTCTCAGGACCGAACGAAATAAAGTGTACACTCAGTCGACAACCATGTAAGATATATTTGCTGTCACACGAAAAGGAAAATTAAATTGTATGGTTTGGCTAATGGTGTTTGTTTTGTTTCATCCACAAAAATCCCAAAACCGAATGTAGGCCCCTATCCCACGAACGGAACAATAATACCAAAAAGGCAAGTGCAGCTGCTAGTGCTTCCTTGGCTAAGAGTACAGTGTGGTGATTTTTTTGGCTTGTGGGTGTTTTTTGTTTTGTTTTGTTTTGTTTTTGCAACGTCTGTTTATTATTTAGAGCGAGGAGGGGAGTAGGCGCGTGGGACGTCTGTGTCATTATTGCCTATGGATGGTGAAAATGAAAATCCTGTTGGTGTCGTTGGGTTCTTCTGCATTTGTGTTTGTTTCTTTCCTTTTATTTTTTTCTCTCAACAAGTTCACCGTATGAATTTGGAATTTGCCTTCCCCATTTTGTTTCTGTTTGATTGCCTGTTTTGTTGTATTGTCATTGTACGTGTTTCTTTGTTATAATGAAATTATTTTTGTGAACACACACACACACACACACACACACACACACACACACACACACACACGGACGCACACACAAACACACATATATATATATTTGTATATATGTATATATACATATATATGTATAGATGGATCGGTAGATAGATAGATAGATAGATGATAGATAGATAGATATATAATGTAGATAGATAGATAGATAGATAGATAGACAGATGGATAGACAGATAGATAGATGGATGGATGGATGGATGGATGGATGGATGGATGGATGGATGGATGGATGGAGATGGATAGGATGGATAGATAGATAGATAGATTGGACAAAAATGCGGGGAGGGCGGGGCAGGGGTTGAGGATAAGACATTGCACCAAACGTCTTTGAGACAATGGGAACTGAGAAAGGGGCGTGTAGGGTGTGTAGGATGCGTGTGTATGTAGTGTGTGTGTGTGTGTGTGTGTGTGTGTGTGTGTATATGCATGTGTGTGTGTATATGTGTGTGTGTGTGTGCGAGTGTGTGTGTGTGTGTGTTGTTGTTGTTGTGTTGTGCTGTGTTGTGTGTGTGTGTGTGTGTGTGGTGTGGTGTGTGTGTGTGAGTGTGTGTGTGTGTGTGTTGTTGTTGTTGTTGTTTGCTGTGTGTGTGTGTGTGTATGTTGTGTGTGTGTGTGTGTGCGTGTGTGTGCGTATGTGTGTGTGTGTGTGTGTTGTGTGCAGTGTGTGTGTGTGTGTGTGTGTTGTTGTTGTTGTTGTTGTTGTTGTTGTTGTGTGTGTGTGTGTGAGTGTGTGTGTGTGTGCGCGTGCGAGCGCTGCGCGCGCGTGTGTTGTTGTGTAGTAGTCGTAGGTTGGATGCGCGAAATGCAGAAGAATAACCTAGTTATATCATCTAACTACGGCCTCCATCTTCACTTCCTTAATTAAAATAGGATTACCGGTCACACTCAATATTCATATTATCAAGAGATATAAAGCGTCAACATACGTAATGAAGCAGTTACATGCTCTGTTTGTTCATATTTACCACAATACCTTGTTTCTTGTTTTATACTTATTTTTCATTCAGATTAATGTCCTTATTCAGTTATTTCAAACTGGTCATTGTAAATGTCTCTTGTTTTATACTTATTTTTCGTTCAGATCAATGTCCTTATTCAGTTATTTCAAAACTGGTCATTGTAAATGTTCTCTGTTTTATACTTATTTTTCGTTCAGATCAATGTCCTTATTCAGTTATTTTAGACTGGTCATTGTAAATGTCCACAGAGCAATAATTTACTTGTGACGGCAACGTTTCATCTGAGAAGATCGATAGAAGTTGTTCTCTTTGTTTGTCTGTAAACTGGGATTGATGGATGAATCTGATTAGGAACAGTAAGCAAATTTTTCTTCTCTTTGTCTCTCTGTCTATGTGTCTCTCTGTCTCTGTCTGTCTGTCGTCTGTCTCTCTTTCTTTCTTTCTTTCTCTCCTCTCTCTTTCTTTCTTTCTTCTTTCTCTCCTCTCTCCCTCTTTCTCTCCTCTCTCTTTCTCTCTCTCTCTCCTCCTCTCTGTCTCTCTCTCTCATTCTCTCTCTCTCTCTTCTCTCTCTTTCTCTTCCTTCCTTTCTTTCTTTCATTCTCTCTCTCCTCTCCTCTTTCTTTCTTCTGTCCCTCCTCTCTCTCTCTCTTTCTCTCTCTCTTTCTCTCTTCTGTCTCTCTCCTCTCTCTTCTCTCTCTCCTCTCTCTCTCTTACTCTCTCTGTCTCTCTCTCTCTATCTATCTCTTCTCTCTCTCTCTCGCGCGTTATGAGGGATGATGCCCTCTTCACCAGTGTATCCTTTTGTGCGTGAGGACGTCACATCAAAAACAAAACAAAAAACAACAACAACAACATAAAGAAAAGGAAAAAAAGCAGTCTTGGGATTCCACTGTTCTCTTCAGTTCGATTTTGAAAAGGACAGGACAGAACGTTACGCACAGCAAAGGACAAATCGTTAAAGATTAACGGCAGGGAACGGCCATGCCGCACAAACCAACTGCTGACACGTCTGAAGATGTATGCTAGAGAATGCGGGTGGGTGGCTTGGGGGGGGGGGGTGCGAAGGGGGGGGGGGTAGGGGTGAAGAGGTGGTGGTCATGGCTGTAAGCCTGTTCCATCCAGCCATAAATGTCTATTGTTCATTATGTTTGCAAAGCCTATAGCTTGGGATTCCTTCCTGTATGGTCCTCACGTGTTTCAGGCATCGTAATTCTGCCACTCAACCCACATTCGTCTTGACAAAAGAGAGACAGAGAGAGAGACAGAGAGAGAGAGGGGGGATAAGGAGAGAGGGAGAGGGAGAGAGAGAGACAGACAAACAGAGAAACAGACAGACAAGAGAGAAAGAGAGAGACAGAGACAGAGATAAAGAGAGAGACACACACAGACAGACAGAGAGACAGACAGACAGACAGACAAGATGGAGAGAGAGAGAGAGAGAGAGATGGACGACGACGACGACGACGAGGAGATGAGATTGGACTATTGATGCTTACAAATTACATGAAAAAAAACCACCAACAATATCTATCTATTATCTATCTATCTATCTATCTATCTATCTATCTATCTATCTATCTATCTATCTATCTATCTATCTATCTATCTATCTATCTATCTATCTATCTATCTATCTATCTATCTTCTATCTATCTATCTATCTATCTATCTACTATCTATCTTACCTATCTACCTATCTACTACCTACTACCTACCTACTATCTATCTATCTATCTATCTATCTATCTATCTATCTATCTGTCTGTCTATCTGTCCGTCTGTCTGACTGTCTATCCATCAGATAGATAGATAGATCTATCTGTCGGTCAGTCCGTCTATCGTCTGTCTGTCTATCTTTCTATCTATGTAACTATCTGTCTGTCTATGTACATATATATTACTCACATCATATATATATATATATATATATATATATATATATATATATATATATATATATATATTATAACCTCTGACGTTTCATCAAGCACTGTCAACTTACATTATCATTAACATCGTCAATGATTCCGTGTTCTCTTATCCTTCAACCCCTGCTTCCCCCCCCCCCACCCACCACTCCCCACTACCGTTTTCTTCAACTCATAGCTTGTTTTCTTTATCTCTCTCACTGTATCCCTTCCTTTATCATGAATGGCATCGGTAATGTTCCTGCTAGTACAACAGTTTTTTCCCTGACAATAAATGGTTGTTGAATTGAACTGAAATGTTGAATTGTGATCTCTTTCCTTTTTCTCTTACTTTCAACCCTTGCTCCCTCTTCACCTGTTTTTTTTTTATTTTTCAAACTCATGACTTTTTTTTTTTTTTAATCTGTCTTATTTTATCCTGTCTGTTGTTGAATTGAACTGAATTGCTGGATTGTTGATCTCTTGACATAAATACGATGCCTATTTCACAGACTGCAAAATCCTACGTACTCGCTCAAATGATGTTAACAAATCCTTCTGTCTGTCTATCCGTCTGTCTCTCTCTCTCTCTCTGTCTCTCTCTGTCTCTCTCTCTCTGTGTCTGTGCATCTCTTTGTCTCTTTCTCTGTGTCTGTCTCTATTTCTGTCTGTCTGTCTGTCATCACACACACCACACCACACACACACACACACACACACACACACACACACACACACACACACACACACACACACACACCCTACCTTTCTCTCTCTCTCTCTCTTTCTCTCTCTCTCTCTCTCTCTCTCTCTTATTTATTCATTTATTTTGTTTGGTTGACAAAATAATGGATTACGGAGAAAACAAAATTGAAATTGTCATTGCAACTGTGTCATAGATAATATGTCTGTAAAAATGACAAGCCAATGTACAACAAACACTTTCTGACTTCTGAAAGTTTGATCTCTCTCTCCCCTTTCTCTCTCCCCCCCTCTCTCTCTCTCTTCTCTCTCTCCTCTCTCTCTCTCTCTCTCTCTCTCTCTCTCTTCTCGAAACAAACACTTTCTGACTTCTGAAAGTTCTGATCTCTCTCTCTCCTCTTCTCTCTCTCTCTCTCTCTCTCTCTCTCTCTCTGTCCTCTCTCTTTCTCTCTCTGCCCCCCCCCCCCCTCTCTCTGTCTGTCTCTCTGTCTTTCTCTATCTGTGTCTCTTTCCGTGTTTATGTATGTGTGTCTCGCCGTATGTTTGCCTGTCTGTCTGTCTGTCTGTCTGTCAGTCTCACGCACGCACGCACGCACCACGCACACACACACACACACACACACACACACACACACACACACAACACACACACACACACCAACCACACCACACTCACACCACACCACACACACACATCACACACACACCACATATATATATATATAATCTATATATATATTTATAAAGGAAAATAAAGCAACAGAATAAAGCATCGAATTCAAGACATTAAACTGCATTTGGCAGTGAGTTCGCCATGTTTGCTAACAGAGGCAAGGGATGAAGAGAAAAAAAAAACTAAACGTAGGGGAGGAAGCCTTTACACTCACCAGAAAATCAAATTATCCAAAGATGTATTCTGTCTCCTTGTAGATGGATGGGAACTCCGGGGGGAGGGGGGAGGGGGAGTCGGAGGGGGATTAGGGGAAGGGCATAGGGGAGGGAGGGCAGGGGGCAAGGGGACAGAGCAGAGGGCACCATGGGTATATGGGATGTCACAGGCTATAACCGTTTCCAGGAACATCAGGTAGTGAACCCTGATTTTTTTTTGTGGCAGAAAAAAACATTCTGTGTGAATTCTCTGTGGGGATCCCGGGGCTCTTTAGTATGAATAGTATCCCACCTTCTGGAAATTCTGTGCTAGAAATGTGCTCTATTTCTGTCACTGCCTTTGATTCTGTCTTGTTCCTTTGCTTTCTGTCATTTCTTACTATCATTTTCTGCCTTGCTGGTCCATTCACCTGTCTGTGCTCGATACGGTCTTACATTCTTTCTCTTAGGATTGTAATTGGATACATGTGTTAAGTGCTTTTTTTTTTTTGCTGGAGGAAGATGGGATATGCAAAAGCAATTTTAGGTCATTTAGGGCCGTTTTTCATATTTTTAGTGTCTTTAGTTGTGTTGAAATTTCTTTTCAGTTTTTTCAAAACCTCCAGTGTGATAAATTGGGCGGAATGGTCTTAGATTATGTGCGCGAATGTATTGATATGTGTACTTAATTTTGTCTTCCGTGTGTGTATGTGCGTGGTGTGTGTGTGTGTGTGTGTGTGTGTGTGTGTGTGTGTGTGTGTGTGTGTGTGTGTGATGTGTGTGTGACATGCGCATACACGCACACAGACACAAAGATATGGGCGTGCATCCGTAGCAGAATACATATTTTTTTCTCAAAAATAAATGCGCCAATAAAGTAAGCAAAAAAATAAAAGGAAAAAAAGGGAAATGCTTGGGAAGATGATATGAAATGCAATAAATCAATTCTCAATATGAAAGTTTTATTCAAAACGTAATCATCTTCCACTGAATCCAAGGAGAACGTGCATGAAATCAAAACAGCACATTTTGTGATCTCAGGGATGAAGAATGAACAACAAGAAATTCAACGTTACATGCAACTTTTCATATGCAAGAATCTGGGTGTTTACAACACGTTTTTAATCTTCTGGAAACATTCTTAATTAATGTAAACACGGTTTCAATTTTACTACGTTCTCGCAAAGACGCTCAACAATTTTTAACATTAATTTAAGATTGAGGTTAAGATACAAAAATGCCCAAACGTCTCTCTCTTCTCTCTTTCTCTTGTTCTCTCTATCTCT
>CM060309.1:41851424-41858924 GCA_030674185.1 Monoplex corrugatus
TGGTTGACGTCAGGATGTATTATGATAGTAAGAGTAGAGTATAGACCCGTCACGCAGTCTCAATCCTAGATGGAACTCCATGGCATCATGGTTATCATCCTCATCGCCATCTTCATCATCGCATTGTAAAAACTGTGCCAGTTTATGTGGCCATTGAAGTGAGACATGAAGAATTGATCAACCAACTAGAAAGACTCAATATTGATGGAAAAGATCTACCTACGAATAATCAGAAACATGTATTGGGAACAAACAGCTTCAATGAGAATAAAAAACGATATAAGCTCTTTCCAAAACATCAAAAGAGGAGTCAGACAGGGTTGTGTTTTGTCACCAGATCTGTTTTCACTTTACAGCGAAAACATCATGAGAAATCTAGAGGAAGACCCTGGATTAAAGGTTGGAGGAAAAATGATAAACAACATTCGATACGCAGATGACACTGTGCTAATTGCAGAAAATGAAAGGGACCTACAAAACCTTGTGAATAGAATAGAAAGAGAGTTCTAAAATGTTATATAGAACCAATACTGTTGTACGGTTGCGAGGCGTGGACAGTCAACAAGCAAAGCCAGAACAAGATTGAGGCAGTCGAGACGTAGTTTCTAAGAAGGATGTTGAGAGTTCCATGGACAGCAAAGAAAACAAACGAGACAGTCTTGATGGAGGCAGACACAAGTAGATCATTCATAAGGAAGATTAAGAAAAGGCAAACAACATTCATAGGCCATTTTATGAGGAAAGGGAATTGGAACGCCTGGTCACAACGGGAAAGCTGGAGGGAAAGAAAGCACCAGGTAGACCCAGGGAGAAGATACTGGACGGACTTGCAGAGTGGCTGAAGACAGGGAGGGTGGAAGAGATGCTTGAGGCAACAAGAGATAGAGACAGATAGAAGTCCATGATCGCCAACGCCATGTGGCAAGGCACCTGATGATAATGAAGTGAGTAGATATTGGAACCAAAAAAGTGAGCACAAAGGTTATCTCCTTAAGTGCATGCAATGTCCTTTAAAAAATCAGTTGAAATTAAAACAAATTGTCAAATGTTCTGGAAATTCTATATTTTCATTTTGAATATTTGAGTATCCTATCGTAAGATAAATTCGAATGGACATTTTCTTATGGACTGTTATGTATTCTTTCTGCTAAATGATGTCTGCTGACTCTGTTGGATTTTCGTTTATTTGAGATTATTCTCCCATGCTCCAAATGGGGTCAAAGAATCTATCAAACAGTGAATATTGAACACTACAATGCGTGTGTTGTGTTTGCATGTTGTGTTTGTTTGTTGCGTTGTGCGTGTGTTGTTGTGTTGTGTTGTGTGTTGTGTTGTGTGTGTGTGTGTGTGTGTGTGTGTGTGTGTGTGTGTGTGTGTGTGGTGTTTGTGTGCTGTGTGTGTGAGTGTTTTGTGTGTGTGTGTTGTGTTGTGTAGTTCTGGCTTGCTCTTGTGTGTTGAGTGTGTTGTATTTGTGTGTTGTGAGTTGTTTGTATGTTTGTGTGGGGGATGTGAGTGTGTGTGTGCATGTGAGTGTGTGTGTGCATGTGTGTGTGTGTGTGTGTGTGTGGTGTGTGTGTGTGTGTGTGTGTGTGTAAGTGTGTGTGTATGTGTGTGTGTATGTGTGTGTGTTGTGTTTGCATGCTCTGTGTGTGTCATATGTATGTGTGTTCGTGTGTGTGTGTGTGTGTGTGTGTGCGCGCACGTATGTGTGTGCGTGTAAACGCGCGCGCGCGTGTGTGTGTGTTTGTGCGTGTGCGTGTATGTGTGAGTATGTGTGTTGGTGTGAAGGAGAGAGAGAGAGAGAGAGAGAGAGAGAGAGAAAGAGAGAGAGAAAGAGAGAGAGAGAAATAATTATTCTTGTATACCAGTCAACATCACTACCTGTTGAACACAAGGAACTATTCACTATGAATTCGTGGGTTCGAACCTCTATCACTCGAAAACATAATTAATGTAATTTTTCAGTCCCGATCATCTCCTACAGATTTGAGTATAGTATGGGGTCACTCAGAAAACTAGAACCACACAGCTGAGTCTTCCTTTTTTTTTTAAGGATCATCGCACCCATGGAGGTTACCTTTGCGATCACCGTTTTTTAATCCCATTATCTTCGCCACCTTAACGGCCAGAAGCTCGCACAGTTTTTGCAATGCGATGATGATGATGTCGATGAGGATGATAATCATGATGCTATGGAGTTCCATCTAGGATTGAGACTGCGTGACAGAGCTGTACTCTACGCTTACTATCATAATATATCCTGGCGTCAACCAGGCCCGAGAGGTAGGCCTACTACTCCTGCAGTGCTGATCAGAAGATTTGAGCAACATCCACAATGACGCATCCGTGAAGTGGACGAGATTCGACTGTGTGGTACCAGTCTTCCAAATGAGCCCATAGCACGCCCAACTCTGATTAGGAGCCGGTTAGAGCCGAAAAATCCCACAATGATTTTTGAAGGGACTGATGGGGATTCGAACCCACAACCTTCCAGTCGGTAGTCTGTTGGGCTAACCACTACACCACGGCGACTGGTTGCAAAGCTAAACCTTATTTACGGTATGGATGCATCATTGAAGATGTTGCCCAAATTTACTGATCAGCACACAACTTAAACTCTGCACTATAGCATCAAGGGCAGACAATCACGGGATCAGATCAAATCAAGTTGGACTTACCTCCCCGCCCCAACAAGCCCAGTGACAGAGCGGTAGTAAAAAGTCGTTTTTTCCACGGTACACACTGAGAAGCAATCTTCAGCCTTTCATGGCGGGTCTCAGGTGACTGGCTTCTTTGAGGGCCGTCCATTAGACCGGGAGATATCTATTCTGACAGTGAGTCTCCCTCTCTCTCTCTCTCTGTCTTTCTGTCTGTGTGTCTGCCTGTCTGTGTGTGTGTCTGTCTGTGTGTGTGTCTGTCTGTGTGCCTCTGTGTCTCTGTGTCTCTCTGGCTAGCTGGCTGTCTCTCTCTCTTTTCTCTCTCTCTCTATCAATCTATGTATCTATGTATCTATGTATCTATGTATCTATCAATCTATCTATCTATCCATCTATCTTTCTATCTATCTATCTATCTGTCTGTCTGTCTGTCTGTCTGTATATCTATCTATTCTATATCTATCTATCTATCTGTCTATCTATCTATCTACATATCCATTTCTGTCTCTGTCTCTTACTCTCAATCTCTCTCGCCCTCCCACTCTCCCCTCCCTCTCTCTCACTCAGTCACTCTGTCTCTCTTCCTCCCTCTATCTCTCTTCCTCTCCCTCTCCCCCTCTTTCTCCCCATCCTCTCTGTCTGTATTTGTCGCTCTGTCTGTCTTCTTGTCTTTTTGTCTGTCTATCTGTTTCGCTCTTTCTATCTGTCTCTCTCTCCCTCCCTCTCTCTCCTCCTCTCTCTCTCCCCTCTCTCTCTCCCTCTCTCTCTCCCTCTCTCTCCGCCTGTCTGTCCCTACTCTCTCTGATGCTGAGATAGATGTTGGGAAAGTGAGCATGAGTGCAGTCCGGTCTTGCAGTCACAATCCAAAATAGAACTCTATGGTTTCCTCAGAGTTAATCCATATTATGTGGCTGTTCATGCCCTGATGCCATGATGCTCTCTGTCTTTCTGTGATGATTGTTGCCTGAGTTAGGTTCACCTTTGGGGCGTTTGGTGTCTGTGATCCTTGGGTGACTGTCGGTGGAATGAAGCGGTGAGAGGTTTGTTACCAGTGGTCGATGATGGGGGGTTTGGATCCACAACTCAAAGTCTGAATCTCGAGTTCAATCCTAGCCAGCGACGTTAAAAACTGGTCTGTTTGCTGCCCATCTTGATGTTTTTAGCATTCCAATGAATAACTCAGTGGTCCCTCGGTGGCTTGGCATCAATGTCTCCTGCAGGCTCTCATTATTATTATTATTATTATTATTATTGTTATTCATTCTTCGTTCAAAAAGAGGAAAACATGACAGACCCAACGTGAAGCATCTATTATCAAAGACATGTCGCGTTTGAAAAAAATGAGAAAAGAAGTAAAAATAAGAAAAGAGAGTAGGTGGAATAAACAACGACCGAGTTAAAAACAGAGGGTTGCCACACACAGACAAGATGGAAAGAGAAATCAGGGGCAGACAATCACAGGCCAAGATCAAATCAAGTCGGGCACTGGACTTATCTCCCCGCTCCAACGAGCCCAGTGACAGAGCGGTAGAAAAAAAGGTCGTTCTTCACACGGTGCACACTGACAAGCAATCTTCACCCTTACGTGGAGGGTCTCAGGTGACTAGGTTCTTTGAAGGCCCTGCATTGCACCAGGAGATATTTTTTCTAGCACCGAGTCTATGTCTGTCTGTCTGTCTGCTTATCTGTCTGTTTATCTGTCTGACTGTCTGTCACTCTCTCTCCCTCTCTCTGCGCGCTCTCTCTCTCTCTGTCTGTCTGTCTGTCTGCTTATCTGTCTGTGTGTGTGTGTGTGTCTGACTGTCTCTCTGTCTGTCTGTGACTCTCTCTCCCTCTCTCTGCGCTCTCTCTCTCTCTCTCTCTCTCTCTCTCTCTCTCTCTCTCTTCTCTCTCTGTCTGTCTGTTTAAATGTCTGTTTATCTCTGTGTGTGTGTGTGTATGTGTGTCTGTCTGACTGTCTCTCTGTCTGTCTGTCACTCTCTCTCACTCTCTCTGCGCGCTCTCTCTCTCTGTCTCTCTCTGTCTGTCTGTCTGTTTATCTGTCTGTGTGTGTGTGTGTGTCTGTCTGACTGTCTCTCTGTCTGTCTGTGACTCTCCTCTCTCTCCTCTCTCTCTGCGCTCTCTCTTCTGTCTCTGTCTGCTGTCTGTCTGTCTGTCTGTTTATCTGTCTGTTTATCTGTCTGTCTGTCTTCTGTCTGACTGACTGTCCTCTCTGTCTGTTCTGTCACTCTCTCTCCCTCTCTCTGTCTCTGTCCTGTCTGTCTGTCTCTTTTCTCTCTCTCTCTCTCTCTCTCTCTCTCTCTCCCTCTCCTCTCTAGTGTCTGATCTGTGTATATGTCTGTCTGTCTGTCTCTGTCTCTGTCTCTAACTCTTCTCTCCCTGTTTTCTCTCTAAGCAATGTTTGTTCTTTGCTAAAAAGCTGAAGACCATTCAAAAAATACTTTTGTTTTCAAAAGTGTGCTTAACATTAACAATGAAAACGAACGTTCAGCATTGTCCATCAACGTGTGCTGCTGCAAATCTTCTCTAGTACCGGACAGGATGCTAGATCCTCTCTCTCTCTCTCTCTCTCTCTCTCTCGCCTCTCTGTCTCTCGTCTCTCTCTCTCTCTTCTGTCTGTCTGTCTCTCTCTCTCTCTTTGTCAAAGTTTCTTTAACTCTGTCCTCTCCTCTTCTCTGTCTGTCTTTTCGTCTCTGTCTTTCCCTCTCTGTCTCTATCTGTCTGTCTGTCTGTCTGTCTGTTATGGTGATCTGTTTCAATGAGTTCTTTGGCCCTTCATGCCATACTGTTATGGTGGTGTGTTTCAGTGAGTTGTTTGGCCCTTCATGCCATACTGTTATGGTGATCTGTTTCAGTGAGTTCTTTGGCCCTTCATGCCATACTGTTATGGTGATCTGTTTCAATGAGTTCTATGGCCCTTCATGCCATACTGTTATGGTGATCTGTTTCAGTGAGTTCTTTGGCCCTTTATGCCATACTGTTATGGTGATCTGTTTCAATGAGTTCTATGGCCCTTCATGCCATACTGTTATGGTGATCTGTTTCAATGAGTTCTATGGCCCTTCATGCCATACTGTTATGGTGATCTGTTTCAGTGAGTTGTTTGGCCCTTCATGCCATACTGTTATGGTGATCTGTTTCAATGAGTTCTATGGCCCTTCATGCCATACTGTTATGGTGATCTGTTTCAATGAGTTCTATGGCCCTTCATGCCATACTGTTATGGTGATCTGTTTCAGTGAGTTGTTTGGCCCTTCATGCCATACTGCTGTGGTGATCTGTTTCAATGAGTTCTTTGGCCCTTCATGCCATACTGTTATGGTGATCTGTTTCAATGAGTTCTTTGGCCCTTCATGCCATACTGTTATGGTGATCTGTTTCAATGAGTTCTTTGGCCCTTCATGCCATACTGTTATGGTGATCTGTTTCAATGGTTCTTTGGCCCTTCATGCCATACTTGTTATGGTGATCTGTTTCAATGAGTTCTTTGGCCCTTCATGCCATACTGTTATGGTGATCTGTTTCAATGAGTTCTTTAGCCCTTCATGCCATCTTGTTATGGTGATCTGTTTCAATGAGTTCTTTAGCCCTTCATGCCATCTGTTATGGTGATCTGTTTCAATGAGTTCTATGGCCCTTCATGCCATACTCTGTTATGGTGATCTGTTTCAGTGAGTTCTTTAGCCCTTCATGCCATACTCTGTTATGGTGATCTGTTTCAATGAGTTCTATGGCCCTTCATGCCATACTGTTATGGTGATCTGTTTCAATGAGTTCTTTGGCCCTTCATGCCATACTGTTATGGTGATCTGTTTCAATGAGTTCTTTGGCCCTTCATGCCATACTGTTATGGTGATCTGTTTCAATGAGTTCTTTGGCCCTTCATGCCATACTGTTATGGTGATCTGTTTCAATGAGTTCTTTGGCCCTTCATGCCATACTGTTATGGTGATCTGTTTCAGTGAGTTCTTTGGCCCTTCATGCCATACTGTTATGGTGATCTGTTTCAATGAGTTCTTTAGCCCTTCATGCCATATTGTTATGGTGATCTGTTTCAGTGAGTTCTTTGGCCCTTCATGCCATACTGTTATGGTGATCTGTTTCAGTGATTCTTTGGCCCTTCATGCCATACTGTTATGGTGATCTGTTTCAATGAGTTCTTTGGCCCTTCATGCCATACTGTTATGGTGATCTGTTTCAGTGAGTTCTTTGGCCCTTCATGCCATACTGTTATGGTGATCTGTTTCAGTGAGTTCTTTGGCCCTTCATGCCATACTGTTATGGTGACCTGTTTCAATGAGTTCTTTGGCCCTTCATGCCATACTGTTATGGTGACCTGTTTCAATGAGTTCTTTGGCCCTTCATGCCATACTGTTATGGTGATGTGTTTCAATGGGTTCTTTGGCCCTTCATGCCATACTGTTATGGTGATCTGTTTCAATGGGTTCTTTGGCCCTTCATGCCATATGTTATGGTGATCTGTTTCAATGAGTTCTTTGGCCCTTCATGCCATACTGTTATGGTGATCTGTTTCAATGAGTTCTTTGGCCCTTCATGCCATACTGTTATGGTGATCTGTTTCAGTGAGTTCTATGGCCCTTCATGCCATACTGTTATGGTGATCTGTTTCAGTGAGTATGGTGAACAGCAGAAATGAGCAGCGTGGGTGGGGGCAGGGAAGATACAAAATCGATGCAGAAAATAGGGCAGAAAAAGAAAAGAAAAAAGAAAAAAGTTAACAAATATTTTTGATTCCGCTTCAGCAAATACCAAAGCCACTATGCTTTTCTGACAGCTTAAATTACAATATTTTTTTTCCCTGGCTGATCTCTGAATCTCAAAA
>CM060309.1:41863924-41878924 GCA_030674185.1 Monoplex corrugatus
AGACAGAGAGACAGAGACAAAGAGAGAGAGAGAGACAGTGAGAGAGACAGAGACATAGAGACAGAGACAGAGAGAAGTTCATCGATTTTCTTATTGCTGGGCTTTACAATTAACTCGATTTTCTAGTTGCCAGCAAAACAGTTATGATTGTGGCCTCGGCCAGACGCTGTGGTGGCAACGTGCATTTGAAATAAGGTCGTCAACAACGCTGACTCCTCCACTAGTTTACAGACAGTGAAAGTTTCCTGTTGTTGTCTTTAGTCCTTTATATTGTTCAAAATATATGTGATATATTAGTATTGATACTTCTACTTTTGAAGAAGCCAACTTATTGTATGTTTTACAGTTGTATTGAAGTCAAATACGTTAGGGATAGGCTATGATTAGGGAGAAGGATAAGTTTCGGTTTTAAAGCTTCAATAGGTTCAGTACATCATCATCATCATCATGGCATTAGCGACATGGCCCTCCATATGTATCTACCCCTGTTGCCGCAAGCACATCTTCCACCCTCTTTGTTCTCAGCCACCCTGCAAGTCCGTCCAACATTTTTTCCCTGGGTCTACCTGGTGCTCTCTTTCCCTCCAGCTTTCCTGTTGTGACCAGGTGCTCTAATTCCCCTTTCCTCATAAAATGGCCTACAAATGTCTCCTGTCTTTTCCTAATCTTTCTTATGAATGATCTTCTTGTGCTGCCTCCATCAAAACTGTCTCAATCCAATCCAACCGGCAACATTGAATATTGGCCTATTCGTCGCCCCATCTTAATGTTTCAACCATTCTGGTGGTTTCACTTTACTGCTTTACAGGTTCCCTTCTTCTCCTCCTCTCCATTGTCAAAGGGTGTTGTTCCGCAAGCTCAAGGAGTTTGTCAGAAATTGCTGGCAGATTTGGGTGGAATACATATGGAATTTCTGAATGGAATGAATCACTCTAGAACAAACTGCTAACTACAAATGTCAAGCTCCTACTGACAAGATAGTTCAGTGGTTAATGTCAGCTTCTGAAAACCTCAACAATAGCGTATTGACATTATTACTGATGCAGTAAATAATCGGATAACCTTTATGCGGTAGAAGCTGGGGCCTGAAAAATGAAGTAACATTACTTTGAGACTGAGTGTGATATGAGCTCACTGGGAAGACCGGAACCACACAGTCGAGCCTCATCCGTTTCAGGGATGCTTCATTGAGGATGTTGCTCAAATCCTCCTTAACCAACATTGCAGGTGTCTGTGTCTCTCAGGCCTGGTTGACGCCGGGATGTATTGTGAAAGAAAGCGCAGTATACAGCCGTGTCACGAAGTCTCAATCCAGAGTGGAACTCCATAGCATCATAATCACCAACCCCGTCATCATCATCATCATCACCATCACCATCATCATCATCTCCTCCTCCTCCTCCTCCTCCTCATCTCATCATCATCATCATCGTCGTCGTCGTTGTCGTCGTAGTTGTCGTTGTCGTCGTCATCATCATCAGCATCGTCGTCGTCGCCGTCGTCGTTGTCATCATCATCATTATCATCTCATCATCATCATCACCATCGTCGTCGTCGTCATCGTCATCATCATCATCACCACCACCGCCACCACCACCATCATTGTCGTCGTCGTTGTCGTCATCATCATCATCATCTCATTGTAAAAAAAAATCCCAGAATCTGTAGCCATTAGTACGGGTGTAAAAAATTAAGATAAAAATGGAAACAAAACACACATCAGATCGACAGGCGGAGATGAGAGAAGAAGAAGAAGAAGAAGAAGAAGAAGAAGAAGAAAAGAAGAGAAGAAGACGACGAAGAGACGAAGAAGACGAAGAAGACGAAGACGAAGACGAAGACGAAGAAGACGAAGAAAGAGAAGAAGAAGAAGAAGAAGAAGAAAGAAGAAGACGAAGACGAAGACGAAGACGAAGACGAAGACGAAGACGAAGACGAAGAAGACGAAGACGAAACGAAGACGAAGACAGAAGACGAAGACGAAGAGAGAGAAGAAGACAGACGAACGAAGACGAAGAAGAGAAGACGAAGAAGAGACGAAAGAAGAAGAAAAAGAAGAAGAGACAATCCCCTTGGAGGCGTGTCCATTAGGCCCAGCCTGGACACGGAACTGATTGGATTTTCTTCCTTCCTGTTTCGTTTCACATACAGTTAATCTTTTCATT
The DNA here is from genome assembly GCA_030674185.1 of Monoplex corrugatus. Lineage (NCBI taxonomy): Eukaryota > Metazoa > Mollusca > Gastropoda > Littorinimorpha > Ranellidae > Monoplex > Monoplex corrugatus. Next base: position 41,866,090 of record CM060309.1, read on the forward strand.
AGAGCAAGGAGAATGTAATGTGTCTTAGATGGAGGAGGGAAAAAACAGCAATGTTTTCAACCTGCCCCCAGGCATTGTTGGGTCAGTGTCAGTCTGTTGTTTTTCGTAGTTCTTATCTTTTATTAAATTCAAGAATGAAACAAAAAGAAAATATTATTCAGATGGAAACGTGGAGTGTGTGTGTGTGTTGTGTGTGTGGGGGTGTGTTGTGTGCGTGTGGTGGTGTGCGTGTGTGCGTGTGCGTGTGGGCGTGCGCGCGTGTATAGTATAATGTATTGTAGTGGCCGAAAATCTGTCTTGTCTGGTTGTATTGAATACGTTTTCGTGTTTTTCTGGTTCCATAAAATGATTCAATTAACAATACAACAAAAACATGAGCAAATCCTTGATATAGCTTAGAAACAGATTCTGGGAGTATGCTTTGATTTTAAGTTTAATCAAAACATCTTTATATGCTTTCATATGGTTATAAAACACTGACAGGTCACATGCAACATAACTCTATTGACATCAAACAGAATTTCTAAAGCACAATTATGACGACGAAGGTGTGTGTTATAACGTTTTTAACGCAGCTGTATTTGCAGTCGCTCAAAAAAGGGGGAAAATTGAAATGCACATTGTCGTTTTAAGTAATTAAGAATACAAAGAGGGAAAGGAGGTGGATTGTTGGTGTTAATTTGTACGAGAAAGCCAAGCCATACTACTTTATGAAGCTTGTCATGTCACATGTCCCCTAATGCTATAGATGCTTCAACGAGAATATGGGGAGAAACATTATTTGTGTCAGTGATATGTATCGCCTTCACAGACAAACTTGGAACCAGAAGAGAGAGTATGAAACGGGCACAAAAACAGAACTAGCGACATAACGAAATTGCTGGTTCTCTTCGCCTGTGACCGTTCCAATTTCTGTAGAAGTGCTAAACCTCTAAGCTGGTTATCGAGGCATGTCAGCCGATGTTCCTCTGGTATCACATTGACAACAAATTCAATAATCATTCTTGCGTCTATTTTGAGAACATGTACATACACCACGTCGACCGTAAGTGGGTCGAATGGAGTGAGACCAAATCTGTCTCGTGTGCCCTAAAACTGTGATTTCGGTAGTCTGAATAGGTCAACTCGATTTATGTCAGCTCGTTTACTTTGCAGGCAGTTTTATCAGTCTTGTTCCAGCCTTTTCCTTCTTCCCCCTCCTCTTATGTATTTTTTTTTCATCATCATTCTTTTTTCTACTTTTAGTTTCATTCCACCCAAGAAGGCGTCACTGCTTTCAGACAATCCTTTATACTCTCTCCGTCAAATATTTCATCATCATCATCATCATCATCATCATCAAGTGCCCTGCCACATGACGTTGGCGATCATGGCCCTCCATATGCATCTATCCCTTGTTGCCGCAAGCACATCTTCCACCATCTCTGTCCTCAGCCACTTGCAAGTACGTCCAATATTTTTTCCCTGGGTCTACCTGGTGCTCTCTTCCCTCCAGCTTTCCTGTTGTGACCAGGTGCTCTAATTCCCCTTTCCTCATAAAATTGCCTATGAATGTTGTCTGCCTTTTCCTAATCTTCCTTATGAATGATCTTCTTATGTCTGCCTGAAATATTACAGAGAACATAATTCATTGCAATTTTTGCTTACTGCTTTATATTTTACCCACAATATATCTGTATGTATTGGCTACATCTGCTTGTATAATTCTGTTCGTTCATTGTCTGACTGTGTGCAGAAAGTGTTCTTTGAGATGCACAGCGACGTGAAGGCCACAGTGTACAGGTCCACAGTGCGCAGTTGTGCCGAGCAGTGCCAGGACCAGGACGAGTTCCTCAACTGTAGCGACTGGAAGCGAACCACACGGGGCTGTGTCAAGAGAAGCTGTTGCAATGACGAAGACCTCTGCAACGCTGCGCAGCCTGACCATCCCATTTCCGTTTCCGGTCTGCCTCGTTTTGGGCTCGTTTTGGCAGCAGCGATTTATTGTGGAGTTGTTTTGATGTTGATGTCGTGATTTTGTTGTTGTTGTTGTTGGGGGGAGAGAATGAGACTGTTTGCCTGCTGACAGACTTGAGGGAGACAATCACTTCAAGCTGTCAAACCTTGAATTTGTTATGCATTATACCGTACGTGTCATATTATGCACAATCCTCCTTCTTTCACTGTGTCCTAGTGATGGCATCTTTTATCTATCGTTTAGAAATGTGAACGTGTAGATGCTCACATAAATCTTTTTTCTTTGTGGAGCCATGACAAATATACACAGGATTACTGAATGATGTTTCAGTCTCATTACATATCAGTCTGGTGCTTTTAACTACAACAAACAGCGGTAATTGATGCTCATTTTCATCACCTTTGTAATTTCAATTTGTGTTCTTTTTGGTAGATTGCTCAATCAATAACCTTAGCGAAAGAAATTACAATGTTTATCGTATCCATGGTTTCACACCTTCATCAGCACTTTTGGCATCAATTTTCATCTCAGCATAGGTCACTGTTTTAACACAAAAATGTTTCAGTCTATAGCTTCACTAAAGATTTCTTTGTTCTATATGTTGGAAGTCTATGCTAAAATACGAACACGTCTGTTCATTCACACATAGTTGACTCCGCTGCCACAAAGCAGTTTTTAATGAGCTAAGGAAACAAAGGGAATTGTTAATATTTGTATATAAAAATGTGTCAATTACGTTTTTGTTCGTTTGTACATTTGTTGTTTTGTTCGATTGTTAGTTTGTGTGATTGTTTGATTTATATGTAAAAGAAAATGCCTGCGTTGAGTGTTTTGTTTGTTTGTTTATGTGTTGTTTTGTTTGGTTGATTGTTTACTTGTTTCTTAACGTTAGTGTCACTATAAAATCTCTTTCTGTGTGTAATTGTTGCGACCTGGAATAGTTGGTACCGGTTTGGGTTTTGATTTTCATGCAGCAGTGATGATGACAATGTCAATATGAATGTCAGTAAGAATCAAATAAATCATTCAATAAAAATAACCCATTTTGGTGTGCTGATGTGGATTTACGGAAGGTGAAGTAATGTTTACTGACATCTACTGAATGTAATGATAACCACGCACGCACACTCACATGTACACACACGATACGACACGTACACACACACACACACACATACACACATCATAAATATATATATATATATATATAATAACATATATAATATATCATACACACACGCGCGCGCGCGCGCAAGAACTGCACACATATAAGCATACACTATACACACGCATACCACGCGCTCAGTACCGACATCAACTGAACTTATGATAACTCTCTCTCTCTCCCTTCTCTCTCTCTCTCCTCATCACTCCCTCACTCACTCACTATCTCCTCACACTCCTCTCTCTTACATACATTATTGACGTCAACTGAAAGAAGCATAAAGTACACATGCATACACCACGCACGCGCACACGCATGAACACACACGCGCACAGAGAGAGAGAGGGGGGGAGGGAGAAAGAAAAAAGAAAAAGAGAGAGAAGATTCAGTAGGATATGTCTTTAGTTTTTATTGTTCATGACTTTATGAATAAAAACATTTACTACTCCTACCACTGTTCTAAGAAGAATGCTGAGAGTTCCGTGGACAGCAAAGAAAACAAACGAGACAGTCTTGAAGGAGGCAGACACAGCAAGAACATTAATAAAAAAAAAAAAAAAAAGATTAGGAAAAGAGAAGCAACATTCATAGAGCATTTTATTAGGGAAGAAATATTAGATCACCTAGTCACAACAAGAAAGCCGGAGAAAAGGAGAGCTCCTCGTAGATCCAGGGAGAAAATATTGGACGGACTTTTCAGGTGGCTGAGGACAGAGAAGGTGAGCAATGGATTTGCAGTGACAAGGGACATGTGTGTATGGAGGGCCACGATCGCCGACGCCTTGCTGCAGGGCACATATTGATGATGACTACTGTTATGATTATTAACATTTACTTCAGTTCATATTGCTCATAGACCAGCCGACCACTAAGACCATATCAAGCTTAACAGCATGATAAATACAACTCCTAGCCTGAGCAGGCCAACAGTTTAAAACCAAGCACACAAAAGCTTTTTTTTCAAGTCAAAAATACATTTAAAAATCTTCCCGAGGATATGATCCCACGTCTCATATTCTACGTCGTCTCAGTGCAAAAAACAAACAAGTGGAGAAGGAACTGAATGAAAAGGCGAAATGAAATAGAACCAGCATCACTACCACAACCACCACCACCACCATCCAAAAAAGACCAGAAACAGAAATGCTTGACCAGTTTTTCATCCGATTGTTGCAGCAGACAAACCACAGTCCACCACCACCACCCAAAAAAAAAAAAAAAAAAAAAAAAAAAGACCAGAAACAGAAATGCTTGACCAGTTTTTCATCCGATTGTTGCGGGAGACAAACCGCAGTTGACAGGCGTTACCTCAAAACCAATGCTTCATTCGGCTCTAGCGTTCCATCACTTTCATTAGCTCCATTATAACGTTTATCCTCTGCGTTGAATGGGCCATTAAAGCTATTATCATGTTCTCACCGCCTTTATAATATATTGTCTCTGTTACATCTGTCTGTCTGTCTGTCTGTTTGTCTTCTCTCTCTCTCTCTTTTGTCTCTCTCTTCACTCTCTCTTCTCCTTCTGTTTCCTCTCGCCTTCTCTGTACTGTCATGTACTGTCTGTCTGTTCTCTCTCTCTCTCTCTCTTTCTTTCTCTCTCTCTTCTTTATCTCCTCTCTCTCCTCTCTCTGTTTACTGTCTGTTATCTATCTCTTTCTCTCTCTCTTGTCTCTCTCTTTTCTTCTCTGTCTCTGTCTGTCTGTCTGTCGTCTTTTCTCTCCTCATCTCTCTGTCTGTCTGTCTGTCTGTTGCTCTCTCTTCTCTCTCTCTGTCGTTTACGTTATCTCTATGTTTCACCTCGTTCTCAGCGTCTTCTGTCCCATCTTTCTCTGCCCGTCTCTCTCTCTTTGTCTCTTCTGTCTCTGTCTTCTGTCTCTCTCTCTCTCTCTTCTCTCTCTCTCTTCAGTCAATAAACGTTTATTCACTTACTATAATGTTGCGTCTCATCTAAGCTCTCTCTGTCCCGTCTCTCTCTGTCTTGTCTCTCTGTCTCTTTCTCTCTCGCTCGCTTGTTTCTCTCTTTCTCTGTCATCCACGTTTGTTACTACATTGATTGTATTAGCTATTTGTGTTCCCCTTTCTCGTCGTGTTCTGTGTCGTGTGTGTGTGTGTGTGTGTGTGTGTGTCGTGTTGTGTCTGTGTGTGTTGTGTGTGTGTGTGTGTGTGTGTGTGTGTGTGTGTGTGTGTGTGTGTGTGTGTGTGTGTGTGTGTGTGTTGTGTCTGTGTCTGTGTGGTGTGGCAAGTGCTTGTGCATGTATGTGGGAGTGGGTGGACGTCAGACAGACAGACAGACAGACAGAGCGCAAAAGATAGAGGAAGAGAGAGGGGGAGAGAGAGAAAGAAGGGAGAGAGAGAGAGAAACAGAGAGAGTGAGTCAGTGAGTCAGAGTGAGACAGAGAGAGAGAGAGACAGAGAGAGAGAGACAGAGAGAGAGAGACAGAGAGACACAGAGAGAGAGAGACAGAGAGAGAGACACACACACGAGAGACAGAGCGAGAGAAATCCCTTGCCCATTTGTGGAATAACCTCATTGTCAGGCTTGGGAATCACCGGCTGCTGCTGAAGATTACATTTTCAATGCAAATTGTGGCCCCGTTGAAGGCATTTCTTTTTCTGTGAAGGGAAAGTTTTTAACCTCACTTTCCTGAAACGAAGCGAAAACCCATTGTCCCAGTCTTTGAACGTAAAAACAGAGTTTGGGAAATGGGTGGGTTTTGCTGAAATAGGATGTGTGGGAGAAGACTGGCAATAATTACGAATGTGTTACAAATCGATCATTCTTATTCACATACGTGTATGATTGTGTGTTTACGTATTTACGTGCACTGTTTGTTTTTTCCGGACTTGAATACACGTTATCCAGGAATATGGAAATCGAATTTTGAAATTTTGAAATGGGAATATATATATATATATATATATATATATATATATATATATATATATATATATATTATATATAGGTAATATGTATAGGTATATGAATATGTATGTATATATGTATGTGTGTGTATGCATGTGTGTGTATGTATGTGTGTGTATGTGTACGTGTGTGTGTATTTAGAGAGAGAGAGAGAGGAGAGGGAGAGACAGACAGAGGGAGAAAGAGAAAGATAAGAGAGAGTAAACATATGCGAGACAGAGAGAGTGTAAATATACTTTCCCAATAAATTCAGTGTGTACATGTGTGTGTGTGTGCGTACGTGCGTGCTGTGACACATTGCATATGATGTAATAATACAAGGAGCACTACAGAACATTTGCTGTGGAACTAATACTTGTGTTCGGAATTTTTGGAACTTGATGGAACACATGCTCAATGGACAATGTCAAAATGTCAGTACAATATGTTATTTTTCATGAAACCGTGTACTTTTTAGAATGGATGAAAATGTACAAATTGACAGAATATTTGATTTAAGCATAATGCTCGCGAATTCACTGGCAAGATTGACAGATGTGTTCGAAATATATCTGCTTTTGAAAGCAACTAAATTTGAGGTTCAAAATCGAATAACATGCCAGGAGAATGTTTTTGTTTGCACCGGTTAAGCACCGAATGACACAACTACAAGCCAGTGTTTCTCAACGGAGAATTAATGTGTTATGACATGTATTCAATTTTCACATTGTTTCTCATGCTTTTGCAAAGCGCTAGATCAATTGACAAACAGACGTTAATGTTGTATCATGAATCATTGTCCTATCTTTTTTGATTGTGTGTGTGTTTATTGTTTTCGTTGTTTGTTTGTTTGTTTCTTGATATGTTTATGTATTCTTATATGTAAAGTAGCTAGGACTAGTTGTAAGAGGGGCCCAGTGAGATCTAATGTGTATCTTTTAGTAATAAAGTATCTTGAAATTTAAAATTGAAAGAAATATGTAAGAGCACAAGACAAATCAGAATGTTAAAATTGCATGGGCTTTTTTGTTTGCCTGTTTTTTTAAAAAATTTGTTTGTTTGTTCGTTTGTTTCTTTCTTTATTTATTTCTAACCTTTCTTTCTTTGTTTTCTAATTGCAAAATGATAAAATCCAAACATAGACCTTTATCCCTCAAATATAACTACCATAGCTATAGTGCCTACACTTCATTCTTGAAAATACATTGTGACGATTTTATGTCCCTGGGAGTCTGTGATGTCTATCATTCTGAATGAGAAGGAAGAGGGAAAAGGAAATCACAGTGATTGAAGTTTATTTATAAGGAAGAGACGTCTGCTAAAAGAGTTGTCAGCTTGTTCTGTTTAATGGTATCTGTAAGCCTGGTTATGTTCAAAGTGTATCAAATTGTGAAAGTGAAAGTAAGTGTTTATTTAGGAGGATGTTGGGTAGGGGGTTAACAGCGAACGTTGCATTTTGTTAAAAGCAAAGTGGAAAAAATCATGCGATTAAAGTCTTTTATAAACGACCACCACTATTTCGTTGAAAAATTCAACTTCTAAATGTTTTTCTGTTTTTGTATGTAAACAGATATGGAATGGAAAGTCAACATACGTAGTTCAGTAGTTGTGTGTTGTGTTATTCATCTTTTACCACAACTTGTTTATTTATCAGGATATTGTCACTTTTCAGTAATTTAAGACTAGTTATTGTTAACATCAACGTTACAGTTATTTGCTTATGGCAGCAATATTTTATATGAGAAAAATGAAACAGCAGTAACAACAACAACAAAAATAGATAGATGGATCTGCTTGTATATTTAACATACGCTCTGTTCTTTTCTTTCTTTCTTTCACCATTTTGAATGAAATGGAGAAGATTGGAGTTTGTTCAAGAAACATTCATGGCAGTCAGACAAGTCCATACGTGCTCCTCCCGAATCTGCCACTATGATTTCTGGCAGACTCCTTGAATCTACACAAAACCCCATACTCTGGAAAAGGTACGATATCGGAGTGGCAGGAGGTGGGGAGGGGAGAGAATGTGATGTATGAAATTCTAGGCTGGCACCACCAGAATGACTGAAGAAAGAAGAGAAAAAAGTCGCAGCGATGTCCTTTCCCCAAGATCCTAATACTACTATCCTGAAGTAATAAAGTATTCCTCGCTCTCTCTCTCTGTCTGTCTGTCTTTGTTTCTCTGTTTTTGTCTCTCTGTCTCTGTCTGTCTCTTTCTGTCTCTGTCTGTCTGTCTGTCTCTCTCTTGTCTCTATTTCTCTCTTTCTTTCTTTCTTTCTTTCTTTCTTTCTCTGCCCCCTCTCTCTCTCTCCTTCCTTTCTCTTTTTCTTAGCCTGTCACCCCCCCCACCTCTCTCTTTCTCTCTCTCTCTCTTGCGTTCAGTATGGCCCCATCACAGTCTGTCCTTGCGTGCGTGAGCAAGCCCCAGCTAAAATGCATCCCTTGAATTCCTCTGTTGTGTTGTGTTCCCTTCAGAAAATGACAGAACGTCACGCACGGCAATGGACAAATCATTCAAGATTGACGCTGGAGGAATTACCAGGCCATACAGCTAACTGCTGACACGTCTGATGGGTACTGGGATTGGCCCAGCATTGTTTAACGCGTTTGTAAGGCTCTTGGTAAGGTCTCTCTCCTTCTCTCTCTCTCTCTCTGCGTTTCTCTATCTGTCTGTCTCTCTGTCTCTGTCTCTCTGTCTCTGTCTCTCTGTCTCTGTCTCTCTCTCTCTTTCATTGTCTCTCTGTCTCTCTGTTTCTCTGTCTCTCACTGCTTGTTTCTCGCTGTCTCTGTGTGTCTGTTTTGTCTCTCTGTCTCTCTCTGTCTGTCTGTCTCAGTCTCCGTCTCTGTCTCTCTATTCATCTCTGTCTTTGTCTCATTGTTTCTGTCTCTCTCTCTCACTCTCTCTCTCACTTTATCTCACTCTCTCTCTCTCTCACTCTCTCATTCTCTCTCTCTTGCTCTCTCTCTCACTGTCGCTCTCTCTGTGTCTCACTCTCTCTGTGTCTTGCTCTCTCTCTCTCTCACTCTCTTCTCACTCTCTATTTCTGTCTTGCTCTCTCTCTCTCTCTCTCTCTCTCTCTTTAGATGTCTATCTGCCTGTGTCTCACTCTCTTTATCTGTCTTTGTCTATCTGTCTCTCTCTGTCTGTGTCTCTCTGTCTTTGTCTCTCTGTCTCTGTCTCCCTGTTTCTTTTTTTTTTCTCTCTCTCTCTGTCTCTCTCATCATTTTCTGTCTCCTCCTCTCTCTTTTTCTCTCACTTTACCTCCCTCTCTCTCTCTCTCTTTCTCTGCCTTTCTGTCTCCCCCCTCCCCTTCCTCTCTCTCTCACTGTCAGTATGGTCCCATCACAGTCCGTCCTTACCTGCGTGAGCAAGCCCCATCTAAAATGCATCCCTTCAATTCCTCTATTGTATTGTGTTGCCTTCAGAAAATGACAGAATGTCACACATGGCAATGGACAAATCGTTCAAGTTAGACGCTGGGGGAATTACCAGGCCATACAGCTAACTGCTGACACCTCTGATGGGTACTGGGATTGGCCCAGCATTGTCTAACACGTTTATAAGGATCTTGGTAAGGTCTCCCTCTCTCTCTTCTCTCTCTCTCTCCTCTCTCTTTGTTGCTCTCTCTCTCTTTCTCTGTCTCTCTCTTTCTCTCTCTTTTGCTCTGTCTCTGTCTGTCTATCTGTCTCTCTCTCTTTCTGTCTCTATCTCTCTTTCTGTCTCTCTTTCTGTATCTCTTTCTGTCTCTCTCTTTCTGTCGCTCTCTTTCTTTCTCTTTCTCTCTCTTTCTCTTCTCTCCCTATCTCTCTCTCTCTCTCCTCTCTCTCTCTTTCTTTCTTTCTCTTTTCCTCTCTATCTTTCTCTCTCGCTCTCTGTCTCAGTTAGATGCTTAATCAATTGATAGGTTAGATTTCACAGAGTGGATGAGTCTTTGGTTGATTGAGCTGACCGGTGATTATTATTTTGCTAAGTACTTCATTGATAACTGATGGACGAGTATCATTTGGATAAGTAAATTCATTGATTTTTATTTTACTAAGGAATTTATTGGTCATTGATTAATTGATCGGATGATCGATACATAGGAGGCTTTCTTTGATTATTTACTAATTTAACCAAGTGATTTGGTTGAGAGTTAATGCCAGTTGTTCTCTTTGACGATTACACTATTGATCAGATGATTTTTTGTCTATCTAACTGATGTATAGTTGTTTGAACTAAAAGACGTAATGTAAATCATAATTCTGATATTACGATTAAATATCTTGATGCAATACAAAACGTAGAGATCTTTCGATTCCTTAACATAGTTGCGGTAAATATTGTGCAGTGTATATTCTTTTTATATGTATTTGTGTACATGTACATGTATACGGGTAGAAAGAAACTCTAGGGAGAGCTAGACAACAGAAGGTCTTCAGAGAAGTAACCCCCTTTAGACAAGTGTTTCGGCCCTGAATTCCTTACACTCTCGGGGGGCCGGGCCACATCCAGGTCATGACTCCTGGATGCCCTTCTGCTGTTGTCTATTTTTTTTTCCCACGCCGGGGATCGAACCTGGACGATTCTGCGCTTCAGAACTGCGGTACGCGGTTTTACCAATGTGCTAACGGGCACACATCACCTGTAGGGAATTTAATCCTTATGAAGTTCACTTTTTTGGTTCCTCCTTGCCCAGATCCAGCTTGAGCTCCTTTCTGCTGCCTCTGCCATCGCTTTAAGGGCTCTAGTCCTCTTCTTCCCAGAAATGGCGAGTTGTTTCATGAGATCATAAGCGGAGGTGCCCACAAACCCTCTTGCCCCGACCTCTATGGCGAAGATTTTGACCCGCAGACCTGCTTTCTTCAGGGTGCTGGCAAGACCGGCGTATTTTTCGGTCTTGTAGATGTGTGCTTCTTCCATTCTGCTTTCGTATGGCACAGTGAGTTCTATCAGAATCACTTGTTTCGAGGAGTCAGAGTGGAGAGCGATGTCTGGTCTCATGCCTGTCTTGCTGATGACATCTGGGTAATTTCTCCACTCTGGGAGGTCTGCTGTACACTCCCAGTCGACTGCTCCATCCAGAAGACCCTTTGGCAATGTGCTGGTTGTCATAGCCCTTTCGGGCCAGACCTGTTTCCCTCCTGCTTTGTAGAACGTTGTCATAGCAATTGGTGCGTTTGGGGTCATGGTTTTTTCGCTAACCACATCTGTGATCACTTTCAGAACTTGGTTGTGCCTCCATGTATACCTTCCTTGGGCTAGCGCTACTTTGCAAGAGCTTAGGACATGTTCCACTGTTTGTTTCTTCTGACAGAGCGGACATGCTGGGTCGTCTGCTTTCCCCCATTTCACTAAGTTTGCATTCGAGGGGAGCAGGTCATATACAGATCTGAGGAGGAAGCTTATCCTTAGAGGAGCCATGTGCCACATATCGTTCCAGCTGAGACTTCTTTGGAGTGCACTGTCCCATGTTGTCCATTGCCCCTGTTGACCTTGCTGGACTGCCTTCTGCACTCTTTTGACATCTTCTTCTTCCTTCAACTCCTGTATAATCATGTCTCTTTTTTCCTTCCCTTTGGCTTTGGACCACCACTGCATTTTTGTTGCTCCCAGTCCCTGTCTGTTGGTTTGCGTGTGTCCAATTATTTCTTTGATGCTGAGGTTTCTCTTGGCATTGTTTACAGCCTCTTGGACTTTCCACTTTCTGCCAGTTCTCAGCTTTGGATGAACTGCTCTCACGATATTGTCCTCCGATTCCTCCAGCATGCTCAACAGTCTTGCTTTTCCAACTTTGTATTCCTCCACTATGGATTTCAGAGGTAGCTTCAGCATTGCTTGACGACAGTAGAATGCAACATCAGTGAGACCAGGTGGGACACCGAGCCATTTTCTTGTGTATTTGTTGATTTTGGCTTCCATTGCTTCGACTGTGCTGGTGCAAATGTCATAGATTAGCAGTGGCCACAGCAGCTTTGGTATCAGCATGAACTGTAGACACCAGACTTTGTATTTGCCTGGCAGTCCGCAGTTATCTATTTTCTTCAGGCCTTCTTCTGCTGTTTGCTTGGTTTCACATCCCCTTTGTGTGTCTTTCAGGGAGTCATCATACCATCTTCCGAGACTTTTTACTGGCTCTTCTGTGACAGTGGGGATGGCTTGGTTGGCTACCATGAATTTGACTGAATCTGCCACTTTTCCTTTTCGCAGTGAGAGACTTCGGGATTTCTTAGGTTTGAACCTCATTCTTGAAGAGGCCACCAGCTCATCCAGCTGCTTTAAGATTATGTGTGTCTCTTCCTCATCCGTGGACAAGACTGTTGTGTCATCCATGAAAGCTTTCAGAGGAGGCATCTGGTATCCATCTCCCAGATTCACTGGACCTGAACTCTTCATTGCAGCTTTCAAGATGACTTCCATTGCCAACACGAACAGTATGGGAGAGATTGCACAGCCCATTGCAATGCCCACCTCTAGGTCTATCCAGTCCGTGGTGTATTCTTTGGTAGAGAACCGCATTGAGAACCCTTGGAAATACTTCCTCAGCATTGTTCGGATGTTTTCTGGGATGTGATACATTTCAAGAGCCAGCTGGATCATATCGTGTGGAACTGATCCATATGCATTCGCCAGATCAAGCCAAACTACGTCAATGTCTCTCTTCTCTGTTCTTGCTTTTTGGATGGCATCCCAAATCAACGTGGCATGTTCCAAGCATCCAGGCATTCCTGGTATGCCTCCCTTTTGGACTGACATATCCAGATACTTGTTTTCAGTCAGGTATTTTGTCAATCTTGCTGCCATAACAGAGAAGAAGATTTTCCCCTCGACG
>CM060309.1:41888924-41913924 GCA_030674185.1 Monoplex corrugatus
TCCTTGAGTTCAGCGAATCGCTGTGCGTCGACAGAAAGTTTTGAAAGAGGGAGGATGGGAATGGGTAAGAAACAGAACCGATGAAGCACTAAGCTGTCACCACCAGAAAGAGTGGAGCACCAACAAGGGAAGTAACCAGGCAAGGTTTTTTTTTTATGTTGCAGACAAGGATTGAACTCGAGATATCAGATCTTGTGCCCACGCCTTGGGCAAGCCAGCCAGTGATCCAGCAGTATTGGGACAGTTACAGTAGTTACTAGGAAAAGTAACCCTAAAAAAAACCAAAAAAACAGAACAAAAAGGAAGTAAAGAAAACGAAAAGAGAGGGGAAAAAAGAGAGAAGAAAATAAGAAAAACAGAAAGAAAATGAGAAAGTTATGACAAATGTGTTTGATAATTTGGTTTGTGTCGCGCACGGGCGCAGTCGTGTGTATTATATACTTATGTATATGTGTGTGACTCACACTCATACTCGACTCACATCAGTCCACTTCACTCAAACGCCACGACACCGCATCACACACACACCACACTCACACACACACTCACACACACACACACGCACACACACAACACGCACACACACACACACACACACACACGCACACACACATACACACACACAACACGCACACAACACAAACACGCACCACACGCACACACAACACACCACACACAACACGCACACACACAAACACGCACACACACACATACACACACCACAACAAACGCACACACCAAACACACGCACTCACACACCACATACACACAACAAACACACAACGCACACACACACAGCCACACAAACACACACACACACACAACACACATATGCACACACACACACACACACACACACACACACCACACACACACACACCACACACACACATTGTTCAGGGTGGAATAGGAAACACTTTTGGGAAAACAATAAAGAAAGAACAGAAGAGAAAGTTCCGAGTCACAGAGAGAAAGAAAAAGAAGAAAAGAAAAAGAAAAGAAAACTCTTTCCATTGATTCCCCTCTTCTTCTTCCAGACCCCTCGCCCCCTCCCCCTCCCCCCCCCCCCCCACACACCTTACCCACATTTCTATTCATTATCTTACGTGTCACCAACAGAATTTTCTCTTACTTACTGTCCTAGGCACAGAAGGTTCCCATTGCAGGATCTGTCCAAGATCCCTAACTCTCGGAGCAAACGACTCCCTGTGACGACTCTTCAGACGCGAGCAGTCCCACGAAAGAGCTCAATGATAAGGGGAAATCTGAGATCAGCATTCACATCACACTTTTTTCTATTTAGCTGTGCACTCACCACCACTCCTCCTCTCAAAGTCATCCTCTGTCCTTCAACCGACAATCCTTCTTCCACTCATATTCCACCGATTCCTCTGCCTTCTCTCCCCCTCCTGCCTCCCTCCCTCCCTCCCCCTCCCCCCCCCAGTACCATCTCATTTTGTGTGCCCTGGAGACGTCTGCTTTTTTGTTTAACATGGAATGTTGACATTCTGTGACTCATCGATTGAGAAATATTCCCAGGTCTTGGATGACAGCACACGATTCTGTTTTCATAGTCTCTTCCTCTTGTCAAAAGGGTCTTTGTACAGTTTGCAGATGGTTTTGTTGTCTTCCTTCAGGTCTGTTCATTCTTCATAAAGTCCACTTTCAACGAGACAAACTGAAAACGCATTGAAAATACAACGATGGTACTGATTTGAAAAAAAAGTTAATGATAATAAACGTATAATTAATTGAAAGAAGTTAATGATAATAAAAAGTATAATTAATTGAAAGAAGTTAATGATAATAAACGTATAATTAATTGAAAAAAGTTAATGATAATAAACGTATAATTAATTGAAAGAAGTTAATGATAATAAAAGTATAATTAATCAAGATAGCGGTGTTCTTCAACTATTTGACTCACTGAAGCATTTCACAGTTACTGAACACAGAGTTTCATAACGTGATATGCACTGAAGCACTATATATAGTATATACATGAACGTTCACCAACTATACACATTATAATGAATTTGCACAAATGAATATATGCTAAAGACGCCTAGTTTGCAAACACATATACCTATAAGTAAACAAAATGTGACTGCTGGATCTAGGTAAAAACAAATATTAAAAAGTACCTTGTTTGTAAAAGTCCTTGGAGTATAAAACACACGTTTCGAGCCCGGCCCTTTGTCAGTGAAAAATCATTTTTCACATGACAAAGGGTCTGGGCTCGAAACGTTGTGTTTTGAAAGATCCTTGGGAGTATAAAACACAACGTTTCGAGCCCAGGCCCTTTGTCAAGTGAAAAATCATTTTTCACATGACAAAGGGTCATGGGCTCGAACGTGTGTTTTGTAAAAGATCCTTGGAGTTAAAACACAACGTTTCGAGCCCAGGCCCTTGTCAAGTGAAAAATCATTTTCACATGACAAAGGGTCTGGGTCGAAACGTTGTGTTTTGTAAAAGATCCTTGGGAGTATAAAACACAACGTTTCGAGCCCAGGCCCTTTGTCAAGTGAAAAATCATTTTTCACATGACAAAGGGTCTGGGCTCGAAACGTTGTGTTTTATACTCCCAAGGATCTTTTACAAACAAGGTATTTTCTAATATTTTGTTTTTAATATACCTATAGTCATAAACGTAGTTACAAGTGGAAGCATATAGTGATGGATGAGCAAATATGATTTCAACAATTGAAGACCTGATGAACTACGAAAATAAGAGACCTGTTTCTTACCTGTGTGAATACACAATAGCAGGATGGAGTTTCTTGTAAGAATTTTTTTGTCTGCTGTCCCAGCTTCCAGTAACGTTGATCCCACACAGCCCATTCTCGCTCCGTAACACACACCACCAATTTTTCATCAGACCTAATGCCAGGCAGCTCACTTGAGTCAGAGGTGCCATGGGGCTACCCACCAAGGGAGACCCTGCGCTGCTGCCGGATCAATTCCACACAGACATACACACACATACACACGCGCGCGTGCACGCACGCATGCACACACATACATGCACACACACGCCTGTCTACTATTATTTACATCGAAAAGACACTTACAATGAAACAATGTTCAATTATAGAACGAACACACAGAAACATACAAACATACACTCACGCGAGGTGTACACACACACACCACACACACACACACACACACACACACACACACACACACACACACACACACACACACACGTACAAAAACACACACACACACACACACACACACACACACACACACACACACACACGTACAAAACACACACACACACACGTACAACACACACACACACACACACACACACAACCCCTCCCTATACACGCGCTGATTGGTCCTTGTTTCAGACTGTTCTTTCTATTCGAGATTTCACACATTATGAAAGTGAAAATGTAGACGTTATGTTTTCTAAATTCCAGGAGTCAGTTCTAGCTGCTGCAGACCTTTCCATCCCGAAACTCAAAACTTTTAAGTCTAATAACCGTTTGGGTAATGTTTGGTGGACGGAGGTATGTGAGCAAGCAGTTCAGTATAAAAAAGAGAAATACAAAATCTACATCAAAAGCAGGAAACCTGAAGATCATATGGAAATGAAAAAAGCTAACACCCAGTGTAATAAAATCATCGCTGAAGCAAAGAAAAATTACTGGGCATCATACTGCACAAAAGAAATTTCAGATTTCAAGGATTTCCATAAAGTATGGACAAAAATGAATCAAATGAAAAATGGAGCCAACTTACCTAGGTGTCCAATAATGATTGATACAAGTCACAAACTTCTTTCCGACATGGACAAAGCTGAAACTTTTGTGGAACTTTTTGCCCAAAATAGTAAAGTAGATGGTTTGACTCCTACCTGCAAACACTACAGGGAAATGGCAGCTAACAACCCTATCTACACTGATCCAATACCTCAAAATGATCTCTGGTTTAATTCTCCAATCACCTTAGAAGAGTTAAAAAACACTATCTTGTCTCTGCGCAACAAAAGGAGTTCGGTAGGTGTTGATGCAGTTTCAACTGAAATGATTAAACATCTTCCAGAAAACTATATTATTTTTTTACACAAAATTTTTCAGAAATGCTGGGCTGGTGGAACTATACCACAATTATGGCAAACGTCTGTTGTTATACCAGTATTAAAAGCAGGAAAGCCTAAAAACAATAAAAACAGTTACAGACCTATTGCTTTAACGTCCCATACGAGCAAACTATTGGAAAAATTGGTATTAAACAGACTTGTACATTACTGTGATAAAAATAACGTTATTCCAGTAAATCAGGCTGGTTTTAGAAAAGGGAGATCTACAGTTGAGCACCTGGTTAAACTTACCACTCACATCAAGAAAGAGTTTGCCCGCAGAAAAAGTCTTTTAGCTACATTTTTTGATGTGAAAAAAGCTTACGATCAAGTTTGGCATACGCGTTTATTGTACAAGCTGAAATCTATTGGTTTTTTCTGGCAATATGTATGATTACATTAAGTCTTTTTTAGCCAATAGAACTATTCAGGCAAGAGTGGGAACTAGTTATTCTACTTCACGACATCTTGATATGGGAATTCCACAAGGTTCAGTGATAGCACCGCTTTTATTTAATATCCTTATACAGGATCTTCCTAAAGCACTCTCAAATCGTGTTGTTTTGGCACAGTATGCTGATGATATATGTATTTGGATGAATATTACTTTAAAAAAGACAACTCCACAGAGAGCACAGAATTACATTAGGAAATTGTATCAATCTGATCTTGATAATCTTGGAAACTATATGTTAGAAAATGGTCTGTCGTTGTCAGCGGAAAAAAACTAACATGATGCTATTTAATTCTGGTGGTACTTTAAGTAACTTGCCTACTTTCAGATTGCTTGGTGAAGTGTTACATTACAAACAGGTTGTAAAATTTCTGGGAGTCTTTATGACATCGAAATTAAACTGGAATGTCCATTTTGATTATATTTCAACAAAAGCAAGAAAAGCCCTAAATTTTCTAAAGATAATAAGCCGATTACCTTGGGGAATGGATACGAACATACTAATTCATCTGTCAACAGCACTTGTACGATCTAAATTATCCTATGCGCAAGAAGTGTTTTTCAGTGCACCAAAATATTTATTAAAGAAGATACAAAGCTTAGACTGCAAAAGTATTAAAATTGCTCTAGGTGTCCCTACTCATGCCTCTAATCTGGAAACGTACAAATTTGCTGGAATTCTGCCTCTGAACAACTATCGTGAGCTAGCGACAGCAAAATTTGCAGTTAGAACTACTTCACAAACGGACAATTTTGTGAGTAAGGAAATTAAAATCAGGTCTGATGTTGACTTTCCAAAGCGAGCAAAAAGCATTTCATCACAAATGACTGTTTCAACTTACATATCTGACTTGGTCAAACAGTCTAACATAAATATGGATGAAATAGCTGAGACACCATCAACAACGCCTATCCCTACATGTGAAATGCAAAAAGCCTCTTTTGATATTGATTATACAGACGCTAAGAAATCTGAAAACGTCAACATTTCGATATCCACAGCAAGAGAACACATCGATGAAAAATACCGTACCCATCTTCACATTTTTACCGATGGATCAGTCTTAGAAAATAAATGTGCTGGAGCAGCTTTTTATGTTCCAAAATTTAAGATAAAAAAGTCATTTTTCGTTGGGGCAAACTTATCGATCTTTACAGCGGAATTAGTCGCTATTAATCAAGCATTGCATTATCTAGTAAATCTTAAAACCATGTCTTTCAAAGTAGTTCTCTTTGTTGACTCAAAATCTGTATTATATGCCTTACGGTCTTTTAATGCCGACACAAGACTGATTTAATTACTGAGGCAAATCATCTTATACATCGTTTAAGGGTCAAAGGTACAGATATCAGTTTATGCTGGGTGCCTTCTCATGTTGGTCTTCACGGCAACGAAGTAGTTGACAGAGCAGCTAAGCAAGGCGCCCAGAATGCTGATAATGCTATAGAATTACATGTTCATACCTCCGTAAAAGAAGCTTGCAACTTGCTCGAATCAGCCTCATGGACTCGATTTCTTGAACATTCAGATGAACAGTTTGTGTCACAAACAAATGATAAAACTTACCGTTCAAAATGTATGTAAAAAATTGCAGTATTCTTCTATGTATCATTTGAGATCGATTGTTGCTGTTTGTTTTCGTATTCAGCTAAACGCATTGAGAACAAAATATTGTAAAAATGTCAAGTGTATTTGCGGCGAACAGTTCACACTGTTTCACTGTTTATTCTACTGCAAAATGCTACGTTCTTTTTTACCGAAAATGTTTACTCAAGAAAAGTATTCTGAAAATCATTTCCAGAAAATTACATCAGATCAAACGTTGTTAGTTAGAATTTCAGAATCATTAGTTCACAGTCCTGTTAATGCATTACTTTAACTTTATTCGGTTTGTATTTTAGTGTTACAATTTCCCTTCACGTTATTGAAGTTAATTGTTAGTGTTAAGTTCTCGTTCCATTTTACTGTTCCCCCACCTGCTAATGTCTTTTTCCTCTGTCTTCCCTCTGCCCAAATCCAACCCGTCCAACTATCGTTCTACATTTTATTTTGTTCACTTTTTTATTTTTATTTTTATTTTTTTTTTTTTTTAAATAATTTCCCCTCCCCCCCCCTCCCCGTCTAATATCACTTATAGTGAAAAGACGTTAAATTAAAGAACGAACACACACACGCCACACACACACACACACATAAACACACACACACACAACACACACACACACACACACACACACACACACACACACACACACACACACACACACACACCTTTTCAACCTGTAAAACCCTGTTGAAACAAAGGGTCATTGAACGTTTCAGTTTTCTCCGTCGACAGTATTTTGGTATTAGAGGAGGAGAAGGACTTTTTACGAGGGAAAAGAAAGAGAATGATATAGTGGGAGGAAAAGGTGGGGATCAGACTTCAAACTTCAAAACATTTTTATAACTCAAGGACAGTAGTATTATGTGAAATTGGACCTGTCTTACAGCCAATCCTTGCCACACTACAAATATAACATGAGCACTTTAAAAACTAGATGACTCATAACATTATAATGTGAAAGGCGTTATAAAAATGACTGTAATAAAATGTTGGAGTCAGGATCGCCAGGGGGTTATATAGCCAGAAGTACAAAGAGATGGCTATACATGTACATTGCACCGTACACAAGGAATGTTATACGCATTCACATTCGCAGCTTACTCAGGGCAACAAGATATTCCCAAGGAGACGCTATAATTCAAACTTTCTTGTTGTTGTTGTTGTTCTTCTTCTTCTTCTTCTTCTTTTTTTCTTCTTCTTCTTCTTTTTCTTCTTCTTCTTCTTCTCCTCCTCCTCCTTCTTCTTCTTTTTGTTCTTCTCCTCCTCCACCTCCTCTCCTTCTTCGTTTTGTTGTTGTTGTTGTTCTTCTTCTTCTTCTTCTCCTCCTCCTTCTCCTGTACCTCCTTCTCCTGCTCCTCATCCTCCATCTTCTTCTTCTTTGTTTTCTTCTTCTCCTCTAGACGATGGTGGATATGTATTCATTATGTATACGTAGAGCACAGCTGATAATGTGATCATGTTGTGAATAATGCAATACACAAACTTCGGCCTTTGTAGTCGCGATTGTGTAAATTAATGGTCTTTCTGGGTGTGTGTGTGTGTGTGTGTGTGTGTGTGTGTGTGTGTGTGTGTGTGTGTGTGTGTTTGTCTGTCTGTCTGTCTGTGTGTGTGTGCGTTTGTTTGTGTGGGTGGGTGGGTGCAAGTGTGTCCTGTTGTGTGTGTGTGTGTGTGTGTGTGTGTGTGTTTGTGCGTGCCCATGTATGTATGTGTGTGTGCTTGCGTGTGTATGTATGTGTGTGTGGATGTGTGGTGTGTATGTGTGTGCGTGCGTGCGCGTGTGTGTGGGTGTCTGTCTGTGTGCCTGTGTGTGTATACATAACCGAGCTAAATAAGGGTCTATATTCATGTTTTGTTGATTATACCAAGGCCTTTGATCGTGTAAGACTCGATCGAAGAATTGATCAACCAACTAGAAAAGCTCATATTGATTGAAAAGATCTGAGAATAATGAGCAATGTGTACTGGGAACAAACAACAGCAATGAGAACAGAAAAGAGTATAAGCTCTGTTGAAAATATCAAAAGAGGGGTTTGACAAAGATGTGTACTGTCACCAGATTTGTTTTCACTTTATAGCGAAAACATCATGAGAAACCTAGAAGAATGTCCTGGGGATAAACGTTGGAGGAAAAACAATAAACATCTTTCTAATTGCAGAAAATAAAAAAAAAGATATATAAAATCATGTGATACAATAGAAATAGAAAGCAGAAATAAAGGGCTGGGTTAAATGGTAAAAAGACTGAAGTCAATGTAATCAGTAAAAAAACAAGAAATCTCCTCATGTAAAATATAACAACAAATGGTATAACATTGAGAAAAATTGATGTTTAAATATCTGGGAAAAGTCATCTCACCAGACGGCAGACGCACATTGGAAATATCCAGAGGGATTGGCAAAGCTAATACAGCATTTCAGAAAATTAAAAGCATTCTTACCAACAAATGCTTATCAATTAACATCAGGAAGAGAATTCTTCATGGTTATACAGAACCAATACTGTTTGTACGGATGCGAGGCCTGGACAACCTATAAGCAAAGTCATAATAAGATCGAGGCAGCGAAAATGTGGACTGTTAAGAGTTCCATGGACAGCAAAGAAAACAAACAAGCCAATTCTGAGTGAGGCAAACACAAAAAGAACTTTAATGAAGAAGATTAGGTAAATACAGGCAACATTTATAGGATATGTTATGAGGCAAGAGAAATGTGAACACCCAGTCACAACAGGAAAGCTAAAGGGAAAAGAGCACAAGGTAGATCCAGTAATAAAATGTTGGACAGTTCTGCAGAGTGGATGGAAACGAAAAGAATTTCTACTATTATATGGTTTGCATTTATTTTGTTTTTGTTATTAATAATAATAATAATAATTACAATATTTATATAGCGCAAAATCTTGATAAAATCAAATCTAAGCGCTGAAGCAGACACACACGCAAGCACGCACGCACGCACGCACGCACACACACGCACGCACACACACACACACACACACACACACACACACACACACTCACACACACGCATGGCTATAAATGGGGAGAAAGAATAAAAGCAATAAAAGCAAGAATAAAAGCAATGGAAAATTATAGAGAGCATAGCATATACAATTATATATTATAACCATGTGATTCCCCTCCGAGCGGAGACAGGCTGCAGAGGGGGGGGGGGGGGGGGGTTGAGTGAGGTTAAGATTTTATGCGGAGGAGAAAAGGTGAGTTTTGAGAGCGGACTTGAAGGAGACAAAAGTAGGTTGCTGACGGACTGAGAGAGGAAGTTTGTTCCAGGAGAGTGGACCAGAAACAGAGAAGGCTCGTGGACCATAGGTATTGAGCTTAGTGCGTGGAAAGCGAAAAGTCAGAGGATCGGAGGCAGAGCGGAGGGTACGTGAGGGAAGATAGATCTCAAGTAGGCTTGACAGGTAATCGGGGGCTGCGTTATTGAGGCTTTTGTAGCACATGGTGTCTAGTTTGTACTGTATGCGCTTTGATACAGGGAGCCAGTGAAGTTGTGCCAGGAGAGGAGATATGTAGTCAGCTTTTTTCTTTTTGAGTACAAGGCGTACAGCATTGTTTTGAATGCGCTGTAGGATGTGAATGGTGGAGGCAGGAAGACCAGACAGGAGTGAATTGCAATAGTCAATGCGAGACATTATGAAGGAGGGGTTGGCATGTATTTGTTTTGCACGTATCTGCCGTTGTCTCATGCTTTTGTAAAGTGTTTAACCAACTGACATACACAACAGTCAATATTTTATCATAATTCATTTTCATAACTTTTTGACATTTTATGTGTTACAGTTCATCTGCTTTTAATATGCCCATATGTGCTCAGTGACAAGGACTAGCCATAAGGCAGGTCTAGTGGAGCACCTAATATTGATATCAGTGAGTAATAAGGTGTTTTCAAATTTGAAATTTGTCTTTTTTCCACTTTGTTTCTTTCGTTTGCCTCTTGTTTTAACTCTCTCTCTCTGTCTTTCTTTTTATTTTCTTTCTCTCTCTCTCTCTCTCTCTCTCCTCTTTCTTTCTTTCTCTCTTTCTCTCTCTTTCTCTCTCTCTCTCTTTCTTTCTTTCTCTCTTTCTCTCTCTCTTTCTCTTTTATTTTAATATGTTTTTTCTCTCTGCCGCTTTTCGTTTCTCTCTTTCTCTCTCTCTCTCTTTCTCTCTCTCTCTCTCTCTCTCTCTCTCTCTAGTCACTCTGTTTATCAACACACCCCTCCCTCTCCAACTTCCCTCTTAGAACCCATTTATCTCCACAAGGGAAAAACAACAAATACATTAACGTTCTCCACACAACTTGAAACCGGAGTGATCATGACAGGTGATCATTTGACGTTGTTTAAGAGAGGAGAAATTGGGTAGAGCTCTTTTATGAGGAAAGATAAGGACCAGAGTGGACACGGGAGATAACTTGCTGGAGTACAAGTGGACGACTGAAGCTGAAAATAAAGAACACTCAGAAGGATTCTCTGTAATGGTCACACCGCCTACCGTCCTCATTATATCAAGATATCTCCGGTGAGGTGTCATCAATGGATGTTTGTTTTGCGTCTGATGCTGATAGCTGCTAATGCATTAAGTGTGTAGATATAGTGTGGAATGAAGAAGATGACAAGCATTCTTACCAACAAATGCCTATCAATCAACATCAGAAAGAGAGTCCTTGAATGTTATATAGAACCAATACTGTTGTACGGATGCGAGGCGTGGACAGTCAGCAAGCAAAGCCAGAGCAGGATCGAGGCAGCCGAGATGTGGTTTCTCAGAAGAATGTTGAGAGTTCCATGGACAGCAAAGAAAACAAACGAGATAGTCTTGATGGAGGCAGACACAAGTAGATCACTCATAAGGAAGATTAGGAAAAGACAAGCAACATTTATAGGCCATTTTATGAGGAAGGGGGATTTGGAGCACCTGGTCACAACGGGGAAGCTGGAGGGAAAGAGAGCATCAGGGAGACCCAGGGGGAGAATGCTGGACGGACTTGCAGAGTGGCTGGGGATGAGGAGGGTGGGGGAGATGCTGGGGGCAACGAGAGATAGAGATGGCTGGAAGTCCATGGTCGCCAACGCCATGTGGCAGGGCACCTGATGATGATGAGTTCTGTTATTAATGTATATTACAATGTATGTACTTTGCATCTCTCTTGTCACATACATGGCTCGTTTTTTTGTGTTTGTCTGATTGGTCTCTTTGTTTCTTTCGTCCTTTCTCTCTTTCTTTCTTTCTTCTTTTTCCTTTCTTCCTTCCTTTCTTTCTTTTCTTACTTGTATGGAAAAGTCAGTCAGTTATTAACATCTTTGCCTGCCTTGTCCTCTACCCGTCTGTTTCTTCTTCTTCTCTCTTCTTCTTTCTCTGTTTGGTATATCTGCAAACACACACAAACGCGCACGCGCGCACACACACACGCACACACATACACACGCTCACACACATGTACACACACACACACACACACATAAAAACGTTCACACACATGTACAGAGACACACACAGACACACAGGCAGACACACAGACAGACACACACACACAAATACACACACACACGCACACACACACAAACACACACACAAACACACACACACACACACACACACACACACACACACACACACACACACACACACACACACAGGTGAGCACATGCTGTTCAAAGGGACAAAACTAGAACGACTACATGCGCAATGCAAATACTTATGAATGACAATTGAAAGAAGACAATGAATTGAATGGTATGGCTGTCCATTTCAATTCCCTGCTGCGTTCTGTGGAGACTATACGTGCATCGTCTTATAAGTATCAAAATTCAAAATTATGTCCACATACTTTATGGCTCATCACTTCTGTGTGTGTACGTTTTCTTCATTTTTCCCTAAATGTTTGATTTTTGTTTGTATCCGTTATTATGCAGTAATTAGCAAATCGGGGATCGTGAAAATATGTCTGTGAGCGTTTCTGCTAAAGTGTTCTCTCTCTCTCTCTTTCTCTCTCTCCCTCCCTCCCTCCCTCTCTCTCTCTCTCTCTCTCTCTGTTTTTTTTCTCGCTCTCGCCTTTACTCTTTTCCCCATCTCTCTCTGTCTATCTCTCTTATTCACTCACTCACTCACTCACTCACTCACTCACTCACTCACTGTATCTCACTCTCTCTCTCTCTCCCCCTCTCTTTCTTTCTCTTTTCCCCCCTCTCTCTCCCCATCTCTATCTTCGTGTACGTGTGTGTGTGTGTGTGTGTGTGTGTGTGTGTGTGTGTGTGTGTGTGTGTCTGTGTGTGTCTGTGTGTGTCTGTGTGTGTCTGTGTGTGTGTCTCTCTCTATGTGTGTCTCTATGTGTGTGTGTATGTGTGTCTGTCTGTCTGTCTTTCTTTCTCTCTGTCTCTCTCGCTCTGTTGTGTGTGTGTGTGTGTGTGTGTGTGTGTGTGTGTGTGTGTGTGTGTGTGTGTGTGTGTGTGTGTGTGTGTTGTGTGTTGAGTACATGTTTCAGCAAAGATTCAACAGCTCTTTGTGGAAGGATTTTCACGAGATATCGATCAGTAGTAGAAACTGTTACGAAGTATCGAACGTATGAATTTTACCCAAATTTCATGGTTATAATCGCCCCCAATTCTGATACGTTGACTCAATATTACAATGTACAAACAGATTCACCAAAAATAAAATCTGTGGCAACCTTTTTGCTCAGCAGAAAATCTAATATATTTACGTAAAATGGCCAAGGCCGATACTTTTGGTTACTGTGATCCCATTTGACAGGAGAACTGGAGGGAAAGAGAACACCAGGTAGACCCAGGGAGAAAAATATTGGACGGACTTGCGAGTTGATGAAAACAGAGAAAGTGGGAGATATGCTTGCAGCGACTAACGATAGATTCGTGCGGAGGGCCATGATCGCCTACGCCAAGCGGCGGGGCACATGATGATGACGATGATCCAGTTTGAAGTAAAAAAAAAAAATTCAGGAAGTGTATTGGTTTATGTGTGTGTATTCGACTATGTTTATAGTGCATCATTGTATTGACATGGCAATTTTCCCATCCTACTCAGCCTCAGTTTTTTTTCATGTAAAGTGCAAAGAGCATTCCTAGACGTGGACTTTTTTCCGGCCTTTTTCACAGCCGCGGACCTGGCCGGCGGCCATTTTGGACGAAAAAGCGAATATCCGGACCTAGCCTTGTGACACATCTCATCAGGTTATTTTGGGCATGCCGAGTCCAAATTTACCATCCAAATTGGTCTCTGATGAAAAGTGGCTGAGCAAATGGTCTCCGAAGTAAGCAAACTTGAAAAATACACAAAAATAGAGATGACTTATCGGCCTTTTCGAGTAGGTTCTGACCGTCTAAAACTGTTAAACTGATCATAAATGATATCTCCGCGTTCTAGTTTATCATTTTCTACCAAAAAAATCAAAATCAAATTCGGCCATTTTCCGGCCTTTTTCACAGCCGTGGACCTGGCGCAGCAGCCATTTTGAACGAAAAATCGAAAAAGAATCGAGTATCCCAAACTATCCTTGTGACACATCTCACCAGGTTATTTCTGGCATGCCGAGTCCAAATTTACCATCTAAATTGGTCTCTGAAGAAAAGTGGCTGAGAAAATGGCCTCCAAAATCAGCGAACTTGAAAAATACACAAAATTAGAGATGACATTTATCGGCCTGTTTGAGTAGGTTCTGACCGTCTAAAACCATTAAACTGAGTATGAATAATATCTCCGCGTTCTAGTCTATCATTTTCCACAAAAAAAAAAAGCAGAATGAAATTCGGCCATTTTTCCGGCCATTTTCACAGCTGCGGACCTGGCGCAGCGGCGCTTTTGGACGTAAAAGCGAGTAACCGGACCTAGCCTTGTGACACATCTCATCAGGTTAGTTCCGGCCTGCCGAATGCAAATCTACTATCCAAATTGGTCTGTGATGAAGAGTGGCCGAGAAAATGGCCTCCGAAGTCAGCGAACTTGAAAAATACACAAAATTAGAGACAAAGTGTATTGGCCTGAGTAGGTATTGACCATCTAAAACCATTAAACTGAGCATAAAAATTACCCCCGCGTTCTAGTGTATCATTTTCCACCAGAAAAAGCAGAATGAAATTCGGCCATTTTTCCGGCCTTTTTCATAGCCGCGGGGGCCATTTTGGACGAAAAATCGACGAAAAATCGAGTATCTGATCAAGCCTTGTGACACATCTCATAAAATTATACCAGGCATGCCGAATCCAAATTTACCATCCAAATTGCTCTGTGATGAAAAGTGGCTGAGAAAATGGCCTCCGAAGTTGGCGAACGTGAAAAAAAACACAAATTAGGAATGACTTTTATCGCCCTTTTTAAGTAGGTTCTGACCGTCTAAACCTATTAAACTGAGCATAAAATGATATCTCCGCGTTCTAGTTTATCATTTTCCACCAAAAAAAGCAAAATCAAATTCGGCCATTTAACCGGCCTTTTTCACAGCCGCGGATCTGGCGCGGCAGCCATTTTGGACGAAAAATAAACAAAAAGTGAGTTATCCCAAACTATCCTTGTGACACACCTCATCAGGTTATTTCTGGCATGCCGAGTCCAAATTTACCATCTAAATTGGTCTCTGAAGAAAAGTGGCTGAGAAAATGGCCTCCAAAGTTAGCGAACTTGAAAAATACACAAGATTAGAGATCACTTTTATCGGCCTGTTTGAATAGGTTTTGACCGTCTAAAACCATTAAACTGAGTATGAATAATATCTCCGCGTTCTAGTCTATCATTTTCCACAAAAAAATCAGAATAAAATTCGGCCATTTTCCCGGCCTTTTTCACAGCTGCGGACTTGGTGCGGCGGCGCTTTTGGACGAAAAAGCGAGTAACCGGACCTAGCCTTGTGACACATCTCATCAGGTTAGTTCCGGCCTACCGAATGTAAATTTACTTTCCAAATTGGTCTCTGATGAAAAGTGGCAGAGAAAATGGCAAAGTTGAAAAAAACAAAAAATTAGAGATGACTTTAATCGGCCTGTTTCAGTAGGTTCTGACCGTCTAAAATCATTAAAGATCCCTGTGATTGGCCTCTTTCAGTTGGTTCCGACGGTCGAATACCACTAAACTCAGCTGAAATCATACCTTAGCGTTCTGCTCTATCCTTTACCACCAGAAAAAGCAAAATCGACATCAGTCATTTTTCCTGACTTTTTGACAGCAGCGGACCTGGCCCGGCGGCCATTTTGGACACAAATCACAACTTCCGAACCTAGCCTTGTGACACATCTCATGAGCTTAAATCGAGCATGCCGAGTCCAAATTTGCCATCCAAATTAGTCTTCGACGAAAATTGGCAAAGAAAATGGCCTCCAAAGTTAGCGATCTTGAAAATTAAAGATCCCTGTGATCGGCTTCTTTCAGTAGGTTCCAAAGGTCAAATACCACTAAACTCAGCTGAAATCATATCTCTGCGTTCTACTCTATCATTTACCACCAGAAAAAGCAAAATCGACATAGGTCATTTTTCCCGAACACATATTTGGCTCGTGCACAAATACACAAGGCGCGCTTACATGCATGCATCTTGATATTACATGTCATGTAAAGCATGTACTCTTGCTGTTGCTGATTTGTCTTTCTTTTACAATTGTGAATTTTTGTTTACATGTCCTTGTTTGTGTCTGTGTGGAAAGAGGGATGCCTATACAGCATACAGAGATGTCCTTGTTTCCATTCACACACACACACACACACACACACACACACACACACACACACACACACACACACACACACACACACACACACACACACACACACACACACACATCCGTCTAATATCACTTATAGTGAAAAGACGTTAAATCAAAGAACGAACGAACACACACACACACACACACACACACACACACACACACACACACACACACACACACACACACACACACACACACACAAACACATATCTATGTATCTATTTATATCCATCGGCACTGACTCCATCACGACTGGAAACGCACAACGGACCATGATTAATGACCAGTTGGAATTTCCGTGTGCGTGTGGAAGGAGATTCACCACCAAACGCGGCATGAAGATCCACAGGACAAAAATGGGCTGTTTGAAGACACATACGAACCAGCAGCAGCGCACTGCGATAGCAGGTGAGACGTTGGATGACCAAGGCCAGGAATTAAACCATAGTGCCAAGGACATCCACGCTGACGGTTCTGATGCGGATTTTGCACAAGCTCTTAACGCCAAACGTGGAAAACTCAATTTGCCGCCTGCCGGTGCAAAAGAACAATGGGAGAAATTAGATGAGGAACTTGTCCTTAAGCTGAATGCGCTAATAGGGAACAGTACGCTGGAACACAAACTTAAAACCGCGTACCGCAGTTCTGAAGCGCAGAATCGCCCAGGTTCGATCCCCGGCGTGGGAAAAAAAAAAAAAAAAAAAATAGACAACAGCAGAAGGGCATCCAGGAGTCATGACCTGGATGTGGCCCGGCCCCCCGAGAGTGTAAGGAATTCAGGGCCGAAACACTTGTCTAAAGGGGGTTACTTCTCTGAAGACCTTCTGTTGTCTAGCTCTCCCTAGAGTTTCTTTCTACCTATCCACATAAAATATACATCTATCTATCTATCTATCTATCTATCTGTCTATCTATCTATCTATCTATCTATCAATCTATCTATCTACCTATCTATCTATTTACTGTATCTATCTATCTATATATCTATCCATCCATCCATCCATCTCTCTATCTCTCTATCTATCTATCTATCTATCTATCTATCTATCTATCTATCTATCTATCTACCTATCTCTCTCTCTCTCTATCTATCTATCTATCTATCTATCTATCTATCTATCTATCTATCCATCCATCCATCTATCTATCTATATATCTATCTATCTATCTATCTATCTATCTATCTATCTATCTACCAATGTATCTATGTATCTATTTATGTATCTATGCATCTTGTATGTATCTATGTGTCTGTCTATGTATGCATGTGTGTATGTATGTATGTATGTATGTATGTACATGTATGTACGTATGTATGTATGAATGTATCTATCTATGTATTGTGTATTTATACATATATATATATATGTTTATGTATGAATATGTGCATATATATATATATATATGTATGTGTGTGTGTGTGTGTGTGTGTGTGTGTGTGTGTTTGTGTGTGTGTGTGTGTGTGTGTGAGTATGCATGTATGTATATATGTATGTATATATGTATGTATATATAAATATGTATTTATGTATGTATGTGTTTATGTATGTATGTATCTATCTCTGTTTCTCTCTCTCTGTGTGTTTGTGTGCATGTGCGCACGCGGGAACGTGTGTGTGCGTGCGTGTGTATAAGATATCTCTAAATGTTTCTGACTTGTTAGGTTTTGTACATTTCCCTTTCTTGTGAATTTGCACGGCAAGTGAGAGAGGGAGGGAGGGAGACAGAAAGAGAGAGAGGGAGAGAGAGAGAGAGAGAGAGAGAGAGAAAGAGACAGACAGACAGACAGACAGACAGACAGACAGACAGACACACAGACACATTGACACGCAGACAGACAGAGAAACGGGGAATATCATTTGCACTGTGACTGACACCAACACAAAGAAGTCTCAGTTACAGATAATATGACGTTGTCTGCAAACGTGACCAGTCACAATAATGTGGTGTAGACGAAAGAATGGTTTATCGATGAAGTGGACTTTGGTGTAGCAAAGAAGGACAGCTCTCCTGGGAGGTAGCGGTCAGTGTGAGAGATTGAAGAAAACCATAAAGAGAATCTAGCAGTGTACGTTTCTCTCTCTCTCTCTCTCTCTCTCTCTCTCTCTCTCTCTCTCTCTCTCTCTCTCTCTCTCTCTCTTTCTCTCTCTCTCTCACTCTCTCTTTCTCTTTCTCTCTCTCTCTTTCTATCTATCTATCTCTGTGTGTGTGCGTGTGTGTGTGTGTGTTTTGTGTTTTGTGTGTGTGTGTGTGTGTGTGTGTGTATATGTATGTGTGTGTATGTGTATGTGTGTTTATCTCTGTGTGTGCTTGTGTGTGTTTGTGTGTTTGTGTGTTTGTGTGTGTGTGTGTGCGTGCGTGCGTGCGTGCTGAATGTGTCTGTGCACGTATTTGAGGGAGAGAAAGCAAAGGGGAATGGGAGAAAAAAGAAAGAAATGAAAGGAGTAAGAGAGAGAGAAGAGAGAGAGAGAGGGGGGGGAGAGAGACAGACGGACAGACAGAGAGACAAAGAGAGAGAGAGAGTAAGACAGCGAGAGAGAGAGAGAAGAGGAGGAAGAGAGAGAGAGAGAGGAAGAGAGAGAGAGGAGAGAGAGACAGATGGAGAGAGAGACAGAGACAGAGAGAGACAGAGACAGAGAGAGAGAAAGAGAGAGAGACAGAGACAGAGAGAGACAGAGAGAGAGAGAGAGAGAGAGAGAAAGAGAGAGAGGGAGACTCAAAGAAGCCAGTCACCTGGGACCCGCCATGAAAGGGTGAAGATTGCTTGTCAGTGTGCACTGTGTGAAGAACGACTTTTTTTCTGCCTGTTTTCCTATCACTGGGCTTGTTGGGGCAGGGAGATAAGTCCAGTGCCCGACTTGATTCGATCTTGGCCTGTGATTGTCTGCCCCTGATTTCTCCTACTATCTTGTCAGTTTGCAGGATCCCTCCAGGCGTATTCGCCCTGTTTCCCCCACTCTCATCCCTGGTTTTCTTTTCTTTCTCTCCCCCCCCCTTTTTTTTTTTCCAGATCGATTATTACCACTGAAGTCAACAGTGCAGGCAGATGTAAAAATATCTATTATTCTTTTCATGTAGAGTGGAGCGAATCTTAGCTCTTTCTTAATTGTTCCCTCTGTTTCTCTGTCACTCTCTCTGTGTCTTTCTGTGTCCCTGTCTGTCTGTTTGTCTGTCTGTCTGTCTGTCTGTCTGTCTCTCACTCTGTCTCTGTGTCATTTTCTGTGTCTGTCTTTATCTCTGTCTTTCTGTGTCTGTCTGTCTCAGTCTGTTAGTCTCTCTCTATCAGTCTGTCTGTCTGTCTGTATCCTTCTCTCTCTCTCTGTCTGTCTCTGTCTCTCTGTCTCTATCTTTCTCTGTCTCTGTCTCTCTGTCTCTGTCTCTGTGTCTCTGTCTCTCTCTCTCTGTGTCTCTCTCTGTCTCTGTCTGTCTGTCTCTCTCTTTCTCTGTCTTAGTTGAAGATAGTTATTGTGTGTTGTGTATGTGGTTGTGGTTGGTGTGTGTGTGTGTGTGTGTGTGTGTGTGTGTGTGTGTGTGTGTGTGTGTGTGTGTGTGTGTGTCTGTGTGTGTCTGTGTGTGTCTGTGTGTGTGTGTGTCTGTGTGTAACTGTGTATGTGTGCCTGTGTCTGTGTGCCTGTCTTAGTTGAAGATAGTTATTGTGTGTTGTATATGTGGTTGTGGTTGTGTGTGTGTGTGTGTGTGTGTGTGTGTGTTCGTTCTTTGATTTAACGTCTGTTCACTATGAGTGATATTAGACGGGGGAAAAATGGAGGATGGGAGATGGGCGAGTTGGATTGGGGGCAGAGGGGAGAATGAGTATGAGACATGAGTAAGCGTGTAAATATAAAAATGGAACAAAATTTTAACACTAACAGTTAACATTAACAATGCTAAGGGAAAATTTAACGCTAAAGTACAAACTTCATAAACTTAAAGCAATACATTAACAGGACTGTGAACCAATGATTCCGAAATTTTAACTGACAAAGATTGATCTGAAGTTACTTCTTTAAAATGAGTTTCAGAATAGTTATCTTGTGTAAACATTTTTGGTAAAAAGGAACGTAGCTTTTTGCAGTAAAATAAACAGTGAAACAGTGTGAACTGTTCTTCGCAAATACATTTGATATTTTTACAATATTTTGTCTTCAACGCGTTTAGCTGAATACGAAAATGAACAGCAACAATTGATCTCGAATGATATATGGAAGAATACTGCAATTTTTTACATACATTTTGAAAAGAACGTTTTATCATTTGTTGTGTCACAAACTTTTCATTGAATTGTTCATGAAAACGAATCCATGAGGCTGATTCTAGCAAGCCGCAAGCTTCTTTTACGGAAGTTTTAATACGTAATTCTATAGTATTATCAGTGTTGTGTGCACCTTGCTTAGCTGCTCTGTCTACTACTTCGTTGCCGTGAAGACCAACGTGAGAAGGCACCCAGCATAAACTGATATATGTACCTTTTGTCCTTAAACGATGTATAAGATGATTTGCCTCAGTAATTAAGTCAGGTCTTGTGTCTGTATCAAAAGACTGTAAGGCATATAATACTGATTTTGAATCAACAAAGAGAACTACTTTGACAAATACAGGTTTAAGGTCTACTAAATAATGCAACGCTTGTATAATAGCGACTAATTCCGCTGTAAATATAGATATATTTGGCCCAATGAAAAATGACTTTTGTATTCTAAATTTTGGAACATAAAACGCTGCTCCAGCAGATTTATTTTCTAATACTGACCCATCGGTAAAAATATGGAGGTGGGTACGGTAATTTTCATCGACGTGTTCTCTCGCTGTGCATATCGAAATGTTAATATGTTCATATTTCTTAGCATCTGTATAATCAATATCAAAAGTGGCTTTAAGCATTTCCCATGTAGGGATAGGCGTTGTGGATGGTGTCTCAGCTATTTCATCCAAATTTATGTTAGACTGTTTGACTAAGTCAGAGACATAAGTTGCAACAGTCATTTGTGATGAAATGTTGCTTGCTCGTTTTGGAAAGTCAACATCAGACCTTAGTTTAATTTCCTTGCTCACAAAATTGTCCGTTTGTGAAGTAGTTCTGACTGCAAACTTTGCTGTCGCTAGCTCACGATATTTGTTTAGAGACAGAATTCCAGCAACTTTGTACGTTTCCAGATTTGAAGCATGGACTGGTACACCTAGTGCAATTTTAAGACTTTTGCAGTCTAAGCTTTGAATCTTCTTTAGTAAATATTTTGGTGCACTGAAGAACACCTCTTGTGCATAGGATAATTTAGATCTTACAAGTGCTGTTGATAGATGAAGTAGTATGTTTGTATCCATTCCCCAGGGTAATCGGCTTATTATCTTTAGAAAATTTAAGGCTTTTCTTGCTTTTGTTAAAACATAATCAAAATGGACATTCCAGTTTAATTTCGATGTTATAAAAACTCCCAGAAATTTTACAACCTGTTTGTAATGTATCACTTCACCATGCAGTCTGAAAGTAGGCAACTTATTTAAAGTACCACCAGGATTAAATAGCATCATGTTAGTTTTTTCAGTTGATAACGATAGACCATTTTCTAACATGTAATTTCCAAGACTATCAAGATCAGATTGATACACCTTCCTGATGTAATTCTGTGCTCTCTGGGGAGTTGTCTTTTTTAAAGTAATATTCATCCATATGCATATATCATCAGCGTACTGTACCAAAACAACACGATTTGAGAGTACATTAGGAAGATCATGTATAAGGATATTAAATAATATAGGTGCTATCACTGAACCTTGAGGAATTCCCATATCAAGACATCGTGAAGTAGAATAACTTGTTCCCACTCTTGCCTGAATTGTTCTATTGGCTAAATAGGACTTGATATAATTATACATATTGCCAGACAGACCAATAGATTTCAGCTTGTACAATAATCGTGTATGCCAAACTTGATCATAAGCTTTTTTCACATCAAAAAAGGTTGCTAAAAGACTTTTTCTACGGGCAAATTGTTGTTTTATCTGAGTTGTAAGTTTAACCAGGTGCTCAACTGTGGATCTCCCTTTTCTGAAACCTGCCTGGTTTACCGGAATAACGTTATTTTTATCACAGTAATGTATAAGTCTGTTCAAGACCAATCTTTCCATTAGTTTGCTCGTATGGGACGTCAACGCAATAGGTCTGTAACTGTTTTTATTGTTTTTAGGCTTTCCTGCTTTTAATATGGGTATAACAACAGACTTTTGCCATACCTGTGGTACAGTTCCACTCACCCAGCATTTCTGAAAAATTTTGTGTAAGAATATAATATAATTTTCTGGAAGATGCTTAATCATTTCAGTTGAAACTGCATCGACACCTACCGAACTCCTTTTGTTGTGTAGAGACAAGATAGTGTTTTTTAGCTCTTCTAGGGTGATCGGAGAATTAAACCAGCAATCATTCTGAGTTATTGGATCATTGAAGATAGGGTTGTTAGCTGCCGTTTCTCTGTAGTGTTTGCAGTTAGGAGACAACCCATCTACTTTACTATTTTCAGCAAAGAGTTCTACAAAGGTTTCAGCTTTGTCCATGTCGGAAGGAAATTTGTGGCATGTATCAATCATTATTGGAAATCTAGGTAAGTTGGCTCCGTTTTTCATTTGATTCATTTTTGTCCAGACTTTATGAAAATCCTTAAAATCTGAAATTTCCTTGGTGCAGTATGATGCCCAATAATCTTTCTTTGCTTCAGCAATGATTTTATTACACTGGATGTTAGCTTTTTTCATTTCCATGTGATCGTCCGGTTTTCTGCTTTTGATGTAGATTTTGAATTTATCTTTTTTATACTGAACTGCTTTCTCACATGCCTCTGTCCACCAAACATTACCCAAACGATTATTAGACTTAAAAGTTTTGAGTTTCGGAATGGAGAGGTCTGCAGCAGCTAGAACTGACTCCTGGAACTTAGAAAACATAACGTCTACATTTTCACTTTCATAATGCTTATATTCATGTTTAGCAAGAGCAGTCTGAAACATGGTCCAATCAGCACGTATGTAATTATACTTTGGTATAATGTCAGGAGTGCTGTCTTTCATCCTGATGTTGTCATTTGTTATTGTTATGATGATAGGTAAGTGATCACTTCCCAAAGTATCTCTGTGAGTGTCCCAGGTACAGCATGGTACTAATTCTGGTGATATTAGTGACAGATCGATGGCTGTTGCCCGGTGTTTGGAAACATCAGGAATTCTGGTGACACTCCATCATTCAAAAGGTAAAGCGCACTGTCAACTATGTTTTCTACTAAACGATTGCTTGTAACAGTACAACAATCTTTTTCCCAAAACGGGGAGTGGGAATTAAAGTCTCCACCTATTAGCCATCTACCGTGCTGCAGATCCGGAATCGTACGCAGCCATTCTGTATTGTGGTCATTTGGACCTGTTGGCAGGTAGACTGACAAAACGTTCAGGATGAAAGAATTACTGAATTGTACTGTGGCAGCACAAGCGTGTAAGTCTTCAGTGGATGTTAAAACTGGGGAATTAAATATGTGATACTGTAACTCTTTAAGTATATATATCGCAGTAGCTACCTTCTTCCCGGGATTTCCTAAGTCATATATTGGAGGATAATAATAATTTTGGAGGTTGGGAAGTTTGGTTGGGATAACATTAAGGGACTGCAAAATTAAAACTTCACACTGATTTGATGAGAGAAAATGTTCCAGGTATGCGGAATTGGTGGAAATAGATCTACAATTCCACTGCAAAAATTTGATTTGTGATTGTTGGCGCAGTTTCATTGTTGGCTAATCTCCTATGTTAAATTAAAGGTTATTTGTTTGATAATCACGAAGACTTTGGTTTTCTGCGTACGAGAAAAAATGGCCAGAAAGAAAACATTAACTACTTAGACTACTAATAAAAGGTAGGGGGGAAAATGTAGTTAAAACTATGGGAAAAAGTCCTTCTAATAGAGAAAATAGGTAGATTATGAACAGAAACAAATAACAAATAAATAAAACAATGGTATACACGCCGTCAAATGTACGGAGATTATAGTCTGACCGAGTCTTGATAGTCTGACTAAGTAAATTCTAGCGTTTGTATACTTTCATCAAGGGAATTGTCAGAGATGATGAGGAAAAAGTCCTGTGACAAGAATCGTTGATAACTGTAGATCTACTAAAACATATCATATTGCAGCCACCACGGTTCGTAGTTGTTAAAATGGTGGAACCTTCCTCGGGGGAATCTAGAAGAGTGTAGCCGTGAAGAACGTGATCGTGTTGTTCTCCTAGGGGTCTCCCAAAAGAGATCGCGAACGTGTCTTCCCAGGTTCCCCGCTATCACGCTGCTTCCTCTGGCAGTGGGGTGTATATTGTCGTGAAGAAACTGCTGGTTGGTGCGAAGGTTTTCGTGGGAGACAAAAGATACGTTTTTGATGTCAACAAGCTCAGCAGATAAGAAAGCGTTGTACAAATTCCGCTGAACCTCCATACGTGCATGTCGTACAGGGGCGACCTTGCTGATGACTATCTTTGTGTTTGGGTATTTTTGTGCTACATATTTGATGCAAGTAGTAAGATGTTGAGTTGTTGTTGCGATATCTTTATTTAGTTCGTGAACACCACAATGGAAAACGATACAGTCCGCAGGAATGTCAAATTGAGATAGAGTCTTGTCTAAAGAGCCTTTTAGACAAGACTCTATCTCAATTTGACATTCCTGCGGACTGTATCGTTTTCCATTGTGGTGTTCACGAACTAAATAAAGATATCGCAACAACAACTCAACATCTTACTACTTGCATCAAATATGTAGCACAAAAATACCCAAACACAAAGATAGTCATCAGCAAGGTCGCCCCTGTACGACATGCACGTGTGTGTGTGTGTGTGTGTGTGTGTGTGTGTGTCTGTGTCTGTGTGTGTCTGTGTGTAACTGTGTATGTGTGCCTGTGTCTGTGTGCCTGTCTCTGATCAAAAATGCATGAACAAGACTTTCTTAGCTCTTTTTGAGTATATCTTTACTAAGATTTGATTATCGCAGTTGTGTGTTGAGGAGTCACTATAGCTTTCTAAGGTGAAGGCTCCAAGGTGCTGACCACAGGGTCTCAGGCATCAAATTTGCACTTGCATTCAGAAACACGTGTGAAAAGC
>CM060309.1:41918924-41921424 GCA_030674185.1 Monoplex corrugatus
ACCCTTGTGACACATCTCACCAGGTTATTTCTGGCACGCCGAGTCCAAATTTACCATCCAAATTGGTCTCTGATGAAAAGAGGTGCAGAAAATGGCTTGCGAAGTTAGCGAACTTGAAAAATACACAAAATTAGGGGTGTCTTTTATCGGCCTTTCTGAATAGGTTCTGACCGTCTAAACGATTAGACTGAGCATAAATAATACCTCTGCGTTATAGTCTATCATTTTCCACCACCAGAAAAAGCAGAATCAAATTCGACCATTTTTCGGGCCTTTTTCACAGCCGCCCAACACAAATGGAAATAGTATTTGTTGTAGTGGTAGCAGTAGTTGCTGTTGTTGTAGAAGTGTTTCTCACCGTGATGAATACATATCAAACTTTGTGAAAAGTACAACTTAACCCCAAAAAACCTCTTAGTTTTCATTTCTTTAGTGCAGATGGCCCAATACTTTGCCAGAATATATATTCAAATGAAACCAGAATGAATGTGTATCAAGCATGATACGAAACTACAACATAATGAAGAAAGTCTACGTATGCCTGCATAGATTCTTACCTTAACCCTTTGACTCCCTCAGCCTATCCCGCCAGCTTTCCGCACTGTCAGCCATGACAGTCAAGCAAAAACTTGACTCTTTCACTCCCTCACTTACTCACTGACTCACCCACACACTCACACACTCTCTCTCTGTCTCTCTCTCTCTCTGTCTCTCTGTCTCTCTGTCTCTCTC
This sequence comes from Monoplex corrugatus, assembly GCA_030674185.1. Lineage (NCBI taxonomy): Eukaryota > Metazoa > Mollusca > Gastropoda > Littorinimorpha > Ranellidae > Monoplex > Monoplex corrugatus. The sequence continues at coordinate 41,919,657 of CM060309.1, forward strand.
TCTCTATGTCTCTCTCTGTCTCTGTCTCTCTCCTGCAGGAAGATGCTGGATAGGATGAGGGAGTGAAAGGGTCAAGTTTTTGCAGCTGGCGGAGTGGGTGCAGGAGTGAAAGGGTGAATTCAGTGCCTCAACAGTCAAAAGCATAAATATTCACGGTTCATCATAAAAAAAAGAAATTATTTGCATGGTTTGTTTATTTTGTAACCTCTGTGTCGCTGTATACATGCGCGCATGTGTTTCCGTAACAAGAGCAAACGAAAATAACAAAGCACGTTACGTTTGGGCAACACAATCTATCAAGCAATGTTTATATGATTTTGAGAGCACATAACACAGTTTGGGAAGTGTCGATGTGGTGCAGGTATGAAGGGATGGAGGGAGCGTCATGAGAAAAACAAAACAAAACAAAACAACACACACACACACACACACACACACACACACACACACACACACACACACACACACACACACACACACACACACACCACGCACCACACACACAACACACACACACACACACAACAAAAACATCGGAGGCACAAGAAGACGAAGTAGCTAAGGGAGGAGATTTGGATGGAGAATTAAATAAGTAAACAATTTGTCAACCTGTCAAGCAAGTTGTGTTTCAGGAAAGGGATACAAATTCAGCCACTACAGAGACCAAGGGGAAAAACAAAATCAATAAGAAGGGCGAACACAATGAGACAAAGTCAGGCAACACAAAAACAACAACGATAAAATACGAAACAATCGCGCTATGATAACAATTCCACTTTTACCAAACAAAAAAGAAATAAAATAAACTATAACATAGTTATACATGTACTTTCACTCTATGTACAGTAACACTCGCTGTTCGCATATAAAACTGTATGACTGATATTTAAAAGTATTTTGGTAAAAAAAGGAAGATTTCTTGAGCATGATTCATATGTTGCAAAATAAATTCTGTGTCCTTATTCAGAACAGTGAAGTCAGACTGTACATATTGTCAGAAGTATTGATGTGGGGCGATTTTTGGTCAGTGAGACCTTGACCTTGGTGCAATCACTTCCACATGCATGCATTCGCGATACCTCAAAGGACCTCATTTTTGATCCACCCAGAAACAGCTCAGAAACAGTTTTGTCATACACACACATACACACACACACACACACACAGAGAGAGAGAGAGAGAGAGAGAGAGAGAGAGAGAGACAAGCACACACATACATACACATACAAACATACACACATACATACACACATACATACACACATACGCACGCACACACACAATCAAACAAATCTCCGGTCGATATTAAAGAATCTCTTTAAAAAAAAAGGAGGTTAAAGAAAAAAAAGGAAGAGATTAAAAAAAATCCTTCAGAGTAATGTATCTAGTTCATTTTTATGTGTTTTCGTAATACATGATGTCAAATTAATGATAACAATAACAATGATAATAATAATAATGATAATAATGATAATAACAATAACAACAAAAACAACAACAATAACAACAATGATAACAATAATGATAATGATGATATGATGATAATAATAATAATAATAATGATAATAATAATAATAATAATATATAATAATAATAATGATGATGATAATAATAATGATGATGATGATGATGATGATGATGATGATGATGATGATGATGATGATGATGATGATGATGATGATGATGATGATGATGATGATAGTGTACTCGGAAGAAACCACGTATGTCAAGCACTCGAACACGAATCCGTAATGTCACAAAAATACGC
>CM060309.1:41926424-41938924 GCA_030674185.1 Monoplex corrugatus
CAGACAGACAGAGAGGAGAGACAGAGAGAAAGAGAAACAGAGAGATACATACATACATACATACATACATAAATTCATAATATTTATATATACATATAAGTATACATACATGCATACTCACATATATAGATAGATAGATAGATAGATAAATAGATAGATAGATAGATAGATAGATAGATAGACAGATAGATAGATGTATATTTTATGTAGATATAAATAGATACATAGATATGTGTTTGTGTGTGTGTATGTGTGTGTGAATGGAAACAAGGACATCTTTGTATGTTGTATAGGCATCCCTCTTTCCACACAGACACAAACAAGGACATGTAAACAAAAATTCACAACTGTAAAAGAAAGACAAATCAGCAACAGCAAGGGTACATGCTTCACATGACATGTAATATCAAGATGCATGCATTTAAGCGCGCCTTGAGTATTTGTGCACGAGCCAAATATGTGTTCGTTCGTTCACTCTTTGATTTAACGTCTTATCACTATGAGTGATATTAGACGATTTTCCATATGTGTGTGTGTGTGTGTGTGTGTGTGTGTGTGTGTGTGTGTGTGTGTGTGTGTGTGTGTGTGTGTGTTTGTGTGTGTGTGTGCGTGTGCGTGCGTGTGTGTGTTTGTGTGTGTGTGTGTGTGTGTGCGTGCGTGTGTGTGTTTGTGTGTGTGTGTGTGTGTGTGTTGTGTGTGTGTGTGTGTGTGTGTGTGTGTCTGTTTATCTGCGTGTCTGTCTGCGTGTCTGTGTATCTGTCTGTCTGCGTGTCTGTGTGTTTGTCTGAGTGTCTGTGTGTGTGTCTGTGTGTCTGTCTGTCTGCGTGTCTGTGTGTCTGTGTGTCTGTCTGCGTGTCTGTGTGTGTCTGTGTGTCTGTCTGTCTGCATGTCTGTGTGTCTATCTGTCTGTCTGCGTGTCTGTGTGTCTGTCTGTCTGCGTGTCTGTGTGTCTCTCTGTCTGCGTGTCTGTCTGTGTGTCTGTGTGTCCGTGTGTCTCTCTGTCTGCGTGTTTGTCTGTGTGTCTGTGTGTGTCCGTGTATCTGTCTGTCTGCGTGTCTGTGTGTCTGTCTGTCTGTCTGTCTGTCCGCGTGTCTGCCCGCGTGTAAGTGTGTTATCAAAGAACATTTTTAGAAACGAAACCTTCTTGTCTCTTGTGCACCCTGACAGCCTAAAACTGCACAATTTCTCCATGGCCGAGCTCTTAATGAGAACTGTCAATATAAATATTTATTCAAGGGACGATGTGGAACTGGCAATAATGAAGGGCATATCCCAAGGAAACAAAATAAACAGCAGTGTCGATGCATCTGTGTTGCGTGCCATTTCGTTTGCACAATTCTGTAGACGTATGAGGACTTAGGGAAAAGGAGTTATTGCTATTGTTATTTTTTGTTTAAATTAAAGCCCAGCCGACTGCGTAGAGCCATATCAGGGTTAAAACCGTTTCAAAACTACACTACTTCAACGCGAAAATAAAAAGGAAAAGAAAATTCTGTAGGAAGTAGGGGGAGTTAGGAAAATGGGTTATTGAAGAGGGTTATTGTCGTGTTTGTTTAATTAAAGCCCAGCAGACTGCATAGAGACATATATGGGCAATCACCGTTTTAAAACTACACTTTTTCAACAGGAAAAAAAAAAGGAAAGGAAAATTAAGTACACATCATGTCAATGCATTTTGCGCACATAATCTAAGGAGATGCCCCTGGCGTTGACCACTCCGTCCAATTTATCACAAGGGGATTTCAAAACATATAACTGAATACAAATTTAAACATAACTAAAGACACTAAAACATGTATATAGAAACGGGTCTAAATTGCCTAATGTTGCTTCCTCATATCGCATTTCCCTGAAGCCAAAAATTCACTTGATATGAGATATTGCTTTGTCATAATATGTTACTGGTGTCATTTGTTAAATCTTGTTCTCTGATGGCTGGTGTAAATGATTGTTTGTTTTGTTGGCCTATTTAAATAAAACATCTGAATTCTGAACTCTCTCTCACTCTCTCTCTCTCTCTCTCTCTCTCTCTCTCTCTCTCTCGTCTGTCTGTCTGTCTGTCTGTCTGTCTGTCTCCTCTCTCTCTCTCTCTCTACTATTTCATATCTCGCACTCTTTCCTTCTCTCCCTCTATCTCTCTGTCTCTCTCTGTCTCTCTCTGTCTCTCTCTCTCTCTCTCTCTCTCTCTCTCTTATTTGTCTTCGTTTCTTTGTCTCTGTTTCTCTCTGTATCTTGTTTCATTTTATTTCTCTCTCTCCTTTTTACACACCATTTTCTTTCATTTCTCGCCTTCTTTGATTTCTTCTCAAACCATTTGTCCCTCCTCCCTCCCTCCTTATCGATAGAGTTAGGAAGAAGGGGTTATTTTCATTTTTGTTTTAAAGCCCAGTAGACTGTATAGAGACATATATGGGCAATCACCGTTTCAAAACTACACTTTTTCAACAGGAAGAAGAAAAAAGGAAAAGAAAATTAAGTAGGCCTACACATCATGTCAATGCATTTGCGCACATAATCTAAGAAGATGCCCCTGGCGTTGACCACTCCGTCCAATTTATCACAAGGGGATTTCAAAACATATAACTGAATACAAATTTAAACATAACTAAAGACACTAAAACATGTATAAAAAAGAAACAGGTCTAAATTGCCTAATGTTGCTTCCTCATATCGCATTTCCCTGAAGCCAAAAATTCACTTGATATGAGAAATTGCTTTGTCATAATATGTTACTGGTGTCATTTGTTAAATCTTGTTCTCTGGTGGCTGGTGTAAATGATTGTTTTGTAACACATTTTCAGCAACCCTTCAGTAGGCTGTTGGCCTATTTAAATAAAACATCTGAATTCTGAACTCTCTCTCTCTCTCTCTCTCTCTCTCTCTCTCTCTCTCTCTCTCTCTCTCTCTCTCTCAGAGGAAGGAATTGACAAACAGACAGTGAGTGTGAGCATATGTATGGGACAGAAAGAAAAGGAAAGAGAGAGAGACAGAGACAGACAGACAGACAGACAGGCAGACAGACAGACAGACACACAGAGACAGACAGAGAGAAAGAGAGAGAGATACAGAAAAAGAGCAACAGAGACAGAAAGAGAGAGACAGAGTCTGAGAGACGGAGACAGACAGACAGACAGACAGACAGACAAATAGACAGACAAACAGACAGGTATGTAAAAGCTTCCATGTTGCGCAGATAAAAAAAAGTGCCAAGAGAATTGGGGACGAAAATAGATCAAAGCTGTCGTTCCATGTTCAATCTCACGTGACTCTGCCCTATTCAAGGTCAACCATGCACGCATACAGCTTTACATTCCCATCGATCCAATTCCATTTAGACAGGAAGTGCTAGCCAGGAAGTGCTGGGAGAAGGGGACAGTGGCAGAGAGTTCCGTCGGAAAAGGATTTGGTGGTACCAGCCTGGGATTTATGGTGTTAAAGAGAATACTAACTTTCTTTTCTTAGTTGCCAGACTTCTGGGTGTTACGAACATCGTAAATCAATTTTCTAGGCAGGCGTCAGGCTTTTGTAGTACTCTTCTTTTTGGTCATTTATTTGGCATTTATTTATTCACCTATTTACTTATTTCTTATTCACTTACTTACTTACTTACTAACTCACTGACTGACTGACTGACTGACAGACTTACTTACTTACTTACTTATTTGCTTGCTTGCTTGCTTGCTTACTTACATACCTATATATGATTAAGAAAATGTTGTCTTCACCTAGTTGACAGACAGCTAAGCATCTCGGCATTGACTAGGGGGGAGGGTGTTCTGCCATGTGAGACGAGTTTATACAGGATATCTAGTTGTGTTGTGATTCAGACCTTTTAATTAATTATTTATTCACTTTATGCATATGTTTCTTTTTTGAAGGTAAGATGCACAGATATACATGTCATTTACATGTAACCAAGATTATTCCAGTGCTTGGCTGATAAAATGCCAGTATGAAATATAGACTAGGTAAAACATAGTCACGGTAGGGCCTCAGGACCTGGCCAGTTCATGCCTTTATGTGCAGGCTTAAGGCTTGTGCCATGATGACCATATACATGGCGCCTGTGACGTTAGTGCATATGGAATTCGTTCCGAGCGCGGAGACGTTATCTTGAGAAACTGAAACTGAAACTGAATTGTTCGTGTTGTTCTTTTCCCTTAACTCTGTGACGAGTCATTGGGGTACAGCTCCAAAGGACTGTTTACCCGATTCTTCCAGCTATGTGGGTTATGTGCAAAAGCCTGGGTCTCAGCATTTTTTTAAGGATCATCGTACACAGGGAGGTTATCTTTGTGCTCACCTTTTTTTCGTCCCATCTGGCGAAGTTTTTACAATGCGATGATGATGATGTCGATGAAGATGATAACCATGATGCTATGGAGTTCCATCTAGAATTGAGACTGCGTGACAGGGCTGTACTCTACGCTTACTATCATTATTCATATCCTGGCTTCAACCAGGCTCGAGAGATACAGACACCTGCGGTGCTGGTCAGAAGATTTGAGCAACACCCTCAATGACGCATCCGTGAAGTGGATGAGACTCGACTGTGTTGTCCCGATCTTCCCACTGAGCCCATAGAACGCCCAGCTCTGGGTAGGAGCCAGTTTGAGGCGAAAAATCTCACAATGATTTTTTTAATGGAATGATGGGGCTTCGAACCCACAACCTGGCCAGCTTATGGGTTTATGTGCAGGCTTAAGGGTTGTGCCATGATTACCATACACATGGCGCCTGTGACGTTAGTCCCTTGCGCTAACCACTATATACCATGGCGACTGGTTGATTCTCTGTATTTGATTTCTCTATTCTTTTTACAGTGTTGTCGGTTCATCGGGTTTTGTTTCGTTTTTATTTTTGTTCTTCGGGGTTTTCTTTGGGGTTTTTTTTGTCTCCTCCCTCTCCCCCCCCCCCCCTCGCCCATGTCCTTCCTTCACCATTTCCCCGTTGGATCGATTTAGCAATGCCATTGGATCTTGTCACATGGTCATACCAACGTAGTTTTCTTTCCTTGATTCATGTCAGCAGACCTTCATATGGTACAGTATGCTGCTCGATGGTTTGACACACTTCGTCATCGGTGATATAATCAATGTATCCGATGTTTAGTATAAGAGAATCATAACTTACTTTTCTAGACGCCAGGTTTTATGTTTTGAAGAAAATCATACTATACCTTTTTTTATGTCAAGCTTTATAAGAGAGCCATGAATTCATGCGTTAGTTATCATCAAAACTGTTAATGGTTGTGGTTTCAGACAAGAGGTAGTCGAAATAATATGCGTTTTTATACAGCTCGTCAGCCACTTCGTTGACTTGCATTGCAGTTTGTGAAAATCTAACTTTTCTCGTTGTTTTTTTTAATCCAACGCATTGTCCAGATTACGACTTGTTGACATTATTATACTGATATTTCTGCCTTCAAAATGCCAAACATGAGTCTTCCTTCTGATGATGGAATCAAATCAAGAGTTAGGGTTAACGATAGGGTCAAGTGACTGGTTATCGGTAAGTCTTTGAAGTCTTCCTAAAATAAGCAGTAGAATGCAATATGTAACTAACTGAGTAGATCAGTGGGTTATGATAAGGAAAATGATTATTTAAGTTAGATTTTTTTTTCTTTAACAATTTGTGGTGTTGACCCTACAACAATCATCCCTGCTCCTCAACAATTCACCAATCCCAAGCTCATTCAGTCGAAGTCCCACAGCGAGGAAGCTCACGGGAGCCAAAGATGCCGAACCGCTGTTGAACCACTCCCAGAGGAGACCCAGCATTGCTGCTGTGTCACTTCAGTAGAGTTCAGCAGTGCCTGTTCTGACTCAAGGACACCGCCTACTGGGCCCCACACTAGTGCCAGTAATCACCCACACATGAAGTCAAGCACACATCCCCGGTGAGGATACCACCTCCACGATCCTTCATCGACACACCCCACGAACCACTGAGACCCAAAATCCCAGCCTGAATTTCTCTCAGGTAACGTATCATCTTTACCTCCTAAGTCATAACGCATTGATGTATACAGTTGATACAGTGGATGACGAGATGTACGCTGACATATAATAATTAATAATTAATAATAATAATTACAATATTTATATAGCGCAAAATCTTGATAAAATCAAATCTAAGAGCTGAACAGACGCACACGCACGCACACACACACATGCACGCACACACACGCACGCCACACACACACACACACACACACACACACACACACACACACACACAACACACACACATGGCTATAAATGGGGAAAAGAATAAAAGCAATGGAAAATTATAGAGAACATATATGTGATAGTGGTGGTTGAGATGGAGGGCTGAAAAAAAAAGTAACATACGTTGGAGGGGAAGAGAGATGGAGACAATTCCCCTGGAGGCGTGTCCATTAGGCCCAGCCTGGACACGGAACTGATCAGATCTTATTCATTCCTGCTTTGTTTCACATACACTTAGCTTTTTCATTAGAGCAAGGAGAATGTAATGTGACTTAGATGGAGGAGGGAACAAACTGTATTGTTTTAAACCTGTCCCAAGGCACTGTTGGGTCTGTGTCTGTGTCTGTCTTTGTTGTTGTTGTTGCTGCTGCTGTTACTGATGGTGCTGGTTTCGGTTTTCAAGTCTTGTGCACTGTCTGTTGTTGTTGTCGTTGTTTTTCATTTTTCTTTGTTAAAAAGAAAGGAACTTAACTTGATTTCATCTGAAATGTGGAAAGTGAGTGAGTGTGTGTACTTGTGACCTCAGAAATCAGAACACATTTATTTGCCATGAGAACCGAAGACATGGCTATAAGAGTGTCTATGAGTGTGTGTGTGTGTGTGTGTGTGTGTGTGTGTGTGTGGTGTGTGTGTGTGTGTGTGTGTGTGTGTGTGTGTGTTGTGTGGTGTGTGTGTGTGTGTGAGTGTGTGTGTGAGTGTGTGTGTATGTGTGTGCCTGTGTGTGTGCGCGCGCGCGCGCGCGTGTGTGTGTGTGTGTGTGTGTGTGTGTGTGTGTGCGTGTTGATCTGAATCCACACCCGAAACGAATGAAACACAAACATTGTACCGTACTTTTGAACATTCTCTGACATCACAAAATAAATGAACGCACGTTTCAAAAAGAACATTCAGATGACAGATAACAATAATTTTCTTAAAGTTTTAGACTGAAGTAGATATCTAAACAGACAGACAGACAGAAAAGCAGGCAGGCAAGACAGACGAGTAGGCAGACAAACAGTCCTCCGTGGATCAGAAGTTTAAGAACTGAAGAAAAGTAGGCAGAGAACTAAAACAAAATTGAATAAAAAGTTGTCGCCCCACGTTCAGTCTTGCCTGATTTGCCCCATTCAAGGGAGACCACGCACGCGTTCAGCTTTTAGCCTCCCATCAGTCCTTTCCATTCAGACCGGAAGTGCACGGAAAAGGCGGACGGCAGAGAAGCCCATTAGAGAGGGATTTGTTGCCTTCAGCCTGCAGGTCTGTGGCTACGTATACTATCTTCCTGCTTCACATTAGTCTGACCAGATGACGCCCCCCGCAGATGCTGTTTGTATTGGTATTAAGTGAATTATAAGACTGGTTTTCTAGTTGTCAAACTTTACGATATCAGAAGAATCACAAATTGGTTTTTTAGTTTAGTTGCCAAACTTTATGATATTGAGTGAATCATACTGAGTTTCGAGTTTCCAGACAATTTCAGTAACAGAACCATAACTTGATTTTCCTTGAATGTCAATTTTAGTCCACTTGGTCCCTGTTTTGAAAAAAAAATTGAAATCACGATTAATGTTAGTCGTATTTTGTGTGTGTGGTGTGTGTGTGTGTGTGTGTGTGTGTGTGTGTGTGTGTGTGTGTGTGTGTGTGTGTGTGTGTGTGTGGTGAGAGAGAGAGAGAGAGAGAGTGTGTGTGTGTGTGTGTGTGCGTGTGCGTGCGTGTATATGTATGTATTGTATTTCTCTCTCTCTCTCTCTCTCTCTCTCTCTCTCTCATCTATTATATATATATATATATATATATATATATATATATATATATTTGTGTGCGTGTGTGTGTATGTGTATATGTGTGCGTATGTATATGTTTCTGTGTGTCTGCGTGTATATGAGTGTCAGTGAGAGTGTGTGTGTGTGTGTGTGTCTGTGTGTGTGTATGTGTGTGTGTGTGTATGTGTGTGTGTATGTGTGTGTGTTTGTATTTGTGCGTGTGTGTGTGTTTGTGTCTGTCTGTCTGTTTTTCAGTCTGTCTCTGTCTGTCTGTCTGTCTGTGTGTCTGTGTACGCTCGAGCGCTTGAGTCCTGGGCGCGACGATCGAGGCAAAAAAAAAAAAGGGGGGAAATACATTCCATCGACTGATGTAATTTGAAGATAACTTTGAAAACTCTCCACCAGGCAGGCAGAGCGTGTTCTACTGACAGACAACGAGATCAAAAGCTGTCCGATTCCATTAGCATTGGCGTGGATTGCTTTTGGTCTGTCTGCCTTTCATCCTTCATACCCCTCCCACTGAAACCGTTGATAGCAAACTACTGGCTTCCAAAATTGGGCAACTGGGTATTTGTTTCATAAGAATATTCTATTAGTGAGTGATAACTTCAATTTTTTTACAGGACAATTGTAGTTTTTAGATATTTTTTTGGTGAAATATGGCACCTGATTTTACCAAGTGAAAGTAAACTGATCTTGATCTTAATGAATCCCCTAGCTGGCATAAAGTGACATGTTTGTTGCCCACATATAGTAGATAATAAAAATGTAATCAAACGTCTATATAGCTCATGTATGTATATATATATATATATATATATTTATATATATATGTGTGTGTGTGTGTGTGTGTGTGTGTGTGTGTGTGTGTGTGTGTGTGTGTGTGTGGTGGGTGGGTGTATTGCAATTTCCAATGCTGAGGCAGCTTGCTCTTAACAGAATGGAATACTTGCATTTAAACGTGAATGTTATAGACTTTCCTGTAAAAATGAGATTTTCCTGGTCTTGTTACGTGAAGTACGCCATACATAGATAGATAGATACTTCCAGTTTCCTTTAAATCTCCCCTCACCTCACCCCATCCTCACCCTTCTTTCAGTTAACCATCCACTTTCATCTCGTGTTATTTCTCCTCACGTCTCTGCCTCAGTAGTTGCCGCTCACAGTAGAGATGAGATTGCAGTCATCGCCGACGTCAAGCCCTGGGCTTGTAGACATTTCCGTGTGGATTTGATCCAGTAGTTACGAGAAAGGCCAGTGAGTGTTGCAACGGATGACCCATCATCGATAAATCATGAATCCTTTTTTGGCTGAACGTCTTGGTTACAGGCCAGAACTGCCACCTGGACTTTTTTTTTTTTTTTTGGTTTCGAGGGTTTTGTTGTTGTTGCTATTGATGTTTGTTTGGTTGTTTGGTTGTTTGGTTGGTTGGTTTATTGTTTTGTTTCTTTGTTTGTTTGTTTCTTTGTATATTTTTTGTTTGTTTTTCAAGAAATAGATAATTAGAATTGAGGAAATCAGAAAAAGAAAATAAGAAAAGGAAACCTATCCATAATGGTTTATACAATATACGAAAGTGTGTATGTATGCACATAATCATTTTAGTATGTATATACATATGACTGTATGCATTTATATCAAGCTTATATTTCACTTTTACTCAAATTTCAGCCTTCATTTTACAGATAGGTGTAGTAGGCTGAGAATAAAGTTTGGTGTTAAACCAATGGTTGTACCTATGTATGCATTGTTTGGTTTCTTATCAAGGTTACTCACTAGTTTATAATTTCAGTTGGGGTTTTGGCCTACTTTTTTCATATATTCTACAATATTAAATATTGGTTAGATAAGCACTTACGGTCGCCACTCCATACAAATGTGAGCAGTAGTTCTCAGGGAGACACGATCAAACAAGTTCAAGACTTTAAATACCTTGGCAGCTACATTGACTCCACAGAACAAGACGTCAACACCAGACTCAGAAATGCCTGGGGCACAATAAATCAACTGAAAAAATCTTGAAATCCAATCTACCAGACAACCTGAAAAGGAACTTCTTCCGAGCAACAATAGAGTCCGTTCTTACATATGGCTCAATCTCTTGGACCCTAACAACGACATTGAAGAAGATTGATGGAGCATACACACTAATGCTGCATGCAGCCCTGAAAAATCCTGGAGAGAACATCCAACTAATAAAGAGTTATGTGGTAAGATCCCACCAATCAGTAAATCAATACGTCAACAAAGACTGCGCTTCGCGGGACACTGCTGGCGTAGCAAAGAAGAAGTGGTTTGGGATGTTCTACTATGGAGACCCAGCCACGGTAAACAAAGACCAGGACGTCCAAAGAAGACCTTCATCGACCAAGTGATCGATGATACGGGCTGTCAGTATGATGAACTACCTATTGCAATGTCTGACAGAGAAGGAAGCAAAAAGCGTGTCATGGATAGCCGAGCAAGCTCGACATGATGATGATGATGAAAGTGTAAATATAAGGTTTCATTCGTGACACTTTTGTGTCTCAGGCCTACAGTGCTTTGATCAATCACAGTGGAAAAAAATGATTAAAAACTGCAATGAAATAGGGCTTTTCAAGTTTTATGCATAAAACTGTCTGAATAGAACTCATCACCATTGCAATTAAATGGATACTTTGGAAACTATTTGAGTTTTTAGCGTTTGTGTAACACCTGTCACGGATGAAACTATGCCCTATAAAGTATGAGCTACTGCCTCTGGAAAAGCCAAATGATTTGTTCACCCTCCATGAATTCATGTCTGCTATTTGATTTGACATTTAAAGCTCAATATCGAGAATTGTTCAGGCTGTGCAAAGGCAAGAAAATTAGTTGCAGTGATTTGAACTAGGAAAGTCACCCCAGACACCTTTTGATCCTGGCTGATATATATATATATTCTCTTTTTTTTTTATTCAGTTTCGTAATTTCTTATATTGGTTGGAAAGTTGACACAAGTGAATTGAACTATAAACAATTCTAGCTATTTGTAAGTGCAACATTTTTCATTTTTACCATCAGCCTATCACTCATGGTTTCATTTGTGACGTCATCAAAGATTAATATAGACATGTTTCCCAATGAAGCCCGATTTTTCAATTCTTTTAATTCAGATAACCCAGGCATCGCTCATTTTTCCTTACTCCTGTTCTAAGTAAGTAATTTATTCATCAGTTTTGGCTCGTATAAACCTATAGGTCATTCACTCTGTTTTCAATTAGTTTATTCTCCAATAAGCCGAGTATTGATTTGTGTTACTTCTGACTCCGTTTTTTTTTTTCTTCGTAAGTTGCACTTCCTACGTGTATGGATGATATTTTTGTAATTCCGCCATGAAGACAGTGATACTCCGTTTCCAGAGTGTGCTTTCTGAAAGTTTTAATGTTTCCAGATACACATCAGAAGTAGCCAGCAGAATTGGCCAAGCTAAAACAGCACTCAAGAAGATGAAAAGCGTTCTTACCAACAAATGCATATCAATTAACATCAGGAAGAGCGTTCTTGGGTGTTATATAAAACCGATACTGTTGTATGCTTGTGCGGCGTGGACCGTCAACACGCAAAGTCAGAACAAAACTGAGGCATCTGAAATGTGGTTTCTAAGAACAATGTTGAGAGTTCCATGGACAGCAAAGAAAGCAAACGAGACAGTCTTGAAGGAGGCAGACACAAGAAGATCATTAACAAAGAAGATTAGGAAAAGACAAGCAATATGAATGGGACATTTTATGAGAAAAGAGAAATTAGAGCACCTGGCCACAACAGAAAAACTGGAGGGAAAGAGAACACCAGGTAGACCCAGAGAGAAAGTATTGGACGGACTTGCAGGGTGGCTGAGGACAGAGATGGTGGAAGATGTGCTTGCAGCGACAGAAGATAGATATAGAGGACCATGATTCCCAACGCCATGCGGCAGGGCACATGATGATGATGATGATGATGATGATGATGATGATGATGATGATGATGATGATTAGCCATGGAAACTGGTATGGTTTACAGGATCTTTAACGTTCATATTTGACGTTCTGCATGCGTATGCTCATGAAGCTGGGTTCGGGCATTAGCAGATCTACAGGTACGCTGACTTGAAAGATTAAAAAGAAATACGGCCCCACTCTTTTTCTACCAGACAGTATAGCAGTTTCGAACCTAGACCTCTGAAGCGAAAGACCATTATCGTAACTAGTCGACTATTGCGCCTGTCTGTTTACTACAATGTACCATCACTCATTTGTTTACTATTTCTGACGCTAAAAATCGAGAACCATGTTACTTTGTCACTACTACTGACTGAAAACCCATGCATCACCTGCGTTAAGTTTTTAAGTTTATGGCAGTTGTGTCAGATGTTGGCCTCTGCACCTTTTGACACCAGTACTCTCCTACCAATGGCTCTGTCTTGACGTTTGTGGACAACTTCTCGAATATGTAGGCCGCTGATGTTGGTTATGTTCTCGATGTATGAGATTGGAGGTGTGCCTTTCTTCCTTTTTATCTC
>CM060309.1:41953924-41958924 GCA_030674185.1 Monoplex corrugatus
CAGATCATATGGCGATAATTTGCTCCTGCTTATATGCTGTTGACCTCTCTCTCTCTCTCTCTCTCTCTCTCTCTCTCTCTCTCTTCTCTCTCTCTCTCTCTCTCTCTCTCTCTCTCTCTCTTCTCTCTCTCTCTCTCTCTCTCTCTCTCTCTCTCTCTTTTTTTCTTTATAATTTATTATTATTATTATTCTCATTATTATTATTATTATTACTATTATTATTATTATTATTATTATTATTATTATCACTATGTGTTTTTTTTTTGGTTTTTTTTAGTGTTCCAATTTTTTTTTTCGGATGCATGTATGCACACCAAGCAGGCGGTAAGTTATTGCACAGTCTGCGTATGTCGTTCTTCGGATTGATACGGCAATGATTTGATCCTGGTAGTATGGTATTGACTTTTTTTCCTTCTTTTTTTTTCTTTTTAGCATTCCGATTTTTTCTCACATGCGCATATGCACCTCGGTTTGCCCACACTACGCATGCAGCATGTTACCGCACAGTCTGCGTACTTCGTCTCCCCCTGGGTGTGCATGCTGGTGTTGGGCGTGCATGCTGGTGTTGGGCGTGCATGCTGGTGTTGGGCGTGCATGCTGGTGTTGGGCGTGCATGCTGGTGTTGGGCGTGCATGCTGGTGTTGGGCGTGCATACTGGTGTTGGGCGTGCATGCTGGTGTTGGGCGTGCATGCTGGTGTTGGGCGTGCATGCTGGTGTTGGGCGTGCATGCTGGTGTTGGGCGTGCATGCTGGGTGTTTTCATATTTCCACAAGCCTGCCAACTTGCCATTGAAATTAATCGAATAACAACATTGCTTTGTTTTGTATGTTTGCCACCCTCCCCCCCCCTTCCTCTCTCTCTCTCTCTCTCTCTCGCTCTCTTTCGCCTTGGCCTCGCTCACCCTCCCACCATGGCATAATGAGATCATCATATCACAAAGTGCTACCGAGATAATTGCCGGTTTTCCCTACAGATCCATGTCTATGATGGGTCTTGGCTTCCTTACCACCTTCCCCATCACTATAGCACTATAGGATGCCAATTAACCCTTTGACTCTCCTACCGCATCCTCCAACTGCAAAAAAAACACAACCTTTTGAATCCCTTACCCTATCCACCAGCTTCCTGCAGGAAGCTGGTGGTTAGGGTGATGGAGTGAAAGGGTTAGGTTTTTGCTTTATTAATATTGTTGTTGACGATGCAGGATGCTGGTGGACAGGCTTCCGAGAGTCAAAGGGTTAAATTAATCGGGAGACAGCGTGCATCATGGGGCCACCATTCACGTCGACTTCGGTTAATAAGCTCTCAGCTTTAATAACAGGTCAAAGGATAGAAGACAGAGACAAACTAACGAAGCCACAAACGTGGCCGGCTTAGTTTAAAGCTGATAAGTCCTCGTACTCTCTTCATTGTGGTGACCAGTGAGATTGTTGTTGAAGACGTGCAGTTTGTCCAATGAGAACGCTCCGAGCAAACTTTTAAAACTATTGAAGAAGGATGACATGAATTGGGGGAAAACAAATTACTCGAGCAGTTTTCGTCCATTTGGTATGAATTTATTTCATGGTCGTGTTGTAGACAAGTTTTTGTAGACAATTTTATTTATTGCAAAAGTTGATGCATGGTGTTTTTTCTATTAGTCTTCGATCATTCTGTAATTTGCGTGCTGACTCCCGAAACCTGTACACCACCAGTATCCTGCACTGTCAACCACGCTAGCAAAGCAAAAACTGAACCCTATGACTCCCTCACTCTCTCCACCAGCTCGCCCTATCCACTATCTTCCTGCTTTGCCATTGGTGAATTGGGCTCGGGAGTCAAAGGGTTAATTCTTTCACTCGGCATCCTATCCAACAGCTTCGTCTTTTGGCTGCTTTCGGAAGCTGGTGAATAAGGTGAGGGATCGGAAGAGTCAGAAAGCTGCAGGAAGCTGATAGATAATCTGAGGGAATGGAAGGACTGAGTCTCTGTTCAGTCTCTTTGTTACTGTAGGGACTGGTATTTAAAAAAATTCTAAATCATTATCTGAATTTAATGTACACATCGTGTGCGACTGATGCCATTGTACCGATTTTAGCTATATTCATGTTCGATATATGTCCATTTTTCCCTTAAGAGAGCATTAAGTCATTCACAGTCGTTCCCTAATGCTGCAACGTGTTTATAGTCTGCACTTTCATCTGTAATTTCGTTGTAATAGGCGTTTGAGATTAAAAACAACAATACGACGACAACAACAACTATCAACAACAACAACAACAACTACTGCTACTACTATTATTACTACTACTACTACAAACCCGTTAGCTAAATATATGTGTTTGTTTTTTCATTTTTAATTAGTAAAATTTCTCTTTTATTTTTCTTTACTGAAATATATATATATAAATGTATCAAATGGGATTTAATGCTACTATCTCTAAATAAAAAAAAAAAGGTTTTCAAGTTTTAAAGAAATCATGAGTTCACTACAAACAGAGCGACCAAGCCCGCTTTAAAACCCCGTGGAAACTTTTTCACATTTCCATACTGACGAAAACAAAACAAGTTGATATGAAGCACTACCTGAAAACAAAAGAGCCAAGAATACAACACAATACAATGCATTTATAATCAACTCACAACACATGCACATCACAGACAGAGAGTTTGCGAGGGGAAAAAAAAGAAAAAGATCGAAAAATGGTATAACACAGTCTTCCTTAGCAACTGTCTGGAGCTGGCATGTTTTATGTCCTAACGCCGGTGCTATCTCGACACATCCAAGATTCCGTTCAATATATTTAACCCTTTCACTCCCGCATCCTATCCACCAACTGCAACAACTTAACCCATTGACTATCTCACCCTATCCACAACTGCAATAACTTCACCCTTTGACTCCCTCACCCTATCCACCAGCTTCCAGCAGGAAGCTGGTGGATGGGGTGAGTGAGTCAAAGGGTTAAGTTTTTGCTTTGCTAGCATGGCTGGCAATGCAAAATGCTGATGGAAAGGGTGCGGGAGTCAAAGTGTTAAGAGAGTTCTTTCCAGACACAGAGAAAAAGAGAGAACTGTGATTTAATGGGCTTGACTTACATTTAAAGAGCTGTAGGTCTACAACTCTTGAATCTGGTGGACACACGCACTGTTCCACAGCACATATATCAGAATCTTTTTTGGCAGTCTGGAAGGACCGTAAAGTTGCAGCTGTCTTCATGCAGGAGTCTTTTATGCTTGTAAAGAAAGATAAAAATCACAGAGTTAAGTGTATTATATTGTAGAACTCATGCTGTAGTTATGAAAAAGGAAGTGTTCATCTATAATGTAACTGTTTTGGTCACAGAGATCAGCCATAGATCCTGTACTCTATATATTACAAACAATAAACAGTTCAGTTATATGAACCAGAAAAAAACACGAAAAAAAAAATCAGAAGGCGTATTTAATACAACAAGACAAGACAGGCGCAAATTTTCGGCCAACTGGCCTTTGTCAGCGTAAATGTAAGATCACAAACAAACACCAAATACAAAATTAGAAGAAAAAGACTGAAACTTCCCTGCTGCTTCGTCCAGTGGGAGAAGATTCTATTTTCGTGTTTTTCAGGTTCCTGCGTGCTTGAACGCGGGCAGTCGCACTTGTTTTGGATTTAATAAACAGTTCAATTATATGAACCAGAAAAAAAAAAAACACGAAAAAAAGAATCAGAACGCGTATTTATACAACCAGACAAGACAGGCGCAAATTTTGGGCCAACTGGATTTTGTGAAGCGTAAGATCACAAACATCAAATAGATTACAAAAATTAGGAGAAAAAGACTGAAACTTCCCTGCTGCTTCGTCCATAGTGAGATAAAGAGGGCAGTGCATGAATGACCACAGAATGTGGGACATCTTTTCAAAATGCTTTGATGATGAGAATGGGGATGATAGTATGATTTTTAGACTGCATGATTAAGCTTATGTTGCTTATATCATCGACATTGGAGAAGAAGATTGATGGAGTATATACAAGAATGCTGCGTGCAGCCCTGAACAAATCCTGGAGAGAACATCCAACTAACAAAGAGTTATATGGTAAGATCCCACCAATCAGTAAATCAATACGTCAGCAAAGACTGCACTTCGCGGGACACTGCTGGCGTAGCAAAGAAGAACTGGTGGGGGATGTTCTACTATGGAGACCCAGCCATGGTAAACAAAGACCAGGACGTCCAAAGAAGACCTTCATCGACCAAGTGATGGATGATACGGGCTGTCAGTATGATGAACTACCTACTGCAATGTCTGACAGAGAAGGATGGAAGAAACGTGTCATGGATAGCCGAGCAAGCTCGACATGATGATGATGATGATGATGTATATATCATAGTGTGGAAATCTAAACAATGCCCTCAATGACGCATGCATGGAATGGATGAGACTAGGTTGTGCGGTGCCAGTCTTCCAGTTAGCCCATAACACCCTAAATTCTCGGTACCAACCGGTCAGAGCAAAAAAATCAAAATCAAACACACACACAGACACACACACACACACACACACACACACACACACACTTTAACTAACAAAAACACACACAGACACACACAGACACACACACACACACGTACACACACAAAGAAACAAGAAAAACACACACAAAGAAACACAGAGAACAAAAAACAAAGAAACACACACAGAGAGAACAAAGAAATACACACAGAGAACACACACACACAGACAGAACAAAGAAACACACACACAAAGGAAAAAACCCAAAGAAACAAAAAAAGAAAGAAACAAGACTCGTAATAATTATCTTGCTGGTAAGGAATCGAATCTACGACCTCCCAGTCGATAGTATGTACCGCCAACCACTCCGTCGCGTTAACTGGTTTGCTACTACAGATTAAGTTAATTATCCTCTCTCTTCTCCTCTTACTTTATTTTCATCTCTGCAGGCGACACCACAGGCTCACCAGTGGTTCCCATGGGTCGGCGGTTATAGCCATGTGATGGATGGACAATGCTCAGT
>CM060309.1:41961424-42011424 GCA_030674185.1 Monoplex corrugatus
ATGCTGGCTGTTAGCTCTTAATTTAGTGTACAAGAACTGTTTGACTAGGGATTATTTCTCTCTCTCTCTCTCTTATAGTATATATTATATATATATAATATATATATATATATATATAATATATATATATATATATATATATGTGTGTGTGTGTGTGTGTGTGTGTGTGTGTGTGTGTGTGTGTGTGTGTGTGTGTGTGTGTGTGTGTGTGTGTGTGTGTGTGTGTGTGTGTGAGTGTATGTATGTATACTTTCGTCGAGGAAAGCATATCATCAAAATATCGCACCACTTTTATACGTGTGTATCATTTTTGTTTACAAATGATAATGGGTTTTTCTCAGATAATTTTAACCAAAAACGTATGTAAACAGCATCAGAACCGCAATGATTTTTTTTTTATTACAGCCAACTAAGCTTTAATCACGCGTATACAAAAGACAACAATGAATAAATGGACAACACTTAGTGGAAAAAAATAGTAGACAACTTCCCTAACGTTTTGTTGAGCAGAAGAAAATGGCAGATATGATTTCATTTTACCAAAGCCCGTGCACTGAGTGTATGCTGCTCATAGGATCACCGTTTTTGTTGTTGTTGTTGTTGATTGTTTGTTGTTGTTTTTTCTATCGTCTCATTCAAAAACTAGTGTCTACACCACAACCCAAGTTTAGGAGATGGAGACGGGAAAGACAATTAATTTATGCCAACTGGTGATCGAATCCAGAGCCTTTGGGAACTTGCTCTTTTTTGGTTTTTGTTGTTTTTTTTCTTGGGAGGGGGGGGGGGGAGAGATGTTTGTTTGTTTTTATGCCTTCTGATTTTTGTCATGTGCGTGTATGCACGTTGTTTTTGCACGCGCTGCACAGGCAATGTGTTGATGCACAGTCTGCATACCCTGTCTTTGGTGGGCATACATGCTAGATCTGGGTGTTTTCGTGTTTCTGGCATAAGCCACCGGACACTGACATGGCTTATGTACTTATATGTGGTGTGCGCGCAGGAGGGCGGGGGGGGGGGGGGAGAGGGTTGGTACTAGCAGGTCTGCAAACATATTGACTTGTGACATTACAAAATCCAATCTCCATACAAAATCCGATCTCCATCTTTTTAATTATCCACTAGGCAGAGGTAGCCAGGCAGGATCGAGCCCATGAACTTCCGATTGGAGGTCTGATGTTTGTCCACTCGACCATTGTATCCCTCATAAAAAAAATCCTACAACTGTTTATCTATAAGAATAGTCTGTGGAGCAGACTGAAAGCTATGTGAATGGCGCGTGCACACACACAACACACACACACCACATATACACACACACACACACACACACATACGCACACACTGAAATCATATCTACCATTTTCTTTTGCTCAACAAAACATTAGGGAAGTCTTCTATTATGTTTTGTTTTGTTTTGTTTTCGTTTTGTTTTTGGTGGGGTGTTTTGTTTTTGTTGTTGTTGTTGTTTCTAGAATCACTTTAGTGAAATAGACATTAAATCAATAAACAACCAACACAAATGCGCATGCACCCATCTTTCAGTCTTAAAAATATTCCACGCGGTTTTTTGTTGTTGTTTTTTGTTTTTTTTGTTTTTGTTTTTGTTTTTAAATCTGGGGTATTCCAGAATGGGTCAAGCATTGTCGTAATTCTAACGCCACTCTGTGAGCTTCGGATTAATTTACCTTTGCAGATAACAATTCCTGACTCAGAAAGTGGTAAGCCTGTTGCTGAATCTGTCCTCGCCATAAACTCTTACGACTAGCGAGCTTTACTTACAGGGACAGAGGAGTGGATACAGTCTTACAAATTCCACATTAACCTAACTGAAAAAAAAAAGTAACCATTTGACTCCCTCACCCTATCCACCAGCTGATGGATAGGGTGAGGGAATCAAAGGGTTAAGTTTTTGCTTCGCTAGCATGGTTGACGACGCTGAATGCTGATGGACAGGGTGCGGGAGTCAAAGGGTTAAACCACTTTACAACTAAAAACATGGCTCCCCCCCCCTCCCCCTCCGCAAGACCTCCAGTCTATTGACCTTATCTGATCAGAGAACATTTCCTATGACCCAGGACACTCATTTTCTTGAAGTAATCGAAAATAAGAATCGGGCACAGACTGGTCCACGATCACTCAGTAAGCTTGGCAGTCTGTGCTCTCGCTCAGGATTACCCTGCAACTGTCTAGCGTAAACAGGATTTACGACCTGGAGACAGTAGGAGTCTCCTGGCACCGAATATGACGCTATAAAACACGGTCTGCAAGATTACGCTCCCTCGCAGAATAACGATGGAAAGGGAGGTAATATTGCTGGCTTGTGCAGGTTTCTCTTTCTCTCTCTCTCTCCTGGAATGACTTGTTTGTGTGCTACTATAAAACCGTTGTGTGGACATTGTGTGGGCTGCGGTGTTTTATGCAGTCTTGAGCGAAATTGTGAAGTTGGTTAGAGCGAAATGCTGGAAACGCAGGGATCGTGGGTTCCACAACCCTTGGGTGGGCCATAGTTTTCTCTTATGTGGGCCGGTGTGTTCTCTTACACTCCATGAATCCATTCTTTTGTATGTGTGTAAATCACGATTTAGTTTAATTGATACATTTCACTTTTACGTCTTTACTGTCATGTGTTTTATTGTTGTAGTATAGCATAGCAAGGACTCGCTAAATCCTTCGACTCCTGCACCCCATCCACCAGCTGCACAAACTTAATAACCCTTTTGACTCTCTCACTCTATTCTCCAGCTTCCTACAGGAATGTATATACATATATATCTATGTATAGCTAGATAGGAAGATAGATAAATAGATAGAGATAGATAGATATAGATAGATGGATGGATAGATAATGTATATATGGAAAGAGAGAGAGACAGAGACACAGAGAGAGAGAGAGAGAGAGAGAGAGAGAGAGAGAGAGAGAGAGAGAGAGAGAGAGAGATGTACACAGATAGATAGATATTTGCTTACTTGTATTCCATCAGGATTCTTGATCACAAGGTTTTGTCTTTCATACAAGATTCATGTCAAAGTCGAACCTGTAGCGAAGCTTATTGTTCTTACCTACCCACTTTCTTCTACTCTGCACTGACCTACATGCTTTTGGGCGATTTTGCTATGGTGGTTTAATGGCTGTAACTTGTGATTGTGCATTTCACAACTTGGTGTAATATATACATATCTGTGTATTTATATTATGTGTGGTATATGTATATATATGTTTATGTACACACACATAAACCTTCTTACTATTGGTGTTTACAGTGAAGATGTAGAGATAATAATAATAATAATTAATAATTACAATATTTATATAGCGCAAAATCTTGATAAAATCAAATCTAAGCGCTGAAGCAGACACACACGCAAGCACGCACGCACGCACGCACGCACACACACACACACACACACACACACACACACACACACACACACACACACACACACACTCGGATGGCTATAAATGGGGAGAAAGAATAAAAGCAATAAAAGCAAGAATAAAAGCAATGGAAAATTATAGAGAGCATAGCATATACAATTATATATTATAACCATGTGATTCCCCTCTGAGCGGAGACAGGCTGCAGAGGGGGGGGGGGGGGGGGGGGGTTGAGTGAGGTTAGGATTTTATGCGGAGGAGAAAAGGTGAGTTTTGAGAGCGGACTTGAAGGAGACAAAAGTAGGTTGCTGACGGACTGAGAGAGGAAGTTTGTTCCAGGAGAGTGGACCAGAAACAGAGAAGGCTCGTGGACCATAGGTATTGAGCTTAGTGCGTGGAAAGCGAAAAGTCAGAGGATCGGAGGCAGAGCGGAGGGTACGTGAGGAAACATAGATCTCAAGTAGGCTTGACAGGTAATCGGGGGCTGCGTTATTGAGGCTTTTGTAGCACATGGTGTCTAGTTTGTACTGTATGCGCTTTGATACAGGGAGCCAGTGAAGTTGTGCCAGGAGAGGAGATATGTGGTCAGCTTTTTTCTTTTTGAGTACAAGGCGTACAGCATTGTTTTGAATGCGCTGTAGGATGTGAATGGTGGAGGCAGGAAGACCAGACAGGAGTGAATTGCAATAGTCAATGCGAGACATTATGAAGGAGAGAACGAGTTTTGCAGTTGTTTCGACAGAGAGATACTTCCTGATCAGCCTTATACGATGGAGATGATAGTAGCAGGATCTGTCAGTTTGAGAAACAAAGTTGTTCATGGAGAGGGTAGAGTCAATGCAGACACCAAGGTTTTTAGCTGAATCAGAAATTGGGACTGATGTGTTACATAATGGGAGAGAAAGAGGAGGCAGCTGAGAAAGTTTCTGACGGGTGCCAATGAGGATAGCTTCTGTCTTGTCGTCATTAAGCTGAAGTTTGTTGAACGTCATCCAGTTCTTAATGTCTGAGTAACACTCAGTGGTGCGAGTCAACAGGCGCTGTATATTATCAGGTGAGTCACTGTCTTGAAGTTGGGTGTCATCAGCATAGAAGTGGTGTTTTATAGAGTGGGAGTTGATGATGGTGGACAGGGGGGAGGTGTAAAGAGTGAAAAGAACAGGGCCAAGGACAGATCCTTGTGGAACACTACAGGTCAGGTATGCAGGTTGAGAGTAAGTGCCATTGATGAGAACGGTTTGTTTTCTGTTTGATAGATATGAAGTGAACCAAGACAGAGCAATGTCAGAGATGCCAAAAGTATGATGAAGTCTAGAAAGGAGAATACCATGATCAATGGTATCAAAGGCTGCAGACAGATCAAGGAGTGTGAGGAGAGACTTTGCCAGTATCAGTTGCAAGGAGGAGATTGTTGAGAATGTGTAGTAGGGCAGTTTCAGATAACAACTTTCTTACAATTTTCCTTTAATCCTTTGACTCCAGCATCCAGTCCACCAGCATCCTGTGTTGTCGACCATGCTAGCAAAGCAAAAACTTAACCCTTTGACTTCCTCACCCTATCCATCAGCTTTCTGCAGGAAGCTGGTGGATAGGGTGAGGGAGTCAAAGGGTCAAGTTTTTGCGGTTAGTGGATATGGCGCGGGAGTCGAAGGTTGAAAGACCACTTTACAACACAGAAAAACATGGCTGGCTATGTCTTGAAATCCACCGTCTGCTGACTTTATCCGATCAATCCGCTCAGTACACCTCGTTTTTTTCAATGAAATCGTAAAACCGGACAAGATATCCATGATGTGTTTTTGGTAGGCAGTACACTCACTTAGGATTTCCTTGGAACTGCCTGGAGTCAGCAGGATTTATGACCTTGATAAAACGAAATCTCCTGGCATTGAACATGTTGTAAACAATGGTTTGCAATATACATTCATCAACTTGCAACAGAAGGGAAAGAATACTGGTCTGAACTGAAAGTTTCTAACTTACTCGCAAGTGTACAATAAAATTTACTGTACATGGCCACTGTGTGAGATTGTTATGGTTTTTTAATTTTTTTTATTTATTTATTTTGTTTGTTTGTTTAAAGCCCAGCTGACTGCGTAGAGCCATATCAGGGCTAAAACCATTTCAAAACATACACAACACTTGAATAGGAAGGAAAAAGGAAAAGAAAATTAAGTAGGCCTACACATACCAATGCATGCAAGAAAAAGGAACAGAAAATAAAGTATACGTATCAATGCATTTGCGCACACAATCTAAAGAAATGCCCTTGGCGTTGACCACTCCGTCCAGTTTATCACACAAGGGATTCAAGAAGCACACCTGTGTGAGATGCGAGACGCAGTGTTGCATACCATGAAATCACTGTACTACTATACGGACATTGGAAATGCAGTGTGGACATTGGAGATGCAGTGTTTTATCCAATTATGAACTAGTTGACCATCTTCTTTCTCTCAATCACTACTTGAGTGCACAGTGGAACAGGAAATTCTGTGAGCAAGTATTGTGTGATGTGGACACACCATGCTGCACACCAATGATTTCAGGAAAAAGGCCAACTAGTCGGTGCCCAATTTCTCTTCGATTTTTTCCAAGATAACAGGTGTCCCTGGTCATTAAATCTTCAGAAAAATAAAATCCAACCGGAGTTCAGCATGTTTGGAAGTGTAGTATGTCCTGAAATGAAAAACCAATATTCTACCTTATCCCCAAGAAGACCTCAAGGACACAACATCTTTGTGTTGTTCAACTACAGAAAGTCCTCCTGGCATGTCAAGGGCTTAAAGGCTTGTGAGACATCAACTGCACCACTGCTGTAATGAGAGCAGAATCAGCATGGGAGAGATTAAAATAAATCAATATAAACATATATACATACATATATATATACGTATATATATATATATATATATATATATATATATATATATATATCATCATAGGCATCCTTCAGTCTCGGAAGACTATGGAGTTGCGCTCTGGGTGTTTATTCTGGTGCAGCGCCGGGTGTGGCTGGCCAGTCCGACGCGGGAATGACAGTCCCTGTGGCAGAAGGCACAGATGAAGTTTGACGCTGGTCTGTCTGCCTGGGCTGCAGCCTTTCTTCTCGTTCTCTTTTCCTCGTGCAGCTGAGCGAGTGTCTCTTCGAACTTGGAGAGACCTTTCTGCACAGTCTGTCTCCAGGCTGACCGTTCGAGGGCTGTTGCTTCCCAGTTGTCTTTGTCGATATTCAAGGCTTTTAGGTCCCTCTTACACACGTCTTTGAATCGCAGCTGTGGTCTGCCTGTGGGACGTTTTCCCTGCACCAGTTCTCCGTAGAGGAGGTCTTTGGGGATCCGTCCGTCGTCCATGCGCACGGCATGGCCAAGCCAGCGCATGCGTCTGTTTCAGCATTTATATATATATATATATATATATATATATATATGTGTGTGTGTGTGTGTAGATATAGATATACATATATATATATATATACACAATTATACATAAACAAATTGTATGTGTATATATGTGTGTGTAAAGAGCGAGGAAGGGGAGCGCACTAAATACAGATTTCCTTTTAAACACAGCGAGACAAAATACCGAGGGAGAGAATCTGATTGGCAATTTATCAATTTGTGTATGACTGGATATAAAAATACAGTTTATAATTCATTTGACTGTAATAATCATATTGAGGGTATGGGCTTTGGCCTCAACAGCACTGAAATGAACGGTTATGTTTAGGCTACCTAGCATGACTGTAGCATTTGGATGTTCATAAACTTACCAGGGGGTACAATTCATGTGTGCATAAATATTACACTGTTTGTTGGGAAGCCAACTTATATGCAGTCTTGATTTTTATGGATGCATTTTTTTTTTTTTTATTATAGGAAAATCATATTCTTTCAGACGTAAATCTTTTTCTCACAAACAATTCACACATAAACATGGACACACTTGTTTCTTTCAAAGAACTTTTTTATTGTCATCAAATCTATAACAGATAAAAATGTAAGAACAGTTGGCATTACAGCGACATAGATTAGGTTTAAAGATTTTATGAGACAATTCACAAGAACCACCGAGTACCAGCTATTGAGAATGCAACATATGTCCTTTGCATATTTAAGTACAAATGAGAATGGTCCGCCGAAAATGCTCGTATACAAAATCTATTGAGATAAGAAAACAATCAGGCTCAATTTTAAAAATCTGAAAATCAGTCGCATTTAAAATTCAGTTTTCATACAAAAGAATACAGATCCCGATTCTGAAAACAAAATAATTAAAAAAAGAAAACATAATTCATTGATAAAATAACAAAGCAGAACGATAATCTGGAAACTGTTATTTTAGTTTAAAGCCCAGCCGACTGCATAGAGCGATATCAGGGCTATTACTGAGTGACAAGAACATTCTGTTACTAAACCTTAACAAAACAACACAGTAACCTGAAAACTACTGGGTGACATGAAAACACTAGTTAAACAAAAGACAGTATTTCATTAAGATTTATTCCAACATCTGACATCACATAATAGTTCCCCCTTGTACCTTCGGCACAGAAAATACTGACCCATGACATACAATGTCAACACTGTAATTTTCCTTTCCAGGTCAGCACTGTAACCTTTGAAATACCAACAATCCAACTTAAGTTGTGAACCTTTGAACCACACACCCATACATGACTACACACACACACACACATGTACTGACACAACACACACACACATGCATGCATACATGACTACACACACACACACTTACATGACTACAGTGCAAAAGCCTGATCTTAAATTCTAATTTAATTCTTTACAAAATACCACCGATTGGTTTCACAACCTCAGAAGTCAGTTAACAGGCAATCCATTCAAGCAACAATGTGTTTCAAGGAAAAAAAAATGCCGGTGTCCAGGGGCAGAGCCCCTGAAGCATTTTAGTCTAGTAAATGGAAATTTAACCCCATCTGGTGAAATATAAATCAAGTATTTTAATAAAAGAAAAAAGGGCACAAGCATTGTTAACAATGAACAAAAAATGCAAATACTTCCCTTTCGCGGATATCCGCAAACATTTGGATTGCCTGGTTAAACAATACTGTCCAATGTCTGACTGGCCAAATAAATCATGTTTAACTTTAAATCAACTATTTTCATCTGACTGGGTACTGGGGCTCTTACAAGTAGGTCTTTACATATTACTTCCCTTTCAGACCATTGGGCCTGAAGAAGTCGGTCTTTTACATTATTTTCTTTACCAATGAAATCAATCACCTCACTTTGTCTTTACATTTTTACTTCTCTTTCAGACCATTGGGCCTGAGGAAGTCGGTCTCTTACATTATTTTCTTTACCAATGAAATCAATCTCTTTATTTTGTCTTTACATTTTTACTTCCCTTTCAGACCATCAGGCCTGAAGAAGCCTGTCTTTTACATTATTTTCTTTACTAATGAAATCAATCTCATTTTGTCTTTACACTATTATTTCTTTCAGACCGCTTGGCCTTAGACGACGGTCTTTTACATTATTTTCTTTACCAATGAAATTTTCACATTTTTACTTTCAAACCTTTTAAAAGCCTTACCTTATTCTTACCAATGCAAAATCTGTATCATTTCAACCCCACCTCACCTATACTCTAAAGTACACCACTGGAAGCTGGAGGGAGTGAAAAGGTTAAGTTTTTGCTTTGGTGTCATGGCTCACGTGGGATACTAATGGACAGAGTGAGTCAAAGGACTAAAGAGTGAAAAACAACCCAACAATCACCAAACAAAAACGCTGAATCCTAACCAACTGAAGATAGGAGTATGCAGGTTCTATAGCAACAAAACCGTTGCACAGCGTAGGCCACAGAAATAAAATAATGTCTGTACACACATGAGTCAACATGATTCATGTGCAATACAGATATAAATTTATACATAAATGAAATAAAATGATTTATTATTTTTTTGCAATAAAAATATGAAGAAAAAGACAACAGGTGATGACAGGGAACCAGAACAATTTTCTTTTTGAAAGTACAAAACCTAATCAAGATCTTTATTTCAAAATTTCAAGCAGCTTTCAACAACCCTACAATGTGTTCGAAAAGGCTCTATTATCATTTTAACATGATCACTCATCACATTTTGACACTCATTCCAGCGGTTGTTTTTCGCACATTATCAAAATCCGTTCTAAAAAACTTTTTAAAAAAACACAAAAAACCCATTTCATCACTTGGTTATTTCTGCATAAGCAATGCTGTAACAAGCAACAAAACATCCCAGAGATCAGCAACAATGGGGTCTGATCTTACAAATGTTTCACTATTTTCTACAAGGTGAAGTACGATATGCTTCTGAAACAGAATCAAAATTTCAATCATAGAATATAACCCAACAATTCTTTATTTCATTCGTAGCATTTCCTTTCAGAAGATTTTAAGCACAATTCTATTTCAATGTTTACAAATTCATTTCAATTCATTAAAAAAAAAAGTACTTACATAATAATTTAATGAAATCTACACTTAATTTTATGTGAAAAGTGTTCTGAGAATTGTTTCTCTAACTTTCTAAAGCACCAAATCATACAGCGAAAGCTAAAAAAAACAGAATACAATAAAAGCATTTCATAGACATGTATCTTTGCTTATAAGTATCACATGTTTTAAACTGTTTATTTCATTATGTTTCTGATAGTGATGAAACATTAAGGTTGAATACTTTTAAAGCCGATTTACAGGCTGAAAACCAGTATCATTTATCTAAATACCTGTTTAGGTTATACTTACCATGTTAGACTGAATGCATAACGGTGGCCACTATGCCCTTTTTAATTACAATATTTCATGAATGAGGTTTACCAGTTTTCTTTGTTTCAAGTGTTCTTAAACGCCTGACCCTTTGATTCCCGCACCCTGTCCACCAGCATCCTGCATTGTCAACCATGATAGCAAAAACTAAACCCTTTGATTCCTTCACTCTATCCACCCACCAGCTTCCTGCAGGAAGCAGGTGGATAGGGTGAGGGAGTCAAAGGGTTACGTTTTTGCTGTTGGTGGATACGGTGCAGGAGTCAAAGGGTTAATACATTTCTGTCCACAATGGACAATGTGTTAGTTGCATGTAATTCTGCCTGTTGACCGCAACCAACAAACTGCTGGTTATGACTACCCCTTCTGATTTTGGCTGTTCCAAGCATAATGGAAGATGGTCGGACTCCGACACAGAACAGTTTCAGGGGAAAATTACAAACTACCCTCTGAACTTCTTGTATA
Organism: Monoplex corrugatus; assembly: GCA_030674185.1. Lineage (NCBI taxonomy): Eukaryota > Metazoa > Mollusca > Gastropoda > Littorinimorpha > Ranellidae > Monoplex > Monoplex corrugatus. The sequence goes on from CM060309.1 coordinate 41,972,061, forward strand.
TGCAACACTCTTTTGCTCATTAGAAATTGTGGTAAAAAGAAGTTTTTACACCGTTCACAAGTACTTGATGAAGTTTTCATGGAAGAACTTGGCACTTCAAAACAATTGCACACAGAACAAAGCTGATTCTGAAAAAAGTTAATTATTTAATTTTATGTACTATGCTTTCTGAAAAAGCCTGAACTAGCAAGTAAAAAAGCAAACAATAAAACATAATAAAACAAAACAGCATTCAAATATTTAGTATTGAAGCTTACCATAACACCCAAGGTCAATGAACACATTACGTGTTTGTATTTATTTGTTTTGTTACAGTGGACAAAAGATAAAAATTCCTGTCCGGTCCGGTCCATGATTCAAACCCATGTTTTTTACATCCTTGGTACCTGCTCTAACCACCAGTCCACACACTCCTCTGCAGATTTTTTAAATTTTTATTTTACATTCCCATCACAACAACAGAACAGAAATATACCATAGGACAAAGTTTGTGCGAATTGTAAAAGTACAACTGTACAAGTAATATACACAAATAATACCAGCTTGTTGTGGAGAGAGCGAGTGTATTAGAAATTGTTTTGACTGCTTGTGACAACTCCAAGGGTGCAACTCAGAAAAACTGAAAAAATTGAAATGGGTCCAGGGGCCGGCAGCATCCCATATTGGGGGTGTGGGGCTGTGTGCCCTCCAGACGCTGAAACTTTTTAAAAAAACGGATTTTCCGTTTCTGACTCTTTTGAAAAAACGGATTCCGTTGTCAAACGGAAAAAGTTGCACCCATGCAACTGCCCTTGTCAGTCACTTACTAAGTTATTCCCTGAAGCAGTTGGCGACTGCTCTTCAGACACTTGCTATCTTCACTTGTGTACTGGAAAGCAGATTTGTCCTCTTTCAATTCTTGACTTGTCTTTCAATTCTATGTACAGAACCTGACTGGAAAATGACTTCCTCCCTGACTAAAGGGAATTGTTCATAAAATATGGTGTGCGTATTTATTTACTGTTCAACTTATGGTTAACAACAAAAAGTGGTTGTTTTTGAGCAAGTCTTTGATAATTTACACCGGATGAAAAATGACTTTTAGGTGAATCAAGTACAGTAGGCAAATATTTTCCCTACAACCCCAAGATTGTGAGGAGTAATGTAGTACAAACTTCATTTCATTTTCCCAGGGCCACTGTTATGAGGGATGTGTCCACCTCCTCTCTCTTGATACTTTTATCTTCCCCAACCCTGAACAGGGTCGAGAACCCATTCATAGCCAGGTGAACTGTATATTACAAATGCAAAGTTTTTCTTGAGCCAAACTTGAACCTATGCAGTCAGACTGGAAAGCATGAGCTTTTTTGCCAACCACGCCTCTCAGACTGGAAGGGAAGGGAAGGCGAGGGGGAGGGAGGGTCTATCTCTTTGTCAGCTAGGCGACTTGCATTTTCGTACTGTAGATACTCACACTCTGACAGCAACCACATTCAAATGCAAAAGATATGATAAAATGACATGTACCCTTGTGCATTACTAAGTTGTTGTGCGTTATTCATCAGATTCACAGGAGGCTATGCTGGACAATCAAACAAGCCGACAACTTAAGGAAAAAAAACTACATGAATTCATGGTTCAAGCCAAAATCAACAACACACATACTCCAAAAGATGTATTGTTTAACAACAAATAACAAACAAAAAATTCACACAAATCATACCATGTATATTTACAAAAGAAAAATGACAACTTTGTCATAGTGAATGTAACGAACAATGGCAAACTTACGAACAAATGACAATTATGACAAACTTAAGAACAAGTGACAAATTACAATCAATAGCGAATGTAACAACTGACAAATGTCATCCTGAGCTTGCAAAGTCAATCACAAAATAGTATAGCAAAATGTTTCCATATCTGACTTACAGCAATATTCAATTCTTACACAGCAGTGTTATGATAGGTGAAGTACTATGCGGGCATGCACATTAGAGGTGTAGAATATGACGGCTTTCTTAACAAAACTCAATGATCATATTTTGCGAAGAAAGATCATGGGCTTTGGGGCAAAATCCAAAAAAATATTGTAGACTGGAAAGAAGAAAGACAGCCAGAAAAGTATGCACGCATGTGTGTGTGTGCATGCATGTATGCTTGCCTATATACTATGTAAGCATGCACCACAATTGTACAAGAGTGAGCAAGAGAGAGAAAGAGAATGCATGCATGCATATAAGTGTGCATGGAAATAGAGGATTCCACAGGCTGTAGAGAATAATAAATCTCCCCATGTAAACATACATAGATATCAACGGTAACCACAGAAAAAAAGGAGTAACTAAATTTGTGGAGGAAAGAAGCCAAGGAAACCTAGAAAGAGACATTCTGAGGATTGCATCCATAAAACTGCCTACACACTTGCAGTCATCCAATGAACCCCTCACATACGTAACTGTTGCAGCATCAAATACTTGCATAACCAAAACAAAATGGGGGTCAAGGTGGGGGGGGGGGGGGGGGGGGGGAGGCAGCATACATAATGTAATTCAGTCACTTTCTAATTCAGTCACTTATCAACTTTCTACCTCATATTTTGTTTACAAGTAAAAGCAACAGCATTCTCACATTAAAACTGACATCTACGAGGTATTCAATACACAAACTCTCAGGCACTTTCTAATAGCTACAGCAGCACTCTTCACTACCAAAATTCATCATTCGATCACCACCGGCAATACAGACGTGGACAACTCCGTTCCCTGAACTGGCCAAATTGACTGAGGGGCAATCGTTGATATGGGTTTAATCTCGGCCAGCCTCGTAGCCAGGGTAGAAGTGGTTCAGCACTTTGGACAGAGGGGTGTTCACCGGAAGCGACAGGTTTTGGGGCACCTCCTTGCGACATGCCGGACAGGAGTAGACTTCAGCTTTAAACGACCGTTTAATGCATGGCTGGAAAAAAAAAGTGGGGGCGTTCTTCAGTTTACCAACAAAGAAATTCAGTTCTGAATGGAATTTTTACGCACCAATCAAAAGGAAAACATTACTAAAACTGAATGACAAGCTATTAAGAAAATGGATTAAACTTGAAGCACATAAAATGATTGGATGTCATAATATACATTCAATATTTTGTCTTTTAACTCAATGACGCCGTGCTGCTTCCGAGGAATCGACGGTCTGTGACATCATAAACGATGTGCCACTTCCAGGGAAGCAGCGGATGTTATTAATTTTTCACCGTGTGAATCGGCCTTGCTATTCAAGGGAAATCAACCAGTCATCAAGTTGATACCTTCCACTACACAGTTCCTTCCCTTAGACTGTCTGCCAACACTTTTCTTTGAATCAGGCTTGTTTTCGCCGTACCGTAAGCGACTGTGACTGATAATCTTTTTTATTTTGTGGCATAAGTGACTGTGAAAAGGATCAAACTGACTGAAATTTTGCTGTTCAAAGCTTCTCCTGCCATCATTTGACCCAAAAAGACACTAAAGTTAGTAAAATATTTGACAATGAACTGATTTTATAATGTTGCATGCGTGTAAATATGCCTTCAGAATTTTTTTATTTTTTGCATTTACATGGCAATTTGACCTGACATTTTGGAAATTTTACCTGCATTATTCATACAAGTTGGTTCATTTTTAAAAAGTAGACATAATGAGCTTTTTAAAAATGTATAACTTTGTCTTTATTGCAAATAGAAGGGGCTCAGAATTCTTGTAAAACTGCTAAAAATATGTGTGTCACAGGAAATTTCCTGAGTCCATTTAGCCATGCCTTCATTGAGTTAACCAACACTTAACCCTCTGCCTACCGGATCGACCGCGAGATTTCCGTTTTCTGAATACCGGATCGACCAAGATCGACCGCCGAATACTAGGTCAGCGACTTTCACTTTCACTATCGCATATCCCAGAATGCAATCGCGATATAAGCATCTTCCGGTAGGGCCGTTTCCGGACGACATTTTGTGCTTTGTTGCAAGAAGTTTGGTTGAGTAGTTTTGCTGCTGTGATTTTTCAAAGTTCAGCCTTTTTTTCGCGAAAACTTTCTGCAAAAATGGCGGATCAAGAAACCATGCAACTTCTGGAATCCATTTTTGGATATGTTAGTGATGAAGAGGTGTTTTTGAAGGCTTCAATCTTGAAGAAATTTCAAAACAAGATGAGTCCGACGTCGATGTTGACCTAGTTATCAACAGTGATCGTCTGCTCATTGATTTGGAGTCCGAAATCGATAGTGAATCGGGTGATAATGACGGTGATATCGATTTGCCTATCGCTGCTGGGCCCAGCGCCAAAAAAAGGAAAATTCGGAAAACAAAGGCTGCTAAGAGATTCAGTTATTGTTCACTGGAGTGATAGACTACATGAGGTGAGGCCCAAAAAAACTTTTGCTGGTTTTGACAGCCAGGAAACTGAATCAGACGATGACCAAATTTTGCGGTCAGTTGGCGTATCCCATGATTTGCCTGTGGGTGCGTCACCTTTTGGATTTTTTTAGTCTTTTGATACCAGACGAATTTTGGCAAATGTTGAGCACAGAAACAAATTTATATGCTGCACAAAGGCAAGCAGAAAAAGGTGTAGATAAACTCTGGCAGCCTACCACACCTGATGAAATGAAATTATTCATCTATGTTCAGTTTATGTTTGGGATCATTCGCGTACCAGAAATCATGCAACTACTGGTCCACAGATCCTTTATGTATTGCTCAGGTTGCTGATGTCATTAGTAGAAATAGATATATAATAAATTAAATCAGTATTTTCATTTAAATGACAGCAGTAAAGCTATTCCCAAGGGTCAGCCTGGCTAGACCCCTTGCACAAGGTGCGTCCTCACTGGAGGTTCTGCGCGCCCTGCGTAACAGCAACTCCGTTCGCCAGAAATCTGCTCCCCAGTCTGTGGCACAGGCAGGTGTCACAGCATCAGACCCTCTCTCCCATGGACCTGTCCATCTTCCAGGCCTAATAAAGAATTGCCTGGTTTGCCAGAAGGCGAAGAGGAAGACGGACAAGGGATATAGCATCACCACAGTGTGGGGATGTGTAATTTGTTCTGTTCATTTGTGTAAAGGCACATGTTTTGCTGAGTTTCATCAGCACCTGAAATCTACCTGTCACTAGTGTCAGCAATTATATGTTCATTTTGTTGTTTTTTTCCCCTCAGTAGTTAGTAGACAAATCTTCTGTATGTGACGCTTTTAGTTTCACAACACTGTTGAAGTTTGGGGTTTTTTTCTTCACCACAAAAGTTAACTATTCAGTGTGGAGAAAACACAGAATGACTTTATTTTGTTCCTGAAGGTTTCAGTACTATGTCTGGACATGGAAAATCACTATTTGCTCCTAATCCATGACATTCTGTGGTTCCAGTGAATTCAGGAAATATTCTTACAGCGCCAAGAACTCTGACGTAAAAATTAGTCTGATCGTTTTTTTTTTTTCTTCATATACTAGTTCACTACATATGAAAAAAAATGGCTGTTTTGGATGAAGTGATGTCTTTGGCATTTTTTCATCAAATTTATGTAATTGGTGAGTAAAAATTAAATTTTTTATTGAGGTTTATTTGTGGTGGGTGTGCATGTGTTGCAGAGTTACTTCCCTTGCCATGGTATTCTCATAGGCATATAGCACAAAGTCATGTGGTAGGCAAAGGGTTAATGTGAGCGAGATCAACAGTTTTATGTACGGAATGATTGACTCGTGAAACATCCAATGAGCCATATATACATTACATACCAATTTAACACTGAAAAACTGTCCTTTATGTTTATCCATTTACATATTTAACAGAAAGAAGATATGACTCACTTTCAGAGGAAATCATCCAAGAACAGATGACTTCTCTGAGAAAAGAGAGAATATTGGGGATTAAGAGGAGGGTGAGGGAGAAGTTTGACCCTCTAACTCTCACACCCTTTTCTACTAGCACCCAGCATCATCAACCATGCTAGCAAAAGCAAAAACTTAACCCACTGATTCCCATACCCTATCCACCAACTTACTTCAGGAATCTGGTGGATTGGGTGAGGCAATCAAAGGGTTTAAAGTTTTTGCTTTTGGTGGGTAGGGTGTAGGAGTCGAGGGGTTAATTTTGTTCAGTTTTACCAACCTGGCAAAAATTGTGTGAGCATTCTAGGGTGACAGGCTTGTAGAGAATTTCCTGGCAGCAGATGCACATAAATCCTTCTTCCAGGTGTTGCAAGAATTTCTGTAAAATCAAAAGCACATAATACCATCTTCCTTCCAACTCTGGTATTTTTACACTCTGATAGTTTACTGGCATTAAAAAGATCTTCAACATTATCCACTAATTGGTTGCCATTTCTCAAGGTACGTAAAATATCCTTCAGATGTCTGTCATCTGCAATTTTTGTCCCTCTTTAGAGCTATATAACTTTTCATCTCTTCAACAACATTGTCTTGCCCCTTTCTCTTCTTCCCTACACTCTCCACTGCGTACATGTACGAGTTATGTGAGAAAATGTCTTGCGTATGCTTCGCCTCAGTGTATGTGCATTCGCCTGTGTGTATCCCAGTGTAATTATACGTGTACAGGTGCATGTCTGCATATATAGCTGTGCATGTGTACAGGTGCATGTCTGCATATATAGCTGTGTATACGTATGTGTGTCTATGTCTGTATCTGAGAGTGTGTTTATGTGAAGCATGTTCTTGTATGTGTATGCCTACAACTTTTTCCCGGATGAGATGATACTGTAGTTTTCTTTTGTTCTAACTTGTCCTTATCACTTCCACGACAGGAAGCATCAAAAAGTGTTTCACCTAAGCAAGTGCTAAGAGGAGAAACAGATCACAGATTTGCCAGGAAGGTACAAAACTTGCTCCAGTTCTCCCCTCGCAAAATTAGAAGTTACCTCCCTTGCTAGCCTACTTTCACCATTTTTGAAAAAAAAAAGGACAAAGAGCATGTCACGATACAAAAGGAAATTTTGACTTAAAACAGGATCACATTTAACATGATTTGTACACATCTTTTCTTATGATACATAAGATATGATGCATGTTTTGTCAATTCATGAAAAAATACTGACTAAACAAATCAATGGAAACAAACAACCTCCACTCACCTGTTTGCCTTCAGAGACGTGCTCCAGAGCCTCATCCCACAATTTCTGATTGACACTGTCCTCCTTGATCAGCTTCATTATGCTTTTGTCCACAACGAAACCCACCTTCTTTGCTTTCTTTTTCTCTTCCTTATCAGATTGTGGTGCTAAAAACAAAAGCAATGTAAAATCTCATCTATGCCAAACACAAAATTACAAGAATTGTTTATTGTTATTGCCGTTTAAAGCCCAACGTACTGTGTAGAGCCATTATCAGGGGAAAAAAAGAAAAGAAAAAAACAAAATAGCTGTTTAAAAACATACATAATATTTCAACAGGAAAAAAAAACAAAATAAAAATCAAAAATCAAATACATATATCAATGCATTCAAGCACATAATCTAAGGAGATGCCCCTGGCACTGACCACTCCATCTAATTTCTCACACAGAGGATTTAAAAAACACACCTGAATACAAACTGAAATATAAGAACTCTAAAATATATAATAAGAATGGGCCTAAATTACCTAAAATTGCTTTCCTAGAGCCAAAAATGAACTTAATACAAGTACTCAATTATCAATCTTAAGAGATAGTATGTAAGACTTTACTGACACATACAGGTGAATAGACCAGCACGGCAGAAAAGATGGGAAGAATTGAGAGAAAACAAAAGAACACGGCAGAAACAAAGAGTGAAATGGACAACTCCTACCCAACCGTGCAATGTCAAGTCTCTACTGGACCACATACCTGCCTCAAATTTGGTGAGTAATTCATGATAAAACAGAAATGAAAAAAACAATAGCACTTTTTCAAATTGTTGTGAACTAACTTTTTAAGACTTCAATATGAAATTTTAAGCAAAAGAATACATGCTATGATGAATCTTTTAAGCTTAACCTGGATAAACGCTGAAAATAAGAAAAGCTGTGATACAGAAAAGATTTGATCATGAAATTGTCAATCATAATAGCATCATGAAAACTGTCATAGATTCTTGGCCTACATAACCTGATCTCGTGGTGACCTGTTTCAATTTTCTCTACCACTTCCATTCCTGAAGTCTGCTAACTCCACTGATGTATCCAGCAGCATGTGGCCTTTACTGGCACCAAGACTTTGGCTTAATGAACTTCAAAGTTCATATTGTAGTGTGGAGTTTAGTGAGACAGTGCATAAGTTTCAACAGCAAAGCAAAATGAATAATGAGAAATAAAAACACATTCCAGTTTGAGTGTATAATGCACTCTTCAGCAACTGTATAGTTAACACTGGCAATCAACATGTTGAAAACCAACAGAACAAACTGTTTCAATAATACTGAAATAATATTCAGTTATACTCTGCTTTCTGCTTACAATTAAGCCTTTCACTTCCAACCATGGAAGTAGCCGCGGTATAGGGGTCACTGTACTGTAAATTATCCCCCTTGTCCTGGAGTTATCTGTGCTTGGATTGACAGAAAAACATCTGCAATAAATAGCCAGTTCATTTTCCTTCAAGAAAATATAGTTTATTAGATATTAGGTAATTCAATTATTTTTTATTATTTTTTCTCTAATGTAACCCATTTTTTTGCAAAAAAAGTTCTGGAAGTGAAGGGGTTAAGTTATACTTTGCTTTTTGCTTACAATCGTGTTTCTTAGGAATGGGGCTCTTCCGCTGATTTATACAAGTTTGATTTTGAATCGTTAAACTATAATTAACTTAGCTATTTTGGCAATGGCCATAAACTTACAGCCTGCCTTCCGCTTTCGACCACGCTTCTTCGGGGTGGTATCTTCTTCAGAGTCATCAGAGTTTGATGATGCCTTTGCTCCTGCAGCTTTCTCTTTCTCTGCCTGACTCTCCAGGTAGCCCTCTGGGTACTGCACAACACAGTCCAGCACACTTTCTGAGAGAAGTTAATACAGACTAAAATGCTGTTCTATGAACTGCCTACACCTGATGTTAAATAAATAAACAAGTACATTAAAAAAGGAACATGCTATAAAAATTATTCAGTACTCAGTATTTGTGAAATAGTAACTAAAAAGCTGAGTCAAGACAACACAATCATATGCTGTCAATACTCGCCTAAAACCAGACTGAAGACCCAAAACACCCATCTGTGAATGGCTGAAAAATCTTCGTTGCAATTTTTTTTTCTTTCAAAAACATGCGAACACTTCTCTTTTGAACATAATGTTTTTGGACACAAGAAGTTGATCCTAAAACTGTTTTCACTGCTGGAAACTTTCTGGTAAACATTTTAAGCTGACAACAGTCATGCACATATGCTCAATTTACATGTTTCCATAAAGTAATATTAATTTCAAGAAAAGAAAAGAAAAGAAAAGCAAAGAATAGAACAGAAAAAAGAAAATTCTAAACAAACAAAAACACACCCACACAGTTGAAACAAAAACAAAACAACCAGCAAAACAGAAAGAATGCATGAACAAAAAAGACAGAGAAAGAAAGGAATCATCACACACACAGACCTGCATGGTCAGCCCCAGCTGTTCACAGCGTTTCTTTCCTTCTTTGGTCCATGGGGCTGGAGCCTTGTCATCACGACGCAACAAGTAGCGCCAAACCAAGAACCCCGATTTGCCTTTCTCTGCCCAGTACTTGACAATCTGTTGAAGAACACCAGTACTTTTGCTATTCCTTCTGTATTTGACAATCTTTTCATTAACACCATTGTTCTGCTATTTTCTTTTCCCCCCCAGTTTTTTATAATCTGTCCACAACCGCAATTTCTCTAAAAACTCGACAGTCTGTTCCCTTTCACCAAATGTTTTGCTATTTCTCTGTATATTTGACAATATGTTTACAAAGATCAATTGCCTCTCTGTACCTGACAATTTCTCTCTGTACTTGACAATGTGTTCACAAAAACCAATTTCTTTATGTACTTGACAATGTGTTTACAAACACCAATTTCACTAAGTGCCTGACAATCTGTTCATAAACACCAGTATCTCTCAGTATTTGACAACCAGTATTCTCAGTATTTGACAATCTGTTTACAAATACCAAGTGCTTTGCTATTTCTCTCTGTATTTGACAAACTGTTCACAATACTAATATCTTGACATTATATTTATAAACACCAATTTCTCTCTGTACTTCACAATATGTTTTCAAACACCAAGTGCTTTGCAATTTCTCAACTCACATAAATACTCGACAAGTAGCTGACATACATAAAGTGCTTTGAAATTTCTCAAAACACAAATACTTGACAAGATGTTCACAAATGTCCCAAATCTAAATTAATTCACAAGCACCCAAAACTTCATAAATTACACAAACATCAAGCACTTGTCAGTCTATGCTTAAGTATCCAGCACAAAATCAAATGCACAATAGACATGAATGCAGTTCTCAGGGCATTTCAAATACAGATGAAGCTTCCTCCATATTAATCAAACCTGCATTGCAGTACAAATTGCGTTTTATTTTCAAATGTTAAACCACAGCAATCATGTATATGCTTGAGCGCATATGCACACAGGTATGTATAGTGAAAAGACGTTAAACCAAGGAACGAACGATACATATATATATATACAAATAACCCGTGAAATGTATCTCAAAAGACCTGATAAAATCACCACAGATATATCAATATCATATAGGTATAATCTACTCCTCAAACAGTAAGCTTCAATGAGCTGACAAATCTAAAACAGACACTTTTTTATCTCTGCACTCTCTAACAGTTTGTGCAAGCACACACCATATACCACCTTCTCAGACACCACATACTCACCAGATATCACACCCTATTCACATACACACCTTATATATACCATCGTATCTGTTGCCCTCCTCTGGTGCATATTTGGAGTGTTTACGACCTTTACAGTTGCGAACAACTCTCACAGGTTTCCCCCCTTGCCAGTTGGAGGCCTCTGCTCCCGATTTACTGTTGATGGCCACGTTGCAGTTCTTGGCGAGAGCTCTAGGTGTGACGCGAGATAAAACTTGGTTATTTTACAATTCTGATGAACGACCATTATGCTAATGAAATAGTGCATACCCTATATGACAAAGCTGAATTTGTATATCTGACAAACACAAGAAAATCTTAATTAAAAGTATGCATATGAATAATGCAGAACAAGTCTTATCTAGTACAAGTTTAAAAAACAAAGAAATCTCAACTGTGCGCATGCACAATGTAGATCAAGTCAGTTTCTTACAGGGAAAAAAACCCCTATCAAATCATATCAATAACAACAAAAGTAAACCAAACACTAGGAAACAGCATTGTACAAATTCCCATTTTAAAGACAAAAAACCCTGAAAAGTGAAATAGTATGCAAGCAGCTTAACCTTTAGCACGCTGTAGGCGCACTGTGTCACCAAACGGATCATTTCCCCTGCATCTGCAGGCGCACTGTGTTGTCGAGCAAAGGGTGTTCAAAATTCCCAGTTCATAAACACTATATCCATTACTTATCATAGTAACTGCTACTTTCAATTCAAAACAAGGCTAAACTCTGCTCTTCCGCCCGCCATTTGCATTTCCTTCAAGTCAACACGTGGTATTGAATTTTTGAAGTGTGAATATCGATTTAAAAAAATTGTATGAATTCTTCTACGATTCGGACTCTGAAAATGAGTTTGAAGACTTCACACAATCTGAAAGCGACGGCGAAGTGATGGTAGCTGATGTTGGTGACAATGATAGTGTGTTTCAAGCGAAAGTGTCGGCGATGTTCCAAGCCAGAATGAACATTCATGGCTGACCGATTTCACCGAAACTTCTGGTCCCAAGGAGATACCTGATGGCATTTCTGAGGGAAAACTTTTTCGTTTGTTTATGACAGATGAAATCATCAATTTGTTTGTGACAGAAACGAATCGATATGCCAGTCAGGTGAAGGAGGAGAGAGGAGAAACAGAACTCCACTCACAGTGAATAAAACAGTCGGCACATTTGCGTTTTTTTCTTCTTCTTTTTTCAATGTCAAAACATGCATGCAGGACATAATGCATTATATGCAAACATTCCTCATCCATTATTTTATTAGTATACAAAAAAATCAAGTCTCTGCATACAATAGAATTCCACTCACAGTGAATAAAACTGAGTCAGCATGTTTGCATTTTTTTGTTTTTGTTTTCAATGTCAAAACATGCATGCAGAACATAATGCATTATATGAAAACATTCCTCATCCATTAGTTTATTAGTATACAAAAAATCAAGTCTCTGCATACAATACAGCAAAGTTATAACAATTCTAAACGAGTAGGTGCTCAAGTTTTTTGCTCCCAGAGAAAGAATGCTGGGACAGAGAAAAGAAGTCATGGAAAAATGTAGCGTGCTAAAGGTTAAACAGTAGAGAAAATCCGTTAAAAAATCACTTACTTATTCATTCTAGTCAATTTCTGGTCACAAGACTGTTCAGCCGTGCGTTTATTTCCGGAGAGATCACGGCCACCACTACCAGTGTAGTAAAATTCATCACCATTATCCTGCCAAAAAAAAAAGCCATCATGTGGGTACTGCACTTTCTGCAAAAATGTATGTGTGCGTGCGTGCATAAGTGAATATATATGTGTGTGTGTGCCTCTGAGTCTGTGTGTGTGTGTGTGTGTGTGTGTGTGTGTGTGTGTGTGTGTGTGTGTGTGTGTGTGTGTGTGTTGTGTTGTGTGTGTGTGTGTGTGAGAGAGAGTGTGCGCACAGACGCACGCACACCAGTGTGCCTGTGTCCTATGGTGTGCTTCATGTATATTCAACTTGGTTTAATCTGCGCTTAGTTCATAACAGGGAATACAATCTCATAATAACCACAGATCTTAGTCACTATGGATCATTCTTGTACTGTTCCAACACAAAAATCAGCTCTTTCCAAAATAAAAATTTCCTGAACAAATCTCTAAAATGCACATGGAAAAGGACCTTTTGAAAACATATACAACTGGACTACACATGGAAAAGAACATTTTAAAAACATACTAAAACTGGACAAAACACTCAGTCCACAACTCACAGCATCATCCTCGTAGCCCCCAGACAGCACAATGGAGAAAGCACCATCCTCTTCTCTGCCATGAATGCCAGCAACATGTGGTCGATGCACACCAGCTTCACTGACCTACAACACAATAACATTTCTTTCACTGATAATCAGGCTGACATGGTCAGACTAGAAAACAGCTTAAGAAGATAAAGGCTAGGTGGACAGGCAGACCCACGAGGACTGTGACCAATAAATGGGACAGTCATGTGGATTTATGAAGGCTATAATAAAAATATTTCAATGTATATGGCACTGTCCCTTAACTCACTTGCTATGTACGATTATGCCCCTTGCTGTTCCCCTGATATGCACCATTTGTATAGGTCATGAGAAAAATTCTCATACAAACAAATGAAAACACAGAGTTTTGAAATTTGGCAGGTCACATATTAAAAGATTGGTGTACAAAATGCTGAAATTTCAACTGTCTAACCCTCATGGTTGCTGAGTAATGGTACAAGTAAAATAAGAGAAATTTTCAGGTGAAAAATGTCTTACAAAATACAGACTCAGGTCAATACATCAGTTCCTACAGTCACATTTTGAATGACATTTCATAAAATCCAACATGTACACACTCCATGCGCTGAGAAGTTGAGTACTGTTCAGCCATTTGCTTCTTCGTCATCTGCTTCGCTGCAGAGATAGTTGGTCGTGAACTTTGCACTGTCTACACACCAACTGCGGAGTACAGTGACCTCATGGCCTAAAAGGCTAAGAATGACCGAAGAATTTATTTCTGGCGATTAGTTTCGGTGAACGGAAATACTGAAAGCCCCGCGAATGTTCAAAACTCAAGTCGGATTTCTCCGACGCTCGTAGCCAAGCGTTGTTGAGACATGATCAGGAAATCCTAACGCTCGTAGCGAAAGAGTTAACCCTTTGACTCCCACACCCTATCCATCAACTGCAAAAACTTACCCTTCAACTCCTCACCCTATCCACCAGCTTCCTGCAGGAAGCTGGTGGATAGGGTGAGGGAGTCAAAGGGTTAACTTTTTGCTGTGCTAGCAAGGTTGACAATGCAGGATGCTGGTGGACAGGATGCGGGAATCGAAGGGTTAACAATAGGAGAAATTTTAAATTTCACATCTAATGATTTAAGCCTTTCACCAGCAGCCATACATCTATCTATGAGCAGGTCAAAGGTGTCTGTGCTAATCTCACCTCACCCAACGGTTCACCTCCTCTGCTGTGACTGATGGAAAATATGTGTCTATCTACTGTATACCTGGATACATGAACACTGGATGGAAAATATGTGTCTATCTACTGTATACCTGGATACATGAACACTGGATGGAAAATATGTCTATCTACTGTATACCTGGATACATGAACACTGGATGGAAAATATGTGTCTATCTACTGTATACCTGGATACATGAACACTGGATGGAAAATATGTGTCTGTCTACAGTATACCTGGATAATATAAACACATCTATATGTTACTTGCTTTGATTATGTAATTTTTTACAGGTACCATCCCAAAATTTAGGAAATTTCCTTCTGAATGCTGCTAGTCAAAAGGTTAAGATTTGCAAGAGGATTGTGTTTGCTAGGGGTTGTCCCACTTACGACAGTATTCTTCGAACTGCTAAGCATTGGTTTGAATGAGAGGCATGCAGCAAACTTATTCAAAGAGAAAGAGTGGTTGGAACAGAGGCAGAACATTCACCTTCTAGTTTGTCTGCACGAGTCTGCACAGGTACAAATCACATCTCTGGAATTTTACATGTGCCAGCAATATCTACCCATCATCTGGTCTGCCTACCTGGGAATGGGCATTTTCCCTCAAAACTACAGAAAGTGAAGCAATGAGAAAAGAGGTGATAAACACCACCCATGCAAGAGATTATACTGTTAACTTTTCTTAGTAGCAGAACACGGAGCTGAAAAAAGAAAGAACCATGCTCACTGAAAAATACAAGAAAGGAATGAGCATTCACTGAAAAATATTAGAAGAAATAATCTTTTTGAACGATGAAGCCAATGCTTACCTGCACCCTGAATTTCCACATGGTGCCCACCTCCACACCAGGGATGGGGCCATAGTGGTTAGACGGTACAATGGTGCACTGCTTGGTGCGGCCCACACATGCCATTCCCTGTAACATATCATAAGAAAGTTCTGCATAGTCCACCAAACAAAAAACCCCCCCAAAAAAACCCACAATATCAAGAATGTGTTGGATCAAGGACTGACAACTGTCTAGAATGCAACTGTGTTAACCCATAATTCAGTAAGATTATTAAAGTTAGCATGCTGTTACACAGCAGCAATATCACTCTCTCAATTGGCAGCAGAACTTCCAGTAGCTCAGTGTCACCACAAACTGGATGCTGCTTAGGTGCTGTCATTAGCATAACAGGAACCTGTTGGGTCATGCCTCAGGAACATGTAATATTCAATGTGCAGCAATGGATAATCACAGGATGGCAGCAACAATAATCATTTGCAGGATAGCAAATGCCAGAATCAAGCCTGGTGCCCACGTAGCATTGCATGAATGATAGCCAAGACAAAAAAAAAAAAAAGAAAAAAAACCCCACAAAAAAAAAAAAAGAAAAAAAAAAAAAAAAAAAAAACCACACACACACAAAAAAGCAATCTGACAGTAATGCAGAACTTGCTCTCCTAATGGATTTCTGTACCTTTTCTCTCTTATAGTTACTCTTCCATCTCACCTCACCCACCTCCATGTCCCTTTTATTTTTCAATCTCCCTTTTCAAATTTTGTTTGAAATTCATTTATCATTCAATACTTTTGTTCATGTTGTACATGAGTCCTGGTTTTTACATTTCGGTATTGGCAACTCTTCACAGAAGTTAATAAATATGAAGTAGAGCAAAGCTACCCATCTACACAGAACTAATCAATGTGAAATATAGCAAAGCTATACATTGATGTGGGAGGGGGGAAATGCAGTCCAATCTCTTTCCTCACATATGCGCTTCGTAACCACAAGCACAATACAGCTTTTCTGACCTCAAACTGATTTCAATTAAGTAGTCCCCATACCTCAAAGGACAAAGAAAATTTTTGCTTACCTTTCCCCAGTCTCTGCTAGATGAGCTGTTTGCAGAAGCCATTTTCGCTTTCTTCTTATTTTCCTTCAGTTTTTCACCAGCCTTCACCACTTCATTTTCATCTCGTTTACACTCTGGGCAATACCTGTGGTGAATGCATGAAAAGTGAACACATATCATTAACTCAATCAAGTCGCAGTCTTCAGGGTCATTCTGACCCCTCAAATCGTGCAATTTTTAGCACATCTTAAAAACATATAGAAAAACAACCAAATAACTAGACAAACAAAGTAAAGTGATACAGAAAGACCAGGATTAGATCTTTACGAATAATCTTACCTTATTTATGGTATTCCATATACTTGTAAATGATGAGGTATCCAAATAGGTATCCAAAAGGGGGTAAATTTTTTTTTGATAGATATGAACACACACTGTGAAACAGTTTTAGATGAAGTCCAGAACATAATTTCCATGCCATGGACGTTTTAAATCACCGATTTCGCATGTTGGGAAACAAAAAATTACTGGTAGTTGTCACTTTTTGCATACAGTTGCTCCAGAGCACAAAAATATTCACAAAATTAATTAGCGTAAAATGCTTTCCTTGACGCCATTTTGGATTTAGCAAAATTCGCATGTCACAGGTAGCACTGACAAAAGGCTACTATTGTCTCTGTTTCACATTGCCACAAACAGTCTAAGGGAAATAACTACTGTAAACATACCCTAGTTTTGGTTCCCAGTGGGGTTATCCCTATAACTGACGCTTCTGACGTTTAAAAAACAACAACGAATGTCCGCTGTCAATAAATCGACGTCACGTCTCCAAGCAGTAAAGGCAAGTATCGGCGATTTTTTACCGGCATGACTCGATCGAGTTACAAGTGTACAAAAGTATCTTAAAAATATGAAGCAAGAGGCATTTTTTTCTGTATTATTCCCATGGTTTCATGGAAAACATGTTGAGACCTACTTACAGCATGAAAACAATGGGCGTAAGTTTGATCTGGATGTTGTACTATTCATATCTGTACACTGAAATGCAATTTTTCTTTGGGAAAACATGCCCAACATACTTGATATCTCTCAAAATGAAAACAGGAATCAAAGAATTAAAATAGGAGAGAGACCGACAAAGAGAAGTCGGTCACCCACAAAATGTATGTGCTGAGACTAGAAGGCTCACCAGTCATCATCGTCAGGTACACTTGTGAGGGGTGGGTTAAGGCAATCCAGGTGATATGCTTTGTCACATTCGTCACACATCAGCTGCTTTTCCGGGTCATTCTTTCCTCCACACACACAGCAAGCGCAATGCTTGCACTTTCGACGAGGGTTGTCCTTGCAGAAATCACACTCTGGTTTGTTCTGACCTACACACAATTAAGTGTCATAATATTACTAAACAATTGTCATTATAACACTAAACAATAAAGTGTCATTATATAACTAAATTAAGTGTCATTATATCACTAAACAATCAAGTGTCATTATATAACTAAGAATTAAGTGTCATTATATCACTAAACAATCAAGTGTCATTACCTAACTAAGCAATTAAGTGTCATTATATTACTAAACAATTAACCCTGATCGCGCTTGTCGCGACAATAGTTGCGCCCCTTTCTCACTGCTAGCACAGGGAAGTCGCGACAATGGGCGCGCTGGTCAGTGACCGACTTTCACGAGGTCAAGGACGCGTCCCCTCAGTGGAAAATTCCACTGACCATGTCAAGTGCGTAGTTGCTTGACTGAAGCGCCCTGTAACATGTATATTCAGCAGTTTGACTGAGAGTTTGAGTTTATGGAGTCATTTTATCCAGAGGGCGTGGCAACACTCAAAATGGCTGGCAGACGACGACGCGACCAGTTTAGAGATTTTTTGAACGAATTTTTTGCGGACGAAATCGCCGATGCCCAGGAAGGTGAAGACCTGCAAGATGTCTTGGAGGGTCTTATGCTTCCTGGAGAAGCCAGGCAGATCGACCAGGCCCCATCCAACAGAAATTTCGACGATGATGTGGCGGAGGGGTGGGTGAGCGAGGAAGGCGAACTCGTCAACATGCCATTCGCGAGAGAGTCGCGACTGCTCGTTGATGACAACTTCCCCGATAATCCCCAACCTCTTGATTTCTTCTCTCTATTTATTGATGAGAGAATCATCGATCTTTTAGTTGAGCAGACTAACCTCTACGCCCAAAGAAAGATCGATGCTGGCAACCTGAAACCACACTCTAGGTAAGTTTCCATTTTTTGTTTCGTACACGCCCCCTTTCACGTCTTCCTCTCTCTCTATTTACCTCTCTCTCTCTCACTTTTTACCTCTCGTTCCCGTTCTCTTTCTTTCTACACTCTCTCCTCTCTTTTTTCATCTCTCGTTTGCTCACTTGTTTGTTTTTTTGCTGAAATAGTTATTTCCTCCATTGATTTGCCCACAGTCCTCCATTGATTTGCCCACTCTTCTGTTTTTTTCTGTCTCTGCTCCTCCTAGCTCCCTCTCTGTGCAATTCATGTTTCTTTTGAGTAATTTAGAAAGGAGACTTAGGTGTGTGAGCTTTTCTCTGTGATGATTTTCTACATCAATGGCAGATTTTGTTTTTCTCCTCACTGTAAATGAACTTGTTACAATCCCTATCATTGGTTTTCTCTTTTTGTCTTGAATGAAAAAATGTGGTTGTGTGTGTTTGTATGAGTGTGTTTGTGTGTGATGTTCTAGATAAATAATTGCATGTTCTTTGATTGTTTTAGTGAAGCATTGTGTATCAGAGTGTGCATGTGTATGCTAGCAGATATGTTTATGCAAGCATATGTGTGTGTGTGTGTGTGTATGCGAGTGTGTGTGTGTAGTTACATGTTATGCTTTTATTATTTTTTTTCTCTTTCTCTGCGTGTAACAAAGTGGGTTTATTCCCAGGTTGCATCACTGGAAACCTCTGACCAGGGCAGAGATGAGGGTGTTTCTGGCACTCTGCATTTCAACAGGCCTCGTCATCAAGCCTACCATCCCAGAGTACTGGTCAGCGGATGAAATCACAGACGCCATTTTTCGCCAAAAACATGACATCTCTGCGTTTTGAAGCCATCCTCAGTAACTTCCATCTTGTGGACAACACAGAGGATGACTTCACCGACCCCCTCTTCAAAGTGAGGCCTTTCTACAATCACCTGCGGGCCAAGTTCCTGGTCTACTCGCCAGAAAGGGACATCAGCTTTGACGAAGCGACATGTCCCTGGAAAGGCAGACTCCGCTTCCGGGTGTACAATCCTGCCAAGCCTACCAAGTTTGGCATCAAAATGTATGAGGCATGTGAGGCCAAGTCAGGGTATGTGCTTGGCATGGATATATACCAGGGTTCCACACGAGGCACCGACTTCTCCGAGGCACTGGGCATCGAGCAGGAGCTGAACACCACCACCCGCACCGTCCTCAGCCTTCTCAGCTACAGTGGATTGTTGGACCAAGGGCATCGCGTTTACATGGACAATTATTACACCAGTCCAGAGCTCTTCACCCAACTCTATCTGCTGAACACCTATGCTTGTGGTACTGTGCGTACAAACAGGCAAGGCATGCCACGTGTCTTCAAGAAGGCGAAGAGGAGGGCAGATAGAGTTGAGCTGACCAGGGACAGAGCATCTTCAGGCAGAATGACCATCTTCTGGCCCTGAAGTACCATGATAAGCGCGATGTCCATATGCTGACAACAATCCACAGCCCCACTGAAGTCAAGCTGGACAAGCGGGATGAGGCAGGCAACCCCATCTGGAAGCCAACCTGCATTGTGGACTATATCCGCAACATGGGGGGTGGACACTTCTGACCAAATAATTGCTAATTATTCTCTGTTGAGGAAAACTGTGAAGTGGTGGAGGAAACTTTTCTTCTATCTCTTCACAGTAGCACTCTGCAATGCTTACTGTCTCCACCGGAAGTTTGCCAACAATACGTTGACACACTATCAGTTCCGGAGAGAGATTGTGCGTCAGCTGATTCTCCAGTCTCCTGATGCACCAAAGCCAGTTGGCAGAGGGAAGAAGATTCTGAACCCCCCACTGAGGCTGACTGGCATGCACAAGCCTGTACATCACATTGCCAAAGAAGGAGCCAAGAGGAAACGCCCCATGCGTGACTGTGTTGCATGCAACAGACCCAAAAAAGATCATGCTGGGTTCAAGCGCAAACAGTCGGCCTTCAAGTGTGAGCAGTGTGATGTAACCTTGTGTGTGCCAGAATGCTTCAATGTATACCACAGCAGGGTGGATTACAAGAGGGTTTTGCAGCAGCCTGGTGAGCCTGCCCCTGGTCCTTCTGGGGACCACTGACAGTCTCATCAACACGCCTGTCCTCACCTGACATTTCACCTGTTTGGCAGAGGTATTTACCTTCATGTTGATTTATATTTGATAATGAATTGATGAGCAGTATTCCTCATTTAGTTTTCAACATATTTTGTATAACATTTATTGTTCAAAAACAAATAGTTTTTGAGATATAGCTCATTTAAACTTACTACCGTTTTTTTCTGTTCGTTATATGACCAAACACAGTGTTTACATAGGTACGAATTATAACCAGGATAAGGGTTAAGTGTCATTATATTACTAAACAATAAAGTGTCATTATATAACTAAATAATCAAGTGTCATATTACTAAACAATAAAGTGTCATTATATTACTAAACAATTAAGTGACATTATATTACTAAAGAATTAAGTGTCATTATATTACTAAAGAATTACGTGACATTATATTACTAAACAACTAAGTGTCATTATATTACTAAACAATTAAGTGTCATTATATTACTAAATACACACAGTGTATATAAATGAAAAAATACTCTCAGACATGAACTTACCTTAGGGGTGACAATTCATGACACTGTTCAAAACCATAAAAGAAAAAAAGAGTTCCACCAAAACGATGCTAGTGAAAGTTATCCATGCACCTACCAAACAATTTAACTCTTTGTGGCCTATTGTTCTTTTTGTTTAACTCTCATAACGCCGTCGGCGACTAGAGTCGCCTGACGTCACTACTATACTTGAACTCTGCCGTCGACTAAAGTCGCCAGGCAAAGGTGCTTCCCGGTGTCTCCCTTTCACCTTATTTGGTTTCATGACATCATATCCTACAGTTAATTAGATGCACGCATGCGCTTCAGGATACTCCATACTTCCTTCACAATGGCGACTGTTTTGTTTTGCACCAGTTTCTAGTGATTTTTAGCGAAGTTTTTGATGATGGAGGTGAACGAAGATTTTTGGGCTGACTTGTTGGATAATGGCGACAGTGACGACGACCAGTTCGAGGGTTTTACGGTGGAAGATATCGCAGAATCAGAACTTAGGAGGCTGAAAAAGGAAGATGAAGTGGCAAGATTGACCGCAGATTTTGATAGGTGGAATAGTGGTGGTGGTGATGCAACAGATGATCCATTTAGTGACGATGACTCGGATGAAGAAGATGAACACGCAGTGATGGATCCTTTCGAGGACTGCTATGACTGTGATTGGTTGTGTGATTTCAATGAAACTTGTGGGGCCAGAAACATTGATACGAAGGCAAGTGAATATGAGATATTTGCAAAATTTTTCGACGATGAAGTAGTTCAGAAACTGGTCGAAGAGACGAACAGATATTGCGATCAGGTCATTGCAAAAAGGGGAGGAGTCGAGTCGTTGCCAAAACATTCCAACTTCCGGAATTGGACAGAAACAGACGCTCCAGAAATGAGAGCATTTCTTGCTATGCTGCTGTTTATAGGTCTTGTTCGTTTGAGAAGCTATGATATGTACTGGTGCACAGATAGCTTGATCAATCTTGAAGCTTTCAGAAAGATGAGCAGGAATAGGTTCTCAAATCTTCTGATGTTTCTTCATGCAGCAGACAATGAAGATTCTGATGCCTTGACAGATCCATCCCACAAGCTGGCATCTATCTCCTCTCTTCTGTTGAAGAAATGGCAACAGTTTTATTATCCACACAGAGAAGTATCAGTGGATGAAACTCTTGTACCTTTCAAAGGTAGAACCAAGTTACTGCAATACATAAAATCCAAACCACACAAATGGGGAATAAAAGTCTGGACTCTGGCAGATGCCCGCAGTTCTTATGTTTGGAACTGGCAATTGTACACAGGCAAAGATGCTAGACCTCTGCAGAGATTTGGCCCAGAATTACCCCCTGATCACCCACAAAATCCCTCTCTCCCTCACCCCCAACAAAAAGAAGGTGGCAAGGTGAAAATCAGACTAATTCTGCTGCTGAGCTGACTGATCTTGGTGTAGGTGGCAAGGTTGTCTACCAGCTGACCTCTCCGTTGTTTGACAAAGGCCATCATTTGTACTGTGATAATTTTTTCACCAGTCCTGCTCTCTTTGTTGCTTTGGCTGATCAGAAAATTGGGGCATGTGGGACAATGAGAAAAGACCGTCGTGGTGTTCCTGCAGTTGTGAAAACCAGTAACCCTGCAAAGAATGCTCCCCCTGATATTGTGAAACAAGAGAAACTCACCTTCATCACTTGGCAAGACAGAAGGCTAGTCAGAGTGTTGACAACCATTCACAATGGATCAACTTTTGAAAAATCAGTGCGATCCAAATTTCATCCTGACCACACACGCACTGTAAACCATCCAAAAGCTATCCAGCCTGGGCTTCATGCAGAATGAAAACAATGGGGATGGGAGAGGGGGGAGAGACACTGACTTAGAATGACTGGCAGAGACACAAGGTACAGACAGTGACTCTTTCAGTTGACTGTTTTGTAGTGTTTGCCTGTGTCTTGGCTTTGGTTACTGGCAAGAAATGCATGCATTATTTTATTTTGTTATAATATTTTCATCTCTTTTTTGTTTGAATTTCTTTTTTATACTAACAGTTGTTTCACATTTTGAGATTGAGTAAGATATGGGTTTTTACTGTCAATGCTACCATCAGCCACTAGCACCACCACTACCACCGCCACTACTACCAACAACAAAAATAACAATCACACAACCACTCAGTGTAAATGCTTGTAACTTTCAACTAGTTTTATGCACTCATTAGACTTTTTCTTACAACCACAGAAAATTTCAAAGCAATCCAGAGTGAAGTGCATTTTTAGTGATTTTTTTTTCCAAGCACTCAGTATATGCAAAATGGACAATCGGTTCATCAGAGTGCAGGCTTTCAATCATATTGCAATAAAGGCTAACTGTATTTTATTGTGTTTTATTTCTGTTGATTGGATGTATACTTCATTCAAATTGTTAAATGAATTGATTGTGACACCTTTACTATTATTTATGATTTTTTTTTACCACCATCACCACCATCAACCACCACCACCACCACCACCACCACCACCAACATCATCACACAAGCAGAAATTCTCAACACACACACTTGTCATTTTCAAACATTTTCATTCATTCATTTTTACACAAGCACAGAAAATTTCAAAGTAATCCATAAAGAAATACATTTTTAGTGATTTTATGAACAAACTATGTATAAACGGAAGCTTCACCAGAAAATTTACTTGGTGTACAGCATTCTATTAAGGAAAATAGCTTGGCGCCAGAAGAGTTAAAGCTCAGCTGACTGCATAAAGCCATATCAGGGCTACAACAGATTCAAAACATACAAAATACTTCAACTGGAAAAAAAGGAAAAGAAAATTAGGTACACATATCAATGCAAATGCGCACATAATCTAAGGAGACGCCTCTGGTGTTGACCACTCTATCCAATTCATTGCACGGGGACAGCATCAAGTCCAATACAACAAATATTTACTTCTAAGTCCAACGCAATAAATTTATGGATGATTACAAAGATTTCTTAACTCAGATGACAATAACCTGCGAAATAGACCATTACACAAAATCTTACGTTTAGCAGGCGATGCGTTGGGATCAAGCAGGACATCTTGTTCTGTCAGCTGGGTGCCAGGTTTTTCAATGTCAAACAGTTCAGTCAGAAACAGTAGGCGGCAGTTTTCCAGAGGCGTCAAATCAGCACTGTTGAAACAAGTGAATACTTTGCAATATACCAGGTACTGGCAACCAAAATTTATACTTTAAAAACACAACTGCAAATACTATTTTTCTAAAAGAATAAGATAAGATAAAGACATTCAGCAAAAACACAATATTTCTATCTTTAATAGTTTTCAAGACATTCCCACAAATATACACAAGAAAATGTGCCCATTTTACGCTGATTCTGATAACTTGAGGATTTTGCCAAATTTGAGAGGCTCTATCTGTAAATCTATTCAGCAGATGAGGCTAATACTCACAGAATGCCTAATACATGTTACAGAACTTTGCCTATTTTTTTCCCAAGATTGTACGCCCAACAGTTTTAATGCTATAGAACATGAAACATGGCTCACTGTGAGAATTTACAAACAGCAAAAATGATGAAATTGTCGAGTTTATTCTACAGCCACAAATTTCAACCAATTTTCAAAACTTAAAGTGGGTATTTCACAGTTCTGCATGTCCTTTCAAATTACCTGCAGGACTATAGTCATTAGTAGTTTCATTTTCCAACCTCTCCCCTGATCCCCCTCTTCATGCACATTCTATCCACTTTACTACCAACCGACACAATGTACTAAGTAATGTTTAAAGATAAATCATGTTCTGCCAACCAATTACACAGGACCACTTCAGAAGATAATGGTTTATTCATCACTTATATGATTACATGCAGATCTATGCATATGTATGCTTGTATTTACGCATGCGTGTATGCATACACATGCATATATGTGTGTGTGTGCGAGCATGTGTGAGCACATGTGTGTGTGTGTGTGTGTGTGTGTGTGTGTGTGTGTGTGTGTGTGTGTGTGCGCATGCATGCTCAAGCAATGTGTGGTTTGTCATGTACAAGTCCAATCTTGCGTTTATATGAATACTGCTAAGTGACTACAATAACACACACTATGTGAGCAAGAGAGATGGGTCGGGGGGAGGACATGGCTGTTGAAAAAATTTCACTCTCATGCATACAAAGAGAAAGCCTTTAGCTTTTTGTAGCTTTGCAACTGAAGAGCACCACCAGCAGATGAGTTTTACAAATATGAAACTCCATTTCCGATTTTTGCAGTCAGTATTTCTTTTGTGTGTGTGTGTGTGTGTGTGTGTGTGTGTGTGTGTGTGTGTGTGTGTGTGTGTGTGTGTGTGTGTGTGTGTGTGTGGTGTGTGGTGTGTGTGTGTGTGTGTGTGTGTGTTTCATTGTTCCACATCTACCTCTCTCGCTCTCATTCTCTCGCAACCTCTCTTTCCTTCCTTATAAAATCCTGAGTAAAACAGGATTGCTAGTCATGTGTCTCAAAGCCAGAAACTATCCACACAAAATTTTGCTGAGCTGGAAAAGTAAAGACTTAACGTTTTACCAAGCCCAAATTCCAGCGTAGGCTGGAAAATTTGCACCCGGTGTATGTGAAAAATATGCGAGTTTCATCCGAAGATATTGTTTTAACGATTGTGCCGAAGACTGTAAAACTGCAGGTACGAATATAAAATAAACCCTTGCTGCAACTCTCATCCACATGACCGGTCACTGCTTTCTTTCGCCAGTACAGTCCTGCGATGTTGAATCAAAACTAACACTGATACCACTTAGCAAAGCATAATTATTTCATCTACCAAAAGAGTGATAAACAGATATTTTTAAATATAACATTCACTTTATCGGGGGGGTTCTGAAAATAATACACATTTTCTGATGCGCTGAAAACTGATGACAGCATTTCTGCTGCCATCACAGAAAAAGTCAGTGATGCGGTTTGTTTTGGTGGGTGTGTGTGTGCTTGCTTTCCTATCTTGCAGTTGGTGCCTATTCACAAGAACTGTTTGATTTGCTTATCGGTTGACTTAGAAATTATTTCAAACTCATATATAATATACATACATAGTTGTTTTATCTTTTTGGTGCATTTTGCCAAATATCAAAATAAAGTTGACTTTTTAGTCTGATGATAGTTACAATGCCTATTACAAATGCATTATTATCTTTTTACAACAGCTTTTGACACAGGATTACTGGCAGACAACATTACAGGCTCTAGGAGGATCCTGTACAGGGTAGACCGGGTTGGAAAGGCAGCTGGGCTGGACTTAAATTCAAAGAAGACAAAGGTTATGCATGTTGCAGGCAAATATAACACTAGACAGGACCAGATCATGCTAAACCAAGTCCCTCTAGAAAATGTCAAGGACTTTAGATATTTAGGTTCAGTCAAGACACACGATGGAACATGCTCAAAAGACATAAAGATGAGAATTGGAATGGCCAAGAACAGTATGGTTCAATTGAACAATATTTGGAAAGACCACAGCATAACAGCAGACCTTAAGATAAAACTCTTAAAATGTCTTGTCTGGCCAGTGATGTTATACGGCTGCGAGGCATGGACAATGAAGAAAGAGGATGAAAGACGAGTGGAAGCAGCAGAGCTGTGGTTTTACCGAAGACTGCTGAGGGTCAAATGGACGGATAGGCGCTCAAATGAAAGCATACTGAATGAGTTGGGTACTACACGCAAGCTTCTAGTACTCATACAACGGAGGAAACTGAAATATGTTGGACACGCAATCCGTAATGAGAGAACAGACTTGATGTCCACTGTCCTCCAAGGTAAAGTGGAAGGAAAGAGAAACAGAGGACGGCCACCTGCATCACTTGCTAGAAACATCACAAACATCAGTGGCAAGAAACTCCAGGAGGTGGTCAGACTTAGCCAAGATCGAGAGTGCTGGAGGCAACTTGTGAGGACATCATGTGCAGCGGCCAACACTGTTCCCGGTGACGCCGACAGGTGAGACAGGTGAGACAACAGCTTTTAGTATAGCTACTCTGAAAATCATAAAGAGTAGCTAAAGGCCTTCAGTACTTTCAACGAATACAGCAAAGTGTCTGACAGCGTCATAAACATCTTTTTGATACCATGAAGGATATGCTTTCCCAAACATCTTCCTCTTATTGAGGCCCTACACAACAACCAACAGCAACAACTAGATGCAACAGCCAAAACTGCATGTATTTTAGCATTAAGAAAGGAGTCCAACAAGGATGTAACCTCTCATCTCTTCAACATCTAGTGACAACTGATAGCCATTAAAATTTAAACTGTGAATTGTCTGATCTGGCCAGTAATGACCTACGGCCGCAAAGCCTGGACTTGCAGAAAAACAGATGAAAAGAAGACTGAAGCAACAGAGATGTGGTTCTGCAAGCGGCTCCTCAGAGTCAAAAAGACTGATACAAGCACAAATGAAAGCATTTTGAATGAACTCACAGACCTACAGGCAAAAATCAACAAAAACAAAAATGAAATACATCAGCCATGCAAATTGTAACACCAACACAAACCTACTGTCAAAGTCAAATTTGACGCCCAAAGAAATCCATGCATACCATCCATTCTCCTATATAAACATTATCAACATCAGCCGTCTGAAATATATGAAGCAGCGCAGAAAAGTTGAGATCACATTAAATGGAGGACAGCTGTTGTGACATCTGCTTCAGCGGCTACCATCAAACTTAATGATGCTGACAGGCCATTCTGGGAGCATCTAGTGCTCTGTTACATTAGCAGCATGCAACTGCGTACCAGCTGTCAAGAGGCCAAAGCACTGTGACGCAGTTTGGCAGATGCAGTGATGGTGATAGCATTTATTAAAAATGAAAAAAAACAGACAGAAAACACTTTATAAAATCATAAATGAAGAAAAAGGTCTAAAGTCTATGATGCATCTCTACTTACCCTAAATAAATAGTGGCATAGAGTTCTTTCTGCGTCCTGGTATCTTTCTTCTTGGTGATGAGACAGTCGTACCAAAAGCCCCGTGATTGAGGCTCATCATAGTTGAAGTTTGCCATCATTTTCTGTCCTTCCTTTACACTCTCAAACGGCAGCAAGTGGCGAGCTCGAGGTCTGATGTTTATGCTGCTTACTTCCACGATATCATTATCTTCATACCTGGATGTACCACATTAAAACCTTTTAACATTTATATATAATTTCAATTAATGTTTGTCTTAGTTATACTAATACTCTACAGTAAAGTTCACCAACAACGAAAGTCTAGGGAGACGGGTAAGTGTCCGTTAAAGCAATAGTTCAAAGTAGCTACAAAAATAAGAAAAATCAGTGACCTTACAAAGCGCCAATTGTTACTTTGCTGGTGGAGTTCACATGTCATTCACAATATTCCCTGTGTTATTATCTTCATTATGACGTTTATCAGTTTTATAGCTCCATCACTGAAGAATCCAAAAAGACACACATGTACACATGTATCCATGGCATACAAGTGGCTAAGTTTTCATTGGCGCTTAATAAATCTACCACAGTATGCTGATCGCTGTGCTATACATACACTGATAGAGTACACTATGATCAGCAATTGTACCAGTCTTGAGTGCTAGTTTGTTGTAGGACAAGACTATACATAGCAAGCTTGACTTTTAGGAAACAAAACCTCATTCATACAAAGAGAAATTTGAATACATTTAACAAAATATTTTGTTCATTAAAGACAGTATTTTGCAAGAGAGAAAAAAGAAGTAGGCAAGGAAAATAAAAGGTACGTTATTGCTGGAAATTCACTCAAGGCAGGTTTGTAGAAGAGGACTCTACTGTAGTTTATAATATGTACCAAATAACTAACCTGTAAAAATGAGGAAGTCCTAAAAAGCTGCAACTATCAATAAAACTGATCTCAAAACAAAACAAAAAAAAATAAAAATTTCATAATTTTTTAATAAAATATCCTGCCTATCAGAAAGCATAATACTGCAATGTGTAAGTAATGGCAGATAGTTGTTGAGTTAGCTGTTCCATATTTATGACAAACATGGTTGACAAAACATTGCATTTCAAATGCACAGTCTATAGACCAATAACATGTCTACATTTTAAGCTGTATACATGATATCAGCATTCAAAAGCTTAACCCTTCAACTCCCTCATCCTGTCCACCAGCATCCTGCATTGTCAACTATGCTAGCAAAGCAAAAAAATTAACCGTTTGACTCCCTCACTCTATCCACCAGCTTCCTGCAGGAAGGTGGTGGACAGTGAGAAAATCAAAGAGTTAAGTTTTTGCAGCTGGTGGATAGGGAGTGGGAGTCCAAGTTTAATCAAAGTAAACAAAATGTAATGCACTACATGTTTGTCTCCTTATAAAATACACATACAGGATAGCACACACACAGACACACAAGCATTATAAATACACACACACACATAAAAGAGTATAAGCACATGCACAAACAACAATGCACAAAATAGTTCTTACCCATCAAACACAATTTTGTAAATGAAACCATCGCTGACAGTCGTTTCACACAAGATACCCTGCTTCTTAAGATCATCGGACACGTCCTTTCGAAACAAGGAGCGGGTGGCTGAGCTCCTCCCTGCTTCACCAGCGTTTTCTTTGGAAGTTGAGATCTTTTTCGGAGTTAAAACAGTTCCTGACTCAGTCTTCTGCAAACCCTGACTAACACCACCATCTGGTTCATCTACTTTTGCTCTACTCTCATCGTCTATAACCATGGGAATGACTTGTTTCTTAGGTGTGTTGCAGTTTTCATCTGTTACAACATTTCCATTTACTTGATCAGTTTGAACTGGTTCACATCTGTCTACTGACTGTTTTTCACTATTTTTCTCTCTATCTACATTATCATCTTTTTCACAGTTTGTGTTTTCATCCTTCTCTGCGTCAGCAGATTTCTGATCTGTCATTTCATTTTCTGGACTGGTCTCGTTGTCTTGTGCTGTTTCTTGTTTTAAACTGGTGTGAACGTCAGCGACTATAACCTGTGTGGTAGAGGAGGATGAGGATGACGGTCTTGGCGAAGAACGATGAATGTGGTGACTAGACGTCCTGTCCCTGACAACTTCCAGAATTCTGCCTTCAAACCAGGCACCCATCATGGGGTCTCTGATATCAACAACATCCCCAACCTGTCAGACATTTCAGTTATAAACACGAATTAGATGAAGGCAAAAAGATCATACAAAAGAAAATGGAAGTTAGAAGAATAAAGGATAAAGAACAATTCTGGTTAACACTAATGACAAAAAATTATCACCACAACTCAATCCTTTACCAGAAAGTTAACATTCCACACACTTTTAAAGCTTATGTCAAACTTGCGAGTACTGCATATAATACTATAATAGAAATCCAAAATAACCGACTCAGATTTCATAAGGCAGCATTTTTATAATAAAGATTATGCACATATTACATGCATTTCACAAATCTACAGTTTATATGTTACAGACTTTACTTATCTATTATGGTACAGGAAATTACATGCCCTTTCCACCAATACCCATGACTTGATGTTACCAAAACTAGACTTATGTCTCCCTGCCCCCTGGTAAGAACAAATCACAAATGTATTACACTGACGAGTGTGTGGAGTGGAGTCTTTACTTTCTTTTATATGCCAACAATTTTGTTACTACATTCAGGGCTCCCACTCACGAAAAGCAAAAATCCTGAAAATCAGTGGGGGGGATCAGGGGGGACTTGCTCACCTGGAAAATTTTGAAAATTTACGTTTAAAATGGCGCAATCTGACACATATCTGAGCTTAATCTATAGTTTTTTTTCGCGGAAAATTTTTTCCTCAGGGATTCTCACTCTCGGTTTTTGCAGAAATATGCGAATTAGTGGAAAAGTGGGAGCCCTGTACATTTGTTCTTTTCTAAGTATACACCAATTAAAACCTGTGCACCTTTCACTGAATGTTAGTAGCAATGCCGTGCGAACCGAAACGCGACGTCAAATTTGTGGTACCAAAAACTGGGCAAAAACGGGGGCCGGCCGCAAAACTGGGGGGTCTTCAGTTCAATCAAGTATTACTGCCTCTTTAAGCGGTGTTTCATCCTTATTTTTTTTCTTATATGAATCAGAAATGAATAAAGATTTGAATGATTGCCATTTTATGTACTTACAGCGAAAATGGAATTAGTTATTTGATGAGAAAGTCGAAAATTCGCGTTTCGGGCGTAATCGCGGATATGGTATGCGTTTAGAATCGAAGTTTGTTTGGTGTGCTTCACTATTTCGGTCAGTACGGCTATATTTGTTAACCAATCACATTGTAATTTTGCAGCCAATGAGAATCAATGTAACAAAATGATATATCCCGACGAGAGCTATGTGTGCCAGTTTCGAACCGAGATCGACGCTTCCAAAGTTTTGCTTTTTTTCATCGGAAAAGTTTGCAGGCAAGTCGCCATTTTTGGAACTTCTCGTCGGCGGGATTCGATTTTGCATACTTTTTTCTATGTGCATGTGTAATATGAAATCAATTTGAGGTAAAATACGGCCGTACGCCAACTTTTTACATGAGGATCTGTTCCAGATCAGTAGCAAAACAACGTCGGAATGTGCCGACGCCATAGGCCTACTACCGGCGTAACAGAACGCTGTAAAAGTTTCAGCTCGGCAAGTTTTACGTTGTCGGACAAAGACTAGATCTAGCAATCAACAGATCAAGTTCTGTTTTATCTGTGACATTGTATTTTTGAAGAAAAGGACAACTGCGTTTGAACTCGATTCGGAGTTGTCAGCCGAAGCTAGATTCGTCAACCATTTCCTCCCCGAGATCATGCTATTTGTATGTCGCAGTGTAGATCTGCTCACCCCACGACGGGCGAGCTTACTACTAAAAATACTATGTGCTCGACGTGCTTCGCCGGGCCGTGGAAAATGGGTTTGCCCAAACAGAGGGGTGTGCATACCCGCCTCCCCAACTCTCTCTCTCTCTCAAATAAATGAATTTTTTTTTTTTTTTCAAATCAACAAACAATTCTGTGCAAGTTATTGTACTTTCCTTGACATGAATCTCTCTCTCTCTCTCAGAGAACAAGAAATGAATAAATAAGTAAATAGGCCACAATACATTCATATCCAAGTTGTTAACAGGCATGATCCTCTCTCTCTCTCTCTGACAACACACTCTCTCTCTCTCTCTGTGACAACACGCACACACACTAACACACACAGAGATTTAGAATGTCACAAAACAAAATCTTCTGTTCATTGTTATAATATTCTTCATTTAGGTTTTGAAACTGAATAGAAGGCTATGAGTTGTATTATTTGTAAAGTAGGCCATCCATTAGCTTATGTAGTTGTTTCAATTTGTAGTCAATATCTGAAAAGGATAGGCCCATTGTCATTAATTTGTTTTAAAGGGAAGATTGCATCTTATTTAATAGTAGCCTGTTGTTATTGATTTGTATTAAAGGGCAAGAGTACACCGGAAATACTTAGCAGGATTGCTCTGCTTTGGTGGATTTTTACAAGTAATATGCTAAAAATCAAAGTCGCGAGTTTGGGCTTAATGTTAAAGTAATGTTAATGTGAAGACTATGCATTATGGTTTCCTTTCCTTTCCAATCTCTCAATGAATAGTATATATTATGCAGAAATTCATATATTTCTCTATTGTAGGAGTTAAGTGACCTGTTCCTGAATGGTGAGTGGTCCCATATCCTTCCTGAAGTTTTCTTTGGACGCTGGCTGTGCTAAGTGTTCGGGGACTTGACTCATCCACAGACAGTTTAGTCTATTTTTTAAACTTAAAGACTGATGTATAAAATCAAAATCAAATGTAACGTACATAAATCTTGTCTGTTATGTTTTTCTCTGTGTGTGTATATGTATGTTATGTGTGTGTGCATGTGTATGTGTGTGTGTTTAGTTTTTAGTAGAATTTTGATCGGATGATATTTTTGGACAGACTGCAGCATAAAAGCATGCAGTAATTCTTAATATTTCAATTATTTAAGTAATTCCAGAAGTCATTGATTCTCAGATGTCCTTTTATATATACAGAAACTGATGAAATATTAAAAGGTATTCATAAGACTACTGAAGTAGCGAGTCGTGACTTTTTTGGTTTAATTTGCAGTAATAAGACACTTGAACGATGAGCAAAATGATTTTATATCTATCTCTTGAAATGATTGTTTTGTTTCTAGCTTCATTTTTGTCTGTTATTAATACAATATGGGCAATTATTAATGAAACACTGATAAAACATCCAAAATATCACGTTTCCTGTAATAAGACAAAAATGGCTTGTCACAGAGTTCCAATAATGGTTTTATTCAATTCGGCACGCCAAAATACATCAACGACCAAAATTTCATGACTTTTGATGCGGTCTGTCTCTCACAATTACAAAATAAATGTCATTTCCAGCAAAATCAGCATACCATGCCATTTGATGAGTTTGTTCTGTGACACTTGTCCTCCTTTGTCCCACTAAAACGTGGTACCAAAATTTAAGAAATTTTTGACGCTTCAAATTGGAATATCTCATGAACTATTAGTCCGATTTGAAAAATTTAAACTGCTTTTTACTCAGAATAACATTATCTTCAAAACCATATAAATTTTTTAACTCAAAACCCAATTTCAATTGTTCGTGCGGCATTGCTAATGTTAGTGTATATATCAATGGTGCAGATCCTTCTAAAAGTCAAGGGTTTTCATACCCCCACTAAAAAAACTTGAGGGTTTTCATATCCCCAATAATTGTTTTAGGGGGTTTTCATACCCTTTGCCAAAATTTCTGGGGGTATGAGCCACCGATGCAAAGACTCGGTATTTTGTTTTCCCAAGTGATTGTTTGGCCTAATGGTTTAAATAAATTAAATTATAAAAAAGCAAGCAGCATGGCCTTCTACTAAATTAGAATAAAGATCAACTCTTTACAGTGACACATGCCAGTTTCCACACTGACACAGACAACACAGGAGGAATGTTTCCATATTACAAAATTTAATGTGAACTGATTCTGATTCAAGTAACTGTAACTAAGCAATCACATTACTAATGTGTTTAGAAATACGAATATCTGACTGAGACAGAAAAGTACTTCTCGTTCTCTTAACTAAATGCCCGACCCCAATGCTGCATGTGTCGCGGCGGGCAAGCTAAGCGATGTCGGTCGCGTCGTTAGCTTGCCCGCCGCGGCTAGGCGAGCGAACGGAGCGATAGGTACCCCCACGGCTCAAAACCTTTGCGTGATGAGACCGGCAGAGGAAAAATGCTTACGTGACCATACCCTCAAGACGACAAAGTCTTACGTGTTCATACCCTTTTGACATAATTTTTGTACGTGATTTCCATCTTCCTTACGTGATTTACCCCCATCTCTACGTGATCTGCACCCCTGTATATAACACACTCACTTTGTAAATACTGCCTTCATTTAAATCCACCATTCACTGAATTTTAGTGTACACCACTCACTTTGTAAATAAATGTTAGTGTACAACACACTCACTTTGTAAATACTGCCTTCATTTAAAACCACCATTCACTGAATTTTAGTGTACAACACTCACTTTGTAAATATTGCCTTCATCTAAATCCAGACACACCACACTGCTTGACCCTTGAACCTCTCCATCACTGTCCGGCTGAAACACACACACACACACACACACACACACACACACAACAGACACATATTAATTCGTTCTTTCAATGCCAGTATGTCACTCTCAATTTTAGTAAATCCACACTACCACTGGAAACTCATTTTGAATAATCAATGTAAAACTTGTTTTGATTAATCAATGTACATGGTCAGTTTGGAACTGGTAATTCAACAGTTTCTAGCAAGAACTGAAGAAATTTACAAGAGATCTAAAAGTTTATGAATATGTTAAGCATTCAGAAAATAGTATGATTTAATTGTACCACTCTACGAGAAATTCAGTGAAAATGGGTAGTTCCATAAAGTCATGATACAATTCAGTCAGATCTGAAAGCCTTTCTGAGCATGCAAAACTCTACATGTCACAGATGAGGGGTTGAAAAAAAATCTGTACATTTTCTAACAAGGCTCACACCCCTTGGCACATTAACGGTAAGGGCCAATACTTTAAAGCTATCAACTATCATCCAAGGATAAAATCCAATACAACTTGCAAGCTCCATAAACATTATATGTCTGCCAACTGTACTTTTTTAAACTAAATATTAAAAATGAAATTCACCACATTAAAAACGTACATCTGATAAATTTTATTACACAAATACTAATGTTACTGTTGCGTATTAACCTCTTTGTTCTCCTTGTCAGAGATGCTCTCCTCTGCCACATCTTTTGCTTTTGGTCTATCTGAAGCAGGTTCCCTTGACTCGTCACAAGTTTCAGTATTCGCTGAAGCCGGTTTGACACGAATCATCAGCTGAATAAGATCGTTCAATCCCACATCATAGTCAAATAGGGTGTGGCCATCCTCCAGCTGCACACAACACACCAACAATGTTACGTTATCAATAATCTAGGCATGTATTCCAACATAATCACTATGTTATGTTATCGATAATATAGCAGTATTCCCCGTAATCACCATAAACCATTTACTGTCAGACTGAAATTACTGTTCTACTAACATTTAAAGAACAGACCTTATAGTTATTGTTGATTAAAGCCCAGCCGATTGCGTAGAGCTCTATCACTATCATGCTACAACTATTCAAAACATATAAACAATATTTCAACAGGAAAAAGAAATTAAGTACAAAGACCTAATAAAACATAACTGAGATCTATCCATTATGAAAAGTGGTAAAGAACAAAAATGAACTAATATGATACACAAACATAACTTTGTTTTACAATATCAACAGTAGTCAAATTAGTACATAAATCCAGGCATTGATACAGAAGCTGGCTAGAAAACAAAAATGAAATAACATGATACACAAACATGACAATTGTGATTTACAATATCAACAGTAATCAAATAAATACTATATAATATTATACATAAATCCAGGCATTTGTACAGCAGCCGGCTGGCTCTATTGATGGACTCCAGATTTGGTATCTGGAGTTCAGTTACAGCCTACAATACAAAAACTTACCGTTTTCTGCCCATTACAATGTTTCAATCATTCTGTCCCTTCCCATTTCAAACCCTCCCCAGTCCATAGCATTTTGCATAAGCTTAATAACCTGTTCAGTGCTTCCGACCAATTATTCGGTCTGCCACTCCTGCTGTGTTGTAAAGCATACTGAACAAAAAAATTTATAGTGTTGTGGGGTTTTCTGGGCTGGTTGAAGATATGAATTCTATTCATCTTAAATCAAGATGTTTAAAACTCCATGGCACAGGCGATTCACTTTTTTATTTACACTTTGGCAGTGAAAGGGTTAAGAAGCCCGCAGGTAACCACAAGCAGGTTTGCTTGGATTGAATTATGTACGGAACTGTCACTCAAAGTGTGATGTATCCCTCTTAAACTGCAAACAAGTAACTATAGTAATGCTCTACACATACAAAAATCCAAAACTTTGCCCAAACATGCAGCAGACCTGCTGTGATACTCCAGTGTTATTGCCACATCCTTTTTTTTTTTTTTTTATCTCTTTCTAAATCTTGTAAATACACAGTAAAACTAAAAGGTCCACATAATTTGAAAAATTAACCATGCAAAAATTCCAACATGTTTAGGACTAGGTTACATAGCCTTTTAAATATTATTCACTAGGGCCTGTAGGCCTATTAAATGTTCTAAATCTCCATCAGTACCCCACTTACTGTGATGCAGTGATAACCGCAACAGACTACTTACTGGAAGCTTGTGGTTCAAATCCTCATCAGTAAATCATCATGGGATTTATTTTTATCACCCATCCACCTTCTACCCAGAGCTAAATGCGCTGTGGGCCCACTGGCCAAACTGGGACCAGTTGTGTCTAATCCATTTCACTGAGTGTTGCTCAAATATCCTGCCCAACACTGCGGGTGTCAGCACCTCTCAGACCTGGTTGAGCACAAATGAAACTGGCACACTGCAAATGTCTACCTCTCAGACTCAGGCCTGTTTGTGCACAAGTGAAGCTGGCAAACAGTGATTTAAATAAAAATCCAGCCTAATGAGTAGCTTGATTTGGCCGTATATGTAACATCAGTACATGGGATTGTTCTTTACATGCACTGATGCAGCCTACATGAAGGCAAAAGTGTTAGTCACAAGGCCTGATAGAATCTCCACTAGAGTCACGTGGCATTGCTTTTTGGCACAGCCTCGAGTCTTAGACAAGATTTAGTTGTCTGTCACTGAGCTATCCGTCCAAAGTTTGCCTGAAGTAGTCTTAGCAAACACTTGGCTAAGGCTATCCTAAAATACGATTGTTTACTTATCAACTAATGAACTATAATCAACTTATCAAGTCTTATGGCTCTACAAGACTGATTCTCATACACAGAGCTCTCATGCTCTGTACATGGCGAAGCTTCCACGAGGAGTGACGGACCAGTAATGAACGAGAATCTTACAAATGATCTGAATATTTTAAGCTAACAATCACCATCACAGTTCACAAAAGTCACCTACTTGTTTCCCGCGGAAGAAAAGCCGCTGATCGTTGGGCTGTGCATCGAAATGTTCGATCAGACGATCCCTCAAGTCTTCGATCTTGGTGAGCTTGGACAGACTGTCAATTCTGACCGTTTTCTTGCCGTCAATCGTTCTAACCTGAATCCACATCGTGCGTCAATTGATGCTGCCAACTTTCTTACAATCCCTGTAGGAAGAACTAGCAACACAACGCCATGCGAAGGATGGCGGGAAATTGCGATCATGTGACAATCCGACTTTTCTGGTTTCTTGAAGCTAAAAATCATACATGGGACTTTACTCCTATAAACACTGAGAGCGCGCGCGCGCGCTCTGTGTGTGTGTATTGTGTTGATGGAATGGCGTATGCGATGTTCTGTGTTTGGTATTAAATTTTTACATCTGCAAAGACCTCAGATTTCAGTTTCAGGTTTTGAGGACTGTGCCTCCGCGTTCGGAATGAAATCCATTTGCACTGAGGCCACTGAGGCTATGTGAAGGGTAGGGCCCTACGATCCACAATGACCATGGCATAATAAGCCTTAAGCCTGCACATAAGCTTTGGCAAGGTCTTGAAGACCTATCCTAGCTTATGGGTTTAATCGTATCAGTCTGTCATTGGAACAATCTCAGATAAATTGTAATGACATTTGGTATGTTTAACAACAAACTAGCCAAAACGCTACCGTGAACGAATGAAAAAAAAAAAAGTACTAAATATAAACTTCTGTCACCAAGTCTCCATTATCGTTGCTCCTCAAGCCCCCCCCCCCCCCCAAAAAAAAAGCAACAACAACAACAAACAATCAAACAAACAAACATACATACAAGCAAACAGACAAATCACACACACACACACACACACACACACACACACACACACACACACACACACACACACATTTACACACACTCACATCATAACACCTGAAAACAATAGACAGAATCAAGCAAATAAACAAAACCATACAAAACAAAACAACAACAAAAACGATGGAAAAACATCGAGAATCACGCACACACACACACACACACACACACACACACTCCACAACACACACACACACACACACACACACACACACACACACACACACACACACACACACACACACACACACACACACACACACACACACACACACACACACACACACACACACACACACACAAACACACCACCACCACCAACAACAGCAACAACAACAGGAGGAAAAAAGAACAAGGTGAGATCAGAATGTGTGTAGGGGTACCAGCTTACTTTCTTACTGCCTATTATATTATTGGCATGTGGGGCAGCAACGGAGATCCTCCACTCCTATCTGTTCTAGACCATCCTCTGTATGGTACTGCAGACGTCTAGAGTCCTGAGTTTTCCTTCTACTGTTTGTGGCCGTTTTCCTGCTAACCCTCCTTCTCTTACGTCTTGGTGTCCAATGGAGGGCAATCTCAGTGATATTATCCTGCTCTTTTGAGATGATGCGCCCAATGCATCTCCATCGTTTTTCCAATGATGATAGTGTCCATGTTCTCCTGATTGCATTGTGCGAATGACTGTTAATTGGAGACGACAATGAGTCATATATACAAAGTTTGGGGGAAAAGAGAGAGAGAGAGAGACAGAGACAGAGACAGAGACAGGGAGACAGAGAGAGAAACAGAGAAACAGAGAGAGAGAACAGAGAAACAGAGAGACAGAGAGAAAGAGAGAGAGAGAGAGACAGAGAGAGAGAGAGACAGAGAAACAGAGAGAGAGAGAGAGAGAGAGAGACAGAGAGAAAGAGACAGAGAGAAAGAGACAGAGACAAAGAAAGAAACAGAAA
>CM060309.1:42013924-42016424 GCA_030674185.1 Monoplex corrugatus
CATTCCCCCCTCCCCTCCCTTCCCCTTTTCCCATTTCATATCTTGCCAGTGGTTAGTATTTTGCACAGGCTCAAGGAGTCTGTTAGATAATTACTGACAGATTTGGGTGTAGCGCATAGGGAAGTAAGTATATCCCGAGTTTGACGAATCTTTCTTCAACAAAAATCCAAACTATATCCGACTATCATTCTTGTCACGAAGAGTGGCGAGGCATTGGTGCTCTGGGTCCCTAACCCTAACCCTCGAGTGTTTAGTGTTCACTTTGACTTGCAGCTTGGCTGCTGGCTTCAGGGAATCCGACCTGATGACTGCAGGGAAAGACCTGTGACAGTTTGGAAAGACGGTAAACTTGGGATCGTTTGAGGGGAGAGGGTGGTGGTGGGGGGGGGGGGGGCATGTTAGACCCTGTTGAAAAGCAA
Source organism: Monoplex corrugatus (assembly GCA_030674185.1). Classification (NCBI taxonomy): domain Eukaryota; kingdom Metazoa; phylum Mollusca; class Gastropoda; order Littorinimorpha; family Ranellidae; genus Monoplex; species Monoplex corrugatus. The sequence continues at coordinate 42,014,344 of CM060309.1, forward strand.
GATGGGTTGTGTCTAGAACATCATGCCTGGTCACTTTCGTGTCCGTTCGCACACTCCCCGTGTTTTTTATTTAAGTAACGTTGGGAGCTTCCGACTGCTTACTGTCGAGATATGGTAAGAAGAGAAGTGCTGGCAGTTATGCGGGTTGACGGCTAGGCAGACTGTCCGAAAAAGATGATGAAGTCTCTGAGTAAGACGAAAAGAGGGCTCTTCCAGTCTGTTTTGGTCTAGTAGCAGGGCTAGACCTGATTGGAATGCGTTATGTGGCTATGTCCCAGGGTTTGTAATCTCCCTACTTTGTCATTCGGTTTGTAAAACAAGGTGACTGACGACTGGATCCGAATGGGTTATGCAACGTATGGACAGTCCCCTTTTGTTTGGTGAAGTGGCCACCATATGGCGTTGGGAGCCAGGAGACGATTGTTCGGAAAGTGGAGAGGCATCGGTGCTCAGGGTCCTATCTAGCACTTCTCGGGGTTTTTTTTTCGCCTACATTGACAACAGACATCACAGGGTGCTGTCTGGGACCCAGAAGAACAATGCCTCACCACTGGTCATGTGATCACCTCTCAGTTCCCGGTGCCACACGGTTACCATTTCGCCGAGCAAAGAGGTCTGCTAAAGTCGATGTGACTATGGTCCCTATATTGCATTAATTTTTGTTTCTCGCTATCCACATTAGTGTTTAGGCACTTGTTGCTCGCAGTAGTTCCTCCTCCTCCTCCCCCCCCTAACCCCATTGATATTTCTTTGTTTCCAATGTCAACTTCAATGTTTGGTTTGTTGTTGTTTGCAGAAACGTTTTCTTTGTGATTGTTGTTGTTGCTGTTGCCGCTGTTGTTGTTTATGATGATGATGTTGTTGTTGTTGTGTTGTTGTTGTTGTTGTTGTTGTTTTACACCGCCCATCTCATTGTTCGGCCGCCTGTTGCTTGCAGTATTTTCTCTGCAACGAAGTGATGGGGTCGTTACTCTTGTCCATCATCCACAGCTCCTGGTACAGTTGTCCCCCCTGTTTGTACACTTTCAGCAGTCCGCCATTGCTCTCCCCGTCCTCCAGCAGAGTGAGAAAGGCGTACGCCGCGTCCCTGGGTCTGGGAACAACGAAATAATAATAACAATAACAACAACAACAATAATGATAATAATAATAGTAACAATAGTAATAATGATGATGATGATGATGATGATGATGGTGATAGTGATGATGATGATGGTGATGACGGTGATGGTGATGATGATGAGTGATAATTATACTACTACTACTACTAGTACTACTACTACTACTACCACCACTAATAATGATAATAGTAAGATGATGATGATGATGAGTAAGACAACAACAACAACAACAACAACAATAGTAATACTAATAATAGTGATAATGATAATGATAATAATAATGTTGATACTGATACAACCACTACCACTCTACTACTACAACAACTACTACTGCTGTTGCTGCTGCTACTACCACCACCACCATCACTACTACTACTACTATTACTACATATAATAATAATAATAATAATAATGATGATGATGATGATGATGATGATGATGATGATGATGATGATGATGATGATGATGACGACGACGACGACGATACTACTACTACTACTACTAATAATAACGACGACGACGATGATGATGATGATGATGATGATGATGATGAAATTAACAATGATAATGAGGAGGAGGTAAACAATGGAGTAAAGGTTCTCCCACCACCCTGACATCGAAATGAGGTGAAGTAGTAGAGACTTAATTTAACCCTTACACTGCCACTCGTTTTTTTAGCTCTGCGCCACCGTTTGCCAAGCCATATTACATCGCGGAGGGTAATAATTCAAAAAAAATTCTGACAAAAAAACTACTCAATAAAAGTCCATAAAACTAATACTTTTCTGAAAGGTAAGTGAATCCTCTATACACTGATCATAATTACACATCCATTCAACAGGACAGATGAAAGTTTATGTCCAATGAAACAAGATTTTTTTTTTTTACACTATTCTAGACATGATGTCATATAAACATAAAACAAAGTGAAAAACAGTGAATAATAAAACTGAATTATTA
>CM060309.1:42026424-42031424 GCA_030674185.1 Monoplex corrugatus
CCACACTGTCCCGTCTCATCCACTTCACTGATGCGTCGTACTTGAGGATGTTGCTTAAATGTCCTGACCAACACCGCAGGTGTCTGTATCTCTCGGGCCTGGTTGATGCCAGGGTATAACTACTCGTATGAAAGGAGACTTACTGTACAGCCATGCCATGCAGTGTCAATCGAGATTGGAGATCCATAATATCAAGATTATCATCCCCACTGCCATTATCATAGTGTTATGAAAGGTTGTCCCATATTCTGTGACCATTAATGTATCCTAAAAAATGGGGCAGAAAAAAAAAGAGAAAAAAACGAAGGCTCTATCATACATTTAGAGTGCGTGTATTATTAGCGTATGACTCGTCGTCTCCATGCTGCTCCAGCGCACTACACGCCGATAAAATCCATTATCAATCCAACAAAAAATGGTCAAGAAACAATTGAAAATGGCAAATGACTAAATAAAGAATGAATAATAAAAACAACAACAACAACAACAAACAAGAATGAATAAAAGAAAGAAAGAAGCAAACAACAACATTAACAACAATCAAGAAAAGGAAGAAAACAAAATAAAATCAAAAGACTGAAATTAAGAGTAGTGGGTTGTAGCTTGCATAATCTGAGATCCAATGAACGAAAAGGTAAACACATAAATAAAAGAAAAGGTAGTTACATAAACATATATAAATAAACAGCGTGCCCGTGTGTTCAAGAACGCTACTACGCAAACAAAATTAACTTTCCCTTCGGTCCAAAGACTGTTGGACTTCAAAAAAAAAAAAGGTGCCATAGGCTAGTCAACTCAAAGTATGGTAGGAAAACCTGAAGCATTATGTTCACATATTTGACAGTTTTTCGGTTATTGATATACGCGTCTTCGACTTGAACATTTTCAGTTGAGATATTTTCTGGAGGTGAAAACGGATGGAACTCTGTCTGTCTCTGTCTTTTGTCTGTCTGTGTCTGTCTCTGTCTCTGTCTGTCTGTCTCTTCTGTCTGTCTGTCTCTCTCTTTTGCTTTTGCTCTCCTCTGGTTGTCTGTTTCTCTGTCACTCTCGCCCCTTCTCTCTCCTTCTTTCTATCCTGTTATTCATTCTATCTGTCTGTCTCTTCTGTTAGAATTTCTCTTTCTTTTTTATTTCGTCTGTCTGTATATCTGTCTATCTGTCTACCTGTCTGTCTCTATCTCTGTCTCTCTCTGAAGTTCTGTTTGTCTGCCTCTCTCTTTGTCTCTGTCTGTCTGTCTGTTTCTGAAGTTCTGTTTGTCTGTCTGCTTGTCTGTTCTGTTTCTGAAGTCTGTTGTCTGTCTGCTCTCTCACTGCTCTCTCTCCTCTCCTCTCTCTCTCTCTGTCCCCTCTCTCTTTCTCACCTTGGCCCCTTTTTCCAGCAGGAGTTCCACCACTGCACGACCAATGCCCACGGCGGCCCCCGTGATGAACACACCCTTGTCCTTTACATCCATGTTTTTGCTCTGTGAGTCTGGAAATGGCAGAAACAGCACTTTTAGCAGCAAGTAGGTCCAACAGTAGCAGTAACATCGAGTCCTGAATCGGACAGGGATTTTCCTCCCCTCCCTCCCCTCCCCCTTCTTTCATTCCACTCTTACACGGTGGTCTCACCGCTATTTTTTTTTTTAAATGAGACTTCAGATTTTATTAGAAGACTTTATTACTCAAGGATAGTAGCATTAGGTCCTATCGGATCTCACCCTAGTTTTTTTAATTTTTTTATTTTTATTTTTTACTTGAGACTTCAGATTTTAGAAGAAGACTTTAGCTATTCAAGACTACTCAAGGATAGTAGCGTCAGGTCCTATGGGATCTCACCGCAAGTTTTGTTTTTAAAATGAGACTTCAGACTTTATTAGAAGATTTTATTACTCAAGGATAGTAGCATAAGGTCCTATTGGACATGTCTTAAAAAGACAAAATACTCAGGTAGGCCTACCGAGTTTACCACGGACTCACTGCTCGAGATCCCATGGCGACAGGAGTTATTCCTGGCAATGTTCACAAAGAAAAAAAAACAACGCATACAGAGAAACAAAATCGGGTAGAGCTGCAATGTGGCGACACGCTCCCCCTCCCCCCCCCCCCCCCCCCCACACACTAAGATTAGAAGGGCCCGATTTTCACATGAGGAGTCTACTGAGACAAAAGGAAATAATTTCAGAAACAAATACGCATACATAAAACACATCTACATTGAAAGTAGGGCAGTTTGAAACGAAAGTTAATTCAGGCCAATTACACATTTTAAGCATGCAGTATTAGCAGTAGCAGTGCTAGCAACATTAGTAGCAGCAATAGTAGTAATAGTAGCAGTACTTAGTGACAGTAGCAGCAGCAGTCGTAGTGGTAACAGTAGCAGTACTAGCAACAGTAGTAGCAATAGTACTAGTAGTAGTAGTAGTGAAAAAGTATACAGAACAGCAGCCCAGCTAGTAACTGTAGTAGTAGTAGCAGTATAGCAGCAGCACTAGCAACAGTAGTAGTAGTACATGTAGCAGCAAATAGTACGTACGTAGTAGCAGTATAGCAGCAGCACTGAGCAAAGTAGTAGTAGTAACATGTAGCAGCAGTACTAGTAGTAGCAGTATAGCAGCAGCACGAGCAACAGTAGTAGTAGTAACATGTAGCAGCAAAGCAGTAGTAGCAAAAGTAACAGTAGCAGTAGTAGCAGTAACAGTAGCAGTATTAGCAACAGTAGTAGTAGCAGTAGTTTAAAGCTGTTCCTTGTATAGTTGTTCCGAGGTCTCCTTCAGTGAATGAAGACTAAAAGTTTAAACGAATATCTCGCCCCAGCGAAGAAGACGCACAAAGGTCGACAGTAGGCACTTGCACTGTTATCTAGCAAATGGCTGTTATCATACGCTTTTCAAATACAATGGGTGCAGTAGTCAGATGACTAAGACAACACACTTCTAGTACGAAGATCCTTGAGTTGGATAGGTTATACTTATTGTTATTTCGTTTAAAGCCAGCCGACTGCGTAGAGCCATATCAGGGCTATTATAACAGTTTCAAAACGTACACGATATTCAACAAGAAAAAGAAAAAGGAAAAGAAAATTTAAGTACACATATGAATGCATTCACGCACATAATCTAAGTAAATGCCCCCTAGCGTTGACCACTCCGTCAATTTATCACACAGGGGATTAAAAAAAACAACACATACCTGAATACAAATTTAAACATAACTGAAGACTATAAAGAAACATATATAAAAACAGGTCTAAATTGGCTAAGATTGCTTTTTTTGTCATTTCCTAGAGCCAAAAATGCACATAGTACATGTACCCAATTATTAATCCTAGAGAAAATAGTAAGACTTTATCGAACACATACAGGTGAATGGACCACGGCCGAAAAAGACAGGAAGAAATGACAGAAAGCAAATGAACAAGGTAGAAACAAAGAGAGTGACAGAAAAGAGGCAATTTCTAGCACAGAATTTCCAGAAGGTGGGGATATTATTTATACTGAAAGTGCCCCTGGCATATCCATAGGGGAAAGCTCGTTAGGTAGGCCTACCTCCCACCTGGAGGGTAAAGTGTGGAGTGTGTGTGTGTGTGTGTGTGTGTGCGCGCGTGCGAGCGTGTGTGTGTGTGTGCGTGTGTGTGCGTGTGTGTGGTGTGGTGTGTGTGTGTGTGTGTGTGTGTGGTGCGTGCGTGCGTGTGTGTGTATGCGTGTGTGTGTGTGTGTGTGCTCCTGATCTGGGTCAACAGGTATGCAAACCTATTAGCACCCAAACTCTCTTCATGCATAATATACACCCGCAGAATATTAAGTGTACACGTTAAAAAACAACCCTTTTACTCCCGCATCCTGTCCATCAGCATCCTACATCGTCAACCAAGCTAGAAAAACAAAAAGTTAACCCTGTGACTCCCTCACCCTATTCACCAGCTTCTTGTAGGAAACTGGAGGAGAGGGTGAGGGAGTCAACGGGTTACGTTTTTGTAGTTGGTGAATAGGGTGCAGGACTCAAAAGGTTAAGTCATGTCGGTGACAGGTGGCTTTCGGAAACATGACACCAACCAACATGCACGCAGAAACTAACATAAGATAATAACAAAGTAGTAACTAACATAAGATAATAACAAATGTAGTAACTAACATAAGATAATAACAAATGTAGTAACTAACATAAGATAATAACAAATGTAGTAACTAACATAAGATAATAACAAATGTAGTAACTAACATAAGATAATAACAAATGTAGTAACTAACATAAGATAATAACAAATGTAGTAACTAACATAAGATAATAACAAATGTAGTAACTAACACAAGATAATAACAAATGTAGTAACTAACATAAGATAATAACAAATGTAGTAACTAACATAAGATAATAACAAATGTAGTAACTAACATAAGATAATGACAAATGTAGTAACCAACATAAGATAATAACAAATGTAGTAACTAACATAAGATAATAACAAATGTAGTAACTAACATAAGATAATAACAAATGTAGTAACTAACATAAGATAATAACAAATGAAGTAACTAACATAAGATAATAACAAATGTAGAAACTAACAGAAGATAATAACAAATGTAGTAACTAACATAAGATAATAACAAATGTAGTAACCAACATAAGATAATAACAAATGTAGTAACTAACAGAAGATAATAACAAATGTAGTAACTAACACAAGATAATAACAAATGTAGTAACCAACATAAGATAATAACAAATGTAGTAACCAACATAAGATAATAACAAATGTAGTAACTAACACAAGATAATAACAAATCGTAACTAACACAAGATAATGACAGAAGCATCAACCAGTTACTAACACAAGGTAATGACATGCAGTATAATAATGACAAATGGATACTTACTAGTTCAGAGACCCTTTTGCAGGCAAAAACACGAAGATTGAGAAGTGTGAGATTAAGGCAAGATGCACGGCTTGTTGGTAGATTGTCTACTGACTCTGTCTCTGCTACACTGACTAAACATGTGACGACGAGACGACCAAC
>CM060309.1:42033924-42046424 GCA_030674185.1 Monoplex corrugatus
TTCTGTCATTTCTTCCTGTTCTTTTCTGCCTTGCTGGTCCATTCACCTGTATGTGTTCGATAAAGTCTTAAGTATTTTCTCTTAGGATTGATAATTGGATACATGTACTACGTGCATTCTTGGCTCTAGGGAAATGACCAAAAAAAATACAACAAACAAACAAAACAACAACAACAACAACAACAATAAACACAAACAAACAAACAAAAAGCAATCTTAGCCAACTTAGATCCGTTTTTGTATATGTTTCTCAAAGTCTTCGGTTATGTTTAAATTTAAATTTGTATTCAGGTATGTGTTGTTGTTGTTTTAATCCCCTGTGTGATAAATTGGACGGAGTGGTCGACGACATGGGTATTTCCTTAGATTATGTGCGCGAATGCATTCATATGTGTACTTTTAAGTTTTCTTTTCCCTTTTTCTTTTTCCTGTTGAAGTATCGTGTACGTTTTGAAACTGTTATAATAGCCCTGATATAGTTCTACGCAGTCGGCTGGGCTTAAAACGAAATAACAGTAAGTATAACCTATCCAACTCAAAACATTTCGTACTAGAAGTGTGTTGTCTTAGTCATCTCACTACTGTGCCCATTGTATTTAAAAAAAACATATGATAACAGCCATTTGCTAGATAACAGTGCGATGTGTCTTACACTCGACCTTTGTGCTTATCCTTCGCTTGGGCGAGATATGTTCGTTTAATTTTAGTCTTCATTCACTGAAGGAGACCTGGGAACAACTGTGTCTAGGTAATACAAGGGAAATGCTTTAAACTACTGCTACTACTACTGTTACTAGTACTGCTACTGTTACTGCTACTGCTGCTAAAGTCTTTTAATAAAATCTGAAGTCTCATTTAAAAAAAAAAAACTAGCGGTGAGATCCAATACGACCAAATGCTGCTATCCACGAGTAATAAATACAGTCTCTAATAAAATCTAAAATCTCATTTAAAAAAAAATAGCAGTGAGATCTAATAGGACTTAACACTACTATCCTTGAGTAATAAAGTCTTCTACTAAAAATTGAAGTCTCATTAAAAAAAACTAGTGGTGAGATCTAATGGGACCTAATGCTGCTATCCTTGAGTAATAAAGTCTAATAAAATCTGAAGTCTCATTTAAAAAATAAACTAGAGGTGAGATCCAATAGGACTAAATGCTACTCTCCTTGAGTAATAAAGTCTTCTACTAAAATCTGAAGTCTCATTTAAAAAAAAAAACTAGTGGTGAGATCTACTGGGACCTAATGCTGCTATCTTGAGTAATAAAGTCTTCTAATAAAATCTCAAGTCTCATAAGAAAGACTAGCAGTGAGATCCAATAGGACCTAATGCTCCTATCCTCGAGTTTAATAAAGTCTTCTAATAAAATCTGAAGTCTCATTTAAAAAAAGACTTGCGGTGAGATCCAATAGGACCTTATGCTACTATTCTTGAATAACAGTCTTCTAATAAAATCTGAAGTCTCATTTAAAAAAAAAAAACGCGGTGAGACCACCGTGTAGAACTAATATAAGAGTGGAATGGGAGAACCGATCTTCCTGCTACTGTTGCACCTACTTGCTGTTGATAGTGCTGTTTCTAAAACTTGCAGACTCACAGAGCAAAGCATGGATGTAAAGGACAAGGGTGTGTTCATCACGGGGGCCGCCATGGGCATTGGTCGTGCAGTGGTGGAACTCCTGCTGGAGAAAGGGGCCAAGGTGAGTGAAAGAAAGAGAGAGAGAGAGGTAGAGAGAAAGAGAGAGGGAGAGGGAGAGAGGGGGACAGAGGGGGAGAGAAAGGGGGAGAAAGAGAGGGAGAGAGACAATGACAATGACAATGACAATGATGCTTTATTTTTCAACGGTAAAAGCTATTGGCTAGAAGCCATTTTTCAAACTTGCCGTTGCTATTCTATACACATGACATTTGTTTACAGTAACAAGTACAGCTTAAGGAAAATACATGTTGAATACTAAAATTAAGATACAATGAAATCAAGAAACGTACACAGTCACCACTTAGAGATAGGTAGATAGATAGATAGATAGATAGATGAAGGATAATAGATAGATAGATAGATAGTATAGATAGACTAGGATGAGCAGGTAGATAAGTAAATAAAGAAAGAAAGATAATGTTGATAGTGATAATAATAAAAATAAGACGAAGAAGAGGAAGAAGAAGAAGGAAGAGGAGGAGGAGAGGAAAACACAGTAAACAAAATAGTAATAAGATAAAACAAAATAATATGAAATAGAGGGAGAAGAAACATTACATGTGACAAATTTATAGAAGATAAATCAAGCGTCAAATAGACTAATGTTCTTACAATTAAATCAAAGAAGATGAAATCAATTTTCTGATTACACACAAAAAATATTAACACTGCTACAAACAACAATTACCACTACTACCACTACTACTACTACTACTACTACTACTAAACCCAAAGATAATAAATGGAGGTAGAAAAAAGAGCAGTTCAGAAGGATGATTAGAGGGGGAAAAAAAAAAAAAAAAAAAAAGGGGGGGGGGGGGGGAGTAGCAAACATTGGGTCGATTGAAGGCATAAACACATAAAATTCTACAGGAGACAGAAAATCAACAGATGATATGAAGTCAAATAGACAAATGTATAGATAGATAAATAAAGTAAATTTTACTTTCGACAATAGGAAATTACAGTAATGATAAAACGCATATGTATAATAGAAATATCATACATGTGTAAACAAATCAATAATTCATGTAATAAGACATAAATAAATCAAGAATAGTAACCATAATCAAGCGCCGTTTTTCTTGATAGGAGAAGAGAGATACAAGCATGATATGGATAACAGTTGGAGAAAAGTGACAAATACAGACAGCAGATAAGAGCCAACCAAACAAACAGACAATATGGCTAACAGATAAGATGGGCAAGCAAGCAAAGCAAAAAACAAACAAACAAACAAAATGAACAAAGGCAATGAGAAATAAAGAAGAAGCAAGACAGAATCAAACACGTCATAGAGTCATCAACAAATCATCGCATATAATACAGAAATAAATACTGGTTGGCTGTTTGAACTGTTAAAATATCAATAATGTTAAAGATAAAAAAAAAAAGAAAAAAAAGAAAAAAAAAGAACACCAATTATCATTGTGCATACAACACACACACACACACACAAAAACACCCACACACACACACACACACACACACACACACACACACACACACAATCACACACACACACACATTGACTAGATTAGATGTCATAGGTTGAAAGGCAGCTGACGTTATTGTTGCTAACTGAGGTAATCTAACGACGTAAGGTATTTAAATAAAGTAACTTTGAAGGAAGAGAGTGATTGAGTGTTTGTGATATTTGGGGGGAGGGTGTTCCATAGTTGTGCACCAGAAAACGATAAACTATTTTTATATATGTCAATTCTTGGACGGATAATTTTGAATTGATTTTGTCTTGAGTTTGAGTATGATCGCACATTCTGATTAAACAAATTGAGAAGATATTGCGGAACATTCCTTTTTGATACTTTAAACATTGTGATACCTTTATTGAACATTAAGTGTGACTTTAGAGGGAGGATTCCTAACTGTTTAAGTTTTTCATCTGTTGTTAAAGTGGGATCTGGCATGATAAGTTTTGCTGCCCTCCTATGTAAGGTGTTCAATTTTTTTAGATGAACTTCACATGAGCTATCCCACAGTGTAGAGGCATAATCTATGTGCGATTTAATATGAGCATTATAAAATAATTGGCGTGTGTTTGTATCTGTTAGATATCTTAATTTGGACAGAATAAATAAGTTCTTGGAGATAATCCTGCATAAATAATCAATGTGGTTTTGCCAGGTAAGATTATGATCAATGAGAACTCCCAGTAGACGGTGTTCAGGCATTTGTGCAATAGAATTACCTCTCAAAGATAGATTGAGTGACAGAGGGCCAAGCTGCCGTTTTTGGCGTGTGCATATAACCATACATTCAGTTTTCGTAGGGTTCAAAGCCATGGCGTTTTTAGCACACCAATCAGAAATTTCATTTAGGCTCTTTTGTAAACGTGTGTTTACAGTCGCTATGCTTGTGTCTTGTGTATGGATTGTTCCGTCGTCAGCGAACATATCACAGTGAACTGTGGGATCAGATATATGAAGTGGTAAGTCATTTATGAATACAGAAAACAGAATGGGTCCTAAGATTGATCCTTGGGGAACGCCACATTTCACATGACCCTCGGATGAATATGATCCATTAAGATGTACTTTTTGTTTGCGTTCATGAAAGTAGGAATTGAAAAATGAAACTGTTGAGTCGTTGGCAAGATACGTTCGTAATTTAGCTAGTAAGATATCATGATCAACGAGATCAAAAGCCTTTTTAAAGTCTAGAAATACTGCTCCAGTTAATTTGCAGTCATTCATGGCTAATAGCCAGGTGTCAGCAAGCCGTGTTAGGGCTGTATGACAAGAGTGGTTCTGACGGAAACCAGATTGCAGTGGGTGAAGAATACTTTTGGTTTCCAGGTAGTCTGAAAGATGTTTATGGATATGTTTTTCTAAAGGCTTTGACAGGACAGAGAGAAGAGAAATTGGCCTGTAATTATTTATTTGTGAAAGATCTTTTGTTTTTGGTAAGGGTGCAACTTTGGCCTGTTTTAGAGCTCTGGGGAATACATTGTTTTTTATGCTGATGTTGTAAATATATGTAAGTTGTTCCGTGATGTAGGGCAGAGACAGTTTTAGTATTTTGGGACTGATTTCATCTGGTCCTGATGATTTTTTATTATTCATTTTATTTATATACACTCCAGTTTCATGGACTGCTATACTGGGAATACTAAATGAACTTGTATTATTGGTCCTCTCTTTGCAAAAGTTAATAAGATTTTCAGAGGGGGCATATTGATCACAGTTAGAAATAGGACGGGTTAGTAGTTCTGATACTGACAGAAAATATTCATTGAATTTGTTTGCTGTGAAACTGAGAGGCGTGCCTGGGAGCTTTTTCCCACTTCCCTTAATAACTAAGTTCATTGCTCTCCATAGTGATGATACATCTTTACTGTTTTTTACCAGTCGATCAAAGAGAGACTTCTTGGCTTGACGGACCATTGATTTTACCTTATTACGCATCGTTTTGTATTCAATGAAGCGTTTTTCTTTCTTGAGTTTATCTCGTAATGACATCGCATTGATAATGTCTGTTGACAGCCATGGGGGCATTGTTGGAGAGGGAGAGAGAGGGGGAGGGAGGGAGGGAGAGACAGAGAGAGAGAGAGGGAGACAGACAAACACAACTTCAGAGACAGACAGACAGACAGAGACAGAGTCTCAGAGAGAGGCAGACAAACAGAACTTCAGAGAGACAGACAGACAAACAAACAGACAGACAGATACACAGACATACAAAATGAAAGAGAAAGAGAAATTGAAACAGAAGAGACAGACAGATAGGATGAATGAATACAAGAGAGAGAGAGAGAGAGAGAGAGAGAGAGAGAGAGAGGAGAGAGAGAGAGAGAGAGAGAGAGAGAGAGAGAGAGAGAGAGAGAGAGAGAGAGAATGCCATCCATTTTCACCTCCAGAAAGTATCTCAACTGAAAATGTTCAAGTCGAAGACGCGTATGTCAATGATAGAAAAAAATGTCAAATATGTGAACATAATGCGTCAGGTTTTCCTAGAGCATACTTTGAGTTGACTAGGCCTATGTCTCATCTTTTTTTTTTTATAAGTCCAACAGTCTTTGGACCGAAGGGACAGTTAATTTTGTTTACATAGTAGCGTTCTTGTTTATGTAACTATCTTTTTTTTATTTATGTATTAATCTTTTCATTTATTGGATATCAGGTTATGCAAGCTACAACCCGCTACTTTTAATTTCAGTCTTTTGAATCTATTTTTTCTTCCTTTTCTCGATTGTTGTTAATGTTGTTGGTATTTGTCTGTTTGTTTCTTTTCTTTCTTTTATTCATTATTGTTTATATTTTATATAATTATATATATAATTCATTTCATTATTTTCATTCCTATTTGCCCTTTTCAATTGTTTCCTGATCATTTTTGTCGGATTGATGACGGATTTAATCTGCGTGTAGTGCAGGGTATCAGCATGGAGACAACGAGTCATGAACTACTAATAAACGCACACTAAATGTATGTGCGAATATCATATCGATTGTCCCGCGTGATTTTCTGAATCCGCATTGTGTTTCTGGTAGGTGGCCACTTTCCAGGTGGACGATAAGGCGGTTGAGGAGGACTCTTGAGAGGATCTTACCGGCAATGGCGAGCAGAGAGATTTCCCTGTGGTTGTCACAGGACTGCCTGTTGCCGTTCTTCTTGTACAGATGGACAATGGTCGCGTCCTTCAGTTCCTGGGAGATGGATTCTTGTTTCCACATGCTCTTGAACAACTCTGTTAGCTTTTGGGTCATGACTGGTCCGCCTGCCTTGTATTTTTCTGCTGAAATGGAGTCGGAGCCTAGAGCTTTGTCGTTTGAAAGGTGCTTGATTGCTGTCGTGATCTCTGATTCCGTTGGAGGCGCTGCCAGTTCGGTGCTTATTGGCACCTGCGGCATGCGGTCAATGGCTTCGCTGTTACTAGTAGATGCACGATTGAGGACGCTGTCGAAGTGCTCGGCCTAGCGTTGTAGGATGGGATTTTTGTCAGTGAGAAGTGTTGATCCGTGGCGTTGAGCAGCAGCGATGTTCCTTGGGGTTGTGGCCCATATAAGGTTTTTAGGGCGTCATAGAAGCACTTGTAGTTGTTGGTATCAGCGTGCTTCTGTATTTCGTCCGCTTTTCTGCTAAGCCAGGAGTCTTGCGTTTCTCTGGGGTTTGTCTGCACTTTGTTTTTGATTGATTTATAGGCAGCTTCCTTGGAGGTGGACTTTGGGTCTTGCTGGTGTACTCTGAAGACTTTTCGCTTTTCTTCCAACAATATCTGGATGTTGGGCGTCGTTTTCATCAAAGCAGTCCTGGTGTTTGCGCTAGCTGATATCGAGTTGCTCCCGCGCTGAGTTGTAGACGACGTCTCGGAAGGCTACTCAGTCCTCGTCCGTACTTTTGGAGCCCAGGTTTAGGCCTTAGAGCTGTGCATCAAGCTCATTTCTGAACTTTTGATACACACAGGGTCGTTCCAGCTTTGTGACGTTCAGTCTTTTGTTGAACCTCTTTCCTTGAGATGTTGAGTCTAGAGATGATGAGCCTATGGTCAGTCCAACATTCTGCACCGCACACGGCCGTCGTTACTCTGACGTCCTGCTTGAAAAGTGTCAGGAATAACACCAAGACCTGTACACGACATTCGTTGATCTGACAAAGGCCTTCGACACGGTCAGCCGTGAAGGACTATGGAGAATTATGGAGAAGTTCGGATGCCCATCAAAGTTCATCAACATGGTACGCCAATTTCATGACGACATGCAGGCACGTGTGTTGGACAACGGAGATTGCTTCGAGACTTTCTCAGTCACAAACGGTGTCAAGCAGGTTTGTGCAACTGGCGCCAACATTGTTCAGTATGATGTTTATGGCCATGCTCTCAGACGCATTCAATGACGACCATGACACATGCATTGGCTTCAGATACAGGACAGACGGAAGGCTCCCAATGCCCTCAGGCTTCAGGCGAAGACCAAGGTTGAAAAAGACTGGGTCCGCATCCTCCTCCTGTTCGCCGATGACTGCGCTCTGAACGCCACCACTGAAGCGAAAATGCAGCAGAGCATGGATCGATTCGCATCATCCTGCAGAAACTTCGGACTCATCATCAGTACGAAGAAGACCGAAGTCATGTTTCAGCCTGCACCACAACAGCAGTAATCGGAACCAAGCATCACTGTTGAGGGAGAAACCCTGAAAGCTATGGACAATTTTACATACCTCGGAAGCACGATCTCAAGATCAGTGAACATAGATACTGAGGTAGACACACGCATTGCCAAAGCAAGTTCAGCTTTCGGACGCCTCAGGGTATCGGTATGGGACAGGAGAGATATCAAACTGTCCACCAAGCTGAAGGTATGCAAGGCAGCTATTCTGCCAACTCTTCTGTATGCCTGTGAGACATGGACTGTATACGATCACCACGCCAAGAAACTCAACCGACTCCATATCATCTGCCTCAGACAGCTCCTGAAGATCACCTGGAAGGATAGAATACCTGACACAGATGTCCTCGATCAGGCCGGAATGACTAGCATTCAGACCCTGCTCAGAAGAGTCCAACTCAGATGGGCCAGACACATGCGTATGCAAGACACGCGTCTCCCGAAGAGACTGCTCTATGGTGAGCTAGCAGACGGAAAACGCTCGCGAGAAAGGCCAAAGCTGCGCTTCAAGGACACACTTAAAGCGTCCCCGAAAAACTTCGGCATCGACACCAAGACATGGGAGGTCCTTACACAAGACCGCTCATCATGGAGAAGCCGCGTTGGCGAAGGTGCCGCCTCCTACGAACAAAGCAGGATCAGTGGAGCACAAAAGAAACGAGAGCTGCGTATATCCCGAGCCAACTCCCAAGTCCAGAATCCAGCATGTGTCTCATCTGCAGCCGAGCCTTCCGCGCACGAATCGGCCTCATCAGTCACAGCCGGACACATGAAACGTGATGCTCCTTGGTCATCGTCGATCACGACGGACGAACAACACAACAAATGTATGTTAGGGCTGTGGTCTTTTATTTATTTTTATTTTTTTTTTGGGGGGGGGGGGGGCTTATTTTTTACGGTACATTAATGGTCACAGAATATGGGATATTTTTTCATAACACTATGATGATGGCAGTGGGGATGATAATCTTGATATTATGGATCTCCAATTTCCATTGACACTGCACGGCATAGCTGTACACTGAGTTTCCTTTCATAGTATATCCTGGCATCAACCAGGCCGAGAGATACAGACTCCTTGCAGTGTTGGTCAGGACATTTAAGCAACATCCTCAATGACGACGCATCAGTAAAGGGGATGAGACTGTAATGTGTGGTCCCAGTCTTCCCAATATACCCATAGCAAATTCAACTTTGAGTAGAAACCCATGGTGGCCTAAAGTCCCACAGGGATTTTGACAGAATTGATGGAAATCGAACATACAACCTTCCAGCCGGTAGTATGTTGTGCGAACCGCTACACCACAGTGATGGGTGTGGTTGTCGTTCTTTTGCAGGTTCTCTTCTGCGACATCAACGAACCGCAAGCCAAAGAAGCGTTGGAAGAACTGCGGCAACGTCACCCGTCTTCTGACGTCACTTTCGTTCCGTGTGACGTCACAGACAGCCAACAGCTCAAAGGTATTGATCAAAGCTAATTTGTTTGAGGTCTGTTATTGAGAAGTAGCCTACAACATTTTACCGACTATTGTCTATCTCCTTTTTTCCCCCCTCTCCGAACACACACACACACACATACACACATACACACACACACACACACACACACACACACACACACACACACACACACGTACAACACAATGTATCCAATGTTTATTATAAAAATTATGTAGTAATTTCATATACTCGCATTGAAATGTCTTATTTAGAGTTTTGGGGTCTAAATTGTTCCATTTCTGATTAATTGTGGTATCCTATTTTCGGTTGTGCTATGAGTAGATTAGCAACAATGGATATGTGAGTTGATCTGTGCGCTAATATCTATACAGCTGGGTAAACTTTCTCTCTCTCTCTCCTCTTCCTCTGTCTCTCCACTCACTCTCTCCCACTCTCTCCTTCGCTCTCCCTCTCCCTCTCAATACCTCTTACCTGATCAAACCCATATCACTTGCAGCTACGTTCGAAGAAGCGGTGTCACGGTTTGGAGCTGTGGATGTCTGTATCAACAATGCCGGAATCGTGAACGAAGGGAACTGGGAAAAGTGCATCGCCATCAATCAGGTGTTGTCACTCTGCTGATTGTACAGACATGACAGAAACTGATAAGAGTTGTCCTTCTTGGTTCTGGCATACTGACAATTTTGGGCAAGGTTGGGAGTTTTCATGTTGGATTGCGGATGGAGGTGATAGGTTGTGTGTGTGTGTGTGTGTGTGTGTGTGTGTGTGTGTGTGTGTGTGTGTGTGTGTGTGTGTGTGTGTGTGTGTGTGTGTGTGTGTGTTGTGAGGGGTAGGACCTTCTGCATGTGTAGAATTACGAGCGTTAGTATGCGAGAGAATGGGGAGAGGATAGATGCCCCCTCTGCACTTAATACATTTTCTTGTGTTGGCCAGGCGTGGAAAAGGTGGCTCGAGAAAATCTAAACTGTAATTGTAATCATTTGTTCACTTAAAAAAAAAAAAGAAAACGAAACATTACAAAACTTGTAACTACAAAAGAATATTTCATAAGCTGTCCATTTTCAACGTTTATGCTAATTTCCTTGTTTAGTTTTGACACGTGAATTACAAAAGACCATTTCATAAGAGCTGTCCATATTGAATGTTCAAGCTTATTCCTTGTTTAGTTCTGATACTACATTACAGTACACTATTTCATAACTGTCCATTTTCAACGTTCAAGCTAATTTCCTTGTTTAGTTTTGACACGTGACATTACAGTACACTATTTCATAAACTGTCCATTTTCAACGTTCAAGCTAATTTCCTTGTTTAGTTTTGACACGTGACATTATAGTACACTATTTCATAAACTGTCCATTTTCAACGTTCAAGCTAATTTCCTTGTTTAGTTTTGACACGTGACATTACAGTACACTATTTCATAAACTGTCCATTTTCAACGTTTCAAGCTAATTTCCTTGTTTAGTTCTGATACGTGACATTACAGTACACTATTCATAATGTCATTCAATGTTCAAGTAATTTCCTTCTTTAGTTTTGACACGTGATATTACAAAAGACCATTTCATAAGCTGTCCTATTGAATGTTCAAGCTGATTTACTTGTTTAGTTTTGTTACGTGTTTGGTTAGAACCGCAAGAGGTCGTAGTTGTCGTAGTGGTTTCACACACAGGATTTATGTACAAACTTGCAGCATTTGCCGACTTTATTTTAGATCCTTCCGCCACATAGCGTTTGTGGTATGAGTGCAAGTGGGATCAGCCGCTGCGGTGCCACTATGAGAAAACCGAAACTAAAAGTGAATCTGATCTGTGTAATTTATTGTTACTGTTATATCTGTTTAAAGCCCAGCCGACTGCGTAGAGCCATATCAGGGCTACAATCGCTTCAAAACATAAACAATACTTCAACAAGGAAAAAAAAAAAAAAGGAAAAGAAAATTAAGTACGCATGTCAAAGCATTTGCGCACATAATATAAGGATATGCCCCTGGCGTTGACCACTCCGCCAAATCTACGTAAACGGCATGCATGAGGAAAGCATACAGTCCAGACTCACTTGTTTGTTTAGTCCAAACTACTATTCTCCTCTTTGTCTGTCTGTCTGTCTGTCTGTCTCTGTCTCTCTCTGTCTCTCTCTCTTTCTCCTGTATGTCTGTCTGTGTCTCTCTCTCTGTCTCTCTCGTCTGTACATGTATTTATGTCTGTCTGTCTGTCTCTCTCTCTTTCTCTGTCTGTCTGTCTGTCTTCCTGTCTGTCTCTCTCTGTCTGCCTCTGTCTGTCTGTCTGTCTGTTCTCTCTGTCTGTCTGTCTGTCTCTCTTCTCTCTCTCTCTCTCTCTCTCTCTCTCACTGTGCAGCAACATACGGCCATCACAGTGTTCACAAAACAAAGTGCATACATGCACTCGTGAAAAATTCAGCGCAATATAAAATAACGAGAAATGAAACTACCGTTTTCTTCTTTCTTTGACGGAACAACGATTTCTATTAACCACAGTGCCTATTACCAGGATTCAGCAAAATTTCACACGATTTCCTATTCCAGAATTTTTGAAGTTCAACAAATTGTCCATTCACCTCATCCTGTCACCCACTAATTCTCGGCGTACAGTTGATTAATAATGCCTCCATTTCTGCTAATCACATTTTCAGGACGTGGAAGCGTGAGGTAGGTACAGTTTATAGCTCGTATAACCACGGAGGGCATGACTGTTATGTGCAGGTGGCTGTGATGAGAGGCAGCCTGATGGCCCTTGAACACATGAGACGTGACAAAGGGGGACGTGGGGGAATCATCATCAATACTGCCTCTGTCAACTGTGAGAGAGACTCAGAGAGACAGAGAGAGAGACTCAGAGACAGAGAGAGAGGGAGAGAGAGAGAGAGAGAGGGAGGGAGAGAGAGATGGACAGGCGAGACAGAGACAGATAGAAGAGAGAGACAGACAGAAGAGAGAGACGGACAGACAAGACAGAGAGAGAAAGACAGACAGAGAGAGAGACAGACAGACAGAGACAGAGAGACAGACAGACAGACAGAGAGACAGACAGACAGAGACAGAGAGACAGACAGAGACAGACAGACGAGACAGACAGACAGAGACAGACAGGACAGACAGACAGGCAGGACAGACAGAGGCAGACAGAGAGAGGACAGAGAGAAGAGAGAGGAGAGACAGAGAGAGAGAGAGAGAGAACTTGGTCGTCAGA
>CM060309.1:42053924-42073924 GCA_030674185.1 Monoplex corrugatus
GTGGTGAAATGTGGGAAGCGATGAGTCGGAAAATATGAAAGGTTTGTTCATAATTGTCATGGGACATGATAGCGTGGGTATGAATTGAACTGTATTGGACCCTGTGCATGTTCCACGCTAAGCAAAACCCGAAGGGTTGCCGTAGAATAATTCAGCTGAATGGATGGTTCTCTCTCTGTCTCTCTGTCTTTCTTTCTGTCTGTCTGTCTGTCTGTCTGTCTGTCTGTCTGTCTCTCTCCTCTCTCTCTCTCTCTCTCTCTCTCTTTCTTTCAATTCTTAGTATTGATGATCCACACCCACACTCATATCCACACCCACACCTCACATACATGCAAAGCTAATAAAAGGAATTTGAAAATAAACTAGAAATCGTGTGAGTCAATAGCCCAATCTTAATTACATAAACTGAAAAACAGATAAAAAACAAAACAAACAAAAAAACACCCAATTTCATTGATAAAGTGCGAACTAATCTTTGTTTAATGACATGAAATTGATTTTATGTCATTACTAATTTTCAAAACTTGGCCATTGCAATTCAGAACTGAAGCATATTTGTTTGTTCATTTGTTTGTGTGTGCGTGCGTGCGTGCGTGCGTGCGTGCGTGCGTGCGGTGTTGTGTGTGTGTGTGTGTGTGTGGTGTGTGTGTGTGTGTGTGTGTGCGCGCGTGTTCATTTGATCGTTTCTTTTGGGAGGTTTTTATTTTTCTTCTTTGGCGGTGAGTGGATGCATGTGTGTCGTTAATATTTTTTATAGATAAATGATAATCTTCGCCACCACATCATGCATTTTATCATATACACCCACACGAACATGTGCTGTGGGTTTGTTCCATAAAGTACACCACGGATCTAAACAACGGTGTGGGTTGCCATATTATTGTAAATGAGCAAAGTTACTTTCTCAAGTTGACTTCCCCAAGGTAGAAGACGAATCTCTATGAGCTAATGGCTTCCATTTCTGTCACAGATTCCTCAGACATTAGACAGGAAGAAGGACAAACACTTCGTACCGTGTGTCATAGGGCCAGACTGTTCCCTGGAGTCTGGAACACATCTCTGGAATAACAAAAACAGAAGGGGGGAAACTCGTAAACAAACACAGCACATCCTGCCACCGTTTTTGTTGTTGTTGGTTATTTCCCTTCTCGCGGACAGTGAAATAACGACAGAGCGTCTATGTTTTATGGAAACAGCAGGACAGAGATAACAAAACGCTGAGTCAGGAATGAATGTGGCCCAGATGTGGAAGATATGTTGTGTATGTGCAATATGCTAATAATGATAATAATAAACAATAATAATGATAATAGCAACAACAATATAATAATAATAATAATAACAAGAAGAAGAAGAAGAAGAAAGGAGAAGAAGAAGAATGTTATTGTTATTGTTGTTTATTTTAATTTAAAACCCAGCCGACTGCGTAGAGCCATATCAGGGCTATAACTGCTTCAAAACATACAAAACTTCAACAGGAAAAAAAAAAGAAAAGACAATTAAGCACACATGTCAATGCATTCGCGGACATAATATAAGAACATGCCCCCAGCGTTGACCACTCCGTCCAGTTTATCGAACAAGGGATTTTAAAAAACATGCCTGAATGCAAATTTAAACATAACTAAGGACACTAAAGCATATATAAAAACTGGCATAGATTACCTAAAATTGCTTCCATGAAAGGACAAACATACCTGAGTACAAATTTAAACATAACTAAGGACACTAAAGCATATAATTTTATTATTATAAAAACTGGCATAGATACCTAAAATTGCTTCCATGAAAGGACAAACATACCTGAATACAAATTTAAACATAACTAAGGACACTAAAGCATATATAAAAACTGGCATAGATTACCAAAAATTGCTTCCAGGAAAGGACACATTCTTCGAGATTCACTTCCAAAAATAGAAAACACATCTCTATTCCCCCTCAACGAAAGGAAACATTCTGAAACTTTCTTCCAGATATACTTCCAAAATAGATAACACATCTCTAAAAACTTATGGCATCCATTTTGGACGACAGAAATGTTTCACACAGCCAACATCAAACAAGAGGATAGGCCAGCATTGTACCTCGTGCTGTTTAGGTAGCCTCCTCCCCGGTGTCTTGGATATATTTCTGGAATAACAAAGAACAAGGGGAAAGACTCGTAAACAAACCGGACACGTCCTACCACTGTTTTGATCTTTCCTTTCTAGTGGATAGTTGAACAACAAGAAGGTGGTAGCGAAAAGTTGAATCAAGGATGTGGCCCAAATGCAGTGGACGTGTAGTGTAAGTTGAGGGTAAGCTACATGCTAATAGCGAACTTATAAACGTGTGGGCTTTGCAATGTGAAAGTTGTAAAGTATAGTGGTGGAAAACATGAAATATTATTTTGTAATTATCATGGGACATCATTCGAACAAAGTAAACACAGTCACTCACATCTTTCTGAACGGACACACAGAACGCTCAAAGGATGCAGATACCTAAAAGCGTAACTTTTATCATTCCAACATGATAACAACAACACACACACACACACACACACACACACACACACACACACACACACACACACACACACACACACACACACACACACACACACACACACACACACACACATACAGACACACACAACACACACTATATTCCATATAATATATTCACATATAAGCTCTGCTGTTAGTTTAGTAAAACATAACGACAGATCCCTCTAAGCGTATGGTTTGCCATTTCATTGTAAATCAGCACAGTTATTTTCTCATCGACTCCCCCACCCACCCATCCATCCACCCTCCCCAAAACAGGAGTCTCTAAAAGCTAATGGCTTCCATTTTCACCACTGAATTCTCAGACACTAAGCATGTAGATTGACAGATACTCTGTACCTTGTGCTGTGTGACCAGTGTTGCTCTGTGGAGTCATGAACTCACCTCTGGAACAGCAAGAAAACTGGAGAGACACGTGAACAAATGTAACACACCCTGCCACTGTTTTGATATACCTCCCCTCCCCCCTGGTGGATAACACAACAACACGAAGATAATAACAAAATGCTGAGTCAGGAACGTTGCTAAGACAGGTTGGACATAAAATGTGTATTCAAGATTTTGTGATATGCTAATAATAACACTGCAAAAGCGAAAGCTTAGCGTGGTGAAATGTGGGAAGCGATGAGTCGGAAAATATGAAAGGTTTGTTCATAATTGTCATGGGACATGATAGCGTGGGTATGAATTGAACTGTATTGGACCCTGTGCATGTTCACGCAAAGAAAAACCCAAAGGGTTGTCATAGAATAATTCAGCTAAATGGATGGTTCTCTTTCTCTCTGTGTGTCTCTCTCTTTCTTTCTGTCTGTCTGTCTGTCTCTCTTTCAACTCTTAGTATTGATGATCCATACCTACACTCATATCCACACCCACACCTCACATACATGCAAAGCTAATAAAAGGAATTTGAAAATAAACTAGAAATCGTGTGAGTCAATAGCCCAATCTTAATTACATAAACTGAAAAAAAAAAGATTTAAAAAAAACACCCGATTTCATTGATAAAGTGCGAACTAATCTTTGTTTAATGACATGAATTTGATTTTATGTCATTACTATCTTTCAAAACTTGGCCATTGCAATTCAGAACTGAAGCATATTTGTTTGTTTGTGTGTTCATTTGTTTGTGTGTGCGTGCGTGCGTGCGTGCGTGCGTGTGTGTGTGTGTGTGTGTGTGTGTGTGTGTGTGTGTGTGTGAGCGTGCGTGTGTGTGTGTGTGTGTGTGTGTGTGTGTGTGTGTGTGTGTGTGTGTGTGCGTGCGGTGTGTGTGTGTGTGTATGTGTGTGCGCGTGTTCATTTGATCGTTTCTTTTGGGAGGTCTTTTATTTTTCTTCTTTGGCGGTGAGTGGATGCATGTGTGTCGTTAATAATTTTATAGATAAATGATAATCTTCGCCACCACATCATGCATTTTATCATACACACACACACGAACATGTGCTGTGGGTTTGTTCCATAAAATACACCACAGATCTAAACAACGGTGTGGGTTGCCATATTATTGTAAATGAGCAAAGTTACTTTCTCAAGTCGACTTCCCCAAGGTAGAAGACGAATCTCTATGAGCTAATGGCTTCCGTTTCTGTCACAGATTCCTCAGACATTAGACAGGAAGAAGGACAAACACTTCGTACCGTGTGTCATCGGGCCAGACTGTTCCCTGGAGTCTGGAACACATCTCTGGAATAACAAAAACAGAAGGGGGGAAACTCGTGAACAAACACAGCACATCCTGCCACTGTTTTTTTTTGGTTATTTCCCTTCTCGTGGACAGTGAACTAACTATAGAGCGTCTATGTTTTATGGAAACAGCAGGAC
This sequence comes from Monoplex corrugatus, assembly GCA_030674185.1. Classification (NCBI taxonomy): domain Eukaryota; kingdom Metazoa; phylum Mollusca; class Gastropoda; order Littorinimorpha; family Ranellidae; genus Monoplex; species Monoplex corrugatus. Next base: position 42,058,298 of record CM060309.1, read on the forward strand.
AGAGATAACAAAACGCTGAGTCAAGAATGAATGTGGCTGAGATGTGGTAGATATGTTGTGTATGTGCAATATGCTAATAATGATAATAATAAACAATAATAATGATAATAGCAACAACAATATAATAATAATAATAATAACAAGAAGAAGAAGAAGAGAACAGAAGAAGAAGAAGAATGTTATTGTTATTGTTGTTTAATTTAAAGCCCAGCCGACTGCGTAGAGCCATATCAGGGCTATAACTGCTTCAAAACATACAAAACTTCAACAGAAAAAAAAGTACACACATCATCACATTCGCTCACATAACCTAAGGACGTGCCCCCGGCGTTGACTACTCCGTCCAATTTATCGAACAGGGCATTTAAAAACATACCTCACTACAAATTTAAACATAACTAAAGATACTAAAACATATATAGAAATGGGCATAAATTACCTAAAATTGCTTTGGCATATCTCGCCTTGCTAGAGCACCCCCCCCCCCCCCTCTCAAAAAAAAAAAAAAAAAAAAAAGAAAGAAAAGCATTTGATACATGTACCAAATTGTCAATCCTAACAAAATGTACGTAAGACTTTACGCATACAAGTGAATGGACCAGCAAGGCAGAAAATGACAGGAAGAAATTTCAGAAAGCAAAGGAACAAGGCAGAAACAAAGTAAGTGAAATTCCTTGATGGATAATATTCGTTTAGGCGTGATATGTGTAAATTATAATAAGATTGTGCCTATTATAATTTCTCAAAAACAATGGTCAGAAACAAAGAGAGTGACAGAAAAGAGGAAATATCTAGCACAGAATTTCCAGAAGGTGGGGATACTATTTATACAGAAAGAGCTCCCGGCATCCCCACGGGGGGTATATAATAATAATAATAATAACAATAACAACAACTACAATAATAATAATAATAATAACAATATAACAATAATAACAATTACAATAACAACTACAATAATGATAATAATAATAATAACAATAAAAACAACCAAACCCTCCACCAACGTACATCTCTCACAGTGGACGACGTATGTGAACTCTTGTCCTGCTGCCTCACCACCACCTACTTCACCTTCCAAGGTGAATTCTACCAACAAAAAGAAGGAGCAGCCATGGGCTCCCCAGTAAGCCCAATAGTAGCCAACCTGTTCATGGAGGATTTTGAAGAGAAAGCATTGGCTTCTTTCCACTCCCCACCACGATACTGGGGGCGCTACGTAGACGACACCATGACTATCCTCCCCCAGCAACTGGTCGAACAGTTCACAGAACATCTGAACAACCAACACCCAGCCATCAAATTCACGAGGGAAGTGGAACAGAACAACTCCATAGCCATGCTGGACACCCTCATCACCAGAACTGATGGCATTCTATCCTTCTCGGTCTACCGTAAACCAACTCATACGGACCAATATTTACAGTTCGACAGCCACCAGCCCCTTGAACACAAACTGGGAGTGATTCGAACCCTTACCCACAGAGCTAACACCATATGCAGTACCCAAGAGGCAAAAGACAAGGAGACAAACCACCTGAAAAAAGTGCTCACCATCTCGGGCTACAAAAAGTGGGCCTGGAACAGCCCGGGAGGCAGGAAATCCAACACCGCATCCCAACAGCCAGTGAAACAACACCAGCGCAAGGGACACATCACCATCCCATACGTAGGAGGTGTGAGTGACGCTCTGTCCAGAAAGATCAGAAAACTGGGGGTGGCTGTACATTCCAAACCTTCCAACACCATACGCAGCCAGCTGGTCACCCCCAAGGACAAAACCAGCAAACTCGACAAAGCTGGCATTATATACAGAATAGACTGCCAGGACTGTAACCAACATTATGTCGGTGAAACTGAACGCCCCCTTCAGAAGAGACTAACAGAACACAAGAGGGACTCTTCTCCAGTAGGAGCTCACCTACACGCCGAAAAACATCAATTCAGTGCGGACAATGTCAACATCCTGGACAGAGAAAATAAGTGGTTCCAGCGAGGAGTCAAGGAGGCCATCTACATCGCAGCACCAACCCCCGCTTAACAGGGACCGGGGCCGTTACACCCTGCCCCCGGTGTACCATTCTCTGATTCGATCTCGTGAACTGGGTTCATCCCATGTTCGCGAGATCTGAGTAGAGATTCACGCAGACAGCATTAGAGCGCTGACGAAGATGGCGAGAACGCCATCGAAAGCTACGGAACTGTGAGTAGCGATTTTTACACTGTTGGGAGACCTTGTTCTTCAAAATTGGTAGCATTATAACAATAATGATAATAATAATAATAATAATAATAATAATAATAATAATAATAATAATAATAATAATAATAATAAATCTCTCCAAAAGCGAGGGATTTGGAGGATAAGATTCAAGATCAAGGTCAAGGAAGCTTTGTGAACAGGATTTTCTCAAAAATGTTTGACAATATTTAAAAGTTGTTTTCATGGCAGTGACTTCCTTCCATTGTCCTCGCTTCATGTCAAGTTTTCAGTCGAAACATCTGGGTCACAGTGACTTGCGAAAAACAAAATCTGGATTTTCTGTCAGTTTTTTTTTTTATGTAAAGGGGAGTTGTAGAAATAACTTTGTTTATCCCTGTTGTGTGTGGGGGGGGGGGGGGTGTAGGGGTGGTGATGGGGGATGGATGGGTGATGTGTGTATGCGTGTCTCTCTGTCTCTCATTCACTGTTACATGTATATATATATATATATATATATATATATATATATATGTGTGTGTGTGTGTGTGTGTGTGTGTGTGTGTGTGTGTGTTGTTGTTGTTGTTGTTGTTGTTTTCACTGTACTGCAAAAGTACTACTTCTACTGCTGCTATAATTACCGCTTAAGCTACAACTACAGCAAAAGACCACTACTGTGACCAAAGTACACACGCATACACACATACGAACGCACCAGAGGGACAGACTAATGCACACACAGACATGCACACAGGCAAGCACACATTCAGCCACACGCAGACACGTGCACAGATACATACACACTTATTCTCTCACATGTATTCATATACATGCACGTACACACACACGCACGCAGTGCACACACACACATACGCGCGCGCACACATACATACACACACACACACACTTAAACATATACAGACATATACTAAACATATCATCATCATCATCATCATCATCATCATCATCATCGGGTGCCCTGCCGCATGGCGTTGGCGATTATGGACTTCAATCTGTATCTCTCGTTGCCCCCAGCTTCTCCCCCATCCTCCTCGTCCCCAGCCACCCTGCAAGACCGTTCAGCATTTTCTCCCTGGGTCTACCTGGTGCTCTCTTTCCCTCCAGCTTTCCCGTTGTGACCAGGTGCTCCGAATCCCCCTTCCTCATAAAATGGCCTATAAATGTTGCCTGTCTTTTCCTAATCTTCCTTATGAGTGATCTACCTGTGTCTGCCTCCATCAAGACTGTCTCGTTTGTTTTCTTTGCTGTCCATGGAACTCTCAACATTCTCCTTAGAAACCACATCTCGGCTGCCTCAATCTTGTTCTGGCTTTGCTTGTTGACTGTCCACGCCTCACATCCGTATAACAGTACTGGTTCTATATAACATTCAAGAACTCTCTTCCTGATGTTAATTGATAGGCTTTTGTTCGTAAGAATGCATGTCATCGTCTTGAATGCTGTTTTGGCTTGGCCGATTCTGCCGGCTATTTCTGATGTGCATCTGCCGTCTGATGAAATGATCGTTCCCACACATCGGTCATTCTTAATCAGTCTCCCTTAAAAAAAGAAACGGCAAATACAGGTAAACAAGAAACGTCATACCATTTTATTTCCCAAAGAGACAAACAGGTGTACAGAAGACTGATATATTAGCAGATGGAAAAGAAACACAAAATCCAACATCGTTCATTGCAGCCCATTCCTCTCACGATTCATGTATGCAGTAAATGAACACAACAGTTATAGATATTATTTATACTGGTGACTTCGTTATCAACGACTACAATAACAACAACCATAAACAAGAAGAATTTTAAAAAATCAACAACAGTGAGAAATAATGAGCAAACAGGACAAACAAAAGCAAAAAAATTATATATATATATATATATATATATATATATATATATATATATACATATATATATATACACACATATATACATATATTGATATATATATATACATATATATATATAAATATATACATAAAATAGTAATAATAAAACAAACAACCAAACAAAACAACAACAAAAACCATCACGATCTACCTTCAGACCTAAATGACAAAAGATATTTGATCGACTTTTGTTCAACACGGATGATCCATGGGCGACAGGATCGTTGATGTCCCCTGTATAAACAACACCACCATGAAAACCAATAACACCAATAACATCGTCATCATCCATTGTCATCATCACTACTGACAGCATCAGCAAAACTGAACTTTCCTGACCAAACCTGTAGGTGTCGGTATCTCTCGGGCCTGGTGACGCCAGGATACACTATGAAAGTAAGCTTAGGGAACAACCCTGTCACACACACACACCCGATTAGATCCCCATAGCGTCATCACTATCATCTTCATCAGAATGTCACTGTGAATAACAGTCCCAGATTCTCTGGCTCATCTTGCCTTGCTCTCATGGTGACCTAATTTGCAGTGGGTATATTGTTATTGTTGTTTAAAGGCCAGCCATCTGCGTAGAGCCATATCAGGGCTACAACCGTTTCAAAACATGCAAAACTTCAACAGGATTAAAAAAATGAAAAGAAAATTAAATACACATATCAATGCATTCGCGCACATAATCTAAGGGCATGCCCCTGACGATGACCACTCCGTCCAATTTATCGCACAAGGGATTTAAAAAGCAAACTTGAATACAAATTTAAACATAACTAATGACACTAAAACATACATAAGAACGGGCTTAGATCACCTAAGTTGCTTCCGTATATCTCACCTCTCTAGAGCCAGAAATGCATTTAATACATGTACCCAATTATCAATCCTAAGAAAAAGTATCGAACACATAAAGGTGAATGGCCAGCAAGGCGGAAAATGACAGGAGGAAATGACAGAAAGCAAAGGAACAAGGTAGAAACAAAGAGAGCGACAGAAAAGATGAAATTTCTAGCAAAGATTTCCATAAAGTGGGGATACTATTTCTACTGAAAGAGTCCCAGGCATCCCCACGGGGGCAGGGGGTATAGAGGTGTGTTGGAGAACCGAAATGAACAGTGGGAATAATAAAACAGAGCATGCAGAAGGTGAGTCAGCAGCAGCAACAACAACACTAAAATTGAAAAAGAAAAAACCCAGAAGTAGTAACCATGAATCGTCTAACACTACTTACAGTCAGAGGAAGAATATGTGTTGAAAGGTAATCTATATATCACGGGAATTCCAGGTTCGACAAAAGTACAATAGTTGAGATTTATGCTTAGGTCAATTGCACAGGGTTTCGTTAGCTTGCTTGTTTGTTCGTTTATCTGGTAGTGGTGTTTATGTCTGTTTGCTATTTGTTTTGTTTTGTTTTGTTTGCTTGTGTTTCCCATTCTTACAGATAACTTTGGTTCTGGCCCAGCAACATAGAACACACTTCCAATGTCTTTAAAGACAAAATAATTGTCTGCTTACTTAAAAAAAACTTGTGAAAACACAATTATGTCTTTCAGAAACATTTACAATATTGCATAAATTTGTGTTTATGACTTTTGTAAATTTGGTAGTGTCGCAATTGATCTCTCTTCTCTCTTCTTCTCTCTCTCTCTTCTCTCTCTCTCTCTCTCTCTCTCTTCTCTGATGTGTGAATGCCAGACATATTTTTTTTATGAACTGACTACATTTTATTACTGCTCAATAGTGCGAGTCGCATGCTTCCGACACGCACAGTCTGCGCTACAAACAAATAAAATCGTTATGATTATTAGTATGACATTTCAATCTTTTATGTTCTAGTTACTGGCCCGACTGAAAACTTCCGAGTAATAACAGCATACGATGAATATGACAAAACGATAAGAAGACACTCAAGGTTTTCAGTAAGAAGATACATGCGCCTAGCAATTATACAGACAATAGAATAAGACAAATCACCGACAAAAAATAACAAGCAAGTCAAGCCATTGTATCATTCTCCCTTTCTATGTGACTGGAGGCACTTCAGGATTCCGGCATCAACACCAAACAAACAAACGAACAAAAAACAAACAAACAAACAAAACAAACAAACAAACATACATCATGCATAATGCAGGTCGCTTCTATTCGATCTGAACCATTCTTACCGATTAGAGATAACGATACTAAAAGAACTACATGTTTTAATTGTATAGCCATTAACCTTGACAAAAATACACGTTTGGAGAAAGAAAAAAACTCACCATTTAGAACGAAAAATTCAAAAATTCTACAGAAGCGTTGTTACAATATAGTCACATTTCCCCCACTGAAATACTTCGGCTACTCACTGTGTCTTGTCCCCTGAGTGCTAAAAACAAGTTCTTTATATAGTCTTTGTATGATATAGTCTTTATATATCTTTAGTTTTTTGAAGACATGATGATGATCATCATCATTATCATATGCCCTGCTGCATGGCGTTGGCGATCATGGCCCTCCATATGTATCTATTCCTTGTTGCCGCAAGCACATCTTCCCTCCTCTCTGTCATCGGCCACCCTGCAAGTCCGACCAATATTTTCAACCTGATTCTACCTGGTGCTCTCTTTCTCTCCAGCTTTCCTGTTGTGACCAGGTGCTCTGATTCCCCTTTCCTCATAAAATGGCCTATAAACATTGCCTTCTTTTCCTAATCTTCTTATCAATGATTCTTTTTGGTCTTCCTCCATCAAGACTGTCTCGTTTGTTTTCTTTGCTGTCCATGGAACTCTCAACATTATTCCTAGAAATCCACATCTCGGCTGCCTCAATCTTGCTCTGGCTTTGCGTGTTGACTGTCCACTCCTCACAACCGTTTAACATTATCGGTTCTATATAACATTCAAGAACTCTCTTCCTGATGTTGATTGATAGGCATTTGTTGGTAAGAATGCTTTTCATCTTCTTGAATGCTGTTTTGGCTTGGCCGATTCTGCTGGCTATTTCTGATGTTGAAGACATCAGGATGACAAATCTGCACACATTCGGCGGTCAACAGAATTTTCCTGAGATGATTTGCTGTCGCAGATCACTTGGCGTTTGACAGCACAAGCTGAAGTGTATTTCGTTCTCAACAGAACATCTAAACAAACGACGTGTACATGTGTGTATCCAGGCGTAAATGCCATTCCGTGACGTTGTATAATGTATAGCAACATCACTGCCACCAAGTGTAAATCTGGCGCGAACAGTTCTTTCATGTCTGTTTCGGTCGATATTAACCCTTTGATTCCCAGACCCTATCTACCAGCATCCTGTATTGCCAACCATGATCTCCTCCTCCTCTCTCCAACTCATCATCATCATCATGTGGCCTGCCGCATGGCTTTGGAGATCACAGCAACCATGCTAGTAAAGCAAAAACTTAACCCTTTGATTCCCTCACCCTATCCACCCGCTTCCTGCAAGAAGCTGGCGGATATGGGAGATGGAGTCAAAGGCTTAATTTTTTTCTAGTTGGTGGATAGGGTGCGGGAGTCAAAGAGTTAAGGTGAATTTTATGTAAAAAAAATGTTTAAAATTTCTTTTGGCACCAAGTCTGTCATTTGTGTGAATGCAATCATCCCGGTTTTGCCAACAACAGTCCAGCAATCTTTTGATCAAACCACTTTAAGAACGAGTTAATTGATTCTATACGTTGAGTTATCCATGGCCAAATCCAAATTTAACCTTTTGACTCCCGCATCCTGTTTACCAACTGCAAAAAAAAAATAACCCTTTGACCCCTCACCATATCCACCACATCCCTGCAGGAAGGTGACGGATTAAACGAATGAGTCAAAGGGTAATTTTGGTTTGCTAGCATGGTTGGCAATAGAGAATGCTGATGGACGGGGTGCTGGAGTCAAAGGGTTAAACAAAACTAAAGGAGCTGTATTGGCCAGTTACGCGTACCTTGTTCAACTAAATAAAGCAACATGAAATATCTATGTAGAATCAGCGTTTCGTATCCATACCAGTAATTTTGATTCAATGATTACGCGTAGTGGCATGTCCACTGATAGACGATGGAAATCTATCAACATCGTCACAAATTCTTGCATTTGGTGTTTTTTTTCACCCCGAAACGCCATGAAACCGTTTTAGGGGACAATGTACTAATTTTCTCTATGTAGGAACAGTCATTTTAACCCCATATCTATGCAGTACGCAACACTGGCTGTACTTTTAGAGATAAATAAAATTTCAAACATTTCAAATGAAATGACTTCAAATCTGCACATGATTTCAAAATCCTATAGAAAGATCAAGGAAACCAAAAAAAAACAAAACAAAACAAAAAACAAAACAAAAAAAACTTTGACATTCAAACTATACGATATTAGGACTGATGAAATTACAATGAACATGCTTATTCAAATGCGCCACGAGTACATACTGTATGTATATGCCAATGTGCTTGGTTTGCCAGCTGTCTGACAAACAAATGACATGCAAAGAAAGAGAAAAATAATCGCACATAAAGCCATCTAGAAAAGACACATGACACTGAAACCCACAAAGGGAGCACTAGGGCAATTTGCACGTATTTGTCAAAAATGCTGAAATCGGCACAATATACAACGGTTTGGTAAGCACGCTGATCTTGCCAGATCGATAAACTTATATGACAGGCGTTGTAAAGGGCAATATATTAAAGAACAAAATAAAACGATATGAAAATTCCTTCTCCCCAAAAAAAACAAATAAACAAGTAAACAAAACAAACAAAAAACAAACGAAACCAAAACCAAAAGAAAACAACAACAACAACAACAAAAACAAATACAGAGACACACACACATACACATACAAACAACAAACACCACCCTTTCTCAGTTGCTTTACAAATTCACGGCCTCCATTAGAAAGCTGTGACATATAATGTGCCAGAGCTTGTGTCAACTGTTCCACTCTGTGGCGAAGTCATCAAGCCTGTTGTTGCTGGGTATCAAGCAAGGAAGAAAAAAAAACCCCAATAATTCTTTAGGTTGGTACCAAACAAAAATCCATCCCCATCCTTTCCCAAAGCCGCACCTTCCCCCTTTTCGAGTCCCCCCCCCCCCCAATAAAAAAAAAACAAAAAACAACAACAAAAAAAAACACACACACACACACAAACGAAACAAACACAAAAAACATACAAAAATTCGGGTCACTCCATCCTGAATTTCACAAAAAACATATACAAAAATTTCGGGTCACTCCATCCTGAATTTCACAAAAAACATATACAAAAATTCGGTCACTCCATCCTAATTTGTCAAGACAGCCCCATATGGACAGTCACATCATCTGTTGTTCCCGCTTCACCTTTGCAGACACACATTCAATTTTCTGTAACATTTACAATTTAACACGCTTTTCTCTCCTGTTCCAGGTCTGCCTCATTTGCGGCCGGCTCCTTTACTTTGGGTGGCGGTATTTCAAACACACAAGTTGTCTGTACAACACATATGGATACATATTTTTGTTCTGTCCAGCAAAACAACAACAATAATAACAACAACAACCCCCAACTAAAATCAAAAACTACTAAATGCATATGTTTCATACTAAACATTATAACATACTACGACACTGTTTCTGAAATTCATTGTCTGAGTGTAACAAGACTCATTTGTCCATCGCACATCTAGTCACTTTATGAAGTTCACATGTTCACTCTGCATGTATGGATGTATAGTGTAATTATATACACAAAGTAGTAGATAGAAGTAATGATGAATGACAGCATGTTGACTTCTGAATTCGTTTCTTTTGCCACGTTCAGTCCGCACTGGAGAAATACTTAAGCATACAGTTCAGGCCTGTTTGTGCCTAGTCGTTTACAGACATCTTCAACCTACTGTAATGTCAACTGGAAAACATCACCAAGATAGCTAATTGTCATCTGGATGTTATTTTCCAGCTGTGAAATGTTTGTGGAAAAATCATTTTGACAAATGATCCCACGAAATAGGAAGACGACAGCCAGTATTTCCAGTTTACCGAGACCCCTTTCTGGAAGTCACCCAATATTTCAAATTTACTGTCACTCTGCTTTGGGCAACAGCTAGTATTTCAAATCACTGGACACTATTTTGAGAGATAGCCAGTGTTTCAAAATTCACTGAGACTCTAATTTGAAAGACAGCTAGTTTTACAAATTCACTGAGGCTATCATTTGGGAGACAGCTAGTATTTCCAATTCACTGAACCTGTGGTATGGGAGACAGTATTTCAAAAATCACTTAAGACTATAATTTGGAGAGGGGGGGGGGGGGGAGATATCAAACAACCATTGCTTGATCAAATCGGGGCTGACAATGGCTAAAACTTTGCGGCATCCAGAATAGCAGATCTGAGTAGAGGCTGGATCATCTTATACAGTTGTGGACTGCTATCTTGAGTACAGTCCCAACCTGAAACATTAAAGATTACACTGACCGCTGTCCACCTGAATATTTGCATCATTTTGGTGATGTCAATGTGGTATGTTCTAGGTATCTCCCCACCTCTCCACCATCCCCACCCCCAACCCCCATTTCAAGACTTTGCAAGGCATAGGGCATTGCGCAGGCTCCGTGAGTCTGGGTGTAGCGGACATGGAATTATCCGAGTGCGATGAGTCCCTTTTGAACAAGCTACAACCAAACTCCAAACAGAGAGGGAAAGCAAGGAGAACCTGAAGATGTTTTCAGTTTATAACATCCAGAATAGACAGATGCCGTCGTTCACCAACATTCCTCGGGGCTTATGACCGATCCTCATCCTCACAGCTGAGACGATCTAACGGGTCAGTCACTAATGACACAATATTGCATGGTTTGGTCAGGGCGATCACATCCACACTGTGGAAGTCAAGAGAACGGAGAGGGCACAAGGCACCATCAGCACCAACAGCGAGTTCGTGTGCAACACTGCCGGAAGTGACGCTGTGTTGCAGCCGTCCGTATCACAGGCCAGGATACAGCCGCGCATGCGCTTTCCGTCGTAGTCGATAGTGTTGAGCCATCCGCAGTGTGTCAGCCGACCAATCTCCGTCTCAGAATTTGTGCCTCCATTGTCCACAACGCAGTTCCGCACCACCACTGAATAACCAGATTCGTCTGGAACAAATACAGAGAATCGAAATTAGGCATGTACGCATTATTTTTGTTTTTCAGTATTTTTTTTTTCACCCTTGCTGAGAAGGTTATTTTCACTGAAATGTCTACACGACAACATCAAAACATGCAACAATGATTCAATGTTCAATGTATTGTTACACATAATGAATGAATAATACAGATCTAAGGTTTGTAGTGTTCATTCACTGCAATTGTGCCCTTTTTACAATATGAATGGTACCACGAAAAATATTCTTACTGTTCAAAGTTACACAAATCATCTATTCTCAGCGATAACAAAAAAAAGGAGTATAATGCCACTTGAGAGAGAGAGAAAGAGAGAGAGATAGAGAGAGAGAGATAGAGATAGAGAGAGAGAGAACGGAAGAGACAGACAGAAACAGAGAGAGACAGACAGACAGACACAGACAGAGAAACACACAGAGAGATAGACAGAGACAGACAGAGAGAGAGTAGAGAAAAAGAGAGAGAAAAAAAGAGAGAATCGAGAGAGAGAAGGGAGGAGAGAGAGAAAGAGAAAGAGAGAGAGACAGAGACAGAGACAGAGAGAGACAGAGAGAGAGAGAGACAGAGAGAGAGACAGAGAAGAGAGAGAGAGAGAGACAGAGGCAGAGAGAGAGACACAGAGAGAGACAGAGAGAGAGACAGAGAGAGAGACAGAGACAGAGAGAGAGACAGAGAGAAAGATCCAATGAAACCTAATGTTACGATCACGGAGTAACAGAGTGTTTTAAGTTCAGGGCAAGTGTCGGCTTCAAAGTAAAGTGGAGTCAAAGAGGGAGACTCGATAAAGCAAGTCATAATATCGTTTGAACCAAAACGATGAATGATGCATGGTAAAGATTTGGACTTGGGTTCTGTGCCTTCAGTGTGACTCTGGGCATACAAACACAGAGCTAACATAACGCAAACCTCCAGATGTATTCAACAACACAAGACAAGACTAGTCCAATCAATTCAATTCAGACTTTTCATTACTCAAGGATAGTGGCATTTGGTCTCGGTGGACCTGCCTAACTGCTAATCCTGAATCTTACAGCTAATTCAAGACCAAACCAGACCAGACAAGATATGATATGATAGGACAGGACAGGACAGGACGAGACGAGACGAGACGAGACGAGACGAAGACTTCTTTCCTTCGCCATCTACATGAGTGTTGTCGGTTTTTGTTTTTGATCTTTTGTTTTGTTTTTTTCAGCTTGGTTGTCAAATGAGTTGTAATCGCTCATATCTACTGATACACAATCAAGGCGGTATCACTCAATGTGATCAATTGTTTTGTCCTGTTGACCGCAGGGAGAGGTTGGTAGAGGCGTGAGTTTGAACTTGCGGTTTGATAGGGACAAGACAAGACAAGACAAGACAAGACAAGACAAAACAAGCCAAGACAAGACAAGACAAAAATGAGACGCAGGTACTGTCTGTAAACTTCCTGCTTCCATTTGACCGGATTCATAAAACAATATGTCTTGGAACAGATTACGAAAAGAAAAGAAAATCTCCAGTACGTTTTGACTTAACCCTTTCGTATATGATTGAAAACAAACGGTTTCTTCAAACTGACTTCCAACAGTGGAAACAAATGATTCAATGTTCAATCTACAATTACATATATGGAATGAATAATACTGATCATAGGTTGTTAGTGTTTAGTTACCTGCAATATTTGTGCCCTTTTGACAACAGTATGAATGGTACCAGAAGAAATACTCTCACCGTGTTCAAAGACACACAGATCACGTAAATTCTCAGTGACAGCAAAAAGGATTATAACGGTAGATGAGAGAGAGATAAAGAGAGAGAGAGAGAGAGAGAGAGAGAGAGAGAGAGAGAGAGAGAGAGAAACAGAGAGACAGAGAGAGAGAGAAACAAGAGACAGAGAGAGAATAGAGAAAGAGAGAGAAAGAAAAGAGAGAGAATCGAGAGAGAAAAGGGGGAGAGAGGGGGAGAGGGAGAGAGAGGGGGGGAGGGGAGAGAGAGAGAGAGAGAGAGAGAGAGAGAGAATAGAGAAAGAGAAAGATCCAATGGAACCTAATGTTGCTATCACAGAGTAACAGTGTTTTAAGAGTGTCTACAGACCACCAACTTCCACTTTACATCACATACAGTTTCCCACACCTCGTGTAGGAAGGACGACCATGTGCTCTTAGGGCAGTCTTTTTCCACAGGTTTTTGAAAACAACTTTGGAATAACAAGAATAGCGAGAGAGACGAGTGAATGATCTCAGCATATTCTGCTACTGGACGAAGCAGCAGGGAAGTTTCAGTCTTTTTCTCCTAATTTTCATATTTAATGTTTGTTCGTTTGTGATCTTACGCTTGACAAAGGCCAGTTGGCAGAAAATTTGCGCCTGTCTTGTCTGGTTGTATTAAATATGCGTTCTGATTGACAAAGGCCAGTTGGCAGAAAATTTGCGCCTGTCTTGTCTGGTTGTATTAAATACTCATTCTGATTGTTTTTTCGTGTTTTTTTTTTTTCTGGTTCATATTCTGTTACTGTTTATATTTTCTTTTCTAGCTAACACAACAGGAAGATGGTAAGGAAGTCTTGCCGATTTCCCCTAATTTTGTGTTTGTGCTCTGTCGTTTGTTGTTTGTTTTTGTTGTCTTACGTTTACGCTTGACAAGGATCAGCGGCCGACAATTTGCGCCTCTCTTGTCTTGTTATACGAAATAAATGTTCTGTTCTATTTTTCTGTTTTTCTGGTTCGTATATCTAGTTATATATAATCCTAAAAACTAAAACCGTCGGGAAGGGAGAATTGATGGCAGCAAGGAGCACGTTCTGTAATCTCGGGTTTTATCACAGATCAACTTATGCCTACATGGAACAAATCCAGCGATTTACAAGGCGACTGATGCCAAACGCCACACGCCACCAAGGTCAACCCAAATCAATACTGGTGGAGTCCCTGGTTCTAAGCGACTTTAAGTGTGTTATTCGCGCTAACAGACACCATGTACCATCTTCTCTGTCTCTGTTGTCTGCTGTTGTCTGTCTGTCAGTCGTCTCTGTCTCTCACACACACATTCACTCTCTCTCTGTCGCGCTTTCTCTGTCTGTCTGTCTGTCTGTCTCTGTCTGTCTCTCTATCTGTCTGTCTGTCTGTATCGCTCTCCTTATTTAGATCAAAAGTCTTCAGTCCCCCATGGAGCAAATGCTGGATGTAAAAGCCAAAGTCCTCGCCATGTAGGGGTTGTTGGTAGGCAATCTGCGTATGACTCATGAAACACGTCTTGATCTCTGGGAAACAGAGGATTAGAGCCCCAAAGGCAATGGCAGAAGCAGCTGAAAATAGTTCCAGCTGGATCTGGTCGAGGATGAACAAACTGAGCTTCATAAGGCTCAAGATTTCCCAACGTTCGGCAGGTGTAGTCGGATAGGGAAGAAGTTAAAACATCTGTCACAAGGGTCACTTGGCTTTGAGGCGCTCAGTTATCTCGGGCGCACAGGTTCAAACCCAGGTGGAAGGAAAAAATTGGCGAAGCAGAGGGACATCCAGGAATTATGTAAAAATATGTTGTATTACATACTGTTGTTTATATGCCCCTTCATACGGGTATGCTATATATCGTGAATATTTTCGGATCTTCTCCATCACATGGCATCAGTGACGTCAGTGCGTATGGATCTCATTCCCAGCATGAGGACGTTGAGAAACTGAAACTGATACTGGGAATATACTGTCTGAAGTCTGATAGCTTTCTTTGTCTCTCCCCCTGTCTCCCCTCTCTCTGTCACACACACACACACACACACACACACACACACACACACACACACACACACACACACACACACACACACACACACACACATACACACACAAACTCTCACTAAGCGTAAGGGAGAGTTAGCGATCGGAGACGGTGCTTAGGACAAGACTCAGGTTATACATGTTTTTTGTTTTTTTTTAATTATGGTTGTGCTCTTTTTTAGTTAATGAAATATATATATATTTCTATCTATATATATATATATCTTATTATATATATATCTCTTCCATTCCCTTATCCACTCTTTTTCTTTCATTCTTATTGCTGCTTTAAGCTCAGCCGACAACGTAGAGCCATATCAGGGCTATAACCATTTCAACACACGCACAATACTTCAACAGGAAAAAGGGAAAAGATGCATTTTACGCACAATCAGAATCTAAGGATATGCTCCTGTGTTGACCACTCCGTCCAATTCATCACATAAGGGATTTAAAAACATACCTAAATACAAATTTAAACATGACTACGGACACTAAAGCATATATAAAAGCAGACCTAAGTCACCTAAAATTGCTTCCGCATATCCCATTTCAATAAGAGTTAAAAATGCACTTAATACATGTACCCAATCATCAATCCTGAGAGAAAGTGCGGAAGAC
>CM060309.1:42078924-42128924 GCA_030674185.1 Monoplex corrugatus
TTTTAATGTTTATCTAAACAGATACTGTTGAGCTTTACGGACAAGACCCAGGATCTTCCCTGGTGGGTGGCCTTAAGGTGGCTTAATATCGCTGGCTCCCATGGGCTTCCTGGCAATGGAACTTTGATTTAATGAATTTGGGGGTTGTGGTTTGTTGGAAAGCTAGAATAAGCGGTGGTGGAATCAATGCAAATGAAGTAGCCCAGAGGATAGGGCAGAAAATGGAAAGGGACAAGTGTTCATATGGTCGAACTTGATCGTGTTTTAGTATTCTGTGGCAGTGGTCATAGTAATCACTGGATATACTTCACTCAGACTCAGACTCAGACTATTTATTAACCAATGAATTAACAAAGGAATTTGATTTGGTTTTGCGTAACACGGAATCAGATATAACAAGAGTACAGAGATTATAACCAGTCGCCGTGGTATAGTGGTTAGCGCAAAGGACTACCGACTGGAAGGTTCTTAATTGGAATCCCCATCAGTCCCTCTCAAAAATAATTGTGAGATTTTTCAGCTCAAACTAACTAATACCCAAAGTTGAGCGTGATATCTGGGCTTACTGGAAGACTGGGACTATACAGTCGAGTTTCATCCACTTCACGGATGCGTCAATGAAGATGTTGCTCAAATCTTCTGACCAACTCTGCAGGTATCCGTATCTCTTGGGCCTGCTCGACGCCAGGATATATTATGATAGTAAGCGTACAGTACAGCCCTGTCACGCAGTCTCAATCCTAGATGGAACTCCACAGCATCACGATTATAATCCTCGTCGACATCATCATCATCGCATTGTAAAAAAAATGTGCAGGCTTCTGTAGCCATCACGGTGGCATACACAATGGGACGGAAAAATCCCCAACATTTCTCACCCTCGTTCTGTAATCACTTGGTGGTTGTTTCACTGTCCACTAGGAGGAGAATATCAACACTGTCGAGGTGTGCCATTTGTTGTTTCACTAGTCCATTCCTCTGTTCTTGTTATTTTAGGGATGTGTTGAAGACTCCAGAGAGCAGGCTGACCAGACAGCACAAGATTCATAGTGTTTGCTTATCCTTCTGTCTGAAACTGGCTTTGTGAGAGTTCAGTTCAGTTCATATTGCTTATTGCCCAGCCGACAACTAGAGGGCTTCGTCAGAAGTTTCTGCGATGTAAAACGCCAACCCTCAGCGTTGAGATATGTATTTTTGGAAGTCAGCCAGAAAATGTTTGTTGTTAATAATAGGCTACAGAACAGTTAACAGGAGCGTTTTAGTAATCTGTAATTTATCTAAAAATGTTTGGAAATTTGTCCTAAGCGAATGTGGTAGAATAAAGCAGAATTTAGGTATATATGTATATCAAGGTGTTTATGTAATTCTATTTGATTTCTGTACTAAGTTTTTCTTTTGGTGAGAGAGTGCAGACGAGGAAAAGAAGACGGGGGAAGGAAGTGGGAGGAGAAGATGCGGAGAAAATGTGAGCTAGCGTGGTGTGATTAGGAAGTTACCACGTCAAATTTCTGTGTTCTTTAACTTGGCAAGAAAAGTGTCTTGTATAGTGTGTGTGTGTGTGTGTGTGTGTGTGTGTGTGTGCGTGCGTGCGTGCGTGCGTGCGTGCGTGCGTGTGCGTGTGTGTATGTGTGCGCGGGCGTGTGTGTGTGTGTGTGTGTGTGTGTGTGTGTGTGTGTGTGTGTGTGTGTGTGTGTGTGTGTGCGGGCGTGAGTGTGTGTGTGTGTGTGTGTGTCTGTGTGTGTGTTCAACGCATAGAATCATTCTGGGTAAGACGATGACTGTCCTCAATGGAGGGGACACAACTGACCGCAGATAACACGATCAAATCGAGTAACGGGACTTGTTTCCTCGACAACCATGTAATCCTGTTAGTGTCAGAGGCAAGTCGACTGGTCCACTGTGGAAAAAAAAAGTGTTCTCTCTCCTACCACTACTCTCATACAGACAGAGAGAAGGACACAGCCATCTAGACAGTCACACACACAGACACGTACAGTCAGAGACAAACTGTCAGTCAGTCAACTTTCGAAACAGACAGACAGACAGACAGATATACAGACAGACACACAGGCAGACAGACACGCACGTACATAAAATACAGCATGCACGATAATAATCTTGAATCAGGCAAGTCAGAACACATAAAACTGTCCATTTATACAGCAAAACGTACTCCCAGAACTCGAAATGCAGACTACGTTTAAAACCACAGGGACACCCCAAAATTAGCAAATGCAGACACATGGTCTATACCAGAGACACGTTTGCATATTTTGTGGCCGATACGAAGGCCTGCTAACCCCACACTAGGGCAATAAGCGGAGGAATGTTTCATTCCTTTACACGCAAGTCCACGCCATGAGGTTAGGATATTAAGAGATTATCAGATTAAGATATTCCACAGACATTATACTTTCAAAACAAAATCACTACGTTTGAAATATCTATTGGTTATACATAAACTAAAATTTTATTCATTCGTCGTTTTGATGACAGTAATCATGAACATGAATACGTTTCGAACACCAGCAGTCATCATATTTATACTTTCAAACATACTTTATTCAAATATACAAATCATAAAATTAAGCCAAACAAATCATTTGGAATTCGAAGGTTTAATAGCCATTATTGTGGATATTGTTCGCCTGTACACAGCCCAACACTCTTTGACAAAATACTGTCACATTTTCGACAAATAGACTTTGAATAACAAATCTGTTCAACTGTATATTCTGGTGCTCTGGCTTTTATCTGATCTGGAATGCTTATTTCAAGTTCATGAACCTTGTTTATATGACCATTGCCTCTTGTGTATCTATGCATTTCTGTTGCTGTATCACTGGTACAGTGTAAGGCACTCCCAGCACCAAACGTGGAGTGGCTCTTAACAAATTACTATCATTATTAGTATTATTATCATTATTGATATCACTGTTATCATTTTCACTATTACTACTGTCAGCATATCATCACATTCATTCATAGCATGCTTTTATTTTTATCATTATTGTTATTATTATCATCATCATAATCATCATCATCATGACCACAACCATCATCATCATCATCATCTTAATCATCATTATTATGAATTTTAACGATTATCATATCATTACTATTATCGTCATGATCATTATCGTTGTCATCACCATCATCATTGTATTCTTATTATTACCATCATCATCATCATCATTATTATCAATATTATTACTATTATGATGATGGTTATTGTTATTATTATCATTATCATTATTGTTGCCAAATTCAGTAGTTTTACAATCATTATCATTGCCATCATGTACACAGGTTACATTCTAGGCATAGTCATTAATGTTCTTAATACTTCGGTTTCGAAAGAAACACAAAGAATCATAGCACGTACAGACAACAAGACAAAAGAAAGTAATAAAAAGAAATCTACCACCGACTATTCAACAGAGCGAGTGCGCGCACGCACGCGTGCGAGAGACAGAGAGAGAGAGAGAGAGAGAGAGAGAGAGAGAGAGGAGAGAGAGAGAGAGAGAGAGAGAGAGAGAGAGAGAGAGAGAAAGAGAAAGAGAGAGAGAAAGAGAGAGAGAAAGAGAGACAGACAGATAGACAGACAGAGACAGACAGAAAAAAAGAAAGACGGACAGAGAAAGGTTGGGTGGGGTGAGGGGGGGGGAGAACAGACGGACAGACGAAGAGAGACAAAAAAGAATCATAAGAAGACTTACATACACAGTCATTCGAATGGTCACACGTCGAGACAGGCAGACAGACAGTTAGCCAAAGGACTACAGTCAAACAGACATAGGCGTGCGCACAATCGCGCGTGCGTGCACACACACACGACACACATAGACACGCACACACGAATACTCTCTTTAAACAAATTCATTCGAAATGACAATTTCATCTTCCATTTAAAAGTCAAATTCGTCATATTCGCCGAACTCGCAACAAGACCACGTTTTAAAACCGTGATAGACAGCTCGCCATGCACCAACTTCGGACTGTGTGCTCACGGAAATGAGCCTCTTGCACGCGTGCAGCCATGTAGAATGAATGCTATAAACCCAGCTGGGGAAATAGACGGAGGTATACCTCGCCTATAAACACAATTCCCTATTCCAAGACACTCGTAATAATGCAATAACATCTCAAGGAATGCTCAACGTGTAAATCAGAATGGTCACGCCACATAAAAACAATCGATCAGCGACATTGCTCTTACGATTCTAAAACCTCGTGCATATGTACTCTGTTGTATGCGGTAATCATTTAGGAAATTACCATGTTTAAATATATGTCACTCATTGTTTTTTCTTCTTTTTTTTTTTTCGAATTTAAAGAATTGTTCATAAAATATGATTTTCATATTTCATGTTAAGGTTTCCGATGATTTTGCGAATTTAAAGAATTCTTCAGAAATATGATTTTCATGTTTTTGCGATTTTAAAGAATTTTTCATAAAACATGATTTCAAAATTTTATGTTAAGGTTTCAGATGTAACTTGCTTTCAGTTCAGTTTAAGATCCCAATTCACTTAACTCTAAAATATATTGAAAAACTCCGTAAAAATCTTGATAAAAAAAAGTTAGCCGATATTGGATTTTCTAGTTGATGTGATTTAGATAACAAGTCTTATCCCATAAAGATTTGGAGCTTCGTTTAGTTTAGAACTCTGATCCAAATTCAGAAAAGTACAATCTGGATTGTTAATATTACAGGTTCTGTACATTATGTACATAATCATATTGATACAGGCAACAAAAGACACACACATGGTGTCGCTAACAATAGTACATACAAACTCTCTCTCTCTTTCTCTCTCTCTCTCACACACACACACTCTCTCTCTCTTACACACACACACACACACACACACACACACACACACACACACACACACACCACACACACACACACACCCCACACACACACACACAACAATTGGGAATAATAATTTCAACTTCCATTTAAAAGTCAAATTCGTCATATTCCCCGAAATCGGAACAAGACCACTTTTTAAAACCGTGATAGACAGCTCGACATGCACCAACTTCGGACTGTATGCTCACGGAAATGAGCCTCTTGCACACGTGCAGCCATATACAATGAATACTATAAACCCAGCGGGGGAAATAGACGCAGGAATACCTCGCCTATAAACACAATTCCCTATTCGAAGACACTCGTAATAATGCAATAACATCTGGAGGAATGCTGAACTTTTAAATCAGAATGGTCATGCCACATAAAAAACGATCGATCAGTGACACTGCTCTTAAAGATTCCAAAACCTCGTGTTAATGTACTGATGTATGCGGTAATCATTTATGAAATTACCATGTTTAGATAAATGTCGCTCTCATTTTTGTGTGTGCAAATTTAAAGACTTCTTCTTGAAATGTGATTTTGAATTTTTATGTTAAGGTTTCAGATATAACTTGCTTTCAGTTCAATTTAAGATCCCAATTCAATTAACTCTAAATTAAATTATTGACAAATTCCGTAGAAACCTTTACTAAAAAATTAGCCGACATAAAGTTTACTAGTTGATATGATTTATGTGATAGGTCCTATCCTCAAAGATTTTGGACTTTCGTTCAGTTCACAACTCTGATCCAAAGTTAGAAAAGTACAATCTAGAATGTTAATATTACAGTCTCTGTACACATTTCTGTATCTATGTACATAATCATATTGATACAGGCAGCAAGAGACACACATGGTGTCGCTAACAACAGCAGATTCAAACTCTCTCTCTCTCTCTCTCTCTCACACACACACACACACACACACACACACACACTGAAAAAGACGAAACTAGAGACAAACAGACAAACAAACATGCACAGACAAACAGTCTCAAAGAGAGAGAGAGAGGGAAGGGAGAGAGAGAGAGAGACAGACAGAGACAGAGACAGAGAGACGGAGAGACAGACAAAGAGAGAAAGAAAGAGAGAGGGAGAGAGAGAGAGACAGACAGACAGACAGACAGACTGAGAGAGAGACAGAGACAGACAGACAGACTGAGAGAGAGACAGAGACAGAGACAGACAGAGAAACCGACAGAGAAAACGAGAGCGAAAGGTACTCTGAACAATTACATCGAGACCTCATTTAATACCACAGAGACAGCTCAAAATTCAGAGAATTCAGACACTAATTCCAGGAAAGAGACCCCCTTTTGCACGCTTGTGATCACGTTGAATGCATGCTAGAAATCCAGCAGCGATGATAGACGGCATGCCTTGTCCATACACACACTTCATGTAAATACACTCATAATACGGCAGTAAAACCTCAAGGGCTGTAAGACTTGCAAAATACAATGGCCAAGCCACATAACTGATCAGCAACAATAGGTATAAACTTGTTCCTTATAACATGTCTCGCACTGTGGTATTGCAATGGTCATTTAAGAAAGTTCCATGCTTAAACCCAAAAGACGGTTTCCATTTCTTGTGACAAAAACAAGTTTTGTTCAAATGCCATACTGAAAATAGGTCCAAATCATTCATTCTTTAAGTGTTTCGTGATTAACTGTAACATGGATTGTATGTAATAGCTGAAAATCTTAGATGGAAAAAGCTTTTGGTCAATGCCATTCGAACAACAAATCTTTCATTTCTGTTTGTCCAGAATGGTCCCATGGATACCAGCAGTAACAGTAATAAAGCTAACAAAAAAACAAACAAACAAACAAACAAACAAAACCCAACAACCCCAAAACAAAACAAAAACATGGAAAACAAAACAAAACAAAACAAAAAACTAATCAAACTGCATATAAACGAACAAACAAAAATAGGAAAAAAAAACATAGTCAACATTTTGTCAACAAAACTACCGGTACATTACTGCCACAGTTAAGATTGTAACTAACAATATTTAGAGACAAACAGATATAAGATTGTAACTAACAATATTTACAGACAAAAAACCCCAGATATATCTCATAAAGGCGAACAGACGAACACACTTACTTGAACGTACACGAACAAACACTCAAAAAGAATGCACTTTTGTGAGAGAGAAAAAGGCAGAGAGAAAAAGACAGACAGACGAACACACGAATAGACCGACACAGTACTGTTACTGGGACAGTCAGAGGCACAGGCATACAGCCAGAGACAGATGTTCAAATAAGGAAACCAGACAGACACTGGCAGACAGACAGACAGACAGACAGACAGAAAGACACAAATACACGAGGGGAAAAAAACATCTCACGATTGATCATTTTGAATTCAGCAAATGCTCTCAGAAGAACACAAACTATCCACTTTACCGCCGAAAGTGCTCCCCCATCGCTCAGATCCAGACCACGTTTAAAACCGTAAGGACAGCTGATAATTCAGGGAATTCTCAGGCACTAGCTTCACAGAAATTTACCAAATCGCCCATGTGGTGGCCATACAGAATGAAAGCTATATAAACCCAGCTGGGGCAATAGATACATATGCAGATAGTCCCACAACCCTGGGGTCTTAGGGGAGTGAGATGGTAGAGATCTCAACTTTTCTCGGGGTCAGCATTATGAGGGCGATGCTCATATCCTCTCCATCGATTCATATTCATATTCAAATTCATGTTCATATTCAGAGTCATGTTCATATTCAGAGTCATGTTCATATTCGTATTCATTTTCATTTCTTTTGTCACGGTGGACAAATACCAAGGAGGAATGGACTAAAATGACATCATAATGTGTTTGTGAGTAAATATGATGTCAGAGGGGAAGTGAGATGAATATTTACTCACAAACACATGATGATGTCATTTTAGTCGTTGTCCCATTGGACGAAGCAGCAGGGAAATTTCAGTCTTTTTCTTCTAATTTTTTTATTTGGTGTTTGTGCGTTTGTGTGATCTTACGTGTACGATTGAATAAGGCCAGTTGGCCGAAAATTTGCGCCTGTCCTGTCTGGTTGTATTGAATACGCGTTCTGATTCTGATCATCTGGATGTTACGCTGTAAAAAATGGCAACCATCAATTGAACAGCCAGTAGAACTCCCCAGACGCTGAACCAGAACACGTTTAACCCTTTGACTCCCGCATCCTATCCACCAAATGCAAAAACTTAAACCGTTGACTCCCCCCACAGGAAGCTGGTGGATAGGGTGAGGGAGTCAAAGGGTTAAAACTGTCGAGAGGCTCAAAATGCAACATACAGACAATGGGCTCGGGAAAAGGAGCTCCTTGCACTTGCGTGGCCATATACAATGAATGTTGTAAACCCAGCTGAGGGAATAGACGGAGGAATAGCTTGTCCATAAAATCACTTCTCTATGCAACGATTCGCGTAATAATGCTGTAAAGCCTCAAGAACTTGCCACACTTTTAAAACAGAATGGTCAAGCCATATAAACAACTAATCAGTGACATCAGGTCTCATAGCTCAGTTTGAGGTTTCTCAAACCACATGTTGTTTTACTGTGGTGATCATTTTGATAAAACCATAATGTTTCAATTAATGACTCCCTTGTCTTCGTGAAACTTAAAAAAAAGTACGCATTCTTCAAATCTGATCTCTAAAATAATTCAGAAGCATTTAGGTTTTCAGAATATTTTCTTTCAATTCAGTCGTTCAAATGGCTCATTCAATTACCGATATTATCCATCGGTGAATAGTCCAGACATCTTTATTAAAACTTTTTCACATTATTTGTTTTCTAGATCATCATCATCATCATCATCATCATCATCATCATCATGTGCCCTGCCGCATGACGTTGGCGATCATGGCCCTCCATGTGAATCTATCTTTTGTCGCTGAAAGTATATCTCCCATCCTCTCCGTCTTCCTCCACTCCGCATGTCCGTCCAATATTTTCTCAGTCGGTCTGCCTGGTGCTCTAGCCGATGTGGTTTAAAAAGTCTTAATAATAAGAAATACCAACTTCGATTATGTAGTGCAAATGCTGCATGTTAAATATTTGCTCGTTGCACTGTGCAATGCTATAACGCTATTAAACTTAACATTTAACGACAGACGATGAAACAAGAAATAAAAATAAATATTCTGAGCAACTAGTCACAAATAAGTGAGAGCAAAATCAACATAGGAATACAAGTGCTTTACACATACACATATAGAGGATGAACAGCTAGTGTACACTCAGCCTGTTAGACGCATGCACGAAAAGTTTAAATCCATTCTATAAACAAACATTCAAAGATATGAATACTTCACAGACACACACACGATGACACAAACACTAAAACTAAAGCAGATAAATGAGTTAAATGATTATCATAAAACACTACCACCAGAGAGAGAGAGACAGAGAGAGAGAGACAGAGATAGAGACAGAGACAGAGACAGAGAGAGAGAGTGTGTGTGTGTGTGTGTGTGTGTGAGTGAGTGGAGTGAGTGAGTGAGAGAGAGAAAGAGAGAGAGAGAATTGTAAATGTGTTATTGTGTGCTGGTGAATGGAGAAATGTTTTCAAACAGGCATTTAGTCGCATTTTCCACACACACACACACACATACACACACACACACTCACACACATACAGAGAGAGAGAGAGAGAGAGAGAGAGAGAGAGAGAGAGAGCAAGAGACAGACAGACAGACAGAGATAGACAGACAGACAGACAGAGATAGAGACAGAGACAGAGACAGAAACAGTTATTGTGTCAGTTTGAAACATCTGCTTTCTACAGAAAAGGGGAAGCATTGATTACATCGATATATTTTTTTTGGTAACACTTGGGAATACTTCAGTCTGCATGTAGCGTCAAGTCTCATAATTTCGTCTCATAAATATCCGTTATGTCAAGCAGGGGGAAACGTTTATATCTGTCTTTACATATTACATATTTTCCCATCCCTTCCCAGAAGCTTTCCAATCTGTTTCTTTAAAGTGAAAGTAATTCAGATCAAGGAGTTGAGGTTGTGTGTAATATGTCCGTGAACGAATGCGTCAGTAATGTATTCAGGGTTACAGTTATCGTTGTTGTTGTTTTCGTTAAAGCCCAGCCGGTTGCGTAGAGCCATATCAGGGCTATAACCGTTTCAGAACATACACACAATACTTCAACAGGAGAAAAAGCCCACTGCGGAGTCTCCGGGAATGAGCGAGCTGATATCCTTGCTAAGGAGGGAGCCAGAGAAGAACAACCTAACAACAGTGTCAACTACAGTGAGAAGAGGAGCATCATCAGGCGCTTTCCATGCCGAGACGACACAGGGACGACTACCACCTGTTGTCTAGAGAGTAGCAAGTTGCTCTGGTGAGGTTGCGCACTGGTCACAATAGGCTGAACAGCCACATGTACCGCAAACTGAAGCTGGCGCCCTCCCCAACCTGTCCCTGCAGTCAAGAAGACCAAACCACCGTAGCATATACTCCAAAGATGTCCCCTTCACCAGGTGACAAGACAGAACGTGTGGCCGACAGACACTCCGCTGACAACCAAACTCCATGGCTGCAGACAGGAGCTGGAAAAGACGGCTGCATTCATCGGGGTTTGCCCTTTGGGCCCCCGTCTCATTGGGCCCCCACACTTTTCTGTAGTAATAAGAAAACGTGTCATTGGGCCCCCGTCTCTTTGGGCCCCCGTCCCTTTGAGCCCCCATCTCTTTGAGCCCCCGTATCATTGGGTCCCCGTCTCATTGGGCCCCCGTCTCATTGGGCCCCCACACTTTTCTGTAGTAATAAAGAAACGCAATTTTATTAAAACTTATTATGTTTAGTAGAGGCCCAAAATGTCGCATCGACCCAAAATGTCGCACCAACTCAAAATGACCACATTTGTGCATTCCAGCTACCATATAGTTAGAGTTTTGAGTATAGGTAAAACTCCATAAACAATGTGCGTTTTGCGTGTGAGCTTGAAACGAGCCCGTCAGTCTGTCAGTATGTATGAATGTAGATGTATGTTGTATATGTATGTATGATGTAGTATGTATGTATGTATGTATGTATGTATGTATGTATGTATGTATTAGTATGTATGTATGTATATATGTATGTATGTATGTATGTATGTATGTATGCATTGATCATTTTGGCCTATTTAGCTGTCAAACAGTGAAATAGACCTAACTGACCACTGGTCGGGCATATATATATACATCAATACATTTTGGACCGGCCCGGTGCGACATTTTCGGCCTTGTAACGGAGGCCCAAAATGTCGCAGTGTCTCAAAATGTCCACCGGACCACAGTTGCGTATTCCAGGCTACCGTATAGTCTGTGAATGTATGTGGAACAGCGCTCAGAGGAAATTGCTAGCCGATGTTTTCATTTTTGTTTTCAAGTTAGTGCGACATTTTGGGCAGGTGCGACATTTTGGGCTTGCTCTATGTAGAGGCCCAAAATGTCGCACCGGCCCAAATTGTCCCCACAACGATCAGGGATCGGGAATAGAGACCTAAAATGTCGTGATAATGTATATGCTTGTCTCTGTCTTTGTCTCTCTATGCACTACTTAGCAGTAAACCAGTGAAATAAACCAAATTGAAACTGAAAAGTGACAATGACCACTGTACATAACATCATAAATTATTCACGTAAAGTCCTACTACACTAGACAGCGTAAAACTGGTCCAGAATGACATCTGGAGCTGGTGCGACGTTTTGGGCCTTTATCCCCGATCCAAAACGTCGTTGCGACATTTTGGGTCAGTGCGACATTTTGGGGGCACAATGAGACGGGGGCCCAATGAGACGGGGGCCCAAAGAGACGGGGGCTCAAAGACACGGGGACCCAAAGAGACGGGGGCCCAACGAGACGGGGGCTCAAAGACACGGGGACCCAAAGAGACGGGGGCCCAATGAGACGGGGGCCCAATGAGACGGGGACTCAAAGACATCATCCCCATTCATCGGCCGGACTAAGATGATTGTGTAGCAGCGTACGCCAAGAAGAAGAAGACCAGGAGAAAAAAAGTTAAAGAAAATTCAGTACACATATCAAAGCATTTGCGCACACAATCTAAGGAGATGGCCCTGGGGTTGACCATTCCGTCCAATTTATTGCCAAGGGGATCCAAAAAATATAAACACCTAAATACAAATTTAAACATAACTAAGGACACACACACAACACACACACACACACACACACACACACACACACACACACACACACACATACACACACACATGTATGTGTGTATATATATATATATATATATCTGTATATCTATCTATATATATATATATATATATATATATATATATATATATATATATATATATAGAAATATATATATATATATAGATACATATATATATATAGATACATATACATATATATATATATATATATATATATATATACATAAAGAAAATTAAGTACACATATCAATGCATTCGCGCATATAATGTAAGGAGATGCCCCTGACGTTGACCACTCGGTCCAGTTTATCACATAGGGGATTTAGAAAACATACCTGAATACAAATTTAAACACAACTAAGGACACTAAAACATATATAAAAACGGATATACATTTCCTAAAATTGCTTCTGCATATCTCATTTCCCTAGAGCCAGAAATGCACTTAATACATGTACCCAATTAAGAATCCTCTGAGAAAATATCTAAGACCTTATCGAACATATACAAGTGAATGAATCACGAAAAGAGAATGAGAACGCGTATTCAAATAACAGACATCACACATACATACACACATAAGATTACACACATAAACGTGCGCAAATGAACGCATACTGGCAATGTCTAACAATACATACACGCACACCATAGGCCATGAGCATACACATACATGGATAAAAACACTCTGCCACATGATCTGTTGCCAGAACTGGTAGGACATGTTAATGGATATGTAAATATGCACATGACACGTACAAGTACCAAAAACATAGTTTCAGTTTCAGTTTTCTCAGGAGAGTGCCATGACACTCAGAAAATTCCATATGCGCCCACACTTAATTAAAAAGGGAGGAACACAATACAGAGCGACTAACCAAGCGACTCACCGTCTTCAGCTATCATCTTGATGCACTGGGTGCCGGGGAAAGTTCCCTCGCGCTTCTTGCGGTAGGCCCAGCAGTCCCCTTCCCAATATTTGTTGTCTGTGTTGTTGAACTTGTCCTCACAGTCAGGATTGGTGCGGTTGATAGACGTGCATTTGAAGCAGCCCAGCCCTCCAACTGAAAGACAAAGACATGAATGTAAGGGCTGGAAACCAATTCCGGAGCAGCAGCAAAAGGTTTGTACTCTATTATATAAAAAGGGTTTGGCTCTCTTTGCTAAACAACCATTCTATTGTTTTCAAGGAAGATGTTGGTCTGTTCATAAATTCGGGCTTGTTGTGGGGTTCAGAAAAAAAACCCACACACACACACAAAAAAAATCAGAACCCGTATTTAATACAACCAGACAAGACAGGCGCAAATGTTCGGCCAACTGGCCTTTGTCAAGCGTCAGATCACAAACGAACAAACACCAAATACAAAAATTTGGAGAAAAAGACTGAAACTTCCCTGCTGCTTCGTCCAATGTGGATTGCTGTGGGGATATTTAATGAGTGTGTGTATTCGTGTGTGTGCGTGTGCGTGTGCGTGCGTGCGTGCGTGTGTGCGTGTGTGTGTGTGTGCATTTCTTGCATCGAGTTTCAATTCAGGTTTTAAAGTACCACTGTTGTAAGGACTCTACTGAATTAATCATTTTGCATTTTTTGACTGTCTCTTGTCTTTTAGCCGTCTATATCTCTAAAGTTCTATTTATAATGTGTTTGTTTTAATCATTATTGAAGTTGGTTTGTGATCTGTCTAATAAATCAGTAGGACTTTTATGCTAACCTGACAATAGTATGTTTATAATAACGACAACTGCTCTTCACTGTCTTTAAACACAAACTGTGTTCTAAAACAACAGTCTTCTCAAAGTTTCTGGCTTCTAGATCTTGCGGGCAAATTAAAATGACGGTTGTAACTGCATTTTCAATCTCTCTCTCTCTCTCTCTTTCTCTCTGTGTGTTGTAACTGCATTTTCAATTTCTCTGTCTCTAAAAGAACTTTATTCTTCTTATTATTAATAATCATCATTATTATCATTACTATTATCATTATTATTACTTTAGTAGTAGTAGTTGTAGTAGTATCATTATTGTTGCATTATCATTGTTGTTTTTGTGTTTGTTGTTGCTACTGCAGCTGTTGTTACTGTTAATATTATTGAGTTTATCAACATTACTGTTCTTGTTGTCAATTTTGTTATTCCTGTTGTTGTTAGTAGTAGTGTTATCTATATCAATATTATCGTCATCTATTGGTTGTACAGAGAAACGGACGGAAAGATGAAAGGGGGAGGAAGAGAAGAAAAGAGGGAAGAGAGAGACAGACAGAGAGAGAGAGAGGAGAGAGAGAGAGAGAGAGACAGACAGACAGACAGACAGACAGACCAGACAGACAGACAGACAGACAGGTAGAAGAAAATGGACAAATGAACGAACCAATGAGTCAGTCCATAAACACGATTCATTTCCCAACGACAACAGAGAGAGAAACACACAGAGACAAAAGAGAGCTAAAGACAGGAGATTGATGAAAACAAGCATGAGAAAACATGCATTTACCAGAGGAAATTAGATCCATAAAACACGATTGTGCCCCTGCATAACTCCAATGATCTCAAGCTTGCCACTTCACGGAGACTTTCTTGCCTTCAAAACATCATTTCCATTTCAACCTCCCGAAAGTTGAAGACGATTCATCTTATTACCACAACTCCTGTTTGATTGGCTCTTCAAACGAGTGACACAGAGGTGTCAGCCAATCATTATGCAGCGGAAATTAATCAGCGCTGTATCTGCCAGCGCATATGAATAGTACAGTGGGATCGTTCTGAGGTTTGAACTTTTCTTTCTCTCCCGTAGAGACAATGTTGATACAGGCACAATATATTGACAGGCCTCCCAGAAATAAAGCATCAGGGACAAAGAACGAAAGGCAGGATCTATCTTACGATGATTTCAGTCCTTCAGTGATCTAAATCGTGGGGTATACATCTGTTATTAAGATTCAGTTTCAGTCACAACTAAATACAGGAATCTGTCAAGGAGTCTGTACAGTTGAAATTATTTCCAGACTCCTGCGGAGCTTAATGTCAAGTGTTAAGACTTCTTCCGAATAACAGACTTAAAATTCTGAACAAATGGAAAAACAAACAATTAGACGAGAGAACAGACGAAATGGCGGGTAAAGATATAGGTGACATGAAATAAATAAATGAATGAATAACCAAATGAACATACTGTTTTCATTACTTACCTATTTGTCTACTTAATATTTGATTTTTTTTAAGTAGATCGGAAATACATGAAGATAAACTGAGGGAAATAGAGCGACTGTGTCACTAAAATGCGTTGGCGAACCGATGGGAGCTATGTGTTGTGTTGTGTTGTTCAAGAGTGGGTTTCTATTCGGTAGTTGTGTGGGACGTTTGCGCAGTCCATTCATTGGAAGAGAAGGGGGAGGGGTTCAATCTGGGACATTGCAAATGGAGAGATACATTTCATTACAATATATCCTAAATCTTTTCAATGGCAGATTAATGCAAGACTAGATATAACCCCATTTACATGTTAGGAGTAAGGGACCCTAAGACCTTGCCAGCACATAGGGCTTATATGTGCAGGTTTATGGTTTATGCTGTATTTTCCATCACATGGAATCTGTAACGTCGATGCATATGCAATTCGTTCCAAACGCAGACACGCCATCTTCAAGTTCAAGGTCATATTGCTAAGCCCAGCCGACAACTAGAGCCATGTCAAGGCTAACACTACATCAAAAACCACCCTTAAAGAAAGAAAAAAGACAACAGTTTAAAACAATGCACACCGTTAATGCCATATTCAAAAATCGACACCGAAAACATGTATAGGGATATGGAAATGAATAAACTGTGATCTCATCTCTGTCTCCATCCTTCCTTCACAAATGTAACATGTTCCGCGCAAGGACAAGTAATGTATCGTAAACGAACACAAAATGCTCTTTTCTATCAAGTGAAATATTTTGTTGTGTTCTTCATTCTCTTCTCCTTCTTTCATCTTCTCTTCCTTGGTTTTTTTTCCTTCTCCTTCTTGTCATCTGCATTATCGTTCTGATCATCCTGATGATCATCAAGATTATGATCATAATTATAATTGTCTATCTCGAAAAAGACATGAAAAAAGTGCAGTGATGTGGTTACTTTTACTGTTCTACTTGTGTATCTTAAGTATCCTTTCGAAATATAGTCACGGGGACGCAGCTGTGTCAGCAAAACACTGTATGAACAGAAATCTCTCTTAGTGAAAGTTTTCTTATTAACACCATTGAACTGTCTCCAACCTGTCACTAAATGCAATGGAAAATGATAGAGGGAAGATAGAGGGGAATATTGTGTGTCTGAAGATTTGTTCCAGATATCGAGGGAATGGGAAAGGTAACAAATCATGTGGTTTTGCTGTGAATTTCAAAAAGAAAGAGAGAAGAAGAGAGAGAAGAGAGAGAGAGAGAGAGAGAGAGAGAGAGGGAGAGAGAGAGAGAAGAGAAAGAGAAAAGAGAGAGAGGAGAGAGAGAGAGAGAGAGAGAGAGAGAGTGTTAAGAGGAAATCAAAGAAATCTATTCATCTCCTTACATGAATATCAAATCACTACTAATCTCATACTTAAAAATCGAAAACAAATTTCATCTTCTAAGATGGCTTGCACATTTCCATCCCCGCAATCCAACGTTTATACTGTGAGTACAAACTGATTGCCTCTTCACCACTCACACACAAGATGAGTGACACACAAGTGTCAACCAATCAGTGAGCAGCGGAAATTAATCAGCAATCAATCTATCATCACATAGGAACGGTGCCAGACAGATCATCCCGAGTCCAAACTCTTCTTTTTGTTGGAGACATTCTTTATACAAAGATGGGCAGAGTTCTCCAAATAACTTAGACATTGAGTTTGATTCACGCTCAATGAGTCTACCAGGGCTTTTTTGACATTGGGTATGATCTCAGGACTTGGCCAGTCATGGGTTTATGTGCAGGCTTAAGGCTTGTGCCATGATCATTCTGGATCTTCTCCATCACATGGCGCCTTTGACGTTAGTGTATATGGAATTCATTCCAGCGCGAAGATGTCATCTTGAGAAACCGAAACTAAAACTGACAGAGTGGAGTACAGTGTATATAGAAGTAGCCAACTGGTATTGTTATTTTTGTTTAAAGTCCAGCTGGCTGGGTAGAGCCATATCACGGTCATAATCGTTTCAAATTTTGTACAATATCTCAACAGAAATAAAAGGAAAAGAACATTAAGTACACATAACAATGCATTTGCGCACATAATCTAAGGAGATGCCCCTGGTGTTGAACATTCCATCCAATTTGTCCTACAGGGGATTTAAAAATATACCCGAATACAAAAAAAAAAAAAAAACAACAACAACAAAACACCACCAACTACGGACACTAAAACATATATAAAAACGGGCCTAGATTACCTGAAATTCCTTCCTCATATCTAATTTCCCTACAGCCCAAACAGTTCCTAAGACTTAACCGAACACATACAGGTGAATGGACCAGCAAGGCAGAAAGTGATAGGAAGAAATAACAGAAAGCAAAGGAACAAGGCAGAAACAAAGAGAGTGAGAGAAAAGAGGAAATTTCTAGCACAGGATCTCTGGGAGGTGGGGACACTATTTATACCGAAAAAGCCCCAGCATTCCAACGAAGGATACAAGCTATACGATGTTTCTAAGTGTTCTTAACAAAGTTACAGTACTGTTCTGGCTTATTATTATGTGTGATGAAAAATGGTGGAGGGGGGTAACAAAAACAATGCAACTCATTTGCCCAAAAATTGAAGAGTATGGGAAACTGGAGAAAGTGATGTGTATACGTCCTAATAATATACATATGTTTCTGCCCCTCTTTCTATCCTTCTAATTCTGCTTTTTTCGTACTTGTACTGGACCCTTTTGTTGGCGACCTATTGCATTTGAATTTTAGTGTCCGATATGAGGCCATTATCATCTGCAGCCACTGTTACTAGCCAAAAGGCTTGTCGACAGAGTTTGTTCAATAGGAATTAATAGGGTTAATCACACCCAGACAATTCCATGTGCGCTCCACCCGAATCGACCAAAAAAAACTATGCGCTGGCAAGGTCTTGAAATGGGGAAGAGGGAGACAAGGACCAGTGAAACACTGAGCTGACACTACCAGAACGATGGAAAGAAAGAACAGGACAGTTTTCAATGATGCGGTCCACGGCTCTATCAAAAAAAATCAACCAACCGAAATAAGAAAGTCAATAACGAGAATAGCTACGTCGCGGTCAACAGCCAAAACCACTAACAGTGCAGAAATCTTCATGAACAACAACCATCTATCTATAAGCGGTCGACAGATTCTAAAACGACTGGACAGATAGGGATCAGAACAACAACAGAAACAACAGCCAAACTGAACCTAATCAAGAGAAGCAGCACAACCAATTTCATCACAAAGTATAAATTTCATGTTTTACATATAGTCACCATTCTCCTCCAGCTTGAAGCCATTATCTTCTATCTTTGGGAAACGAAATATCAGTACCATTCCCATTGTTACTGCAATTGTCATTGTCCATTGGCATTGCTTCCAGACTCGGAGAAGATATTTCAGGCCTCTACTTTCAAAGGCCTGAGTACACTACTTCATATAATTTTATCTCAAGCATAAGGCCAAGGACGCCGTTGCCAAGGTCAGCAGAGCAAGGAGAGTTTGGTGTCAAATGTCAAAGACTGGACTCTTCTCTCCAAGCCTGAATTGCTTGCCTGTGTATCAAAGAGACAAAGAATGTGGATTCAGTCTGTTGCCACATTTCATCAGTCCCACACCAATCACACTGGCTGCAATGTTCGAAAAAAAAAGACGAATCCATCTATTCTGTGCTCAAAACTGAAATCCATTTTCTGGCGCGTATCAGATCATTGTACATTTTCATCCGACATTAGCTAATACTAAATGTTGATGTTGAAAAACAAAAAGAAAACAACAGAGAATTTGCAGGAAATTAATGAAATCAGCTTTATTGTTGTTGCTGTTGTTGTTGACAACAATCACAACAAATTTCATACACAAAAAAATCATGTAATCCGCCATTCTGACATCAAGACCTGTGAGCTTGATCCTCTTCCAGCATCTATCTTAACACACTGCCTAGATACTTTGCTCCCTCACTTCACAACTGTCATCAACAATTCCCTGTCATCTGGTATCTTTCCCTTTTCCTTCAAATCTGCCCTGGTCAGACCTCTTTTAAAGAAACCTAGTCTTGACCCCAATAACCTCAAAAACTATCGACCTGTTTCCAACCTACCTTTCTTATCCAAAGTCCTTGAAAAAATTGTTCTCGCACAGATCTCTGATCATATCACCGCCAACAACCTCTCTTACCCTTATCAGTCGGCTTATCGCACTGGACACAGCCCTGAAACTGCTCTTGTAAAAATTGCAAATGATATTCTGACTGCTCTTGATCAAAATCAAATCTCTCTTCTATCTCTCCTTGATCTCTCGGCTGCATTCGACACCATCGACCATTCTATCATGCTCACACGTCTCCATAAAGTGTTCGGTATCTCTGACATCGCTCTGTCTTGGTTCCAGTCCTACCTTTCCAATCGCACTCAAACAGTCTCTGTCTGTTGTTCATCCTCTGCACCCGCTACCCTCCAGTTTGGCGTGCCCCAAGGCTCTGTTTTAGGTCCCATCCTATTTGTGCTGTACACACAACCCCTCTCTGAAATTATGCGACTTCACTCTATGTCCCATCATAGCTTTTCTGATGACAACCAACTCTATACTTCTGGTTCCCTCCCACAACTGCCCTCTATAATCAGACAAACCCAAGGCTGCATTTCTGATGTTCACTCCTGGATGACTGTAAACAAACTTCAACTCAACCCCATTAAAACTGAACTTAGCCTTATCTCTCCCACCACATTGGCTAAGTGTTCTTCCCTTCCTCTGTCTGTCTCTCTGCTTGGATCTGACATTCCACTATCTTCCACTGTCCGCAATCTTGGAGTCACTCTTGATAACACCCTGTCCTTTGAAAAACACGTCCAGAATGTTTGCAGATTATGCTATCTTGAGATACGCAGAATTTCTTCTATTCGCAATATCCTCTCTGTCGAAGCCACCAAAACTCTCCTCTGTGCCTTTGTTCTCTCTCGTCTCGACTACTGCAACTCCCTCCTCTCGGGCTGTCCTTTCTCTCTCATTCAAAAGCTTCAAAAAGTTCAAAACAATGCTGCTAGGCTCATCTTCAGAAAATCTCGTTCCTCTCATGTCACTCCTCTTCTCAAATCTCTTCACTGGTTACCTGTTGAAAAGAGAATTCGCTACAAGATTGCTTTGTTATGTTTTAAGTCTCTCAACGGTCTTGCACCCCCTTACATCTCTGACCTCCTCCATCTGTACACCCCCTCTCGTCAACTTCGTTCCTCGGCTGATACTCGTACCTTCCGCATACCATTCTGTCGCACTAAAACTTATGGTCAACGCTCCTTTTCCTATCAGGCCCCTGTAATCTGGAATCGGCTCCCTGTCTCTGTTCGCCACTCTGCAACTCTCACTTCTTTCAAGTCCTCTCTGAAAACCCATCTCTTCCAGTCCCTCTCATGATACTTATAAAGACTCTACCACCTAACTTCCCCAAATCCCCCCTTGTTGTCTTTTGAGCCTTGAATGTCGGCTGGTGTGTGTGTGCGTGTGTGTGTGTGTGTGTGTGTGTGTGTGTGTGTGTGTGTGTGTGTGTGTGTGTGTGTGTGTTTGGTTGTGTCTGCGTGATACCTGTAAGCGCTTAGGGCTCTTGTTTTCATCAGATTAGGCGCTATATAAATGCTCTTTATTATTATATTATTATATACCAAATATTCACCTTCAAAATCACACACACACACACAGAGAAACAGAGAGAGAGAAACAGAGAGAGAGGGAGAGAGAGAGAGAGAGAGAGAGAGAGAGAGAGAGAGAGAGAGAGAGAGAGAGAGAGAGAGATTACATATATGTAAATCCCCTAGAAACGGTCAGTATCATGAATCTTGGGCCTTCGCTCATGTCAGTGACACAGAGGTGTCAACGCTTCAGTAAGAAGCGGAAATTAAACAGCAATGTATCTGTAATTACACAGGAACAATGCCAGACAGATCGGCCTGAAGCTGAACTCTTCCACTTCCTGTCTGAGATTTTGTTTATACAGACTTAGATGTGAAGAGGTCAACAGTAAATTTTGATTCTCGAATCTTGTTCTGCATTTAAATAGTTTACCTGATCATTGCAGGCAGATTTTGGTGGTGCGTATATGACGTTATCAAATTAAAGTGAATTGTTGTTCATTGTTTTATAAATTTAGATACTTTAAAAAACTGTTTTGTTACCATTTCTGTTGTTGCTGCTGCTGCTGCTGCTGTTGTTTACTCATGCTGCAGTCCCTACTGTTGTTATTGTATTTAAAATGTTGGTACTGTTATGTATTTAAGATGTTTGTATTTTCTATTTTTTTCCTGTCTTTTCGCAACGATATACCATGTGAAACTCGAACAGCTCTCCAGGAGAAACTTTTCACCATAGTACAGTGCCACCATTTGTTTTGGTAACATTCGCATTTGTTGGTCTTTCTGTTCTTCTACTGCTGTTGCTGTTGCTGTGTGATTACTGAATGATGAGAGATTCGCCAATCTCAAAAAAGCAATACTGCACAAATAGATAAGTAAATATCAGTAAAGGGGTAGCCAGCAAGACCACTGTACCGTCTCCAGTCTATCACGTTGCACAATGAAAAACGATGGAGGGAGGAAAGATATAAACAGTTGTATGTCTAAAGATTTGTACAGGAAATGGAGGATAATGGAGAGACTGATAACGCCATAAAGTCACTGCACAGACTCCTATTCACATATTCATTAGCCTCTGTTTAGACAAGTCAGCATGTATCCTCCCGTCTCTCTCCCTCCCTACCCCCGTTCTTTCTCTCGCTCTCTCCCCCATCTATCTTTTCTTGTCATTGCAATTTGTAAAGTCATAAGCATGTAACCTGTTCCTGCTCTTATTGTTTAAGGCCCAGCAGACTGCACAGCGCCATATCAGGGCTATAACAATGTCAAAATGTACACAATATCTGGTGGGTAAAAAAGCTGGAAAAGAAAATCAATTACTTATCAATGTATGTGCACATAATCTAGGAATATGCCCCTGGCGTTGACAACTGCGTCCACTTTATCACCAGAGGATTTAAAAAAACCCAATACAAATGTGAACATAACTAAGGACACTAAAGCATATGTAAAAAAATGACCTACATTGCCTAAAATTGTTCCCGCACAACATATTTCCTTAGAACATGCAGTCCATACATACACGCAATTATCAATCCTAAGAAAACGTTTTCGGAGCTTTATAGAAGACATACAGGTGAATGGACCAGCAAGGCAAAAAGTGATGGGAAGAAATGACTGAGCAACGGAGGAAGGAAGGAACAAAAGAGTGCTAGAAAAGAGGAAATTTCTAGCACAGAATTTCTAGAAGATGGGGATACTATCTATACTGAAAGAGCCCCCGGCATCCCAACGGGAGAAGGCATGTAACCAAAACAAAACTTTGAAAAATGCAGATAACAATAGTCACAAACTAAATGATGGAAAAACAAACACACATTAAAAACACAAAACAACCAAAAACTCTTACGAATAGGCAAGTATACAAGACATAAAACAAGAGCAACCGATTAAATACAATTTGGATCCAGAGATAAAGCAGCAATATTCTTAATATATATATATATATATATATATATATATATATATATATATATATATATATATATATATATATATATATATATATATATATACTCCTAATCATAATTTAAGGGCCACTTCTTCCTTCCTCTCTAATTTTAAGTTGAAATAATTGACAATGTTTAGAATTGATTCTATGTTTTATTTCATCATTTCCACACCTGTTTTGGAAAAAGAAATTAGCACAATGACCCATTAGTGAACAGCACATGCATTTAAAGGAACATCCCCCCCTTTTCAAAAAACAGAAAGTGTCAGATTTGGCCAATCTGTTTTCAATATCGCGTGTGTCCGCCCCGAGCCTGGATGCATGCTTCACAGCGCCGATGCATCGACCCCACAAGGGTACGGACTGTGTCCTGAGGGATGGCCGTCCACTCGATCTGCAGGATGTCGACCAGCCTGGCCAGGGTGCCCGGTAGGGGGTGGTTGTCCCTGATGCGCCTCCCGAGCACATCCCAGAGGTGTTCAATTGGGTTCAGGTCAGGTGAGCACGCTGGCCAGGCCATACGGACGACTTCATGCTGCTCCAGGAAGTCGGTCACAAGGCGTGCTCGATGCGCAGGTGCATTGTCGTCCTGGAAGATGGCGCCTTGACCAAGGTCCACAAGCGCAGGCAGTGCCACGGCCGCCAGAACCTCGTCCCGGTACCGGACCCCGTTCAGGATGCCGTCAATGGGGAGCAGGGGGGTCCGGGTACCACGGCTCATGCCACCCCACACCATCACCGACCCGCCGCCGTACCGGTTATGCTCTTGGACAGTGGCGTCAGCGAACCTCTCCCCTTGACGTCGCCATACCCGAGCCCGGCCATCGTTAAAGGTAAGGGTGAACCTGGACTCATCCGAAAACAAGACCCGGGCCCACTGTTGCCTTGTCCAGGTCACGTGCTCCCTGGCCCAGGTCATGCGGCGCACTCTGTTGACCGGTGACAGCACGGGTCGGACGGCCGGTCTCCGTGACCTCAAGTTTGCCTCATGTAGCCGTCTTCTCACCGTGCTGCAGCTGATGTTAGCACCTGTTGCGTCCCTCAGCTGACCCCTCAAGGTCACCGCAGTGGATGCCCTTTCCCTCAGGACGGAGAGGGCAAGGTAGCGGTCTTGCTGTCTTGTCGTTACTCTGGGTCGACCCGTGTGACGCCTTTCCTGGACTGCTCCAGTCTCATTGAAGCGCTCCAGCAGTCTCTGGATTGTGGAATGCGACACTTCAAGTCGTCTAGCAACTTCCCGCTGCGCTAGGCCTTCATCAAGCAGAGCGAGGGCTCTCCCCCGCTGCTCATCCGTCATCCGTCGTCTTGCAAGCATGGTTAAAACGAACCAAGAACGGGTCCTTTTTATCCTCGTCTGCGGGCAACTTTGGCTGGAGTAGTGTTCAAAAAGGGCTTGCCTTGCACGTGCAAAGCGAATTTTGTCGCTACCTTGCCTGCGTCGTCAGAGAGACCCTGCTGAAGATTCGACAATTTCGTGCGGAAATTGTCTTCCTTGGGCCGCCCATTGCAAATCGGCAAATCCCCAAACACGTGCCAAAAGGAAACTGCAATGTTGTCTGAGCTCTTATCCATTCAGTTACGGCAACGAATTGGAGAAAAGAGTAAGAGAAAATAGGTTATTTCTCCTTTCAAAAATTGACTCAAAAACGTTCCTGGCCCTTAAATAATGACGTGTAGTATATATATATGTTCTGTTTGACGAGAGTCACTAGTATGTACCAACCAAAAATTGCTTTCCACTACTCACAAGATGAGTACCACACAAGTGTCAACTAATCAGGCATCAGCAAAAGTGAATGAGTAGATGTTTCTCATCACTCAGAAATGGCGCCAGAAGAATCACTTGGGTCTAAGCTCTTCTCTTATTGTTACTGGTTCGTGTGAAGCCCAGCCGGCTGGGTACAGCCATATCAGGGCTATAGCCATTTCAACACACACACAACACTTTAAAAGAAAGCAAGGAAAAGAAAATAAGTACACACATCAATGCATTTTCGCGCATAATCTAATTAGATGCCCTTGGCGCTGTCCACTCCGTCCAATTTATCACACAGGGGATTAAAAAGCACACCACACTAAAGCATATACATAGAAAAACAGGCCTGAATTATCTGAAAATGCTTCCGCTTATCACATATCCCTAGAACCAAAAATGCACTTCACACATGTACCCAATTATCAATCATAAGAAAAAGTGCGTAAGACTTTATCGAACACATACAGGTGAATGGACCAGCGAAGCAGGAAATGATGGGAAGAAATTACAGAAATGAAAGGAATAAGGCAGAAATAACGAAAGCGACAGAAAAGAGGAAATTTCTAGCACAGAAATTCCAGAAGAAAGGGATACTATTTATACTGAGAGAGCCTCTGGCATCCCCACGGGGGACGCCTTCTCTTAGGGACTTTTTTGTGTACGCATAATTATATATGCACATGTCTCAATAGAGAAATTTAGAATTGGTCCATGCAGTTTTTTTTTTTGGGGGGGGGGGGCGTTCATGAAACCTGATTGAGGCCAATTTTTCATTCAACAATACGATCACATCGTGTTATTGTTACTGTTGTTTAAAGCCCAGCCGATTGCGTAGAGCCATATCAGGGCTAAACTGCTTTAAAACATACAAAACTTTAACAGAAAAAAAAGAAAATTCAGTACACATATCAATGCATTCGCGCAAATAATCTAAGGACTTGCCCCTGCCGTTGACCACTCCGTCCAATCTATCGCACAGGGAATCCAAAAAAACACACATGAATACAAATATAAGCATACCTAAGGACACCAAAACATATATAAAAACAGGCATAAATGACCTAAAGCTGCTACCGCATAGCTCACCTCCCTAAAGCCAAAATGCACTTAATACATGTACCCAGTTAGAGTCAAAATGCACTTAATACATGTACCCAGTTATCAATCCTTAGAAAAAGTATGGAAGGTTTTATCGAACACATACAGGTGAATGGACCAGGAAGGCAGAAAATGATAGGTAGAAATGACAGACAGCAAAGGAACAAATCAGAAACAAAGAGAGTGAGAGAAAAGATGAAATTTCTGGCACAGAATTTCCAGAATGTGGTGGTATTATTTATACTGAAAGAGCCCCGGCACCCCACGGAAGGAATCACACGCGTTTTAAGAACAGTATTTCATTTTGTTGTTGTTGTTGTTGTTGTTGTTGTTGTTGCTACTGCTGCTGAGCTAGTGCTGGTACTGCCTGCAGCTGTCACTTTGTGCAATGGAGAATGATGGAAGGAATGAAAGAAAAACATTTGTCCGTCTAAAGATTTGTTCAGGAAATGAAGGGAAACGACAGAAAATGGGAGAATATAGCAGGAAATGGAAGGAAACGAGAGAAAATGGGAGAATATAGAATACCACCATTAAATTGCTCTGTATGTCTGTCTGACAAGAACAGAAAGAGAAGAGACAAGAAGAAAGACAGGCAGGCAGAGAGACAGGGAGATGCTGAGAGACAAAGACAGAAACAGGAATAAACAGACACAGACTTTACGAGGCAGACAGGCTTACACATAAAGAAAGAGGGACAGGAATGCAGATAAAGACATACAGACTGAGGAATTTAGACTCAAGAGATAATAAACCTATAAATACAGAGATACAGACACAAAGACATTTAAAAATACAGAGATACAGACACAAAAAAACATGAATACAGAGACAGAGAGAAGGATATAGACACATACAAAGAAATGAAAACACTGAGACAGAAGGGTACAGACACAATGACATTATTGTTATTTCTGTTCAAAACCCAGCTGACTGGGTAGAGCCATACTAGGCCTATGATCGTTTTGAAACAGGCAATACTTCAACAGGAAAAAAAGGGAAAAGAAAGTCAAGTACACAAATCAATGCATTCTCGCACATAAACTAAGGAGATATTTCTGGCGTTGACAACTAAGCCTAATTTGTTACACAGGGGATTTAAAAAACATACCAGAATATAAATTCAAACATGACTAAGGACAGTAAAACATAAAAACGGGCCTAAATTATTTAAAGTTGCTTCCGCATATCACATTTCCCTAGGAGCAAAAATGCACATAAAACATGTACCCAATTATCAATCCTAAGAGAAAGTGTGTAAGACTTTATCGAACACATACAGGTGAATGGGACCAGCAAGGCAGAAAATGATAGGAAGAAATGATAGAAAGCAAAGGAACAAGGCAGAAACAAAGAGAATGTCAGAAAAGAAGAAATTTCTAGCACAGAATTTTCAGAAG
This sequence comes from Monoplex corrugatus, assembly GCA_030674185.1. Taxonomy (NCBI): domain Eukaryota; kingdom Metazoa; phylum Mollusca; class Gastropoda; order Littorinimorpha; family Ranellidae; genus Monoplex; species Monoplex corrugatus. The sequence continues at coordinate 42,105,989 of CM060309.1, forward strand.
GTGGGCGTACACTGTTTAATTAAACTGAAAGAGCATCCGGTATCCCCACGAAGGGACATCATGATATTATATTATATATATATATATATATATGCATTACATATATATATATAATAGACAGAGAGAGAGAGAGAGGGGGGGAACAAACACAAATACATGGTGGGATACACACAAGCACAAAAATACATGGAGGTATACAGACACAAAAACAAAGACAGTGAGGGATATAGAAATACGAATATAGAGAGATACAAAGATGTAAGATCTGAGAGAGGAATACAGAAACACAAACATACAAATAAATAGATGAACACAGACAGACATACAAATACATAAGACAGAGAGGGTGACACAGACAAAGTAAGGCAGACAATGTATTCATTTACAAAATAATAAGTCTGCATATCCTTGCACGATTGCTTGTATACAGTCATTCCAAATCTAATAACATAACAAAACACGTCTTGAAAGAAACACATTCACCTTTCCATCCTAATAAGCGAAAGCCGACGCCATTAGTACAACTCCTGTTTGATGGGCTCTTTTACCATGCACAAAGTAAGAGACAGAAGTGTCAATCTTCAACAATGTGAAATTAATCAGCAATGCATCCATTATCACAAAGGAACAGTGCTAGACAGGTCATCCTGAGGATTTTTCTTTTTATGGGCAGGTCACAGCTGGCCATAGATATGACATTTATGTTTTTCCAAGTTCTTGTCGGCTACCATGGAGCTTGGTGGGTAAGAAGCTGTGGTTGGCCATGTCTCCAGTCGTTTCACTTGTTAGCAGCGAGTTCAAGTTTAAGCTTATATTGCTTATTGCCCAGCCGACTACTACAGTCATGTCAGGGCTGACACCACGTCAAAAACAACAACCAGGTTAAGATAAATGATGACAGTTAAAAACCATGCTCACTGTTAACCTTCAAGTTCAGCCCAGCCGACTACTAGAGTCACATCAGGGCTAACACCGAGTCAAAAATGACAACCTGGTTAAGATAAAAGACAACACCGAAAATCCATGCACACCATTAACCTTGCAAATCTAAAATTCAATTAAAGAAAAACATTCAGATGTAAAATTATATCAGCTGAAATCTCTATTGATGTCTTGTAAAACGGGAAAACTGCATCAGGAGGGATGTCTCGGAAAACGTTCTTCAAGGAATCCGCCGTGTAGTGCTTATGACTCACATCGTACAAGTCCCAGCAATCAAGAAAGAGGTGTCTGATGCTCAATGGCTCGTCATATGGTATACAGCATGGCGTTTCTTCGTTTTTTAAAAAGGTACAAATGAGTGTAGGATGTGTGACTCGTGTCTAATCTACATATCACTGTCTCTTTCTCATGGTTCCCAGCAGCAGATGGGAGAATTTCTTTTAGGTTACGGCGGATTTGGAAAAGTTATGTCTGCTTATTCCAATCCTGCTGCCACCGAATTCTCACGTAACTGTGTACTTTGGATTTTGTATTTGTGTAAGGAATGAACGAGTTCGACACCTTTTTCCTTGTGGTATTCTTGGCCAGGTAGTCAGCCCTTTCATTGCCTCCAACACCAACATGGCCAGGAATCCAGGCAAAGACAATCCCGTAACCTTCACTTGCAAGAGTAGAAAACAGCTCAAACAATTTCAGAAGCTCCGGGTGAATCGCTTCATTTGACAGCGGCGACATCTCTGCAATTCATGTTCATCTGTCTGATCCTCTTTACCGTAGGGGGAGATTGGTGAAGGCATGGGTTTGAATTTGCAATTCATGTCGGCATTCAGTCGCTTGTGGCCAGGTGCAGCCCATCAGGGCCATTAATTGCTCTCTGGACAGAAGATGGTGATCGCCCCTTTCTTCTGTTTCGTGGCTTAAGATTAATCCAGTGATACTTCTCTGTAAGCTTGTCATGTTTTTTGGCCGACTGACATATACGAGCCCGTATTTCGTTATAATTCATTTGTATATCTTCTCTGATATTGCATGTGTTATTGCATGTGTTATATTTTGAAGTTTGAAACTGTAGCAGATGCTGTCCTGAAGATGAACTCTTTCCATTTTTGTTGAAGACAGTATCCATAGCAAGAGTAGGCACAGGTGTCCAAAAGCCCCCAAAGATTTCGACCCTTTGTGCATACTCAAGAAGTCTACAAAATCAATTCTTGCAGAAACTTGTATGGAACTGTTGAATAGTGTAAATCTTTTGTTCAATTGTTTTTTAAAACGTTTTGATGTTATTGTTGCCTTGCTGCTCAGTTCAGTCAGTTCATATTGCTTATAGCCCACCGACTACTACAGCCATATCCGGGCTAACACCACGTCAAAAACGACAACAATTAATGCTACAGTTCTGGTTTCTGTTTGATGCTGTTGATGGTAGTGATGCTATTGCTGCCATCATCTATTAATGCTATTGTGCTGTACATCATTTCTTTTCTGGCAATACTGTTTGATAAAAGACAGAAACTTGTGATACCAGCAACGAATACTCGAACTGTCTCCTTCACTGTTCAACCAGTTCATATTGCTTATAGCCCAGCAGACTACTAGACCACATCAGGGCTAACATCACGTCAAGAACGACAACCCGGTTAAGATAAAAGACAACAGTTGTTAAAAACCATGCCCACCGTTAACCTTGCAAGTATCAAAATGCAATTAAGGAAAAACAGCCGAAAAACATATCAGGTGAAATCTATCGATCTCTTGCAAAAACTGAGGGAAAGGCCTCCATCAGCGATAGAATCCCCACCAGGATGGCTATTGTACTGCCTTCGGTCTGTCAGTCTGTACGATGGCAAATGAGGGAGAAAGCAGGGAGTATTTCCCTGTCTGAACATTTGTTCATAAAAGAAACTCGTGGTGATGGCGCTATAAACGTTTGTCCTTGGTAAACAGGAGAGGGAGAGGGAGGGGAAAAGAGAGAGAGGAGAGAGGGTTAGAATGAGTAAAACAGACAGACATAAAAAGATGGAATACACAGAGGCAGAAAGAGAAACAAGCATGTGTGTATTTGTTAATTAACAAAACCTCTTCCGGCATGAAATCTTTTTAGAGAATTACAACAAATCTCATAAGTATTTCAAAAACGGTAAAGTAAACCATTCTGAGAGAACTATATTATTCTGCCCAGTTCCTAATACCAACACCACAAATCCCACCCGACTGATTTTTTTCACAGCTAGCGAGGAGTGACACAGAGTTGTCAACTAATTAGCAAGTAACGGAAATTAATCAGCAGGTACCTATCATCACACAGGAAGGATGCCAGACAGCATGATCAACCCGAATCTGAACATTCCTCTTTTCGCTTAGAGACAATGTTTAGAGAGAGAGAGAGAGAGAGAGAGAGAGAGAGAGAGAGAGAGAAGACAGACAGACGACAGACACAGACAGAGAGACAGAGCGACAGAACAGAGACAGAGAGAGAGAGGGGAGAGAGAGATAGAGGAGAGTGACAGAGACAGAGAGACAGAGACAGAGAGAGATGTACAGACTTCTTGAAGAAATGCAGACTTCAGGCTTTGGGTCTACCGGATTGCTGGTATGTTTTGGTGGATCATATGCAGAATTTAGGGAGGTGAATTATTGTTTGAAAACTTTCCTAATGTAAATGATCAAACTTTTACTTCTTTGTTGATGTTCTTGGTGATACTGTTGCATCCACTCCTGCTGCTGCTTTTATCCGTCATTGTTTGCAGACATGCACTGTGCAATGTTCAGAGCCATAAAACTCGATCAGCTCTCGATACCTGCATAGCTTATTGTTGTTATTGTTGGTTTAAAGCCCAGCCGACTGCGTAGAGCCATATCAGGGCTATAACCGTTTCAAAACATACAAAACTTCAACAGGAAAGAAAAAGAAAAGAAAATTGAGTACACACATCAATGCATTCGCGCACATAATCTAGGGAGATGCCCGTGGCTTTGACCACACCGTCCAATTTATCGCACAGGAGATTTTAAAAAAACACATGAAGACAAACTTAATTAAGGACACTAAAACATGTATAAAAACGGGCCTCAATTACCAAAAATTGCTACCGCATATTTCACCTCCCTAGAGCCAAAAATGCATTTAATACATGTACCTAATTATCAATCCTAAGGAAAAGTACGCAAGACTTTATCAAAACGTGCAGGTGAATGGACCAGCAAGGCAGAAAATGATAGGAAGAAATGACAAAAAGCAAAGGAACAAGGCAGAAACAACGAGAGTGACAGAAAAGAGGAAATTCCAGGCACAGAATTTTCAGAAGGTGGGGGATACTATTTATACTGAAAGAGCCTCCGGCATCACCACATAGGAGCCTGCATAGATTTGTTTTCTTTTTACATCAGTTCTGTAATTGTACATATAGCGCAGGTTCCCCCTCCCCCCTCTCTCTCTCTTTTCCCCTTTCCCTTTTCAATGTTTTACATTCCACCCTTCATTTCTCTCGTTTCTCTGCTTGTAATTATAAATAGTATATCACCAATTTATGGACGATCTATTATTTGTATCTCTGCATTGTAATTGTCAGTCTAAATTGGTGACTACTATTTGTAATCTATTATTTGGTATCTCTGATTGTATTTAGTCATAAATTGGTGATATACTATTTATGATTTTTTAATGTATGTTCGTCTATAAGTGGCAGTTTGTTCGTAAGTCTTTTGGACATGGTATCTTGCCTCCGTTTTTCTATGACTAAGTGTATATATGCACAATGTGTATTTGAGTGTTCTATGGTAACATGACAAATGCGGCATTGCTTAAAAACATGCAGTCGTTATTTTGACATTACAACAATACGACACAAAAAGACGTATTCAACACGCCCAATTTCTGTGTGTGGATGCCATCGCACGCGTGCGTGTAAGTGTGCGTGTGTGTGCGCGTGATCACTTCATGTTCGCCAGCAAACTTGTTGTGTCTGAATGTGGATATTTTGTTTTATTATTATCGTTATCCGTCCTATTATATTCTGTGTTGTAAATCACATGCAAGAAAAATGTTTACACTCTTGTGAATGCTAATCATATTATCCATGAGGATTGTTACTGTTGATTGTTGTGTTAAGCCCAACGACTGCGTAGAGCCTATCAGGCTATAAACCAGTTCAAAACATACAGAACACTTCAACAGGGAAAAAAGAAAAGAAAATTAAGCACACATGAGGATCAAGTGATGAACATATGCAATAATCTGCATCGTTTCATCTGGTTATCAAACAGTACGAGACAAACGTAGTTTCAAAGGGAGTTTGTTCTCCGGAGACTGAAGGATACTTAACAAAATTGCTCCGGAAATACGCAAGCGGTCCGAATTCATCGATAACCGACAATCGTGGTTCCCTTTGGACAGACCCTTCGAGCCGGGAAATGCATTATTGACCCAGCATTGACTCTCACAGACAACCGGTCAAGTCCGAGTAAGTACATCCCATTTGTAGATCAAAACTATCTACAGCACTGAAGGAAAGTCCGACCTAGCCAGTCCAAGCCTTGTTCCCTCCCTTCTCTTATACCCCACAGAAGAAATGAGAGATACAAACAAACAAACAAACAAAAATAGAAAAATACAACAAAAAACAACAACAACAACAACAACAAAACCACCAGAAGAGCGAGAAAGAAAAAGATGCAGAATTAGAAATTTGTCCAAGACATTCGGTCGCACTCGGATAATTACATATTGTATGTTATTGTTGTTTAAGCCCAACCACTGCGTAGAGCCATATCAGGGCTATAACCTCAAACATACAAAACTTCCAACAGTGGAAAAAAACAGAAGAAAAGAAAATTAAGTACATTAATCAATGCATTCGCGCACTAATCTAAGCACATGTCCCTGGCGTTGACCGTTCGTCTCATTTATCGCACAGGGATTAAAAAAAAACCTGAATACAAATTTAAAGGCTTACCTAAGGACACCAAAGCATATATATATATAAAACAGGCCTAAATTACCTAAAACTGCTTCTGCATATTTCACCACCCCTAGAGCCAAAAAAATGCACTTAATACATGTACCCAATCATCGATCCTAAAAAAAGTACGTATGACTTTATCGAACACATACAAGTGAATGAACCAGCAAGGCAGAAATGATAGGAAGAAATGACAAAGCAAAGGAGGAAGAAAGAAACGAAGAGAGTGACAGAAAAGAGGAAATTTCTAGCACAGAATTTCCAGAAGGTGGGGATACCATTTATACTGAAAGAGCACCCGGTATCCCCACGCTCCACCTAAATATACCAGCAGAAGATCTGGCAGACTCATCGACGCTGCACAACTAAACCCTATGTGCTGGTGTGGTCTTCAGTTGGGAGTGAGGGGAGGGACTCGTGAAAGGCGACTCTGCAGCTGACACCACAGGATGACTGAAGCGTTAAGACGGGCAGCGAACAGGCCAGGCTGGCACTTAACTATTGCTGTTATTGTTATTTTTGTTTCAAGCCCAGCCGACTGCGTAGAGCCTTATCAGGGCTATAACAGTTTAAAGCACACACAATATTTCCACTGGAAAAAAGGAAGAAAATTAAGTACACGTATCAATGCATTCGCGCACATCATCAAAGGACATGCCCCCAGCGCTGACCACTCCATCCAATTCACCACAAAGGGGCCTCAAAAAACATACCTGATTACAAATTTAAACATAACTAAGAACACCAAAACATGTTAAAAACGGACCTAAATTACTAAATGATCACGCATACGGACCTAAATTACCTAAAATTGATCACGCATATTACATTTCCCAAGAGACAAAAATGCACTTAATACATGTACCCCAATATCAATCCTAAGAGAAAATACGTTAGACTTTATCGAACACGTACAGGTAAATTGACCAGTAATGCAGAAAATGGTAGGAAGAAATGATAGAAAGCAAAGGAACAAGGCAGAAACAAAGAGAATGACAGAAAAGAAGAAATTTCTAGCACAGAATTTTCAGAAGGTGGGCATACACTGTTTAAACTTAAAAGAGTATCCGGCATCCCCACGAAGGGACACCATGGTATTATATATATATATATATATATATTCACACAGGTGAATGGACCAGCAAGGCAGAACATGACAAGAAGAAATGGCACTGAACTCGAAATATATCTTTAGTACAAAGCTGTACCAACTGAGCCAGCAAATCAGCTCGAAGGAGACAGTAATGGGAAGGATATAAGTCTACCGTGTGATTTGAAAAGAAGCCAACGAAGGACAAGGCATCGTATCCCGAGAGACTGACTCCATAATGTATTTTCTTGTCAATACAGTCGATCAGTCTGTCGGCACTCAATGGCACAGATAAGAGAAATGAATGTAGATATATACATATACTCCTAATCATAATTTAAGGGCCACTTCTTCCTTCCTCTCTAATTTTAAGTTGAAATAATTGACAATGTTTAGAATTGATTCTATGTTTTATTTCATCATTTCCACACCTGTTTTGGAAAAAGAAATTAGCACAATGACCCATTAGTGAACAGCACATGCATTTAAAGGAACATCCCCCCCTTTTCAAAAAACAGAAAGTGTCAGATTTGGCCAATCTGTTTTCAATATCGCGTGTGTCCGCCCCGAGCCTGGATGCATGCTTCACAGCGCCGATGCATCGACCCCACAAGGGTACGGAGTGTGTCCTGAGGGATGGCCGCCCACTCGATCTGCAGGATGTCGACCAGCCTGGCCAGGGTGCCCGGTGGGGGGTGGTTGTCCCTGATGCGCCTCCCGAGCACATCCCAGAGGTGTTCAATTGGGTTCAGGTCAGGTGAGCACGCTGGCCAGGCCATACGGACGACTTCATGCTGCTCCAGGAAGTCGGTCACAAGGCGTGCTCGATGCGCAGGTGCATTGTCGTCCTGGAAGATGGCGCCTTGACCAAGGTCCACAAGCGCAGGCAGTGCCACGGCCGCCAGAACCTCGTCCCGGTACCGGACCCCGTTCAGGATGCCGTCAATGGGGATCAGGGGGGTCCGGGTACCACGGCTCATGCCACCCCACACCATCACCGACCCGCCGCCGTACCGGTTATGCTCTTGGACAGTGGCGTCAGCGAACCTCTCCCCTTGACGTCGCCACACCCGAGCCCGGCCATCGTTAAAGGTCAGGGTGAACCTGAACTCATCCGAAAACAAGACCCGGGCCCACTGTTGCCTTGTCCAGGTCACGTGCTCCCTGGCCCAGGTCATGCGGCGCACTCTGTTGACCGGTGACAGCACGGGTCGGACGGCCGGTCTCCGTGACCTCAAGTTTGCCTCATGTAGCCGTCTTCTCACCATGCTGCAGCTGATGTTAGCACCTGTTGCGTCCCTCAGCTGACCCCTCAAGGTCACCGCAGTGGATGCCCTTTCCCTCAGGACGGAGAGGGCAAGGTAGCGGTTTTGCTGTCTTGTCGTTACTCTGGGTCGACCCGTGTGACGCCTTTCCTGGACTGCTCCAGTCTCATTGAAGCGCTCCAGCAGTTTCTGGATTGTGGAATGCGACACTTCAAGTCGTCTAGCAACTTCCCGCTGCGCTAGGCCTTCATCAAGCAGAGCGAGGGCTCTCCCCCGCTGCTCATCCGTCATCCGTCGTCTTGCAAGCATGGTTAAAACGAACCAAGAACGGGTCCTTTTTATCCTCGTCTGCGGGCAACTTTGGCTGGAGTAGTGTTCAAAAAGGGCTTGCCTTTCACGTGCAAAGCGAATTTTGTCGATACCTTGCCTGCGTCGTCAGAGAGACCCTGCTGAAGATTCGACAATTTCGTGTGGAAATTGTCTTCCTTGGGCCGCCCATTGCAAATCGGCAAATCCCCAAACACGTGCCAAAAGGAAACTGCAATGTTGTCTGAGCTCTTATCCATTCAGTTACGGCAACGAATTGGAGAAAAGAGTAAGAGAAAATAGGTTATTTCTCCTTTCAAAAATTGACTCAAAAACGTTCCTGGCCCTTCAATAATGACGTGTAGTATATAGTTTCTCCAACAGATGGATGAATAATATTGCACTCGGATATACAATATCATAATAATATTGCACTCGGATATACAATATCATAGCTTGTTAGCCCGACGCTGAAAACATCACCAGATTGTGTTTACATTTTTTTATGCAGGATCCGCTCATTGTATGTACCACATTGTTTTAGATCTTTGTTGTATGATTTATGCAGTGTAAAGCTTATGAAATATCGTGCGCTGTGAACTTTTCTTTAAATAAGCAATATGAACTTCTCTGTCTCCCCCTTCCTCCCTCTATCTGCATGTGCGTATGCGCGCGTCTGTGAATTTGCGAGTCCAGGTTTGCGATAAAAAACAAAAAACAAAACAAAAAAAACCCAAACCAAAACAAAAAACAAAATAAAAAACCAAATTAAAATGACATAGCATCACCTATTTTGATACAACCGTTTCAGTGACGTGTCCCATACACTATGTAATGAATCCATTGTAGTCAGTGAAAAATGTTTAAAAAAAAAAAAAAAAAAAAAAAGCCCATGGTCATTTTGATCAATGTTTTTTTCCTGTTAGGAACACAATACCGTGAAGAATGACAACAACAGAACAGTATTATTATTGTTATCATTAACAATAATAATAATTGTATCATTATTCATTGTAGTAAAATTCAAATTTAATTTCATATTGCTTACAGCCTGGCCGACTACTAGAGCCCTAGCAGGGCTAACACCACGTCAAAAACGACAACCTGGTTAAGATAAAAGATTACCGTTAAAAACCGTGCTCATTGTAGTAAAATGAATTCGCAAATATATATATATATATATATACATATACATATATATATATATATATACATACATATACATACATACATACATACACACACACACACATATATATATAAATCAAAATCTTCATGCGCTCTTTTTTCATGACCGATCAACAGACGAAGAGGATATTTGATCTGGATCCATTCATTGCACGTTTACCATTATATTACAGTTCCAGAAATACTCGTAATAAAAAGAATTATTCTAACATATCCTCTTCATATGTCATCCTCTTCATATGTCAACCGCAAAAGAAACTCTTTACACCCACACATACATACATATATCTGAAGACATATACACATACATGTACACATACACGCATATACATACACATATACATACACACACACATTATATATATGTATATACAGCGAGAGAGAGAAAAAGAAAAGACAGAGACAGACAGAGTTTTTGTGTGTGAGTGAATAGGGGAGAGATGTCTTATACGACAATGCTGTCAGTTTTCTCCATTTCCCATTTTCCTCCATTTCCAGAACAAATCATCAGACATAAAATATTTCTGTACTCTCTCCACCATTCTCCATTGCACAGAGTGACAGGCCGGAGACAGTACAATGGCCTTGCTCGGAATAATTTAGGAATAATTTCGCTAAAGTATGCGTCTATTTGTGCTGTTCATTGGCAATGTATGTACCTTTTTCTTTCTGACTTTTTTTTAACAGACACAAATCAATAGATTACTTCAATGATCAATGATAATTTCGGTTTAGCAAGGACGTGTGGTCAGAATTCAAGATTTCCCATTAAGGCAACGACACAGAAATCATAAATCATTGTGATACAACGGTCTTCTCCAAAATTTGGACTCAATGCAATTCATATTGCTTATAGCCCAGCCGACCACTAAAGCCATATCAGGGCTAACACCACGTCAAAAAGAAAAGAACAATCCGTTAAGATAAAAGACAACACTTAAAAACCATACTCACCGTCAACCTTGCAAATCTAAAATGCCATTAAAGAAAAACACGTAAAATTACATCAAGTGAAATTTATTGATCTCTTGTAAAAACTGGAATATTGCATCAGGAGGGACGTCTCGGAAGAGCTCCTTTAAGGCATCTGCCGTGTAGTGCTTTTGTCTCACAATGTACAAGTCCCAGCAATCGAGGAGGAGATGTCGGATGAAATTTGGACTCACTAATCTGGCCTTTTAGCGGAGCACGGAGAACTCGAGCTGATACACGAATTAATTACACTCCAGTATGTTAATGCAGTCTGCATCTTTGATGGGCGTGCATGGTGGGTGTTTTCCTGTTTCCATAAGCCAGCCTAATAAAAAAAATAACAGCAAATGGCACAACTTTGAGACAGGTTAATAAGTTTAGATATCTGGGGACGCTCATCTCACCAGACGGCAGATCCACATCAGAAACAGCCAGCAGAGTCGGCCAAGCTAAAACAGCATTCAAGAAGACGAAAAGCATTCTTACCAACAAATGCCTATCAATTAACATCAGAAAGAGAGTTCTTGAATGTTATATAGAACTGATAATGTTATACGGTTGTAAGGTGTGGACAGTCAACACGCGAATCCAGACCAAGATTGAGGCAGCAGTAATGTGGTTTCTAAGAAGAATGTTGAAAGTTCCATGGACAGCAAAGAAAACAAACGATACAGTCTTGATGGAGGCAGACACAAGAAGATCATTGATAAGGAAGATTAGGAAAAGACAGGCAACATTTATAGGCCATTCTGTGCGGAAAGGGGAATTGGAACATCAGGTAGACACAGGGAGAAAATATAGGACGGACTTCCAGGATGGCTGAGGACAGAGAAGGTGGAAGATGTGCTTGCGGCGACAAAGGATAGATGCATATGGAGGGTCATGATCGCCTACGCCATGCGGCAGAGCGCATGATGATGATAGGCTAGCCTTTGACATGACTTCAAGTGCATATTGCTTATATAGTCCAACTGACTGCTAGAGCCATATCAGGGCTAACACCACGTCAAAAACGACAACCAGGTTAAAATTAAAGACAATAGTTAAAAACCATGCTCACCGTTAACCTTGCAAGTCTAACATGCAATTACAGAAAAACAGCCGTAAAATCAGATCAGGTTAAATCTATTGATCTCTTGTAAAACACAAAACTGGAAAATTGCATCATCTGTCTGTTCATTCCAATCCTCTTGCCACTGATTTCCCACGTAACTGTGTACTTTAGATTTTACATCTGTGTAAGAAATCAAGGATTTAGACATCTTTTCCCTTGTGGCCTTCTTGGCCAGGCAGTCAGCCTTTTCAGTGCCTCCAATACCAACATGGACAGCAATCCAGGCAAAAACAATCCGGTAACTTTCATTTGTAAGAGTAGAAAACAGTTCGAAGAACTTCACAAGCTCAGGATGACTAATGTTTCGGCTAGCAGTTTACCTTGCAAGTCTAAAATATAACTAAAGTAAGCCATACTCAAACGTAAAATCATATCGGGTGAAATCTATTGACCTGTAAAAACTTGTAAAACTACATTAGGAGGGACTTCTCGGAAGAGGTTCTTTAAGGAGTCCGCCGTGTAGTGCTTATGTCTCAGTTGGAATCGCTCAGTTTTACACATAATCCGGCGTTTTAGCGGAGCACGGAGAACTCAAACTGTTATACGAACTTGTTAAATCCCACTATGTTATTGCAGCATGCATCTTTGATAGGCGTGCATACTGGGTGTTTTCACGCTTCCATGGGCCAGCTTTGACATGACTTGTTATTGTCATTATTGTTTAAAGCCCAACCGACTGCGTAGAGCCATATCAGGGCGATAACCACCTCAAAACATGCAAAACTTCCAACAGGGAAAAAAGAAAAAGAAAATTAGGTATATATAATACAGTTATGAAAAAAGAAAACAATACTCATTGCATTCATTATACAAACAAATGAATACTGCATGTATACGTAATAACAAGCACAGCCTTAATCGCTCAGATACTCAAACTGCTTGCCATAGGTATTCACACACTCCTCTAATCGACAGCGGAATTAAGCATTATAATAATGATGTGATACTGTATACCTACTTTTGCACCCCCCTGCATATCAATGCAATCGTGCACATAATCTAAGGACATACCCCCAGTGTTGACCACTTCGTCCAATTTATCGCACAGGGGATTTAAAAAAACGCCTGAATACAAATTTAAGCATACCTAAGGACACCAAAACATATATAAAAACGGGCATAAATTACCTAAAATAGCTACCGCATATTTCACCTCCCTAGAGCCAAAAATGCACTTAATACATGAACCCAATTATCAATCCTAAGAAAATGTATGTAAGACTTTATCGAACACATACAGGTGAATGGACCATTAAGGCAGAAAATGATAGGAAGAAATGACAGAAAAAGGAACAAGGCAGAAACAAAGAGTGTCAAAAAAAAAAAAAAAAAAAGAAATTTCTAGCACAGAGTTTCCAGAAAGTGGGGATACTATTTATACTGAAAGAGCCCCCGCATCTCCACGGGGGTAAACATGACTAAAAAGATCTTTAACGAACATATCTGATATTCCTCATGACTACACAGACGAAGGGGGTTTAGGTACTGGCAGTCTTCACACATATTGACCTGGGAGATCGGAAAAATCTTCACCCTGTATCCACTGGGCGTAGGTTTATCGTCCTTTATCGTCTAATCTCACATATCAAGTTCATGTTCATATTGCATACAGCCCAGCCGACTACTAAGAGTCATATCAGGGCTAAAACCACGTCAAAAACGACAACCTGGTTTTAAGATAAAACAAATACAAAAAAAAAAACAATTCAAAACCATGCTCACCGTCAACCTTGAAAGTCTAAAAAGCAATTAAAGAAAACCATACTCAGACGTAAAAAAATCTGACAAATAACGGCTAAACTATAAGGTTTATACTGGAGGGTCCGAAAGTTCTAGTTCATATTGCTTATAGCCCAGCCGACTACTAGAGCCATATCAGGGCTAACATCACACCCAAAACAACCAGGTTAAGATAAAAAGAACAGTTAAAACCATGCTCACCGTTAACATTGCAAGTCTAAAATCCAATTCAAGAAAAAACATTCAGACGTAAAATCATATCTGGTGAAATCTACTGATCTCTTGTAAAAACTGGAAAATCGCATCAGGAGGGGACGTCTTGGAAGAGGTTCTTTAAGGAGCGAGGATGAAGAAAAACCCTTTCCCATTCACGATTCGAATCATACATTCTAAAGCCCAAGGTAGACGCTTGAAACACACTTCACGTACACACAAACGGACAGATGGACACAAACGGACATATTTCACTTTTTACTTTATTATATGCCTGGGGGTTTTGTTTGCCTTTTTGTTTGTGTAGAGTTTCTTTATTGGTGTGTTATGCAGTTTTTCCTTTAAATGAGGAATAACCGTCACCGTAAACAACCGCAGCACAGATAAATAAAAGCAAACAGCAGACACACAAACAGATTAGTCGAGAAAACACCGTTATCAATATGAATACGATCAATAACAGTCGTTGCAGGTCTGTTCACACCTCGATGACACTTGTCGAGTGAGCATGGATAAGAAATAATGCATGGTTTAATAATGCAATCAAATGTATTTGTGGTAACATGTGAACTCGAGGCATTTACCTTCCAGCATGCAATGGGACGACAGTCTTTTTTATGAATAAAATCATGTGTTATTCTGCATGGGTCAGAAGATGGTCTTTTTATGAATGAAATCATATATCATTCTACAAAGATCAATCACTTTTTCCTTCGTAAAAATATGCTTGCAAAGAACAGATCTAAATACCTGTCTTTCGAGCATCAAAACCATACCCATTCACACGCACGCACACACACACAGTGTGCACAAAATCACACATGCAGATACAAACACACGCATGAAAGTACACACACACACACGCATGCAAGTACACACACACACGCACGCAAGTACACACACACAACGCACGCAAGTACACACACACGCACGCAAGTACACACACACGCACGCAAGTACACACGCACACAAGTACAAACACACGCACGCAAGAACACTCACATGCACGCAAGTACACACACACACACACACACACACACACACACACACACACACACACACACACACACACACACACACACACACACAGGGAGGTTTAACCCTTTGATTCCCGCACCCTGTCTACCAGTATCCTGCATTGTCAACCATGCTAGCAATTCAATTCATATTGCTTATAGCCCAGCCGACCACTACAGCCATATCAGGGCTAACACCACGTCAAAAAGAAAACACGTTAAGATAAAAAAAACAACAACAGTTAAAAACCATGCTCACCGTCAACCTAACCATGCTAGCAAAACAAAAACTTGACCTTTTGATTCCCTCACCCTATCTACCAGGACGCTGGTGGATAGGGTGAGGGAATCAATGGGTCAAGTTTTGCAGTTGGTGGACAGGACGCGAGAGTCAAAGGGTTAAAAGACAGTGAACGCCAATCTCTCAGCCACGCATTGAACGTTTCTTTATTAAAGTTGTTCAATTATTATAACCCATTACGCAAAATTACGGTAAACCCGAGTTTAGTTAAATTCATATAGTTTATAGCCCGGCCAACTTCTACAGCCATCAGGGCTAACACCATGTTCAAGTTCAAGTTCATACTGCTTATAACCCAACCGACTGCTAGAGCCATATCAGGGCTAACACCACGTCAAATATATGTATATATATATATATATATATATATATATATATATATATACATACATGTATCTATATACACACGTACATATAAATATAGATAACTATGTACATGTATGTATATATATTTGTGTGTGTGTGTGTGTGTGTGGTGTGTGTGTGTGTGTGTGTGTGTGTGTGTGTGTGTGTGTGTGTGTGTGTGTGTGTGTGTGTGTGGTGTGTGTGTGTGTGTGTGTGTGTGTCAGTTTACAATAACCATACCTTTTCCCTCGCCATTCCCACTCGCTAACCTCCCCCCCCCCCCCCCACCAAAAAAAAAAAAATCAGCAGCATTACAAAACCCAAACATGGTTTCTGTCGCTTTTGAAACTTTTTTTGTTTAATATTTGATAGTTTAATAGTTTAATGGTCATCTCTGCTTTAATACATTACAATCTTATTCTTTCTGCTTAAATCCAGCAGACTGCACAGAGCCATATCAGGGCTATATTCATGACCCCAAACGCACCAATTGCTATGACAACGTTCTACAAAGCAGGAGGGAAGCAGGTCTGGCCCGAAAGTGCTATGACAACCAGCACATTGCCAAAGGGTCTTCTGGATGGAGCAGTCGACTGGGAGTGTACAGCAGACCTCCCAGAGTGGAGAAATTACCCAGATGTCATCAGCAAGACAGGCATGAGACCAGACATCGCTCTCCACTCTGACTCCTCGAAACAAGTGATTCTGATAGAACTCACTGTGCCATACGAAAGCAGAATGGAAGAAGCACATATCTACAAGACCGAAAAATACGCCGGTCTTGCCAGCACCCTGAAGAAAGCAGGTCTGCGGGTCAAAATCTTCGCCATAGAGGTCGGGGCAAGAGGGTTTGTGGGCACCTCCGCTTATGATCTCATGAAACAACTCGCCATTTCTGGGAAGAAGAGGACTAGAGCCCTTAAAGCGATGGCAGAGGCAGCAGAAAGGAGCTCAAGCTGGATCTGGGCAAGAAGGAACCAAAAGTGAACTTCATAAGGATTAAATTCCCTACAGATGATGTGTGCCCCGTTAGCACATTGGTAAAACCGCGTACCGCAGTTCTGAAGCGCAGAATCGCCCAGGTTCGCTCCCCGGCGTGAAAAAAAAAAAAAAAAAAAAAAAAAAATAGACAACAGCAGAAGGGCATCCAGGAGTCATGACCTGGATGTGGCCCGGCCCCCCGAGAGTGTAAGGAATTCAGGCCGAAACACTTGTCTAAAGGGGGTTACTTCTCTGAAGACCTTCTGTTGTCTAGCTCTCCCTAGAGTTTTCTTTCTACCAATCTTATTCTTTCTGCTTAAATCCAGCAGACTGCACAGAGCCATATCAGGGCTATATTCATTTCAAAACGTAAACGACGTATGAGTGGGGAAAAAAAAACTGGGACAAATTAGGTACATATATCAATGCATACGCGCACACAATCTAAGGACATGCTCCTGGCGCTGACCACTCCCAATTATCGCTAATGAATTTTTTTTAAAAAGTACAAACGTGAACATAACTAAGGACATTAACGTATACATAAAAATGGGCTAAATTATCTAAAATTGCTACTGCACAGTGCATTTCCTTAGAGCCCAATATGCAATTAACACATGCACCCAATTATCAATTCTATGAGAAAATAAGGCTTCATAGAACACGTACAGGTGAATGGACCAGCAAGGCAGAAAATGATAGGAAGAAATGACAGAAAGCACAAGAGGAAGGAAGAAACAAACAAAAAAGACAGAAAAGAGGAAATTTCTAGCACCGAATTTCCAGAGGATGGGTGTACTGTTTATACTGAAAGAATCCCTGGCATCCCATGAGGGAAAAAAGAGAAAGATATTGTCATATCTGGATCTACAAAACTACAGAAAGGAAGGGGGACACAAAGACAAAAATGTGACCTCCCACCACGAAATCAGTCTTAACTCGCAGACAGTCGAACAGCACTAGGAGCTGAAAAGGTGACCGAGGGTCTGTCTGGGGCGTTTTGACTTTTTCTCAAAATTGATTTCTGTAGACTATAATCTATCCTCCACAGAATTTTTTTTTTCTTGAAAAAATATTAATCATTTTAAAACGGTATTTTAATGCACTGATCGCAGCGGAAAGAACGCAATTTCCTACCAAAAGTACCTATTTTTGTCTCTTATTATGAACCGTAACCTGTACAGTACCCGCACATGTAATATACTGATGAAAAGCTCTGGTGCACCTTTCAGATAATGACAGCGAAAATTAGATACAAACTGGGTCAAAGCCACCAAATAAAGAAATTTAAGGAAAATGTGTAGGAGAGCACACAAAAAAGCTTTAGAGGCCGTTTTCTCAAAATGGCCGTCACACAACTTATGACTTTAAACATACACAACTTCTACATTTTTTTAGTACAAGCTTTATTCAATTACCAAATAATCACCAGAATGTACGCTTTTCAGTGATATGTATATCTCAAAATTCCCAAAATGCTAGTTAAGACTGATTTCGTGGTGGGAGGTCAAAAATATATGTTCTCGTCATCAGCCCTTAAGTCCGACTGCAGCTAGAGTGTCTGGCAATCGACTTTGGTTTCCGGAACCGGAAATTGCACACTAGCAGGTGCTGTGGGGTACCTGACGTTACCATGTGGTCTGGTACCAGTGGCTTGTGTCAATTAACTTTACACTACATCCTACAGATGTCTGAGACATTGGGAAACAGTGCCAGAGACAGAAGACCACTTCCCACCCACTTCCACTGACTGACACAAGGCCAGTACAAACGCACAACCCGATTCCCATCCCCCGGCGCACACACACACACACACACGCGAGCACGCACACACATACATAGACACGCACGCACGCAGACATGTACACATATCACACATATAACATGACTTTTCTTTCATCGGGTCGCTAGTACCATCATGTGTGTCAGGAGGGAAACACGTCGCCGACAGGAATTCACTGTGTGTGCGTGTGTGTGTGTGTGTGTGTGTGTGTGTGGTGTGTGTGTGCGTGCGTGCGTGCGTGCGTGCGTGCGTGTGTATGTTGTGTGTGTGTGTGTGTATGTGTATGTGTATGTGTGCGTGTGCGTGTGCGTGTGCGTGTGCGTGTGTGTGTGTGTGTGTGTGTTGTGTGTGTGTTAGATATATGTAATATGTTGGCATCTCCTAGGCCACTGGGTTACATACATCTGTTGTGTAGTGCCAAAACAATCCTGCAGTAATGATTCCCTTTGAGAGACGCTCCAAGTCCTGAAGATGTATCATCGACTTGGCGGCCAGTCTCCACAGACAGCACAGTCAGTCACGTCAGAATAAGTACGTCCCATTTGTACAGACTCAACAATTTACAACATCGATGTAAACAGTACTGATCCAGTCAAATATTGACTCCTTCCCCTGTCTGTAATGACCAACAAAACTGTTTGAAAACCAGAAGAAAACAGTGTGTAAAGAAATGAACACAATAGAAAGACAGTAAGGTTCGGTTCAGTTCCTACTGCTTATCCCCAGCCGACTACTAGAACCATATCAGGGCTGACACCACGCACGTCCCCCCCCCCAAAACAACAACAACAACAACAACAACAAAAAGACAACCCATTAAGACAAAAGACAACTGTTAAAAACCATGCTCACCGTTAACCTTGCAAATCTAAAATGTAATTCAACAAAAACAGACATAAAATCGTATCAGGTGAAATCTATTGATCTCTTGTAAAAACTGGAAAATTGCATCAGGAGGGACGTCTCGGAAGAGCTGCTTTAATTAAGGAGCCCGCCGTGTAGTGCTTTTGTCTCACATTATACAAGTCCCAGTAATCGAGGAGGAGGTGTCTGATGCTCAACAGCTCGTCACACGGTATACATCACGGTGCTTCATTTTTCAAAAGGTATGAATGAGTGTAGGATGTGTGACCCGTGTGTAACCTACATAACACTGTCTCTATCTTACGGTTTCCTGCAGCAGATGGGAGAATTTCTTTCAGGCCATGGTAGATTTGGAAAAGTTTGTTATCTGTCTGTTCATTCCGATCCTCCTCCCACAGATTTCTCACGTAACTGTGTACTTTCGATTTGACATCTGCGTAAGGAATCAGGGATTTATACATCTTTTCCCTTGTGGCTTTCTTGGCATCTACAAAGCCACTGGGATACAGACATCTGTTGTGTAGTGTCTAAACAATCCTGCAGTCAATGATTCCCTTTGAGAGACCCCCCCCCCCCCCCACAAGTCCGGAAGATGTATCATCGACTTGGCCGCCAGTCTCACAGACAGTACAGTCAGTCACGTCAGAATAAGTACGTTACATTTGTATAGACTCAACAATTTACAACATCGATGTAAACAGTTCTGATCCAGTCAAATATTGACTCCTTCCCCTGTCTGGGATGACCAACAAAACAACAGGAGCCAGAAAGCCAGGAGAAAACAGTGTAAAGAAAGGAACACAATGGAAAGATAGTAAAGAACGGAACGGCAAAGAAGGAAGACCAATAGCAAGGAATATATGACCAGAAGATGGCAAGGAGGGAAGTTATATTTTTAAAACCCAGCCCACTGCGTAGAGGCATATCAGGGCTATAACCGCATCGAAACGTGCAAAATTTCAAGAAAAAAAGGAAAGGAAGATTAAGTGCGCATATCAATGCATTCGTGCACATAATCTAAGGAGATGCCCCTGGTGTTGACTACTCTGTCCAATTTATCACACAGCGTATTAAAATAAATAAATAAATAAACAATAACACCCGAATGCAAATGGAAAGACAGTAAGGCACAAAACGGCAAAGAAGGAAGAACAAAAGCAAGGAATCTATGACCAGAAGATGGCAAGGAGGTAAGTTATTTTTTTAAAACCCAGCCGACTGCGTAGAGCCATATCAAGGCTATAATCGTTTCAAAACATACAAAACTTCAAGAAATAAAAGGAAACGAAAATTAAGAACACGTATAAATGCATTCGCGCACATAATCTAAGCAGATACCCCTGGTGTCTAAGCAGATACCCCTGGTGTCTAAGCAGATACCCCTGGTGTCTAAGCAGATACCCCTGGTGTTGACCACTCCGTCATTTTATCACACAGCGTATTTAAAAAAAAACACACCTGAATGCATATTCAAACGTAACTAAGGACATATAAAAACAGACTTAAATTACCTAAAATTGCTTCCGCATATCTCATTTTCCTTGAGCCTAAAAAGTACTCAAGGCATGTACCCAATCATCAGTCCTAAGAGAAAGTACGTAAGGTTTTATTGAACACAAGCAGGTGAATGGGCCAGCAAAGCAGTTCAAGTATTATAGCCCAGCCGACTACATGTACAACGGCCAAACCAGGGCTAACACCACGTCAAAAAAGAAAACCTGTGAGGATAAAAAAAACAGTTAAAAACCATGCTTACCGTTAACCTTGCAAATCTAAAATGCGATTACAGAAAAACAAATGTAAAAGCATTTTAGGTGAAATCTCTTGTAAACACCGGAAAATTGCATCAGGAGGGACGTCTCGGAAGAGGTTCATTAAGGAGTCCGCCGTGTAACGCTTTTGTCTCTCACATTGTACAAGTCTCAATAATCGAGAAAAAGGTATCTGATGCTCAGCGGCTCGTCACACAGTATACACCATGGTGCTGCTTCATTTTTCAAAAGGTACAAATGAGTGTAAGATGTGTGACCCGTGCGTAACCTACATAGCACTGACTCTTTCTTATGGTTTCCTGCAGCAGATGGGAGAATTTCTTTCAGGCTAGGGCGGATTTGGAAAAAGTTTATCAGTCTGTTCATTCCAATCCTCCTGCCACACATTTCTCGCGTAATTGTATACTGCCGATTTTGCATCTGTGTAAGGAATCAAGGATTTAGACAACTTTTCCCTTGTGGCTTTCTTGGTCAGGCAGTCAGCCTTTTCATTGCCTCCAATATCAACATGGCCAGGAATTCAGGCAAAGGCAATTCCGTAACCTTCATTTGTAAGAGTAGAATACAGTTCGAAGAACTTCACAAGTTCAGGGTGATTAATGTTACGGCAAGCGATTGTCTGTAAAGCGGAAAGGGAGTCAGAAAAAATGAGAAAATCTTTGTGCTTGGATTTGGACACCTTTTTAGTGCCAAAGCCAGAGCAGTCAGTTCAGCAGTATAAACGGAACTGTCAGACGGAATGGAACAGCAAATGGCCAGGAAGGATGGAGCAGAATGGCAAGGCAGAAAGGAATAGAAAAATTGCAAACTAGGAAGGAAGGGTCAGAATGCCTACAAAAGAACAGAATGAAAAAAAATGATGGCACGAAAGCAATTAAGAGAATGGCAAGGAAGCAAGGAACAAAATGGCATGGAAGAAAAAAAAAAAGCAGGATAGCAATGAAACATGTAAGCATTTAAAGTTTAAGTTCGTATTGCTTATAGCCCAGCCGACTACTACAGCCATATCAGGGCTAACATCACATCAAAAACGACAACCAGGTTAAGATAAAAAAAACAACAGTTAAAACCATGCTCAACATTAACCTTGCAAGTCTAAAATGCAATTAAAACCATACTCGTAAGTCATATCAGGTGAAGTTATTTGCAAGGAAGCAAGGAACAGAACAAGGATGCAAGAAGCAGAATGACAAGGGGCAAAGTAAGAACAAAATGATAAAAAAAAAACTACCGAGATGGAGATGACTGTGTGTGTGTGTGTGTGTGTGTGTGTGTGTGTGTGTGTGTGCCCCGTGTGAATAACTCAGGACACATCTGTTTACCATAATAATATGAAATAGGCTTCCCAAACTCAGATTTGTTGTAATGAATTAGTGGTCTGCGTGCCAGAGTGTGTGGTGTGTGTGCTGGTGTGTGTGTGTGTGTGTGTGTGTGTTTTGCGTGGTGTGTTGCGCGCGAGTGTGTGGTGTGGTGTGTGCGCGCGAGTGTGTTTTGGCGGTGTGAGTGTGAGTGTGTGTGTATGTGTGTTGAGTGAGTGAGTGAGTGTGTGTGAGTGGTGTGTGTGTGCGTGCGTGTGTGTGCGTGCGTGTGTGTGTGAGTGTGCGGAGTGTGTGTGTGTGGCGAGTGTGTGATGTGTGTGTGTGTGTGTGTCCGTGCGTGCGTGTTGTGTGTACGTACGCGTGCACATACGTGTGCGTGTTATGTTGTGTGTACATACGTGTGCTTGCGTGCTTGTGTGTGTGTGTGTGTGTGCGTCTGTGGACCTGCATGCATACACCTGAGCTCGTGCGAAAGTGCATCTAGGTTTGTTTTTTTTCCCCGGGTATTGCAAAAAAGCACACCAGTTGCTGATCAATGACAATTTTCTGTCTCAGTTTCAAGCTAGCTATACCCGAGGCCACTGCCTTCAGGAAGTGGGAGTAACTAGGATCACAAGACGGGTCTCTTATCTGTCCTCCGTTTCCATTCCTTTTTACTGCGGATGCTATTGGTAACTGGACACCACTGCTGCCATCTGTCTTCCTCTCTCCACCTCCTCACAAACACACTGACACAGACGCACACGCGGAGGCATATACAGAAACAC
>CM060309.1:42131424-42133924 GCA_030674185.1 Monoplex corrugatus
GTTTAAAGCCCAGCCGACTGGGTAGAGCCATATCAGGGCTGTAACTGTTTCAAAACACACACAATACTTCAATAGGGGGGAAAAAAGGAAAAGAAAATCAAGTACACATGACAATGCATTAGTGCACATATTCTAAGGAGATGCCCCTGGCGTTGACCATTCCGTTCAATTTATCACACAGGGGATTTCATGTTCATATTGCTTATAGCCCAGCCGACTACTAGAGCCATGTCAGGGCTTATACCACGTCAAAAACAACCAGAATAAGAGAAAAAAAAAGTAAAAAACAAACAAAAACCATGCTCAATGTTAACCTTGCAAGTCTAAAATGCCATTCAAGAAAACCATACTCGGACGTAAAATCATACCAGGTGAAATCTACTGATCTCTTGTAAAAACTGGAAAATTTTATCAGGAGGGACGTCTGGCAAGAAGTTCTTTTAGTAGTCTGCCGTGTAGTGCTTATGTGTCACATCGTACAAGTCCCAGATTTCAAGGAGGAGGTGTCTGACGCTCAACTGATCGTCACACGGTATACACCATGGTGATTCATTTTTTTAAGGGGGCAGATCTACCCAGATTTGGGTACCAAGATTGTGATGTTCAGTGTTTCAGTTCTAATTAACCAACCACCATGATATTTGGCAAGAAGATGCCTCAGACAGTATTCTTTGGGTTGAATATCTTTGTTGGGGTCTGTGAGTTATGAAAAGTTGACAAAAATTAATATATATATTTAAGACAACACAAAATTTTTCATGTAAATAATCACAATTTAAAGCTTTGTTTGTTCAAAGTGTAGTCGTTTTCCGAGATGTTTGTTCGATAAGAAAGCTGCGTTCGATTGAAGACTACAGTTATGTGCACTGAAAACACTTTAATGACAAAGTAATGAACCTTCTTTGCAAGTACAAATTTTACACATGTACCGGACTTGCAATATACTGACAACATGAGGATTGCTGTTATCACTTTTGTTTAAAGCCCAGCCGACTGCATAGAGCCATATCAGGGTTATAACCATTTCAACACACACACAATACTTCAACAGAAAAAAAGGAAAAGAAAATAAGTTATGGATATTTTGTGTACGCACACACATATGCATGCAGTATGGTGCAATCATAGATATCATGAGTAAGTGTGGGCACACACACACAATGGGGCACACACATACAAAGTGGCACACACAAAGTGGCACACACACACACACAAAGGGGCACACACACACACAAAGGGGCACACACACAAAGGGGCACACACAAAGTGGCACACACACACAAAGGAATAAAGATAAAGGATTATAGGCACTTAACTCATGCACACACACACACAAAGGGGCACACACATAAAGGGATAATAAGATAAGGATTGTGGGCACTTAACTCACGAATACACACACACACATACACACACTTGCACATTCACACGCAAGCATACACACACGGACAAACATACACATGCGCGCACACACACACACACACACACCATCCAGCCACACACACACACACTCCACAACACATGCCCTCCACAACACACACACGCTCACGCTGGCGCACGCGCACACACACCCGCATGGACATACACGCAAAAAGAGAATGACAAATGGTGAGGGGCATATAACACACTCACTCACTCACCACACACACACACACACACACACACACACACACACACACACACACACACACATACACACACACCACACACACACGTACACACACACGCACGCACACACACACGCATCTCTCTCTCTCTCTCTCTCTCTATATATATATATATATACATGTATACAAATTCATATGTACATATCTATATATATCTATACAGATATATAGATATGTATAGATATATATAGACAAATATACACAAATGCACAGGCTTGCGCTTTGTATTTTTATTTCAAGCCCAGCCGACTGTGTTCAGTCATATCAGGGCATATCCATTTTAAAATACCTATACTTCAACACGAAAAGCAAAGGATCAAGGCAGAAACAAAGACAGTGAGAGAAAAGAAGAAATTTCTGGCACAGAATATCCACAAGGTGGGGATATTATTTATACCAAAAAATCTATCGGCATCCCTGCAGGGAAATGAGCCGAAGTTTAAGACAAAAACTTAATAAAAATTACATGTAAATGACTAAGATAAGCAAGTTGTGTTCGATGCAAATTTAAAGTTATGAACACTGGAACACTTTATTGAATAAAAATAAAGAATCTTCTACGCAAGTACCAATACACATGTACCTGACTTGTAATATACTGACATCATGATGATTGTTGTTATTGTCGTCACTTTTGTTTAAAGCCCAGCCAACTGCTTAGAGCCATATCAGGGCTATAACCATTTCAACACACACACAATACTTCAACAGGAAAAAAAACAGGAAAAGAAAATGTGTACGGACACACACATGCATGCAGTATGGTGCATGCATTGATATTTCACGAATATTTCACACACACACAGAGGCACACACACACACACACACACAAA
>CM060309.1:42136424-42148924 GCA_030674185.1 Monoplex corrugatus
TAATAATAATAATATATTTTATTTATATAGCGCAAAATCTTGACAAAATCAAATCTAAGCGCTGAGCGTATACATGCATACATACCTACATACATATGAGCGTATACATGCATACATACATGCTTACATACTTACATACATAAATCTAAGCTGAGCGTATACATGCATACATACATACATAAATCTAAGCGTATACATACATACATACATACATACATACGTACGCACATGCAAACATAATAATTACAATATTTATATAGCGCAAATCTCGACAAAATCAAATCCAAGCGCCGAAAAGACACACACGCACACACGCACGCACGCACGCACACACACACACACACACACAACACACACACACACACACACACACACACACACACACACACCACACCCCCACACACAACACACACACACACACACACACACACACACACACACACACACACACACATGCATGGCCACAAATGGGGAGAAAAGAATAAAAGCAATAAAAGCAAGAATAAAACCAATGGAAAACCACAGAGAGCACATCATATACAATTATATATTAAAACAAAGTGATTTCCCTCCGAGCGGAGACAGGCTGCAGAGGGGGGTTGAGTGAGGTTAGGATTTTATGCAGAGGAGAAAAGGTGAGTTTTGAGAGCGGACTTGAAGGAGGCAAAAGTAGGTTGCTGACGGACTGAGAGAGGAAGTTTGTTCCAGGAGAGTGGACCAGAAACAGAGAAGGCTCGTGGACCATAGGTATTGAGCTTAGTGCGTGGAAAGCGAAAAGTCAGAGGATCGGAGGCAGAGCAGAGGTACGTGAGGGAACATAGATCTCAAGTAGGCTTGACAGGTAATCGGGGGCTGCGTTATTGAGGCTTTTGTAGCACATGGTGTCTAGTTTGTACTGTATGCGCTTTGATACAGGGAGCCAGTGAAGTTGTGCCAGGAGAGGAGATATGTGGTCAGCTTTTTTCTTTTTGAGTACAAGGCGTACAGCATTGTTTTGAATGCGCTGTAGGATGTGAATGGTGGAGGCAGGAAGACCAGACAGGAGTGAATTGCAATAGTCAATGCGAGACATTATGAAGGAGAGAACGAGTTTTGCAGTTGTTTCGACAGAGAGATACTTCCTGATCAGGCTTATACGATGGAGATGATAGTAGCAAGATCTGGCAGTTTGAGAAACAAAGTTGTTCATGGACAGGGTAGAGTCAATGCAGACACCAAGGTTTTTAGCTGAATCAGAAATTGGGACTGATGTGTTACATAATGGGAGAGAAAGAGGAGGCAGCTGGGAAAGTTTCTGACGGGTGCCAATGAGGATAGCTTCTGTCTTGTCGTCATTAAGCTGAAGTCTATTGTGTGTCATCCAGTTCTTAATGTCCGAGTAACACTCAGTGGTGCGAGTCAACAGGCGCTGTATATTATCAGGACACACACACGCATCTTCTCTCATCTTATGTCTTTTATAGATGGATTATATGTATGAACATAGAAATATTAATAATCAAAGATAAAGGATATGTATAGATCTATGAACAAAGTCAGTAATGACAGGTTGCGTTGTATTTTATTCAAACAGATTTGTTGTCTTGTGATATCATTTCAAAATACCAATACTCAACACGAGAATGCAAAAGGATCAAGGCAGAAAAAAGCAGAGAGAAAAAGAAATTATCTGGCTGCAGAATATCAAAGTGTGGGGAAGATTTCTATATCAAGAAGATCTATGGAATCGTGAAGGGAATGTACCAAGTTCTAAGACAAAGCGTTAATAAATTACATGTAAATGATGTAGAAAAGCAAGTTGTGTTCGATGCAATTAAGTATACACTGTGGAACACTTTTTGAAGAATTATTGACAAGCAAGTAAATAGAAGTATATGAATATACGGGCCAGGATATTGTTTAGTTATTGTGTACTAATTGTGTTAAGAGCGACTGCTTAGACCATATCAGGCTACCTTTAACACAAACTACTTCACATTTGAAAAAAAAGGATAGAGTGAAATGGTAGGAGATGCAGTAGGGAGACATTCGATTTCAGAATATCACACACACAAGGGAACCAATCCAATTGAACACATGGACATACTCAGGGCAAAAATCTACTCTTACAACGGGGTACAACACAAAGGGGCCAAAAGGAAGGGTCACACACAGAACAGGGGCGTCCATCACAGGCACAACACGAAGATTAAAGTAATAGGTGGTGAAATACTAGAACAACAACGGGAACTCACATGTAATATGATGGTAAGGGATATGTCACTTACTCGTGAACATAAACATACCACTGCTTCGCAATCAGACATCATGAAGAAACGCATATCAGACTCCTTTGGTTTGGAAATCAGCTCTTTTCTCTGCAACACACAAACGGATCAAACACAATCATTAGAGGCATTAAGAGGTTGACAGTGATTTAATTATGTCACACACGCATCGCACCCATGACACAGCGCCTCACGTTCACACAGCCTCACAACAATGCACCAGGTCGCGGTGCGCGTCATGCACAACAACGTTGCATTACGCAATAGAGTAGAAAATGGGGAGAGGCATATAATTCAACGCAAGGTATATTAATATTCATGAAATAACTGGATGATAATATGAAAATGTGGTATGTGATGGTTCTGTGTGTTTGAGTTGGTTCGAGTGTCGTGTGTCGCGTGGGTCGTGGATGGTGGTAGTAGATTGTATAGAAACATAGATATGCAGATGCAATCATAGATATGCATAGATACACATAGATATAATATACACTAATCACGCGCTTGGGTTTGTAATTTGTATTCAACCCAGCTGACTCCGTCTAGACGAACCCTGAGGGTATCATTCAAAATTCACAATTGTCAACACGAAAAGCAAATATCAGGGAGACATAAACGGTGACAAATGATTTCATTGGACATTGTTGTACCTGAGAATGAGAATTTCCAGTAAAAACAGAAACAACTTTTGGTCAAATCAACAACAGTGATGCTTTTTATTTTTCAGACTAGGGACGTTTAGACCGAGACAAGTTCGATAGCATAGTGTGTTCGATGCAATGTGTTATCAAAGGAACACTAAGTATCGAAAAAAAAGATGCATGCAAAGCAGTACTGTACGATGAAATATGACACATGATGATCGTTGTATGTGTACTGTGTTTAAACCCTCTGACTGCTTAGAGATCAGGCGATAAATTAACACACACCATTAACCACCAGAAAAAGGAAAAGAATATAGTTAAGGACCATGCATGGTTGGTACCCATGTCATTGATATTAACTGAGAAGTGTACAACGGCCACACCCACACGACAAACAATCGGGCCACACAAACCTCACACACACACTTCAAATGAATGACTAAAAAAAGGATTATAGATTATTCATATCGCGCACAAGGGCAACACGCACACACAAGGGAAAATAGCAGTAAGGGATAAGGGCAAACGACGAAGCCGCAACGACCGAACACAGCAGCAAACAAAGTACCACCACAACAACCAAGACAAGGGATGACCGGGCACAAACTACTGCACACCCACACACAACAAGCGCACCAACCACGACCACAAGCAACAACCCACGAGAGGCACAAAACCCAACGGGCGAATAAAGGGAGAGGTGACGGGACTTACTCACTGTACATAAACACAAGAAAACGCACGCGCGGCACCATCAACACAACTGCACAACACACCGCAAAATACACGCTAAATTAAAAGAAAGGGACAAAGGGTGGAATACATAAGATTAATGACAATTGCATGGCATTCTCACACACACACACACCACAAACAACACACACACCACACACACACACACAAAGTTCGACAATTAACATTTATAAATGCAATAACAAAGATATAAATAAGATTAGGTTCACTTAATAATATACACAAATGCACACGCTTGCGATTGGTATTTTTATTTCAAGCCCAGCCGACTCCGTTCTGCCTTATGGAGACATATCCATTTCAAAACACAATACTTCAACACGAAAAGCAAACGATCAAGGCAGAAACAAAGTGACAAAAATTCTTAGCACAAAATATCCACAAGGTGGGGATACTATTTATACCAAGAATGCTCCGGCATCTATGCAGGGAAATAAGCCAAAGTTTAAGATAAAACAAAATTAAAAAAATCTTTTTTTACGTGTAAACGAACACCACTCAAAGCTTTGTCTTCTTCAAATCATAGACGTTTTGCCGAGATGATTGTTCGATAAGCAAGTTGTGTTCGATGGTAATTCAAAGTTATGAACACTGGAACACTTAAGTATTGACTGAAAGTAAAGAACCTTCTATGCAAGTACCAGAACATGTACCTGACTTGTAATATACTGACAGCATGATGATTGTATTGTTTGACTTTTGTTTAAAGCCCAGTCTGACTGCTTAGCGCCATATCAGGGCTACAACCATTTCAACACACACACAATACTTCAACAGGAAAAAAAAAAGGAAAAGAAAATATGGATATTTTGTGTACGCACACACATACGCATGTAGTATGGTGGAATTACAGATGTTTCATGAATAAGTGTTCGCACACACACACACACACCAAAGGGGCACACACACAGTGGCACACACACACAAAGTGGCGCACACACACATAAAGCAATAACAAAGATAAACGATTATGGCCACTTAATTCACGAACACACACACACACACGCACACACACACACGCAAAACACACACATAAAGGGATAATGAGGTAAGGGATTATGGGCACTTAACTCATGAACATACACACACGCATACACACACACCTACACGCAAACACACACGCATACAAGGACACAGACACACACACAGTCAAACCAAGGGAGTAACAAGGGGTTCACGGGCACTTAACTGTCCCCCCCACAACACACACACACCCTCCACCACACACACACACACCCCCTCCACCACACACACATACACACACACACCCTCCACCACACACACACACCCCTCCACCACACACACACACCCCCTCCACCACACACACCCCCCTCCACACACACACACACACACCACCCCCTCCACCACACACACACACACATACACACCCTCCACAACACACACACACCCTCCACAACAGTCAAACCAAGGGGTTAACGACAAGGGGTTCACGGGCAATTAACTGTCTCACACACACACACACACACACACACAAGTCACCACACACAGCCTCCACAACAACACACACACACACCACACCACACAACACACACACACACACACCACACACACACCACACACACACAACACACACGCATGCACATATACACGCAAAAAGTGATGACAAATGGCGATGGGCATATCACACACACATACACGCGCATTTTATATATACATGTATATATATATATATATATTATATATATATATATATATATATATATGTATGTATATATATATATATATATATATATATATATAAATATATACAATTATATACATACATATATAGATACATATAGATATGCATAGCTACATATGTAGATATCAATATACACAAACGCACGCGCTTGAGCTTGGTATTTTTATTTCAAGCCCAGGCGACTGCGTTCTGCCATATCGGGATATATATCCATTTCAAAACACAATACTTCAACATGAAAAGCTTTTTGTTCAAATTATATACCTTTTCTCGAGATGATTGCTCGATAAGCAAGTTGTGTTCGATGCAAATTTAAAGTTGTGAACACTGGAACACTTAACTATTGACTGAAAGTAAAGAACCTTCTATGCAAGTACCAGTACACATGTACCTGACTTGTACTATACTGACACCATGAGGATTGTTGTTATTGTCGTTACTTTTGTTTATAGCCCAGCCGACTGCTTAGAGTCATATCAGGGTTATAACCATTTCAACACATACACAACTTCAACAGGAAAAAAAAAAGGAAAAGAAAATATGGACATTTTGTGTACGCACACACATACGCATGTAGTATGGTGGAATCATAGGTGTTTTATGAATAAGTGTTCACACACACCAACACACACACACACACACACA
Organism: Monoplex corrugatus; assembly: GCA_030674185.1. Taxonomy (NCBI): domain Eukaryota; kingdom Metazoa; phylum Mollusca; class Gastropoda; order Littorinimorpha; family Ranellidae; genus Monoplex; species Monoplex corrugatus. The sequence continues at coordinate 42,142,436 of CM060309.1, forward strand.
CACACACACACACACACACACACACACACAAAGGGGAACACAAAGTGGCTCACACACACAAAGGAATAAAGATATAGGATTATGGGCATTTAATTCATGAAAACATACACACACGCAAAGGGTAATGAGATAAGGGATTATGGGCACTTAACTCATGAACACACACACACACGCATACACACACACACACACACCTGCACACATACACACACGCATACAGGGACACACACACACAACAAACCCGTGCGCACGAGCGCGCGTGCACACACACACATACACACACACACACACACAGTCAAACCAAGGGTAACGACAAGGGTTCACGGGCACTTAATTCACTGTCTCACACACACACAGTCCACCACACCCCTCCTCAAACACACACACACACACACAACACACACACACACACACACACACCACACACACACACACGCCTCGCATGCACATATCCAAGCAAAAAGGGATAATGACAAATATATATATATATACACACACACATATATACAAATACATAATTATATACATATAATTGTATATAGATATGCATAGACATATACATACATATAAATATACACAAACGCACGCGCTTGCGCTTGGCATTTTTATTTCAAGCCTAGCCCACTGCGTTCTGCCATGTCGGGGCATATCCATTTCAAAAATACTTCAACGTGAAAAGCAAACAATCAAGGAAGAAACAAAGGAAGATGACAGAATATCCAAAAGGTGGGGATACTATTTATACCAAGAATGCTCCGGCATCTCTGCAGAGAAATGAACTAAAGTTTTGAGGCAAAACAAAAACGAAAAAATCTTTTTTTACGCGTTAATGAACACCACTTAAAGCTTTTTATTCTTCCAATTATAGACGTTTTGCCGAGATGATTGTTCGATAAGCAAGTTGTGTTCGATGGTAATTCAAAGTTATGGACACTGGAACACTTTATTGACTGAAAGTAAAGAACCTTCTACGCAAGTACCTGTACACATGTACCTGACTTGTAATATACTGACACCATGATGATCGTTCAAATTGTTACTTTTGTTTGAAGCCCAGCCGACTGCTTCGAGCCATATCAGGGCTATAACCATTTCAACACACACACACAATACTTCAACAGGAAAAGAAAATATATGTACACACACACACACACATGCATGCAGTATGGTGTACGCACACACGTAGTATGCATGCAGTATAGTGAAATCATAGATACATGAATAAGTGTGCGCGCACACACACAAAGCGGCACACACACACACACACACACACACACCACAAAGCGGCACACACACAGCGGCACACACACAAAGGGGCACACACACAAAGGGGCACACACACAAAGGGGCACACACACAAAGGGGCACACACACGCATAAAGGAATAATAAAGATAAAGGATTATGGGCACTAAACTCATGAACACACACACACACACACAAAGGGGCACACACACAAAGGGGCACACACACAAAGGGGCACACACACGCATAAATGAACAATAAAGATAAAGGATTATGGGCACTAAACTCATGAACACACACACACACACACAAAGGGGCACACACACAAAGGGGCACACACACGCATAAATGAACAATAAAGATAAAGGATTATGGACACTAAACTCATGAACACACACACACACACACACACACACACACATAAATGAACAATAAAGATAAAGGATTATGGACACTAAACTCATGAACACACACACACACACACACACACAAAGGGGCACACACACAAAGGGGCACACACACGCATAAATGAACAATAAAGATAAAGGATTATGGACACTAAACTCATGAACACACACACACACACACAAAGGGGCACACACACAAAGGGGCACACACACGCATAAATGAACAATAAAGATAAAGGATTATGGGCACTAAACTCATGAACACACACACACACACACAAAGGGGCACACACACAAAGGGGCACACACACGCATAAATGAACAATAAAGATAAAGGATTATGGACACTAAACTCATGAACACACACACACACACACAAAGGGGCACACACACGCATAAATGAACAATAAAGATAAAGGATTATGGACACTAAACTCATGAACACACACACACACACACAAAGGGGCACACACACAAAGGGGCACACACACGCATAAATGAACAATAAAGATAAAGGATTATGGGCACTAAACTCATGAACACACACACACACACACAAAGGGGCACACACACAAAGGGGCACACACACGCATAAATGAACAATAAAGATAAAGGATTATGGACACTAAACTCATGAACACACACCACACACACACAAAGGGGCACACACACAAAGGGGCACACACACGCATAAATGAACAATAAAGATAAAGGATTATGGACACTAAACTCATGAACACACACACACACACACACACAAAGGGGCACACACACAAAGGGGCACACACACGCATAAATGAACAATAAAGATAAAGGATTATGGACACTAAACTCATGAACACACACACACACACACAAAGGGGCGCACACACAAAGGGGCACACACACGCATAAAGGAATAATAAAGATAAAGGATTATGGGCACTAAACTCATGAATACACACACAAAGGGATAATCAGATAAGGGATTATGGGCACTTAACTCATGAACATACACACACATACATCCCTGCACGCACATAAGGACACAGACACACATACACATGCGTGCGCGCACAGATAATCACACCAACGCGTAATGACGACAAGGGCTTGGCTTTATAAGAAGACATTCCACCAGTAGTAGGCCTAATCTGACAATGCCTCCACGACGAAAATTGAGCAAGTTTGAGAGGGGACGAGCTGTTGCATGGTTCCAAGATGGTGTTCCCAAGCGAGAAGTGGCCAGGCGACTTCAGGTGTCCATCTTGGTCATTGTCAGACTGATTCAACGCTTCACAGCCACTGGGAGGGTCCATGAAAGACGCAGATCTGGTCGACCGAAGAAGACAAACCCACGTGAAGACCGTCTCATTGAACGACAAGCCCTGCAGACAAGAACAGCCTATTCCAGCATCATTCGAAGGCAGCTGAGGGTGGCTACTAACATCAACATCAGCCAGCAGACCATACGGAACCGCCTTCATGGGTTTAACCTCCGTTCTCGTTGCCCAGCTGTACGGCCACGCTTAACTCCAGCCCATAGGGCAGCACGCCGCGCCTTCTGCAGACGTCACGTGAGGTGGACACATCAGCAATGGTCCCAGGTCCTGTTCAGTGATGAATCACGCTTCACCATGAACCACAACGACGGCCGACTGAGGGTCTGGAGGCGCCCAGGGCAACGTTTTATTGACACCACTGTCCAAGAAAAGGTGGCCTTTGGTGGAGGTTCTGTAATGGTCTGGGGGGCCTTCAGCCTTCACCACAGAACACCCTTGTATCATGTACAGGGTAACCTGACTGGCCTCCGATACCGGGATGAGATCCTTCGACCGCTGGCTGTGCCTACACTGCAGCAGATGGGACCGACGGCTGTCTACCAGGATGACAACGCTCGCCCCCACAGGGCAAGGGTGGTCAACGACTTCCTGCAGCAGTCTGGAGTCAACAGAATGGAGTGGCCAGCATGCAGTCCCGATCTCAACCCGATTGAGAACCTCTGGGATGAGCTGGATCGCAAAGTGAGGAGCAACCACCACCCCCCTCCCAGGGATGTCCAACACCTCTACCAGATGCTGCAGGCTGAGTGGCAGGCGCTTCCACAGAGGATCTTCACCAACCTGGTCAACTCGATGAGGACTCGCTGCGTCGAGTGCCAGAACAGCCATGGCGGTTACACACATTACTGAACTTTTGGGAGCATCAGAATGCCCTGTCTTGTGATTTCAATGACTTTGGGAAATCAAATTTCGATACGTACCCACTTTGATCAAATGTACACACCAAACGATTGCTCGAAATTGAAGGCAATTGTGTATCGTTATCACTAAAGCATGGAATTAATTGTTTGCCAAACTTCAACGCATTGGCTTTCTTATTTTGAAAGTTATGAATTTTTGTGCAAGTGATCCTTAACTTTTTGTGCGTAGCTTATATTTAAAGTTATGAACACTGGAACACTTAAGTACTGACTGAAAGTAAAGAACCTACGCAAGTGCCAGTACACATGTACCTGACTTGTAACATAATGACACCATGAAGATTGTTCCTATTGTTACTTTTGTTTATGGCCCAGCCGACTGCTTAGAGCCATATCAGGGCTATGGCCATTTCAACACGCACACAATACTTCAACAGGGGAAAAAAAGGAAAAGAAAATATGTGTACGCACACACATATGCATGGACTACGGTATACGCACGCATATATGCATGGACTATGGTATATGCGCACACATATGCATGCAGTATGGTGGAATCCGATATATTTCATGAATAAGAGTGCGCACACACACAAAGGGGCACACACAAAACGGAGCACACATATAAATGAATAACAAAGATAAAGGATTATGGGCACTTAATTCATGAACGCACACACACAGTAACACATACGCATGCACACACAAAGGGGAGCACACACAGGGATAATACGGGAGTATGGGCACTTAACTCATGAACATATACACACACCTGCACGCGCACACACACATACACGTACGCACGCACACACACACACACACAGTCACAGCAAGGGGTAATGATGACAAGGGGTTGACGGGCACTTAACTCACTGTCACACACAGACACGCACACACACACACACACCCTCCATAACACACGCACACACTCTCGCACGCACACACCCCGATGCACATATACACGCAAAAAGAGACAAATGGGCATATAACACACACACGTGCACACCACACACGCATACATACGTACATACATACGCGTGCGCTTGTTTTTATTTCAAGCACATCCGACTGCGTACAGCCATATCGGGGCATATCCATTTCAATTCAATTCATATTGCTTATAGCCCAGCCGACCACTAGAGCCATATCAGGGCTAACACATCCATTTCAAAAACAATACTTCAACATGAAAAGCAAAGGATCACTGCAGAAACGAAGACAATGACAGAAACAGACTAACAGAAAAGAAATTTGTAGCACAGAATTTCCACAAGGTGGGGATACTATTTATACTGAAAGAGCCTCTGGCATCCCTGCAAGGGAATGAGCCAAATCTTAAGACAAAACAAATAAAAAAATTTAAAAAAACTTTCTACATGTAAATAATCACCATTTAAAGCTTTCTATTCTTCAAATTGTTGTTTTGCCGAGATGTTTGCTCGATGAAAAATGTTGTGTTCGATTCAAGGTTAAAGTTATGTACACCGGAACACTAAAGTACTGACTGAAAGTAAAGTACCTTCTATGCAACTTCCAATGGACATACACCCGACCTGTAATACACCGACACCATGAGGATTGTTGTTATTTTTGTTTAAAGCCCAGCCGACTGCTTAGAGCCATATCAGGACTTTAACCATTTAAACACGCACACAATACTTCAACAGGAAAACGGAAAAGAAAATCAAGTACCATGAGGATTTAGCGATCTTTAATTTCAGGTGTTAATATCATTTCAGCACAGTTTGGTGGGAGGTTACGCCATGCAAATGACCATGTTTTTTATGGCAGCTCATGTGTTTATGGACACATGTTCACTAAAAAAAAAAAAAAAAAAAAAAATGACAATAAAAAAAAAATGCGTGCGTAAACATGTTGCGCGTGCATATGCTCCTGCTTACAAACAAAATGTACAGGAAAAGTTCGTGTGGGATCCGATTTTTTTCAACTTTCATAAACTGGATACTTGCTCACGATTCATTTTATTGCTTCTTTTGGACTCTTCCCACAACGTTCAATACAGATCATCTGACAGAGGCTGACAGGTTTTGTCTTTACTTTTAGTCTGACATTCTCATTATTTTGTGGAATTCTAAGTGTGATGAAGCGCTATAGTAGAAATCGCTATTATAAGATAAATGAATTTCTCTGTATACGCACACATATACATGCAGGAGGGGTAAAGACGGAGACATACGAATACGTGCGCACGCACACACACACCCACACACACCCACACAAAGGGACGCACACACACAAATGGGCGTGCACGCACACATACACACACAGGAGCACACGCACACAAAGGAGCACACACACAAAGGGGGGTAACTACGAGATAAGGGCTGATGGGCACTTAGCTCATGAACACACGCACGCACACGCACGCACGTACACACACGAACGAGCGCACGTACATACACGCAAAACGCGGTAATGACAAATGGTAATGGGCAACACACACACACACACACACACACACACACACACACACACACACCACACACCACACACCGCGCCGCGCGCGCGCTTGTTATTTCTGCTTAAAGCCCAGCCGACTGAGTAGTCATATCAGGGCTATAACTGTTTCAAAATATACACAAAACTTCAACAGGAAAAAAAAACGATACTTCAACAGGAAAAAAAAAAGTATACA
>CM060309.1:42156424-42171424 GCA_030674185.1 Monoplex corrugatus
TCACTTTATACTGAACAAACAACAACCACCTGGAGATATGAGTCAATCATCACATTAGTAATTTCTACTAAAACTCAAAGACAAGGTGATGCATCAAAGGAATGATCACTTCTTCAGAACAATGAGTATTCACAGCACTGAATGCATCCAGGTACAGTGATGAAAAAATTCTCGACCATTACACAAATTCACAAAACATACAGAAAACCGCACTCAGATTCTTTCTTTGTCAGTATTGCTGTAGCACAAGACACGCTTCAGAGATGGATTTTGGTCAAACCTGCCTGGCTAAAAATACCACTTCCAAGCGATGCTGGCTGACAGAAAGGTACCAACTAAAGGGTGTCAGAATGGCTGGGAAAATGCAGCCGTGGCACACACACACACACAAATAGCCACAAGTCCACCCTATCATCATCATCATCATCATCATCACCATTATTATTATTATTATAATAATCATTATTATTTTGTTGTTGTTGTTGTTACTAACACTTTTTACAATTCATTTTTACTATATTATTATCCTCACATGTCTTTTGCGATATTCCATCCAAATCCATAACACAGGTCTTTACCCCGATTATCAATATGTCTCTTTCTGACATCTCAAGAGCAGCGTTTCCAGATATTGTACGAAATTTCATTTTCCCACTAAAGCTTGCACCTGGTAACGACAACGTGGACCAAGAAATCGACACGCAGGACTCATCATGAATTCGCAACACTCCACAGCCATTTACGAACACTCGTCTAGAACTGCTCATTTTGTCTGCTACAATTGCCAGGAGAAACAACCTTGGTTCGCATCCCCTACTGTTCTCCTCCTTCAACATTAAATTCTCATCACTTCCACCTCACTAAGTTTTGATAAGATGGAAGAAATGGGGTGGGATGGAGAGCTGGAATAGATGGAGGGGATGTAGCAGAACGGTCATTCTCATCTTTTCATACTATTTGGCTGTTACTTAAAACATCTGAATCCTTTCACTACCGCGAAAGCAAGAACTTTGCATTGCTCACAGAACTAACCTCAGACCCTTCGATTCAAGATTCGAATTTTTTAATCTGTTCTTTCCAAGGGAACTTAGTCTACAGGCATGTCAGTGTCGGACACATACATTAATGCAGTATAAATACAGTCAGTTCATCAAAAATAACTGCAGATTATAACATGAAAATAGAAGTGGGTAGTTGTTACAGTAGTTCCGCCCCCCCCCCCCACACACACACACACACACACACACACACACGCACGCACGCACGCACCACGAACACACACACACACACACAGACACACACACACACACACACATACACGAACACACACACACAAACACACACGAACACACACACACACAAACACACACACACACACACACACACACACACACACACACACACACACATACATACACACACACACACACACACACACACACACACACACACACAAACACTAAAAGCTATCCTCGGAATATATCACAAATCCTTTTCTGCGTTGATTCGAAATCAGTGCTTCAGGCTCTTGAACTAATGAAGTTAGACACTAGATCTGAAATGGTAATAGAAATTAGCCATTTAATTCATTTCTTATCCTTAAGAGGCACTGATCTTACTTTCTGCTGGATACCATCTCATTGTTCGTTTCATCATAACGATGTGGTTGACAGGGCCGCCAAACGAGGAGCTAAGGGTTCACCAGAATCAAACAACATAAAGCTTTCTCTCTCCTTGAATGAATCTTATAACTTAGTGGATGCCTATGTTTGGAAACTGTTTCAAGATAATCAGAAAAAGTACAATACAAATAGCATGAATATTATAATCAGCAAAATAAGTAAACAGTTTACCATAAATAGAACTATGCAGTCCCTTATGTATAGGTGGAAACTCGATGCATTAAAAACAAAGTACACCAGAAATATTGTCTGTCTTTGTGGACAGAAAATAACGACCAGTCATTTACTTTCTTGCATTACTATAAAGCGACTCATTCCGGTACTTTCTACTCACACAATTTCCGACATATTTGAATCATCATTATTAACATAACGAATTTTTTGTTAGCCTGTCAAAAAGTCCAATAGTTCAATATTTGTAATTTGTTCATCTTCTTGTTCATGGTTACAGTTAGCTAGTTAATTGTAAATATTTGTTGTAGTATGCTACTTCATTTGTTATGTTTACGCTCCCCTCTGACATTTGCCTTGTCCCAGCCCGAATAGTGTTTTTTGCTGCTAGAGTGGGCTGTAAGTGATATGAATTTGAACTTAAATTTCATTTATTTTTTAACCATGACTAACTACACATAAACATTTGCATTTGCTCTTCCGGTTTCTATTCCCCTTCCCCACATCGCTTTTTTTACATACTTAATTTTTCATTTATTCAATTGTTTATTTACTTATTTATTTATTTATCATTATTATCATTGTTATTATCATTTATTATTTTTTATTTATTATTACTTTTGTTTTTGTTTTTTTGTTTTTGTTTATTTGTCTAAAATCACTTAAGTGAATAGACATTAAACCAATGACCACCACCACACACAAACACACACACACATCTGTCTTTTTCTCTATGTAGTTGTAGACGGACAGGACGGACAATGCCCGTGACATTGAGAAGATGGGACATTAACCTTTTGATTCCCGCACCCTGTCCACCTGCATCCTGCATTGTCAACCATGCCAGCAAAAGCAAAAACTTAACCCTTTGACTCCCTCACCCTCTCCACCAGCTTCCTGCAAGAAACTGATGGATAGGATGATGGAGTCCAAATGTTAAGTTTTTGCAGTTAGTGGATAGGGCGCGAGAGTCAAAGGGTTAAAGTAACTGGGCGAAAATAGGCAGAGAGATACTAGGTGGAGGATCAGGCTATTACACTCTATCCCATACCCACACTCCCTCGTGTGGAATTGAATGAAACTGTGGTGTCATGTCATTGGTTTATACGTATTTGTATCCATGTCTTTTTGTCACAGTCATTTAATTTATACATTGATATTTCGCGCCTCATGAATATAATGATGATTATTATCAGTATTCACCATGTAAAATTTGGATTGCTCTCCCTGGGAGAGATAACTTCCACAGTATAGCGCTAGCAATCTCCCCCACCACCCCCTTTCCCTTTTTTTATATATTTTTTTATTTTTTTATTTTTTAGTATATGTGTATTTCTGTTTACCTACGAAAGTAGATTTTGCTACAGAAACTTGTTGCCGTAGGATCTTTATCCTACGTTGAGTGCGTGCTGCACGCAGTATCTTGGTTTATCATCTCATCCAGGAGACTAGATCATTATTTAAGATGTAGTAGAGAGGGAGAAGACAAAAAGAAAAAAATTCTGTCCGATTCGCGATTCGAACATGGGTTTCCTAGGCAGGTTCTTAATAACTATTAAGCCACATTCTCTCACATTTCCCTGCTCAAGGTCTCGTTATTTACATCTCACTAAATTCTGGTGGACGTAGAAGGGGAAAGCTGGGGTCGGGGAGGGGGAAGGGGAGGGGAAGGGAGGGAGGACGGTTGTGTGGAGACGTCATTCGAGTTGGAAGAGGGTGGCAAATGCCACTGACACAGGAAGAGGGGACATGTGAAGTAATTTTCCCAAAATGAGCCGGGACATAATGGATGGAGCGTCAGGCCGTAAAAACCTATCGATACTCACACCCCGCCATGTGGAACTGAACTCGACTGCGGTGTCAGCTTAGTGTTTCATGGGTGTTTCTCTACCCCCTTCCCCAGCTTCCATTTCATAGGTGTTTCTCTACCGTCCATCTTCCCCACTTCAATTTCATAGGTGTTTCTCTACCTTCCATCTTCCCCACTTCCATTTCATAGGTGTTTCTCTACCTTCCATCTCCCCCACTTCCATTTCATAGGTGTTTCTCTACCTTCCATCTTCCCCACTTCCATTTCATAGGTGTTTCTCTACCTTCCATCTTCCCCACTTCCATTTCATAGGTGTTTCTCTACCCCTTCCCCAGCTTCCATTTCATAGGTGTTTCTCTACATTCCCCCTTCCCCACTTCCATTTCATAGGTGTTTCTCTACATCCATCTTCCCCACTTCCATTTCATAGGTGTTTCTCTACCTTCCATCTTCCCCACTTCCATTTCATAGGTGTTTCTCTACCTTCCATCTCCCCCACTTCCATTTCATAGGTGTTTCTCTACCTTCCATCTTCCCCACTTCCATTTCATAGGTGTTTCTCTACCCCTTCCCCACTTCCATTTCATAGGTGTTTCTCTACCTTCCATCTTCCCCACTTCCATTTCATAGGTGTTTCTCTACCCCTTCCCCAGCTTCCATTTCATAGGTGTTTCTCTACATTCCATCTTCCCCACTTCCATTTCATAGGTGTTTCTCTACATTCCATCTTCCCCACTTCCATTTCATAGGTGTTTCTCTACATTCCATCTTCCCCACTTCCATTTCATAGGTGTTTCTCTACCTTCCATCTCCCCCACTTCCATTTCATAGGTGTTTCTCTACCTCCATCTTCCCCACTTCCATTTCATAGGTGTTTCTCTACCCCTTCCCCAGCTTCCATTTCATAGGTGTTTCTCTACATTCCCCTTCCCCACTTCCATTTCATAGGTGTTTCTCTACATTCCATCTTCCCCACTTCCATTTCATAGGTGTTTCTCTACATTCCATCTTCCCCACTTCGATTTCACAGGTGTTTCTCTACATTCCATCTTCCCCACTTCGATTTCACAGGTGTTTCTCTACCCCCTTCCCCACTTCCATTTCATAGGTGTTTCTCTACCCCCTTCCCCACTTCCATTTCATAGGTGTTTCTCTATCCCCTTCACCACATCCACTTCATAGGTGTTTCTCTACATCCCCTTCCCCACATCCATTTCATAGGTGTTTCTCTACCCCCTTCCCCACTTCCATTTCATAGGTGTTTCTCTACCCCCTTCACCACATCCACTTCATAGGTGTTTCTCTACCCCCTTCACCACATCCTTTCATAGGTGTTTCTCTACATTCCCCTTCACCACATCCACTTCATAGGTGTTTCTCTACCCCCTTCACCACATCCATTCCATAGGTGTTTCTACTACCCCCTTCACCACATCCATTTCATAGGTGTTTCTCTATCCTCTTCCCCACTTCTATTTCATAGGTGTTTCTCTACATTCACCCTTCCCCACTTCCATTTCATAGGTGTTTCTCTACATTCCCCTTCCCCACATCCATTCCATAGGTGTTTCTCTACCCCTTCACCACATCCATTTCATGGGTGTTTCTTTACCCCCTTCCCCACTTCCATTTCATAGGTGTTTCTCTACATTCCCCCTTCCCCACTTCCATTTCATAGGTGTTTCTGTACGCCTCTCCCCACTTCCATTCCATAGGTGTTTCTCTACATTCCCCCTTCCCCACTTCCATTTCATGGGTGTTTCTGTACCCCTCTCTCCACTTCCTTTCCATAGGTGTTTCTCTACATTCCCCCTTCCCCACTTCCATTTCATGGGTGTTTCTGTACCCCTCTCCCCACTTCCATTCCATAGGTGTTTCTCTACCCCTTCCCCTGCTTCCATTTCATAGTGTTTCTCTACCCCCTTCCCCAGCTTCCATTTCATAGGTGTTTCTCTACCCCCTTTCCCCACTTCCATTTCATAGGTGTTTCTCTATCCCCTTCCCCTGCTTCCATTTCATAGGTGTTTCTCTACCCCCTTTCCCCAGCTTCCATTCATAGGTGTTTCTCTACCCCTTCCCCTGCTTCCATTTCATAGGTGTTTCTCTACCCCCTTTCCCCAGCTTCCATTTCATAGGTGTTTCTCTACCCTTCCCCTGCTTCCATTTCATAGGTGATTTTCTACCCCCTTTCCCCAGCTTCCATTTCATAGGTGTTTCTCTACCCCTTCCCCTGCTTCCATATCATAGGTGTTTCTCTACCCTTCCCCAGCTTCCATTTCATAGGTGTTTTCTCTACCCCTTCCCCTGCTTCCATTTCATAGGTGTTTCTCTACCCCCTTTCCCCAGCTTCCATTCCATATGTGTTTCTCTACCCCCTTTCCCCTGCTTCCATTTCATAGGTGTTTCTCTACCCCTTCCCCTGCTTCCATTTCATAGGTGTTTCTCTACCCCTTCCCCTGCTTCCATTTCATAGGTGTTTCTCTACCCCTTCCCCTGCTTCCATTTCATAGGTGTTTCTCTACCTTCCATCTTCCTCACTTAATTTCATAGGTGTTTCTCTACCCCTTCCCTGACTTCCATTTCATAGGTGTTTCTCTACCTCCATCTTCCTCAGCTTCCATTTCATAGGTGTTTCTCTACCCCTTCCCTGCCTTCCATTTCATAGGTGTTTCTCTACCCCCTTTCCCCACTTCCATTTTATAGGTGTTTCTCTACCCCTTTCCCCCTTCCATTTCATAGGTGTTTCTCTACCTCCCTTCCCACTTCATTTCACAGGTGTTTCTCTACATTCCATCTTCCCCATTTCCCGATTTCACAGGTGTTTCTCTACCCCCTTCCCCACTTCATTTCATAGGTGTTTCTCTACTCCATCTTCCCCACTTCGATTTCATAGGTTTTCTCTACTTCCCCCTTCCCATCACTTCTCATCCATCTTCACACAGGTGTTTCTCTACATTCCCCCTTCCCCACTTCGATTTCACAGGTGTTTCTCTACATTCCCTTCCCCACTTCGATTTCAAGGTGTTTCTCTACATTCCCCCTTCCCCACTTCGATTTCACAGGTGTTTCTCTACATTCCCCCTTCCCCACTTCGATTTCACAGGTGTTTCTCTACATTCCCCCTTCCCCACTTCGATTTCACAGGTGTTTCTCTACATTCCATCTTCCCCACTTCGATTTCATAGGCGTTTCTCTACATTCCCCCTTCCCCACTTCGATTTCACAGGTGTTTCTCTACATTCCATCTTCCCCACTTCGATTTCACAGGTGTTTTACTCTCCCTTCATTCATAGGTTCTCCCCCTTCCCCACTTCGATTTCACAGGTGTTTCTCTACATTCCATCTTCCCCACTTCGATTTCACAGGTGTTTCTCTACATTCCCCTTCCCCACTCGATTCACAGTTTCATACATTATCTCCCACTCGATTCACATTCCTCCCTTCCCCACTTCGATTTCACAGGTGTTTCTCTACATTCCATCTTCCCCACTTCGATTTCACAGGTGTTTCTCTACCCCCTTCCCCACTTCCATTTCATAGGTGTTTCTCTACCCCCTTCCCCACTTCCATTTCATAGGTGTTTCTCTATCCCCTTCACCACATCCACTTCATAGGTGTTTCTCTACATTCCCCTTCCCCACATCCATTTCATAGGTGTTTCTCTACCCCCTTCCCCACTTCCATTTCATAGGTGTTTCTCTACCCCCTTCACCACATCCACATTCATAGGTGTTTCTCTACCCCCTTCACCACATCCATTTCATAGGTGTTTCTCTACATTCCCCTTCACCACATCCACTTTCATAGGTGTTTCTCTACCCCCTTCACCACATCCATTCCATAGGTGTTTCTCTACCCCTCACCTCTTCATAGGTGTTCTCTACCTTCACCACTCCATTTCATAGGTGTTTCTCTATCCTCTTCCCCACTTCTATTTCATAGGTGTTTCTCTACATTCACCCTTCCCCACTTCCATTTCATAGGTGTTTCTCTACATTCCCCCTTCCCCACATCCATTCCATAGGTGTTTCTCTACCCCCTTCACCACATCCATTTCATGGGTGTTTCTTTACCCCCTTCCCCACTTCCATTTCATAGGTGTTTCTCTACATTCCCCCTTCCCCACTTCCATTTCATAGGTGTTTCTGTACGCCTCTCCCCACTTCCATTCCATAGGTGTTTCTCTACATTCCCCCTTCCCCACTTCCATTTCATAGGTGTTTCTGTACCCCTCTCCCCACTTCCATTCCATAGGTGTTTCTCTACATTCCCCCTTCCCCACTTCCATTTCATGGGTGTTTCTGTACCCCTCTCTCCACTTCCTTTCCATAGGTGTTTCTCTACATTCCCCCTTCCCCACTTCCATTTCATGGGTGTTTCTGTACCCCTCTCCCCACTTCCATTCCATAGGTGTTTCTCTACATTCCCCCTTCCCCACTTCCATTTCATGGGTGTTTCTGTACCCCTCTCCCCACTTCCATTCCATAGGTGTTTCTCTACCCCCTTCCCCACTTCCATTTCATTGGTGTTTCTCTACCCCCCTTCCAACACTTCCATTTCATGGGTGTTTCTTTACCCCCTTTCCGAAATTCCATTCCATAGGTGTTTCTCTACCCCCTTCTCCACTTCTATTTTATTGGTGTTTCTCTACCCCCTTCCCCATTTCCATTTCATTGGTGTTTCTCTACCCCCTTCCCCATTTCCATTTCACAGGTGTTTCTCTACCCCCTTCCCCACTTCCATTTCATAGGCGTTTCTCTACATTCCATCTTCCCCACTTCGATTTCACAGGTGTTTCTCCATTTCATAGGTGTTTCTGTACCTTCCAACTGAAAGATCAGTGCCCTAACCACTCGAGCATCGAACCTATCATTTCTATGGCGATATTCTAGGAACAGTGTTTTTATATGGTAGGAAATTCTTCTTTTTTTTTTTTCACTGAGGTGCACAGCTGATAATGACAGCGTGAACAAAGATTTCCATGACTTCCACATTCAGGGATTTGTCACGAAGGCACCACGCTCCTGCCCCGTACAGAGAGACTAGTTCAGAATCGCTCATTCCACCATCTGTAAGCAGCCGGGAGAAACAATCTAGTTCTAGTTCCCCCACCCATCCTCCGACATCCCCATCTAAAGGTCTCATTACTTCCATCTGAGTGAGTTCTGGAAAAGTGGAAGATGAGGGGCATCTGAAAATAGCTGTGGGTGCAGTGTGTGACCGGTGATGCTTGTGACACAGGAAGATGGGACACTGATGTAATTGGCCAGAAACAGAAGAGGGTCTTGGTCTGTCATTCACTTCATCATACCCAGGGCTGCTAGTGTTCAGAAATGCTTTTCTGTCTGTCTGTCTGTCTGTCTGTCTGTCTGTCTTTCTGTCTGTCTGTCTGTCTGTCTGATTGACTGACTGACCGACTGACTGTCCCCACCTCTGTCTTTGTCATCTTCGTGAGAGATATTTTTTCATTACCCCGTTGGATACACAAGAAAAGGGAATGATTCAGTTTATAGCATGATGTCTGCCTGTCTGACTATCTGTATCAACAGTATTTATAAGTTATCTTTAGAGAAATATAGACACGGATGAATACATAGTGAGGCATCCATCTTTTATGCAGAAAACAGTACAGTACAGAGATTTAAGCATGCTGGAAGACGTACTCTGAACACGACCTCTAATCCACCAAGCAAGCTGTGAGTGTGTATCTGATGAATCGTTCTGTTTAGATTTAGGAGAAGGTAAAGTGGTTGAACAGAAGCAGGCAGGTATTGGTGTTGGACAGGTATCTCAACAGTAACGATGCCATTACCAGGGGAATGGCGAAGAGTAATCCTGGTGGATTCTCCCGACGATGTTTGAGATGGGCAGACATACTGAGCTGAGCTTCAGTACCTGGCGTGGGTCTTCATGTGGAATAGAAGGCGACAATCAAGCAGGTACATGTTTTGTTTTGTTTTTGCAGGCGGTGCACTCAACGGAGTCTTGAGCCCTGGTTTTTTTTTCCCACTGGTCTCTCATCTGTTAAAGAGCAGCTGTTCTGTGAATTAAATCTGCTCTAAAATCTGATTATATCCTGCATGGTGTGGCTTACCAGCTGGTCGTGTTGATGTTGCAGCTGCTGAGTTTGGTCTGCAGGGTATCCTCGTATTGCTGTAGTGGTCTTCCTTGGTCATGATTTCCTTGCTTCGGCTCTCCATTTAGAAGCATCTTTGGGGTGCGATTATATTCCATATGGCCGAAGCTGCTATTTGATGACTAGACACTCAACAGAGGTGGGATACTACCACTTTTCTTTTTGATGATCTAAGAATGATATGAAATTCCATTTTGTCAGCGAAGCAAGAAGCTGCTTGTGGCAGCGCACGAAAAAGAATTCGACATTCAGGGATTTTCCAAAACGGCACCACACTACCACCAGTGCAAGGGCTCGTTCACATTGCTCATTCCTTCCAATGCAAGTGCTCAGAAAAACAATCTTGTTTCGTTTCCACCACTCTCTCCTCTCTACCTTCCCTACCTAAAGGTCTCATTGTTTCCACATCTCTAAGTTCTACTGAGGCAGAAGCAGAGAGGAAGTTGCAAAAAAAGATACAGGTGGAGGGTGCGGGAGGGTGGAGTGGTGGTGGTGGTGGTGGATTGTTAACAGAGAAGACAAAAGACAGAAGAGATGGAGACAGAAGAACTAGAGATAGAGAAGATGGAGACAGAGAAGTTGAAGATATGGAAAACTGAGACACGAAAAATGGAGACAAAGAAGATGGAAACAAACAAACAAACAAAACTGAGACAGAAAAGATGGTCACAGAGAAGATGGGGACAGAGAAGGTGTAAACAAAGAAGATGGAGACAGAAAAGATGGTCACAGAGAAGATAGGGACAGAGAAGGTGTAAACAAAGAAGATGGGACAGAGAAGGTGTAAACAAAGAAGATGGAGACAGAGAAGGTGTAAACAAAGAAGATGGGGACAGAGAAGGTGTAAACAAAGAAGATGGAGACAGAGAAGGTGTAGACAAAGAAGATGGAGACAGAGAAGGTGTAAACAAAGAAGATGGAGACAGAAAAGATGGTCACAGAGAAGATGGAGACAGAGAAGGTGTAAACAAAGAAGACGGGGACAGAGAAGGTGTAAACAAAGAAGACGGGGACAGAAAAGATGTCACAGAGAAGATGGGGACAGAGAAGGTGTAAACAAAGAAGATGGGGACAGAGAAGGTGTAAACAAAGAAGATGGGGACAGAGAAGGTGTAAACAAAGAAGATGGGGACAGAGAAGGTGTAAACAAAGAAGATGGAGACAGAGAAGGTGTAAACAAAGAAGATGGAGACAGAAAAGATGGTCACAAAGAAGATGGGGACAGAGAAGGTGTAAACAAAGAATATGGAGACAGAGAAGGTGTAAACAAAGAAGATGGAGACAGAGAAGGTGTAAACAAAGAAGATGGAGACAGAAAAGATGGTCACAAAGAAGATGGAGACAGAGAAGGTGTAAACAAAGAAGATGGGACAGAGGTGTAAACAAAGAAGATGGGGACAGAGAAGGTGTAAACAAAGAATATGGGGACAGAGAAGGTGTAAACAAAGAAGATGGGGACAGAGAAGGTGTAAACAAAGAAGATGGGGACAGAGAAGTTGAAGATATGGAAAACTGAGACACGAAAAATGGAGACAAAGAAGATGGAAACAAACAAACAAACAAAACTGAGACAGAAAAGATGGTCACAGAGAAGATGGGGACAGAGAAGGTGTAAACAAAGAAGATGGAGACAGAAAAGATGGTCACAGAGAAGATAGGGACAGAGAAGGTGTAAACAAAGAAGATGGGGACAGAGAAGGTGTAAACAAAGAAGATGGAGACAGAGAAGGTGTAAACAAAGAAGATGGGGACAGAGAAGGTGTAAACAAAGAAGATGGAGACAGAGAAGGTGTAGACAAAGAAGATGGAGACAGAGAAGGTGTAAACAAAGAAGATGGAGACAGAAAAGATGGTCACAGAGAAGATGGAGACAGAGAAGGTGTAAACAAAGAAGACGGGGACAGAAAAGATGGTCACAGAGAAGATGGGGACAGAGAAGGTGTAAACAAAGAAGATGGGACAGAGAAGGTGTAAACAAAGAAGATGGGGACAGAGAAGGTGTAAACAAAGAAGATGGAGACAGAGAAGGTGTAAACAAAGAAGATGGAGACAGAAAGATGGTCACAAAGAAGATGGGACAGAGAAGGTGTAAACAAAGAATATGGAGACAGAGAAGGTGTAAACAAAGAAGATGGAGACAGAGAAGGTGTAAACAAAGAAGATGGAGACAGAAAATATGGTCACAAAGAAGATGGAGACAGAGAAGGTGTAAACAAAGAAGATGGGGACAGAGAAGGTGTAAACAAAGAAGATGGGGACAGAGAAGGTGTAAACAAAGAAGATGGGGACAGAGAAGGTGTAAACAAAGAAGATGGGGACAGAGAAGGTGTAAACAAAGAAGATGGGGACAGAGAAGGTGTAAACAAAGAAGATGGGACAGAGAAGGTGTAAACAAAGAAGATGGGACAGAGAAGGTGTAAACAAAGAAGATGGGACAGAGAAGGTGTAAACAAAGAAGATGGGACAGAGAAGGTGTAAACAAAGAAGATGGGGACAGAGAAGGTGTAAACAAAGAAGATGGGGACAGAGAAGGTGTAAACAAAGAAGATGGAGACAGAGAAGGTGTAAACAAAGAAGATGGGGACAGAGAAGGTGTAAACAAAGAATATGGAGACAGAGAAGGTGTAAACAAAGAATATGGAGACAGAGAAGGTGTAAACAAAGAATATGGAGACAGAGAAGGTGTAAACAAAGAATATGGAGACAGAGAAGGTGTAAACAAAGAAGATGTAGACAGAGAAGGTGTAAACAAAGAAGATGGGGACAGAGAAGGTGTAAACAAAGAAGATGGAGACAGAGAAGGTGTAAACAAAGAAGATGGGGACAGAGAAGGTGTAAACAAAGAATATGGAGACAGAGAAGGTGTAAACAAAGAATATGGAGACAGAGAAGGTGTAAACAAAGAAGATGGGGACAGAGAAGATGTAAACAAAGAAGATGGAGACAGAGAAGGTGTAAACAAAGAAGATGGGGACAGAGAAGGTGTAAACAAAGAAGATGGAGACAGAAAAGGTGTAAACAAAGAAGATGGAGACAGAGAAGGTGTAAACAAAGAAGATGGGGACAGAGAAGGTGTAAACAAAGAAGATGGAGACAGAGAAGTTGTAAACAAAGAAGATGCGGACAGAGAAGGTGTAAACAAAGAAGATGGAGACAGAGACGGTGTAAACAAAGAAGATGGGGACAGAGAAGGTGTAAACAAAGAAGATGGGGACAGAGAAGGTGTAAACAAAGAAGACGGGGACAGAGAAGGTGTAAACAAAGAAGATGGGGATAGAGAAGGTGTAAACAAAGAAGATGGAGACAGAGAAGGTGTAAACAAAGAATATGGAGACAGAGAAGGTGTAAACAAAGAATATGGAGACAGAGAAGGTGTAAACAAAGAATATGGAGACAGAGGTGTAAACAAAGAAGATGGAGACAGAGAAGGTGTAAACAAAGAAGATGGAGACAGAGAAGGTGTAAACAAAGAAGATGGGGACAGAGAAGGTGTAAACAAAGAAGATGGGGACAGAGAAGGTGTAAACAAAGAAGATGGGGACAGAGAAGGTGTAAACAAAGAAGATGGGGACAGAGAAGGTGTAAACAAAGAAGATGGGGACAGAGAAGGTGTAAACAAAGAAGATGGAGACAGAGAAGGTGTAAACAAAGAAGATGGAGACAGAGAAGGTGTAAACAAAGAAGATGGGGACAGAGAAGGTGTAAACAAAGAAGATGGGGACAGAGAAGGTGTAAACAAAGAAGATGGAGACAGAGAAAATAGAAACAGAGAAGACGGAGACAGACGGAGACAGAGAAGACTCAGACAGAGAAGAAGAGACTCTGTTGTGATATTGTCTGTCTTTTCGTGTCATCGTCATAAGGTTTTCTAAAAAAAAAGCATTTGCCTGCATGCCACTCTGAAAGTATGTCTATCTGTCTGCCCGCCCTATTGCTTGCCTGACTGTCCGTTTATCTGTCCGTTTTGTCTGAATGATTTTGTGTTACAATAAACAGACATATATCAACATTCGATACGCAGATGACACCGTGCTAATTGTAGAAAGTGAAAGAGACCTACAAAACCTTGTGAATATACTAGAAATAGAAAGCAAAGGTAAGGGGCTGGAACTAAACAGCAGGAAGACTGAAGTCATGGTGATCAGTAAAAAAACATGAAATCCCCTCATGCAAAATAACAGCAAACGGCACAACCTTGACACAGGTTGATAAATTCAAATACCTGGGAACGATCATTTCATCAGACGGCAGATGCACATCAGAAATAGCCGGCAGAATCGGACAAGCCAAAACAGCATTCGGGAAGATGACAGGCATTCTTACCAACAAATGCCTATCAATTAACACCAGGAAGAGAGTTCTTGAATGTTATATAGAACCAATACTGTTGTACGGATGTGAGGCGTGGACAGTCAACAGACAAGGCCAGAACAAGATTGAGACAGCCGAGATGTGGTTTCTAAGAAGAATGTTGAGAGTTCCATGGACAGCAAAGAAAACAAACGAGACAGTCTTGATGGAGGCAGACACAAGTAGATCACTCATAAAGAAGATTAGGAAAAGACAGGCAACGTTTATTGGCCATTTCATGGGAAAGGGAGATTTGGAGCACCTGGTCACAACGGGAAAGCTGAAGGGAAAGAGAGCACCGGGTAGACCCAGGGAGAAAATGCTGGACGGACTTGCAGAGTGGCTGGGGACGAGGGAGGTGGGAGAGATGCTAGAGACAAGGAGAGATAGAGACAGATGGAAGTCCATGATCGCCAACGCCATGCGACAGGGCACCTGATGATGATGATGATATCAACATACAGTGTAGTAGCAAAAATGATATTTGTTCATACACATAGGAGGAGCACTGTGGACATGTGACAATATACAACACACAGAAAACATAACACTATTTCATACTCTGGAGATTACAGCTCCAATTTGATAGATTGCCTGTTTATTACATACATTGTGAAGATATAAAGGAAATCATGTCTGATTTCTAAACGATCTAGCCCTGTATGTTTTTATTTATCTTTTCAAACTTGCGGCTGTTGGTTATGCCTTATTTTATTGTGTGTAATACCCTTATCATAAATATGAAACATTTATAACATGTATGTCACACTTCAAACTCTACGTCGTAACTGCAAGTGTTCTTTGATGCTACTCTCATATATTTGTCTTTGCGTTTACATTTGCTCTTCGTT
>CM060309.1:42173924-42176424 GCA_030674185.1 Monoplex corrugatus
TTAAAAGACCGTAAGGCATATAATACAGATTTTGAGTCAACAAAGAGAACTACTTTGAAAGACATGGGTTTAAGATTTACTAGATAATGCAATGATTGATTAATAGCGACTAATTCCGCTGTAAAGATAGATAAGTTTGCTCCAACGAAAAATGACTTTTTTATCTTAAATTTGGGAACATAAAATGCTGCTCCAGCACATTTATTTTCTAAGACTGATCCATCGGTAAAAATGTGAAGGTGGGTACGGTATTTTTCATCGATGTGTTCTCTTGCTGTGGATATCGAAATGTTGACGTTTTCAGATTTCTTAGCGTCTGTATAATCAATATCAAAAGAGGCTTTTTGCATTTCCCATGTAGGGATAGGCGTTGTTGATGGTGTCTCAGCTATTTCATCCATATTTATGTTAGACTGTTTGACCAAGTCAGATATGTAAATTGCAACAGTCATTTGTGATGAAATGCTTTTTGCTCGCTTTGGAAAGTCAACATCAGACCTGATTTTAATTTTCTTACTCACAAAATTGTCCGTTTGTGAAGTAGTTCTAACTGCAAATTTTGCTGTCGCTAGCTCACGATAGTTGTTCAGAGGCAGA
Source organism: Monoplex corrugatus (assembly GCA_030674185.1). NCBI lineage: Eukaryota > Metazoa > Mollusca > Gastropoda > Littorinimorpha > Ranellidae > Monoplex > Monoplex corrugatus. Next base: position 42,174,522 of record CM060309.1, read on the forward strand.
ATTCCAGCAACTTTGTACGTTTCCAGATTAGAGGCATGAGTAGGGACACCTAGAGCAATTTTAATGCTTTTGCAGTCTAAGCTTTGTATCTTCTTTAATAAATATTTTAATAATAATAATAAAGAGCATTTATATAGCGCCTAATCTGATGAAAACAAGAGCCCTAAGCGCCTACAGGCATCACGCAGACACAACCAAACACACACACACACACACACACACACACACCCCACACACACACACACACACACACACACACACACACACACACACACACACACACGCACACGCACACCAGCCGACATTCGAGGCTCAAAAGACAACAAGGGGGGATTTGGGGAAGTTAGGTGGTAGAGTCTTTATAAGTATCATGAGAGGGACTGGAAGAGATGGGTTTTCAGAGAGGACTTGAAAGAAGTGAGAGTTGCAGAGTGGCGAACAGAGACAGGGAGCTGATTCCAGATTACAGGGGCCTGATAGGAAAAGGAGCGTTGACCATAGGTTTTAGTGCGACAGGATGGTATGCGGAAGGTACGAGTATCAGCCGAGGAACGAAGTTGACGAGAGGGGGTGTACAGATGGAGGAGGTCAGAGATGTAAGGGGGTGCAAGACCATTGAGAGACTTAAAACATAACAAAGCAATCTTGTAGCGAATTCTCTTTTCAACAGGTAACCAGTGAAGAGATTTGAGAAGAGGAGTGACATGAGAGGAACGAGATTTTCTGAAGATGAGCCTAGCAGCATTGTTTTGAACTTTTTGAAGCTTTTGAATGAGAGAGAAAGGTGCACTGAAGAACACTTCTTGCGCATAGGATAATTTAGATCGTACAAGTGCTGTTGATAGATGAATTAGTATGTTCGTATCCATTCCCCAAGGTAATCGGCTTATTATCTTTAGAAAATTTAGGGCTTTTCTTGCTTTTGTTGAAATATAATCAAAATGGACATTCCAGTTTAATTTCGATGTCATAAAGACTCTCAGAAATTTTACAACCTGTTTGTAATGTAACACTTCACCAAGCAATCTGAAAGTAGGCAAGTTACTTAAAGTACCACCAGAATTAAATAGCATCATGTTAGTTTTTTCCGCTGGCAACGACAGACCATTTTCTAACATATAGTTTCCAAGATTATCAAGATCAGATTGATACAATTTCCTAATGTAATTCTGTGCTCTCTGTGGAGTTATCTTTTTTAAAGTAATATTCATCCAAATACATATATCATCAGCATACTGTGCCAAAACAACACGATTTGAGAGTGCTTTAGGAAGATCCTGTATAAGGATATTAAATAAAAGCGGTGCTATCACTGAACCTTGTGGAATTCCCATATCAAGATGTCGTGAAGTAGAATAACTAGTTCCCACTCTTGCCTGAATAGTTCTATTGGCTAAAAAAGACTTAATATAATCATACATATTGCCAGATAAACCAATAGATTTCAGCTTGTACAATAAACGCGTATGCCAAACTTGATCGTAAGCTTTTTTCACATCACAAAATGTAGCTAAAAGACTTTTTCTGCGGGCAAACTGTATCTTGATGTGAGTGGTAAGTTTAACCAGGTGCTCAACTGTAGATCTCCCTTTTCTAAAACCAGCCTGATTTACTGGAATAACGTTATTTTTATCACAATGTACAAGTCTGTTTAATACCAATTTTTCCAATAGTTTGCTCGTATGGGACGTCAAAGCAATAGGTCTGTAACTGTTTTTATTGTTTTTAGGCTTTCCTGCTTTTAATACTGGTATAACAACAGACGTTTGCCATAATTGTGGTATAGTTCCACCAACCCAGCATTTCTGAAAAATTTTGTGTAAAAAAATAATATAGTTTTCTGGAAGATGTTTAATCATTTCAGTTGAAACTGCATCGACACCTACCGAACTCCTTTTGTTGC
>CM060309.1:42181424-42191424 GCA_030674185.1 Monoplex corrugatus
TGCTACAGCTGCTATTGCTAACTTCTTCGCTTCCTCCTCCTCCTCGTCTTTCTTCTTCTTCTTCTTCTTCTTCTTCTTCTTCTTCTACTACTACTACTACTACTAGTACTACTACTACTTCTTCTTCTCTCTTCTTTTTCTTTCTTTCTTTTTCTTTCTTTCTTTCTTTCTTTCTTTCTTCTTCTTCTTCTTTCTTCTTTTTTCTTCTTCATCTTCTTCTTCATCTTTCTTCTTCTTCTTCTTCTTCTTTTCTTCTTCTTCTTCTTCTTCTTCTCTTCTTCTTCTTCTTCTTCTTCTTCTTCTTCTTCTTCTTCTTCTTCTTCTTCTTCTTCTTCTTCTTCTTCTTCTCTTCTTCTTCTTCTTCTTTTCTTCTTCTTCTTCTTCTTCTTCTTCTTCTTCTTCTTCTTCTTCTTCTTCTTCTTCTTCTTCTTCTTTCTTCTTCTTTCTTCTTCCTCTTTCTTCTCACTTAACTCCCGTGAAGTGTCATTGTGGCGCCGCACTAAAGAAGTGTCCACAAGATTCCTCCAGCTATGTCGGTTGTGTGCCAAAGCCTGGGTCTCTGTAAATAGCTTCTGCAATGTTGTTGGTCCATTGTAATATCTCTCTTGCCCTCTATCTCCCTCCCTCAACAGTTCCCAGGAGGACCGAATTAGCAATTGTTATTGAATCTTGTCACATGACCATACCAACGTAATTTTTCTTAACTGATGTCTTCATATGGTCCAGTTTGCTTCTTGAAGGTTTTCCGCACTTAAAGATCTCACGGCGCCAAAGAAATTATCCCTAGTTAAATTCAGCAGAAAATCCACAGGTAAATAGGTAAATAGAAATGCATAATTACCACAAAAAAGAAAGAAAATGAGTGGAAATTATGCTAGGTGGCTTTGTACAGTGGTGACCAGCTGTCTTCAAGGGAAAATACATTGTGAAAACATCAAGACAAGTAAATAAAGAAATCCATAAATACAATTAATACTACTGCTACTCCTGCTGCTGCTGCTACTACTACTACTTTTCCTATTACTATTTCTACTACTACTACTATTACGACGACGAACACAGCAGCTACCACAACTCTTTGTGGTGGTGCCCAAGCTCCCACTACTGCTATTAGTACTTTTACTATGGCTGAGTCTTCTGCCATTGTTGCTACGACTACTCTTTCTTCCACATACCTACATAGTCAACATGACGAAAAAAACAAAAAAAAACAACAAAAAACAAAAAACAAAACAAAACAAAAAACGGACTTTATTGCTATGGCTTGTCAACCCTATTGCCCGTTATGTCTAATGGCCTCAGCAGTCAGCGATCGATGTGAGAGAGGAGTCGAGTGTTGATGAAAACAACCAAAAGTCCCTTCTTTACTGCTGTACTTCTGTCTCCTTGTCATCTGCCTCCCAGTCAAGGAGAAATGTATGGGCAAGCCATACGGACTGAAAGATGCCCATCTTACCGTCCTGTTTTGGACACAGTTTATGTCAAGTTTTTTCGGTATGAAGTTTGATTCCGCATGTCATCATCATCATCATCGTGTACCCTGCCACATGGCGATGGCGATCATGACCCTCTATATGCATCTATCCCTTGTCGCCGCAAGCACATCTTCCACCCTCTCTGTCCTCGGACACCCTGCAAGTCCGTCCAATATGTTCTCCCTGGGTCTACCTGGTGCTGTCTTTCCCTCCAGCTTTCCTGTTGTGACCAGGTACTCTAAGTCCCCTTTCCTCATAAAATGGCCTATAAATGTTGCTTGTCTTTTTAAAATATTCCTTATCGATGATCTTCTTGTGTCTGCCTCCATCAAGACTGTCTCCTTTGTTTTCTTTGCTGTCCATGGAACTCTCAACATTCTTCTTAAAAACTACATTTCGGCTGCCTCAATCTTTTTCTGACTTTGCGTGTTGACTGTCCACGCATCACAACCGTATAACATTATCAGATCTATATAACATTTAAGAACTCTCTTCCTGATGGTAATTGGCAGTAGTAGTAGTAGTAGTAGTAGTAGTAGTAGTAGTAGTAGTAGAGTAGTAGTAATAGTAGTCGTAGTAGTAGCAGTGGTAGTAGTAGTAGCAGGAGCAGGAGCAGTAACATTAATTATATTCATTGATTTCTTCGTATGCAATTATATTTGTACTTATCTAAAGATCTAGAGTCACTTCTTTACTGTTGCATTTCTGTCGCTCTTCAAATTAATCTGCTTGTGCTAGTCAATGAAAAACATGAAGACAAACCATATTTAATTTTTTTTTTTTTTCATGTTACAGTCATCTTTTGGACAAGGTTTATGTAAAGATTTGTTGCGTGGAAGTATGAATCCCCATGTCATACTGCAATATGATTATCATGCAGTTGATGATGACGACGACGACGATGATGATGATGATGACGACGACGACGATGATGATGACGACGACGACGATGATGATGTTGATGATGATGATGACGACGACGATGGTGATGACGACGACGACGACGACGACGATGATGAGGATGATGATAATGGACTCTCTCTTCGATAGACGAACGAATCAGCATACTGGGCCTCATCGCCTGGTGTGGGTCTACTACTATGTGGGATACAAGACCTATCCAGAAGGAACATGCTGTGTTCCGTTGGCACCACCACGTGGGAAAGAGTCCTACGGTCTTGGGGTCTGTATCTGCCTGCCAGTCCTCTTTTTTCTGTTAATAGCAGCAGGTATTCTACGCTCATCATCATCATCATCAGGTGCCCTGCCGCATGGCGTTGGCGATCATGGACTTCCATCTGTCTCTATCTCTCGTTGCCCCTAGCATCTCCCCCACCCTCCTCATCCCCAGCCACTCTGCAAGTCCGTCCAGCATTTTCTCCCTGGGTCTACCTGGTGCTCTCTTTCCCTCCAGCTTTCCCGTTGTGACCAGGTGCTCCAAATCCCCCTTCCTCATAAGATGGCCTATTAATGTTGCCTGTCTTTTCCTCGTTGCCTTAACACCCAATCATTACTTCCTCACGTAGTTTCACATAACTGCGTAATTGTATGTAATTTTCCTAATCTTCCTTATGAGTGATCTACGCTATTCAATGTAAATCTGCTCTGCGTGTAAGCTACTGCTGTCGACAGTTTGCTCTGTTCCGAGAATGTCTTCCCAGCTGGTGGTGTTGATGCCACAGCTGATGAAGCAGCTCTCAAGAGGGTACGTGTATCGCTGTGGTAGTCTTCCCTTGTCACAATGTCCTTGCTTCATCTCTTTGTACACAAGCATGTATAGAATGCCGTGGTCATCCATAGGGTCAGCGTGTCCTGTCTAAGGACTCTGGCAGTTGATGAGTGGACACTCATGACTTGGCAAGCCACACTCCTTCAGAGCATGAAGGTTGACACTCTTATTGCCACACGACTTCGCAGATCTTGCGCAGTTATGTTTGTCTAAACCACTCTTAAGTTCCTTCTTTTTACTGTTCTGTTTCTGTCACCCTGTCATTGCCTACTACTTAGTGAAAAACGTGAGGGTAACCCACTTAAAGGTTCTCCCTTTTACCGTCATCTTTTGGACAGTAAAACATACGCACGCACACACGCACTCACGCACAGACACTCAAACACACACACACACACACAAATACACACATACATTCACACACACACACAAAACACACATATCTACATGCATATATCTATGTATCTCTATGTGTGCATACATACATTGATACATAGATACATACATACATATATACATACACACATACATACACACACATACATACATATATATATATATACACACACACATATATATATATATATATATACATATACGTATTATACATATATGTATGTATGTATGTTTGTATACTAGAATTCTCCCTTTTACTCATCTCTATGACACCTGTGACATAATGATTCATTATCCAAAACAAGTGTGACTGCCCTCGTTTAAGAAAACAAGAAACAGATAAAACACGAAAAAAAAAAATCAGAATGCGTATTTAATACAACCAGACAAGACAGGCGCAAAGTTTCGGCCTACTGGCCTTTGTTAAGCGTAAGATGACAAACGAACAAACACCAATTAAAAAAAAAATTAGGAGAAAAAGACTGCAATGTCCCCGTTGCTTCGTCCAGTATGAGAAGTTTCAGTCTTTTTCTCCTAATTTTTGTGTTTCGCGTTTGTTCGTTTGTGATCTTACGCTTGACAAATGTCAGTTGGCCGAAAATTTGCACCAGACTTGTCTGGTTGTGTTAAATACGCGTTCTGATTCTTTTTTCGTGTTTTTTTTCTGGTTCTATAATGATTCATTGTTTCAAATCCGAACTGGCATATCATATTGCAATGCAATTGTACTACAGTTATAACTTTTTTCACTTCATTTATTCATTTGTATTTTATTGCTTGCTTTTTTTTGGGGGGGGGGGGGGAGGGCATGAAAGAGATTTATCTTACATCTTCTTCATCATAGTGCTATGAGAAGAAAAGATACTTTTCATTCAGGTTTATATACTTAGCGCTTAGATTTGATTTTGTCGAGATTTTGCGCTATATAAATATTGTAATTATTATTATATACCCAGGCATTTTAGAGTGTTCGATCAAGTTCAAGACCGACTATATACAGCGCATGAAATGGTTGCAAATTTCGAACGGAGCCTTCTCTCATGGGTTGCCACACGGCGAGTTGATATTGATGGCCTTTGTGACCTTCTTGGCACTTGAACTGCAACGCACTGAATCTGCAATAGGTAGCGTGCTGGACAGCCGAAACGAATAATAGGACAGTAAATGACATTTTGATGTCCATCTTTGACGCAATGTGTTCATAAATATTCATGATTGATGAGAAAGTCTTCCACGATCAAGTCTGGGAAATTGTACGGATGATATGGAGAAAACGTTTTCTTACGTTGTCATAAGAAAGATGAATCGTTATGGTATTGTCTGGCTCATACATGTATGTATATGTGTATGTATGTAAGTGTATGTATATGTGTATGTATGTAAGTATGCATGTATGGATGTATGTATGTATGTATGTATGTATATATGTATGTATGTATGTATGTATGTATGTATGTACATGTGTGTGTATGCATGTATGTATGTATGTATGTATGTATGTATGTATGTATGTATGTATGTATGTATGTATGTATGTATGATAAGCAAAATGAACAGCCATTTTTGATTAGACAAGATTCTGGTCAAAAAGTTCCCAGAAGTTTCTTCAGTCAGTTGTGAATATCATAAAACATTCACGGTTGCATTAATTACCTTACAATTTTATGTGATGTACGATACAGAGGATCAGGTCATGTCATGGAAGCAAACACTAAAGTTGTATAAATTTATTGTTAGTCGTAGGCTGGCTACATTATTACAGTTCATCTGTTGTCATCATGGCGGTAGAGGTTTGACATGTAATTGCTTAACGTTTGTCTGCTTTTGTTTCTCATGCTTTTGTAAAGCGTTTAGAGCTCTTGTGAGATGAAGCATTGTGCAAGAAATCGTTTTTATCGTCAGAATATCAGTCGTTATAATGGGGGTTGAACTGTCTGTCCACGTTATTAAGATCAATGGATTTCACGTGACAGTTTGTGTTGAAGGATGGCTGGTTCTGTCGACAGAGCAATGGACTTGAGATCTGGTGTCTCGAGTTCAATCCTACCCCGAAACATAAAAAACTGCCTCTTTGCTGCCCATGTTAATGCTACGATCATTCTGGGGATGCCAACTAAATATTCCATAGGTGTCGTTCTCCCCCACACCCCTACTTCCTGTCTCAATATCAAGACCTTACCAGCGCATACAGCTTTGTGCAGACTGAAAGAGTCCGCCAGATTTGAGTGAAGCGCATAAGGAGCTGCTCGGGTGCCATGAATCCCTCTTGAAGAAACTTCAAGCTGGGAACTCACTCTGTGCTGGGTAGAAGAACAGTTCTAGCCCGCCCTCTGCTGTCGATTCATGAATATCCAGCCTGAGAAAATCTTCTGTAGTTATATCTGAAAATAGTAGATGTGGTATGGGGATAATGCTTAGAAATGTAATCGTAAAGCGTAATCAATATGTTTTTTGTCTAATTCCTGTGAGTTTGGCTTTATCTTAGTCATGTATGTATGATATATACACAGTATCGATATGAAGTATCGGAGAACGTTTCAGTATTCAAAATGTCTAATGTGCATCCGGGCAGTTATGAATATTTAGGACCAGGGATATGCTAAAGAGTGTTTTATTCTGCTGTTTTACGCCATGGAATTTTCAAAGGACATATTCATGTAATACACATAAAAGCCAGAGGTTTACTTCAGTCGTATGGTGCTTTCAAATCCTAAATGAATGGTCAGTATTGTGCTTAAAAATGAAACTTTCTTTTGGTTACATGTAAATACTGCTGTCAGATCAGTCGATGCAACTTAATTTTGCCATTGTAGTAGGAACCAGTAAAACACACACACACACACAAAAAGAATCAGAACGCGTATTCAATACAACCAGACAAGACAGGCGCAAATTTTTGGCTAACTTGCCTTTGTCAAAAGCGTAAGATCACAAACACCAGATACAAAAGATTAGGAGAAAAAGACTGAAACTTCCCTACTGCTGGGTCCTGCGTCTAATGTACATCCGGACAGTTATAAATATTTAGGACCAGATATGCTAAAGATTGTTTTGTTCTGCTGTTCTACGCCATAGAGATATCAACGGACATATTCATGTAATAAGCATAAAAGCCAGAGGTTTACTTCAGTCGTATGGGGCTATCAAAACATAAATAAACTATCAGTGTTAAGCTCAAGAATTGTGTTGTTATGCATTAATACTACGATAACATCAGTCGATGAAATTTAGTTATGCCTCTGTAGTATTTCAATCATTTTTAGTGCAGTGAAAAACGTCTCTGGATATCGGCTGAACGGAGCAAATGACCTTTATGGAGATATGAATTTGTCATCTTATGAAACACATTACTGAACGCAATGAATGCGTTACCTTTCTCCAGCGAGTAATCAGTCATAAGTAGACAGCAACAACAAGTCATCAAAAGTTGGACAGAATAAATAAAGAAACGATACAAGTAGCAGACAGATGACTGCAGACATAGTAGCACCCAGTCTATGATAAAAGAGTTCCGTACACACTGGGGAGTCTAGCTACCAGGAACAAAAGAGTGACTTTGCCGCTTGGTGCAACGACGCTTTCACTTTAACTCTTTGACTCACGCACCCTATAACTGCAAAAAGTTAACCCTTTGGCTCCCTCACCCTATCCACCAGTGACTCCCTCATCCTATCCACCAGCTTCCTGCTGGAAGCTGGTGGATAGGGTGAGGGAGTCAAAGCGTTAACATTTTGCTTTGCTTGCCTGGTTGACAAAGCAGGATGCTGGTGGGCAGGCGGCGGGAGTCAAAAGGTTAATTAATCACGTATAGCTAATACCAAAAGAAATAAGAAGGAAGCAGGGAGAATTTTAAAAAGTTCTGAGGAATGTTCTGAGCTTACCACTTTATGCTTTGTGGCTGCGTCTATGCTAGCTGAATGGGTAGCGCAAACTGTGTTGGGTTTGAGAAACTCTACATGGGAGATAACTCCGTGACTCTCAGGAGTTATGTTACTTAGTTGATAATCACGTTTAGGTTCAGACAGCTGCACTATAGACGGTAGTTATACATGTCTCCCTCGATCTTGTGGGTCATACGACCACAACTTGACTGACACCACTCTACAACTGTTTTTAAGTTTTGATTCATCGTCATCATGTGCCCTGCCGCATGGCGTTGGCGATCATGGCCCTCCATACGAATCCATTTTTTGTCGCTGAAAGTACATCTCCCACCCTTTCTGTCCTTAGCCACTCTACAAGTCCGTCCAATCTTTTCTCCCTGGTTCTACCTCGTGCTCTTTTCCCCTCCAGCTTTCCTGTTGTGACTAGGTGCTCTAATTTCTCTTGCCTCATAAAATTTACTACAAATGTTGCTCGCCCTTTCCTAATCTTCTTTGTTAATGTTCTTCTTGTGTCTGCCTTCTTCAAGACCGTCTCGTTTGTTTTCTTTGCTGTCCATGGAACTTTCAAGATCTTGTTAAAATCGCATTTCGGTTGCCTCAATTTTGTTCTGAATTTGCGTGTTGACTGTTCACGCCTCACATCCGTACAACAGTATCGGTTCTAAATAACACCCAAGAACTCTTTTCCTCATGTTAATTGACAGGCATTTGTTGTGAGTAATGCTGTTTAATTTGCAAAATGTAACACAGCCTAGTTTGATCGGTACAACACAGTTTGCAAAGCTTTGCGCTTTGAAGTATGTTTTGGTATACTATACGATCAGAGAGTCTCATATGCAATACCGTCCAGAAAACAGCACGTTGTACGAGTGTAGACATGATTGATACAGAGACAGAACGGCCGCTTTCATGCTAACCATAGACGCCTACCAGGCTTGCGCTATGGGGATAATGATGAAGTCACGTCAGTATTCTCCCTTCTAGATATTTTAAAATATTAATTGACGAAATCATGTCAGCATTCTCCCTGCTAGATATTTCAAAATGTTAACTTCTGTTTGATAATCATTATCTTAGATTTTGGCAATGATTGTTCTCACAAACACACCCAAGTTCTCCTAGTTGTAATACTGTATAAAATTAGATCACGCTTTTTGTTTTTGTTTTTTTGTTTTTGTTTGTTTTTTCTTTGTAATCTGCTAGTGACTGCTAGTGTTGAAGCAACTAGAAAACAGAAAATAATGAAAATAAAATGAGAATGCGTATTTGATTAATGAAACAAGACAGTGGAATATCGAGAAACCTTTAGAGACTTAATTTTATTTCATGAAAACTCTGTGACCCCAACTGTGGACCATAGCCATTCCAATCTGAAAACGGGAACAGCTGCCACCCCCTGATTACTTGTGTACCTTTCCAATATAACATGCACATGTCTGCATACAAACGTACAGTATTTGCCAAAGATAAAAACAAAATATTATTGCTGGATCTTTAGGGTAAAATATAAAACATTAAACAGTAACTTGTTTGTGAAAGATCCTTTGGAGTAATATAAACACAACGTTTCGAGCCCAGGCTCTTTGTCAAGTGAATGAAAAGTGGTAAATGAAAGTGACGTGGAAAATAAAAGTGACGTGGAAAAGAAAATGACGTCCATGCACAAATTTCAGCAGTGTGGCAAAACACCAGAGACCGACAATACAGGAAATACACGGAGAACTGCATCATCCACCGACTGGGAACAGTCCAGCCGGCGAGCCTAAACACCCGCCCGAACTGCCGACATGTAGCGGTGCCTGGGCCCTCTCCTTGTCCTACTAATCCCTAATGTTTTCCCCTCTTCTTCCCCTCTTCTCCCCCACCCCACCCCCCACCAGTACTGCTCTGTCATTTTTATTTTCCACGTCATTTTATTTTCCACGTTTCATTCACTTGACGAAGAGCCTGGGTTCGAAACCTTGTGTTCATATTACTCCAAAGGATCTGTCACAAACAAGTTACTTTTCAATGTTTTTTGTTTTTACCGAAGACTTAGCGTTTTGACGGTTTGGGGTGGTTTACATGATCTATGTAATGATATCCATTTCTACTTTATCTAAATGGTATAGATGAATACAGTGTTGAGCAATTGATGAAAAATGTGTGCGGTTCTGCCTATAATGTATCTTAAACTGGTAAGTGGTACGGTTTCACTCTGAAACTGGTCCGTTACACTTATGGATCTGTGTCTTCTCAACAGACCACACACTTTAGAAACACTCCATTCATTTAACAGCTGAAAAGTATTTGTTGACACATTTTGATCTCTCTCTCTAACTCTCTCTCTCTCTCTGTGTCTCTCTCTGTCTCTCTCTAACTCTCTCTCTGTCTCTCTCTCTGTCTCTCTCTCTCTCTCTCTCTGTCTTTCTTTGTCTGTCTGTCTCTGTTTCCCTTTCTTTTCTCTTTTGTTCTCTCTCTCTCTCTCTCTCTCTCTCTCTGTCTCTCTCTGTCTCTGTCTCTCTATCTGTCTGTCT
>CM060309.1:42193924-42208924 GCA_030674185.1 Monoplex corrugatus
TGTGACCAGGTGCTCCAAATCCCCCTTCCTCATAAAATGGCTTATAAATGTTGCCTGTCTTTTCCTAATCTTCCTTATGAGTGATCTACTTGTGTCTGCCTCCGTCAAGACTGTCTCGTTTGTTTTCTTTGCTGTCCATGGAACTCTCAACATTCTTCTTTTTCTGGTTTTGCTTGTTGACTGTCCACAGACCACACTACAAAACAAATATCTCCTCGCCCCGAGATGCAACATACTTCAGATCTTACACGTATGTACTCCAGTAGGACTCGGAGGAGGTCTGGCCACCAGACGTGAGGCATGCAGGCCCACCGGCGTGTGGATACGCCCTGGTGCCCACGAACCAGACCCCCAAGCTATGGGTGAATAGCTCCACTGCCTTGTGGACATCTCGGGAGAGAGTAAGGCTAGCGGAGAGACCGTACACAAACCGATGGAAGGCAACGGGAAACCACCATCGTAATTTTTTCCAGGATATCATGGACAGAAACAAAAAGATCAAAGACAAAGACGTAAATAGGTGCTCCGTTGGAGCAGCTTCGTCCGGTAGGGACCGTCATGCGGCGCAGGTGACACCAGACCGTCAGCAAGTTACTGCGAACCCTAAACTCAGATTTAGAAACATCAAAGTTGCAACGTGGAATATAAGAACATTGTTACAAAAGGGTAAATTAGAAAATATCAAGACAGAGCTGGAAAGACTTAACATTGGTATTTTAGGACTAGGGGAAGTGAGATGGAAGGGGGCAGGCATGATATCATCAGGAGAATACACAATGATATACTCTGGTGGTAACTCACATGAAAGAGGAGTAGGCATCATGATGGACAAAGACAAATCAAAAGCAGTTAAGGGATGCTGGGCTGTGTCCGACAGAGTTTTGCTGGTCAACTTCGGAGGCAAACCAATTGATATTAACATCATTCAGGTGTATGCACCAACAACATCCGCAAGTTCTCAGGAAGACATCGACAACTTTTACGAAGTATTAGAGATGGCCAAAGTCCAATGTAAATCACAAGAAGTTACTGTAATAATGGGAGATTTTAATGCTAAAGTGGGACAGGATAGGGTGGAGGATATAGTTGGACCTCATGGCCTTGGTACGCAAAATGAAAGGGGTGAGAAACTTGTAGAATGGGCACAGATGAATGAGTTTATAGTAGGAAACACCTGGTTTGAGCAGCCTAATAAAAGAAAATGGACTTGGATGAGTCCAGGAGATAATACCAAAAATCAGATTGACTACATCCTGATCAACAAAAGATTTAGAAATTCTTCACTGTCAGCAAAAACACTACCAGGCGCAGACTGCAACAGTGACCACAATCCTGTAGTGGGAAGATTTAGACTGAAATTGAGGAAAAGGAAACAGACCAAAAACAACATCAAATTAAACCTTGGACTCTTAAAGACAGATGAAGGGATACGTAAAAAATTTAATGTGCATGTTCAAAACAAATTCAGTGCTCTGGAAGACGTTGGTGACAGTGAGGAACATTGGACAAAGTTGAGGAATTCGATAAATGAAGCTTGTGAAAAAATCCCTAAAACAGATAGAAAAGCAAATAAGAACTGAATGACTAATGAAATTTTGGGCTTGATGGAGGAAAGGAAGAAGGCAAAGAGAAATGAAGAGATCTACAGGAAGATAAACAAGGAGATCAGGAATAGGTGCAATGAAGCTAAGGAAGCTTGGCTGAAATCAAAGTGCAAAGAAATGGAAGACCGACACAAAACGGATCCTCAGGGTATGTACAGACGAATTGAAGAAATTGTCCACAGAAAAAATACATGCACATCAACTGGTTGCTTGAAATCGAAAGATGGCACGCTTATCACGGAAAAAGACAAAATATTAGACAGATGGGGAGAGTACATTAAAGACCTTTTTGAGGATGACAGAAACGAAGAACACATTATAAAAAAGAACTTTGAAGGACCACCCATAATGAAAAATGAAGTTAGAGCGGCACTGAAAAAGATGAAACCGGGAAAAGCCCCAGGACCAGACAATATTACTACAGAGATGATTGAAGCCCTGGAGGAAATTGGCAGAGAAAAAATAACAGTCCTCCTAAATGAAATTTACGACACTGGAAAAATCCCCAAAGATATGTCAAAATCAATTTTCATTGCACTTCCAAAGAAGACAGGGGCTATAGCATGCGAACTCCATCGCACAATCAGTCTGATGAGCCATGTAACAAAAATCCTGTTAAGAATAGTCATGATGAGGACAAGGAATAGAATCAAAAGAGAAATAGCAGAAGAACAGTGTGGATTTGTGGAAGGGAAAGGAACTATTAATGCCATATATATCCTAAGAACTATCATAGAGAGGTCAAATGAGATGAATAAGGATTTATATTTATGCTTTGTTGACTACACCAAGGCTTTCGATCGGGTAAGACATGATGAATTGATCAACCAACTGGAGAGACTCAATGTTGATGGAAAAGATCTACGAATAATCAGAAATATGTACTGGGAACAAACAGCTGCAATGAGAATAGAAAACAATGTAAGCTCTTTCCAAAATATCGAAAGAGGAGTCAGACAGGATTGTGTTTTGTCACCAGATCTGTTTTCATTTTACAGCGAAAACATCACGAGAAACCTAGAAGAAGACCCTGGATTAAAGATTGGAGGGAAAATGATAAACAACATTCGATATGCAGATGACACCGTGCTAATTGCAGAAAGTGAAAGAGACTTACAAAACCTTGTGAATATACTAGAAATAGAAAGCAAAGGTAAGGGGCTGGAACTAAACAGCAGGAAGACTGAAGTCATGGTGATCAGTAAAAAACATGAAATCCCCTCCTGCGAAATAACAGCAAATGGCACAACCTTGACACAGGTTGAGAAATTCAAATACCTGGGAACGATCATTTCATCAGACGGCAGATGCACATCAGAAATAGCCGGCAGAATCGGCCAAGCCAAAACAGCATTCAAGAAGATGACAAGCATTCTTACCAACAAATGCCTATCAATTAACATCAGGAAGAGAGTTCTTGAATGTTATATAGAACCAATACTGTTGTACGGATGCGAGGCGTGGACAGTCAACAAACAAAGCCAGAACAAGATTGAGACAGCCGAGATGTGGTTTCTAAGAAGAATGTTGAGGGTTCCATGGACAGCAAAGACAACAAACGAGACAGTCTTGATGGAGGCAGACACAAGTAGATCACTCATAAGGAAAATTAGGAAAAGACAGGCAACATTTATAGGCCATTTTATGAGGAAGGGGGATTTGGAGCACCTGGTCACGTCGGGAAAGCTGGAGGGAAAGAGAGCACCGGATAGACCCAGGGAGAAAATGCTGGACGGACTTGCAGAATGGCTGGGGACGGGGAGGGTGGGGGAGATACTAGGGGCAACGAGAGATAGAGGCAGATGGAAGTCCATGATCGCCAACGCCATGCGGCAGGGCACCTGATGATGATGATGACTCCAGTTCATACGTACTGTGTCGTGTAGTGTGGTGTGACAGTAAACAGAGTGACTGGTAACTCAACTCAAACTTTACGCAACAAAATGTATAAGGAATTTCTTGAAAACATCAATATTTCAATTCGGATTTGTTTTGTTTCGCTGTTTTTAGAAGAAACTATCTTTCCCTTCACACACAGCTTATTACAGGACCAGTACATTATCGATTTATAGATGTATGTTTTCGTTTTTCTCAAACTATACACAGCAAAATGTATAAGGAATTTCTTGAAAACATCATTATTTCAATTCGGATTTGTTTTGGTTTGTTGTTTTCAGAAGAAATCATCTTTCTCTCCACACACAGCTTATTACAGAACTAGTACAATATCGATTTATAGATGTATGTTTTCGTGTTGTTGTTTTTTTCATTAATGATTTCATCATATTTGTCTGTGGTTCCGCATATGTTAATTGTTGTATCTCAATATGTTTATTATAATGGGAATGTGTTCTGCCCCATCGTCTGTGTTATAACCCACCCACCCACTGTACTCAACCCACTTTACTCATTTCAGCTCTCCAACAAACCTCCAAACCCACTGAAATTCTGACCCCCTTGACAGCAGGGATTGGACAACAACAGACACTGGAACATGTTTTTCATATTCCTTTGATGATGTGAATGGGGAAGGCAATGATGATGCTATCGAGATCAGTTTCGAACTGAGACACCGTGACAGCGCTGTACTCTATGATAACTTTCACGATACATCCTCAGGCCTGAGGGATACAAACATCTGTTGTATTCGTCAGAAAAGTTAAGCACATTCTGAATGACGCATCCGTAAAGTGGGATGAGACTCGACTGTGTGGTTCCAGTCTTTCCAAATAGCTCGCAGCACGCTCAGTTCTGGCTAGAACTTAATTGCGTGGAAAAATCCCAAAACATTTCTGGTCTCTTTTCTTTCTTTCTTCTTTTGTTTTCTTTCTTTCTTTCTTTTCTGTCTTTTTTTTTTTTTTAAAGTGATAGCGATTTGAATTCCTAGTCAGTAATCTGTTGCGCAAATCACTGCGTCATCTTGACTGGTACAAATCTAAATTGTGTCTGCTTGGTTGGCTTACGTGTTGTTTTTCTGTTGTGTTTCAGTCTGAATACATTTACCTCCGAAACGTTTGTGTAAGTGTGCCAGTGACCAACAGTGGTTGATGATCTCAAGAACATGTGTATATTAGTAAAAGACAGTTTATCAGGCATTGTTTTTTTTCCTCGTATGTCTAGTAAATGAAAACAAACAACAAAGGGTTTCTCCTGTTGATATAAGCTCCATCAATGTGCGCTAAGAAGGGCCCTTAGACAATGTTACAAGCAGACAATAGACGCTCTTTCTCTCTCTCTCTCTCCCTCCCTCTCTCTGTCTCTCTCTTTCTTATCTCTCTGTCTGTCTGTCTGTCTGTCTCTCTCTCTATCTCTCTCTCTTTCTCCTGTCTCTGTCCTTGTATCTCTCTCTTCTGTGTGCCTCTCTCTCTCTCTCTGTCTCTGTCTCTGTCTCCCTCTCTCTCTCTTTCTCTCTCTCTCTCCCCTGTCTCTTTCTCTCTCTACTCTCTCTCCATCTATCTCTCCCTTCTCCCTCTCTCTCTCCCCTCTCTCTCAATCTGTCTCTCCTCTCTCTCTCTCTCTCTCTCTCTCTCACACACACACACACACACACAGAGGGAAGGAGGGAAAGGCCATCCACTTCTCCCGACAAACGCAAAACACACATCATTTCAAGGAAGCAAAATAAAATTCTTGGGTTCATTATTCTTATTCTCGACTATTTCTGGACGTGCAATGGAGAAAATGGCAGTTTTAAACGATCTGTAGTTTGTTTAAACGATGTAAATGGAATTGTTCGCATAGGCGTTAATTTCAAACTTGTACTGCCCACGTACTCAAAGAGCTATAAATCTAAAAAAATCTAAAAAATGAAACGAAGAAGTAATTAAAATCTGAACAAAAGCAAACTTAAAAGGATGATAAAGAGAAAGAGAAGTAGACAGACAGGCAGACAGAAAATAAGGTAAACAAGATGGTCGAGCCATTTTAACAATCTTCCCGTTCTTACAAAGACTTTTGCAAAAGGTCCAGATTTCGTATTTCTCGAGTTGACTGTGACCTTGAAAAGCTTTTATATGACATAAGACTTGACTTCAAGCGAGAGCAAGGATAGACTGTCTGAACCGTAAACAGAATTAAAATCGAAAGGTTTGAATTTTTTCACAGATCCTGAGAAAGTGCTGTTCACACACATTCCACGAAAAGCGTCGTTCTTAGGCACTGTTTTGGTTAGTGTTACCGTGATCTTAAAATTTTATAATTATTTCAAACTTACGATTAGTTGACTCTTCAACAGTCCACAACATTGACCAACATTTGGTAAAGGTCCACCCGTAAAGACCGGAGAAAATATTATTTTCACTCTCTTTCTGTCTGTCTGTCTGTCTGTCTTTCTCTCTCTCGCTCTCTCTCTCTCTCGCCTCTCTCTCTCTCTTTCTGTCTGTCTGTATGTCTCTGTCTGTCTGTATGTCTCTTTCTCTCTCTCTCTCTCTCTCACACACACACGCACACAAACACACACACACAGAGGCACACACACACAAACACACACACACACACACACACACCACACACACACACACACACACACACACACACACACACACACACACACACACACACAAACACACTCACACACACACTCACATACACAGTCACAATCTGTCTTGTTCTCTTGTTAATTTCTTTACGGAGCTTGAAAAGACAATGCCCGTAAGCTGAATGCCAGAAAAAAAAAAAAAGCAAATCCTCAGCTTGCATTGTAAATTTACAGATTATCTGTTCAGTCCAGTCATTAAATATACATGGAGGAGTGATGTGCTGAGATGTTTTCTAATGGATGGACGGTCCTATCCATCAAACAGATGAACAGGTACGCTGGTTCTCACTAGTCCTGGAACATAATTATATTTGTAAAACACAAAAATTTGATAAATCCGTAAATCAAAAGTTTTCACTTCATAGTTGACAAAGACAGCATTCTACAAAGTGTCTTTATACTGAAGTTGACAGAGGCAGTGGTGTACACAAAGTTGACAGAGGCAGTGGTGTACACAAAGTTGACAGAGGCAGTGGTGTACACAAAGTTGACAGAGGCAGTGGTGTACACAAAGTTGACAGAGGCAGTGGTGTACACAAAGTTGACAGAGGCAGTGGTGTACACAAAGTTGACAGAGGCAGTGTTGTACACAAAGATGACATAGGCAATGTTGTACACAAAGATGACAGAGGTAGTGTTGTACACAGTGTGTTTATACTGAAGTTGACAGAGGTAGTGTTGTACACAAAGTTGACATAGGCAGTGTTGTACACAGTGTGTTTATACTGAAGTTGACAAAGGTAGTGTTGTACACAGTGTGTTTATACTGAAGTTGACAGAGGTAGTGTTGTACACAAAGTTGACAGAGGTAGTGTTGTACACAAAGTTGACATAGGCAGTGTTGTACACAGTGTGTTTATACTGAAGTTGACAGAGGTAGTGTTGTACACAGTGTGTTTAGACTGAAGTTGACAGAGGCAGTGGTGTACACAAAGATGACAGAGGCAGTGTTGTACACAAAGATGACAGGGGCAGTGTTGTACTTAGTGTGTTTATACTGAAGTTGACAAAGGTAGTGTTGTACACAAAGTTGACATAGGCAGTGTTGTACTTAGTGTGTTTATACTGAAGTTGACAAAGGTAGTGTTGTACACAAAGTTGACATAGGCAGTGTTGTACTTAGTGTGTTTATACTGAAGTTGACAAAGGTAGTGTTGTACACAAAGTTGACATAGGCAGTGTTGTACTTAGTGTCTTTATACTGAAGTTGACAGAGGTAGTGTTGTACACAAAGTTGACATAGGCAGTGTTGTACACAGTGTGTTTATACTGAAGTTGACAAAGGTAGTGTTGTACACAAAGATGACAGGGGCAGTGTTGTACTTAGTGTATTTAGACTGAAGTTGACAGAGGTAGTGTTGTACACAAAGTTGACATAGGCAGTGTTGTACACAGTGTGTTTTATACTGAAGTTGACAAAGGTAGTGTTGTACACAAAGTTGACAGAGGTAGTGTTGTACACAGTGTGTTTAGACTGAAGTTGACAGAGGTAGTGTTGTACACAGTGTGTTTATACTGAAGTTGACAAAGGTAGTGTTGTACACAAAGTTGACATAGGCAATGTTGTACACAGTGTGTTTAGACTGAAGTTGACAGAGGTAGTGTTGTACACAGTGTGTTTAGACTGAAGTTGACAGAGGTAGTGTTGTACACAAAGTTGACAGAGGCAGTGTTGTACACAGTGTGTTTATACTGAAGTTGACAGAGGTAGTGTTGTACACAAAGTTGACATAGGCAGTGTTGTACACAGTGTGTTTATACTGAAGTTGACAAAGGTAGTGTTGTACACAAAGTTGACAGAGGTAGTGTTGTACACAGTGTGTTTATACTGAAGTTGACAGAGGTAGTGTTGTACACAAAATTGACATAGGCAGTGTTGTACACAAAGTTGACAGAGGTAATGTTGTACACAAAGTTGACAAAGGTAGTGTTGTACACAAAATTGACAGAGGTAGTGTTGTACACAAAGTTGACAAAGGTAGTGTTGTACACAAAGATGACAGAGGTAGTGTTGTACACAGTGTGTTTATACTGAAGTTGACAGAGGTAGTGTTGTACACAAAGTTGACAAAGGTAGTGTTGTACACAAAGTTGACAGAGGTAGTGTTGTACACAAAGTTGACAAAGGTAGTGTTGTACACAAAGTTGACAGAGGTAGTGTTGTACACAGTGTGTTTACTACTGAAGTTGACAGAGGTAGTGTTGTACACAGTGTGTTTATACTGAAGTTGACAGAGGTAGTTGTTGAACACAGTGGTTTATACTGAAGTTGACAGAGGTAGTGTTGTACACAAAGTTGACATAGGCAGTGTTGTACACAAAGTTGACAAAGGTAGTGTTGTACACAAAGTTGACATAGGCAGTGTTGTACACAGTGTGTTTATACTGAAGTTGACAAAGGTAGTGTTGTACACAAAGTTGACATAGGCAGTATTGTACACAGTGTGTTTAGACTGAAGTTGACAGAGGTAGTGTTGTACACAAAGTTGACATATGCAGTGTTGTACACAAAGATGACAGGGGCAGTGTTGTACTTAGTGTGTTTATACTGAAGTTGACAAAGGTAGTGTTGTACACAAAGTTGACATAGGCAGTGTTGTACTTAGTGTGTTTATACTGAAGTTGACAAAGGTAGTGTTGTACACAAAGTTGACATAGGCAGTGTTGTACTTAGTGTGTTTATACTGAAGTTGACAAAGGCAGTGTTGTACACAAAGTTGACATAGGCAGTGTTGTACTTAGTGTCTTTATACTGAAGTTGACAGAGGTAGTGTTGTACACAAAGTTGACATAGGCAGTGTTGTACACAGTGTGTTTATACTGAAGTTGACAAAGGCAGTGTTGTACACAAAGTTGACATAGGCAGTGTTGTACACAGTGTGTTTAGACTGAAGTTGACAAAGGCAGTGTTGTACACAAAGATGACAGAGGCAGTGTTGTACACAAAGATGACAGAGGCAGTGTTGTACACAAAGACGACAGAGGCAGTGTTGTACACAAAGATGACAGAGGGAGTGTTGTACACAAAGATGTCAGAGGGAGTGTTGTACACAAAGATGACAGGGGCAGTGTTGTACACAGTGTGTTTATACTGAAGTTGGCAAAGGTAGTGTTGTACCCAAAGATGACAGAGGCAGTGTTGTACACAAAGATGACAGAGGCAGTGTTGTACACAAAGATGTCAGAGGGAGTGTTGTACACAAAGATGACAGAGGCAGTGTTGTGCACAGTGTGTTTAGACTGAAGTTGACATAGGCAGTGTTGTACACAAAGTTGACAGAGGCAGTGTTGTACACAAAGATGACATAGGCAATGTTGTACACAAAGATGACAGAGGCAGTGTTGTACATAAAGATGACAGAGGCTGTGTAGTACACAGTGTGTTTATACTGAAATTGACAGAGGCAGTGTTGTACACAAAGTTGACAGAGGCAGTGTTTTGTACACAAAGTTGACAGAGGCAGTGTTGTACACAAAGTTGACAGAGGCAGTGTTGTACACAAAGTTGACAGAGGCAGTGTTGTACACAAAGTTGACAGAGGCAGTGTTGTACACAAAGTTGACAGAGGCAGTGTTGTACACAAAGTTGACAGAGGCAGTGTTGTACACAAAGTTGACAGAGGCAGTGTTGTACACAAAGTTGACAGAGGCAGTGTTGTACACAAAGTTGACAGAGGCAGTGTTGTACACAAAGTTGACAGAGGCAGTGTTGTACACAAAGTTGACAGAGGCAGTGTTGTACACAAAGTTGACAGAGGCAGTGTTGTACACAAAGTTGACAGAGGCAGTGTTGTACACAGTGTGTTTAGACTAAAGTCGACAGAGGCAGTGTACACGGTGTGTTTACACTGAAGCTCAAAGAAGCCGTGTTCTCTTTGTACTGAAATTGAGAGAGGCAGTGTTGAACGCTATCTTTATAATAAAACCGATACCAGCACAGCAGGCAGGCAGACAAGTTGTGTAGATACAATTTAGATGCAGGCACTGCCTCGTTTGTCATTCTATCGTACTATGTGTCTCTCTGCGCGTGTTAACACTCACACACACACACACACACACACACACACACACACACACACACACACACACACACACACACACACACACACACACACACACACACACACACCACACACCTTCACAAACAGACACACGCACAGAAATACGCACATATACACACCCATTCATGTGCACGCGCAGTCCCACATACACAAACGCAAATGTATATACATGCAAACACGCGTGTACACACACGCACACACACAGACACCACACAACACACTCACACACACACACACACACACACACACACACACACACACACACACACACACACACACACACACACACACACACACACACACACACACACACACACGAGACCGTGGCGTGTGTCTCTCTGTGTTTGCATGTGTATATCTCTGTGTTTGTGCGTGTGTGCGTGTGTGTATGTGTGTGTATGTGGTGTGTGTGGTGTGGTGTGTGTGTGTGTGTGTGTGTGTGTGTGTGTGTGTGTGTGTGTGTGTGTGTGTGTGTGTGTGTTGATGACTCAATACATCGATATGGGCACTTCTAATAACTGTAGCATTTTCCTTTGCTTCTTGTAACTGGTCCACAGCATGTGGATGGCTGAGCCAACTTTTTCCAAGCAGGGGTTATTTGTTGCCAAAATACTTGAGCTTGTGTATATGCGTTCGCGTGTGTGTGTGTGTGTGTGTGTGTGTGTGTGTGTGTGTGTGTGTGTGTGTGTGTGTGTGTGTGTGAGTGTGTGTGTGTGTGTGTGGAAATATGTGTGTTTGAGAAAGAGAGAGAGAGAGAAAGAGAGTGTGTGTGTGTGTGTGTGTGTGTGTGTGTGTGTGTGTGTGTGTGTGTGTGTGTGTGTGTGTGTGTGTGTGTGTGTGTGTGTGTGTGTTTATTTATGAATGTGTATGGGTATGCATTTGTGAGTATTCATGTGTGTTTTTGAGTATGTGTTTATAAAAGAGAGGAGGAGAGAGAGAAAGTGAGAGAGACAGAGACAGACAGAGACAGAGACGGAGAGAGAGAGAGAGAGAAGAGAGAGAGAGAGAGAGAGAGAGAAGAGAGAGAGAGAAATGTAAATGTGTTGTCATATGCTGCTGAATGGAGAAATATTTTCAAACAGGCATTTACTCACATTTTCCAACGAAAACACACACATACACACACACGCCCGCGCGCGCACGCGCACACACACACACATACACACACGCACGCACGCACGCGCACACACACACAACAAACAGAGAGAGACAGGGAGGGAGACAGAGAGAGAATTAAGTGAGAGAGAGAGAGAAAGAGAGAGAGAGAGAGAGAGAGAGAGAGAGAGAGAGAGAGAGAGGAGAGAGAGAGAGGGAGGAAGACAGAACATTCAAAATTAGATTTTAGTTCGTTAATCAGTTATTATTTTATCCATCAGTCAGTTAGTTTTTTCAACAGGTGCAATAGTTGAGTGTCTTGGATAATGGACTTTCAGTTGGAAGATCTTAGTTCAGTCCTTCTTAGGTACTAACTCCTGGATAAAGTAAAGAGATTTTGTTCCAGTCTTCTATGTAACAGCCATATGCACAGTTCTGTTAGAGCCTTGACTCCCTTTGTGTGCATGTTCAAGCAGAATATCAAATACGCACGTTAAAGATCCCCAGAGCCATGTTAACGTTTGATAACTTGTGGAAACATGAAAAGACCCAGCATGCACTCTCACCAAACTCAGGGTATGTAAAATGTGCAGCAACATGACATTTGCAGAGTGTGGGCTAAACTATCGCGTATTCAGGCATCTGATATTATGAATTTTTGGTATAAAAAACAAAAACAAAAACAAAACGATAGTCAGCTAGTCTATAAGTCAGATGTTCAGAGTGTCAGTTATTCTCTCTCTCTCTCTCTCTCTCTCTCTGTCTCTGTCTCTGTCTCTCTCTGTCTCTCTGTCTCTCTGTCTCTCTTTCTCTCTCTCTCTCTCTCTCTCTCTCTCTCTCTCTCGCACTCTCTCTCTCTCTCTTTGTCTCTCTCTGATTTACAGTCTGACATATTTACGGAACAAAAAACCACTTCAAGACAGACAGTTATATGGAAAACCTGGGACAAATTTACCAAAGAATTAATACAGTACACTGGAGTAGAATGCTATTATGTCGCACCCAATCCACCCCCCAACAGAGGCACATTTGCATTAACACAACTAATAGGAGGGTTTACACAGCATGTGGCTGGCAATCATTGTTAATTCACAAGTTGTTCTAGGCAGCTGTGCTAGCCACCAGAGTCCCCCCCAGAGATTTACAGCTTTTCCTATAACTTTGTCAGCAGGTGGTCTTATGGCTTTGCCTGCGAGGAAGGTTTATGCTCCAAACGTAATGACACTGGGTCTGATTGGATTCAGTCCCTACGATCGTTTGATACTTGTTAATCAGAAAATGATCAAACAAAGTTGTTTTCCCATTCAGCCATTGTGCAGAGCTCTTTGTATTAGTGTCAACATCAACTTGTGCTGCCGTTAATTCGTTTGTATGGATTCGATGGTTTAACTTTGTTCCTGATATCGATAAGAAGGATTGCGATAGTAATGTTTTCTCGTTGTGAGTGTTATTACGGTGTTCATCTTGGGTAGTTGGTCCTCTCTCTGCCTCTCTCTGTGTCTGTCTGTCTGTCTGTCTGTCTGTCTCTCTCTCTCTCTCACACACACACACACACATTCTCTCTATCTCATTCTCTCTCTTTCTCTTTCTTCTCTCTCTCTCTCTCTCTCTCTCTCTCCGCTCTCTCTCTCTCTCCCTTCTTCTCTCACTTTCTTCCTGTCTTTACTGTCTATTGCCCACCCCAAATCTGAAATCCCCTGCATCTCTCTCTCTCTCTTTTCTCTCTCTTTCTTCTCTCTCTCTCTCTCTCTCTCTCTCTCTCTCTCTCTCTCTCTCTCCTCTCTCTCTCTCCTAGTATATACTTGCTCCTTATGTGGAAACAATGTCGATAATGAAAAACACTTTTTATTCCAATGCCAAATTTTTGACACAATACGTGGAAAATGCAAAGTTTTTGAATCCGACATGGCCAAAAGACAAGATGTTGTATCTATTTTGTCGTCTGATGACGAAGTCATAATCAAATCAGTGGCACTATACATTGCGGAAGCACAAAAAATAAGACATAAACACTTACAAGCCCGACAATAGTGCTAGACAATATCATACTGGGATTAATTTAATCTCTTTTGACTGATGTGGGCTATATCACGTTAACTCCAAAAGAAGCCGCTTTATTATAGACTCTGTTTTGTAAAGAGCTGTTTTCATTTGCTTTATTTTGCTTTGTTTGCCGATAATTTAAGAGTAGCTAATAATATGAAAATAATGGTATATTTGTAGAATATGTTAGAAGTGGATATTGAAAGGGTATATAGACACTTAAGGGTCTACTATACATGTTAACAAAAACAAAAAACAAAAAAAACAAATAAATAAAAGGCATAGTGATGTCCCTTGTTAACAGAGTATTTTGGGGCAGTTATGTGAAGATTATATTATTATCACTAAATGTAAGGTTTGGGTGGTCTAGCCCAGATGTTTCATCATATTACAGTTTTGATGTGTGTGTGCGTGCACACGAGCGCGCGCCCGCGTGTGAGTGTATATGGATGTGTGTGTGTGTGTGGGTGTGGGTGTGTGAAAAAGATTTTGGTTTGTTTAAACCTAGACAAATTATTGGCCTGAATGTGGGAACACTGTTCTGATATTTTTTGTTGTTGTTTTCTTTGCATTATGTAGTAGTGGTAAAATGGATGATTGTTCATTATATATGATTTGAATATGTTCGACTGTTCAAGAAATGGATGTTCGATATTTTTTTTGATTATGCGTGAAGAATTTGCGCACATACAAAGAGTGGATTATGTGTCGCACTACTGGAAAATTGTTATCCCCCTTGTCAAAAGACCTTTTCGGGTAATGACAATAAACAGTTTCAGTTTCAGTTTCTCTCCCTATCTATCTATCTATCTGTCTATCTATCTCATTATCTCTCTATCTCTCTATCTATCTATCTATCTATCTATCTATCTGTCTGTCTGTCTCTCTGTCTATCTAGCTATCTATCTATCTATACATCTATCTATCTATCTATCTATTGATCTATCTATGTTTCACACACACATGCACAGAAACATTGACATTGACATTGTTTTAACTGTAAAGGCCATCGACCCATACGCAATTCTAACATGTGTAATGCATTTTTTTTGTACTCACAGAGAGAGAGAGAGAGAGACAGATACAGAAAGAGACGGAGACAGACAGACAGACAGACAGCCAGACTGGCAGAGTGTGAGATAGTGAGAGAGAGAGAGAGATAGTGATAGACACAGGAAGAGAGAGACAGACAGAGAGAGAGACAGAAAAAGAAAGAAAGAAAGACAGAGAGAGAGAGAGAGTGAAAGAAAGAGAGACAAAGAGAGAGACAGACAGACAGAAAGAGACAGACAGAGAGACAGAGAGTGACGGTTTTTAAGAAATGCACACTATCAACAGAAGGGCACACAGTCAGCGTCACACCCAGACAACAGATTGCTACAGACATCCACAGAGAGACAAAGGTCGCTCTCTTCTCCCTGCAGACACAAAACGCGCATCATTCGTAGGAAGGGAAATAAAACGCTTGGATTCATCATCCTCCACTATTTCTGGACGTGTAAAGGTCAAGATGCCAACTTTTGTATTGCTTTTAATTTGAACAGTGTTCGGGCGATTACTCACACTGGCAATGATTTAACCCTTTCTCTTCCCACACTATGGGCACTAAAATTAAATTACATGAGAAAATAAAGAAAGAGAGGAAGACAGAAAAAAGCAA
>CM060309.1:42221424-42231424 GCA_030674185.1 Monoplex corrugatus
TGCCATGTACAATACATTTACCTTTGCCTCAAGATTGCAGTGGCCATTACCTTCTTCTTGCCATGTACAATACATTTACCTTTGCCTCAAGATTTGCAGTGACCATTACCTTCTTCTTGCCATGTACAACATTTACCTTTGCCTCAAGATTGCATGACCATTACTTTTTCTTGCCATGTACAATACATTTACCTTTGCCTCAAGATTGC
Organism: Monoplex corrugatus; assembly: GCA_030674185.1. NCBI lineage: Eukaryota > Metazoa > Mollusca > Gastropoda > Littorinimorpha > Ranellidae > Monoplex > Monoplex corrugatus. Next base: position 42,221,634 of record CM060309.1, read on the forward strand.
AGTGACCATTACCTTTTTCTTGCCATGTAAAATACATTTACCTTTGCCTCAAGATTGCATGACCATTACTTTTTCTTGCCATGTACAATACATTTACCTTTGCCTCAAGATTGCATGACCATTACCTTTTTCTTGCCATGTACAATACATTTACCTTTGCCTCAAGATTGCAGCTAACTGCCAACACCCACTAACAGCCAGGCATCATCATAAACATTTCAAAAATACAAACATTTCGTGTCAGTTTAAAGTAATAGATTTTAAGTTTTTGTACTACATTTCAAAGATATAAATATTTAATGTCAGTTTAAAGGAACAGGTTTTTATGTTTTTTTCCACTCAGCAGTTAAACCCTACAAAAATATGTTAAAGATTTGTTAGGTAGTAAAAGAGTGAATTAATTTGTAAGATGTTTTAAGTACCCTTTCTTAATTGTCATGAACTAGGACATTCTCACGTGTTTTCGGTAGTGTGTTCCAGAAGGTAGCTTCTAAATACAGAAGGCTGGATTTAAAGATTTTCGCCTACTGTGTGTGAGATTTGTAGACAAGGTATTGAGCATTTCCATTCATTATCTTATGCAGAAATATTCGTTTCTTGTACTGAAGTCTACGTTTTCAGAGAGAGAGAAAGAGAGAGAGAAAGAGAGAGAGAGAGGGAGTGAGAGAAAGGGAGAGAGATGGGGAGTGAAAGAGACAGAGTGAGAGAGAGAAAGGAGAGAGATAGAGAGTAAGAGAGAGAAACGAGAGACAGAGATAGTAAGAGAGACAAAGGAGAGAGAGAAAGAAAGGACAGAGAGAGAGAAAGGAGAGAGAGAGAGAGAGAGAGAGAAAGACAGAGAGAGAGACAGAGAGTGTGTGTGTGAGAGAGAGAGAGAGACATAGAGTCAGAGACAGACAGAGAGAGACAGAGACAGAGAAAGAGTGAGAGAGAGTGAGAGAGAGAGAGACACACACACGCAGAGAGGGAAGTGAGAGAGAGAGAGGGGGGGGGGAGTGAGAGAAAATGAGACAGAAGGGGAGTGAAAGAGAGAGAATGAGAGAAAGGATAGAGAAAGAGAGGCGGGGTAAGAGAAGAAGAAAAGAGAGTGAGAGAGAGAGAAAGAGAGACAGACAGACAGACAGAGACAGAGAGAGAGGGGGAGAGAGAGAGAGAGAGAGGAGGAGAGAAGAGAGAGCGAGCTTTTCCAATGAAAATGAGAGAGAGAGAAAGTGAGAGAGAGTGAGAGAGAGAGAAAGTGAGGAGAGAGTGAGAGAAAGAGAGAGTGAGAGAGAGAGAGAGAAAGAGAGAGAGAAGATGAGAGAGAGAGAATGAGAGAAAGAGAGAGAGTGGAGAGAGAGAGAGAAGACACACAGAGAGAGGAGAAAGAAGAGAGAGAGAGAGGAGAGAGAGACAGAGAGAGGGAAGAGAGAGAGAGAGAGAGGAGAGAGAGACAGAGAGAGAGAGAGATCTTTTCCACTGAAAATGTAGTGTTGTGTGTCTCTGGGATGATTCCTACAGAGCTGCTCTCTCATAGTTCCAGATACGCACGACTCGATTAAATGTACACAAATTCTGTTTGTTTTGATAGGCCCAATGAAGGTATTATTTCATGTCCTTTGTGCTTCATAGTTCCTGAAACTGAAACCCCTTTTCTGTTTGAATGTGTGTGTGTGTGTGTGTGTGTGTGTGTGTGTGTGTGTGTGTGTGTGTGTGTGTGTGTGTGTGTGAGAGAGTGTGTGTGTGTGAGTGTGTGTATGTGTGTGTGTGTGTGTGTGTGTATGTGTGTGTGTGTGTGTGTATGTGTGTGTGTGTGCGGATATGTTTATTATGTGTGTCTCCGAAAGAGAAACGAAAGAGGGAGAAAGAGGAGAGAGAGAGAGACAGACAAACAGACAGACAGAAGGAGAGAGAGACAGAGCGACAAAGAGTAAGAGAGAGAGTGGGAGAGAGAGAGAGGGAGAGAGAGAGAAGAGGAGACAGAGAGAGAAAGAGAGAGTGAGAGACAGAGAAAGTGAGAGAGTAAGAGAGAGAGAGAGATAAAGTGAGATCGAGAGAGAGAGAGTGAGAGAGAGAGTGAGAGAAAATGAGAGAGAGAGGCACAAAGAGAGAGAGAGAGAGAGAGAGAGAGAGAGAGAGAGAGACAGAGACAGAGACAGAGAGAATGAGAGCATTGAAGGGGGCTGACTGAAAGACAATCAGTTGGACGGGGTGTTGTACCAAGTTTCATCCGTCACTACGGTTCATTTACAATGCATCAATGATGGAGAAGTCAACAAAAGAAGCCAGCCATACTGGGATGAATATTTCACAGGTACACACGTCCATTTCCTGATTGCAAAGATCAAATTACAACTACACCCAGCAGAGAAATTTGGTGTCCCTTTTCCATTTGATATCCACATAACACGTGGCTGTTTTATTTGTAAAGGATAAGAAAACATACACCACGAAATCAATCTTAACTCGCAGTCAGTTGAACAGCACTAGGAGCTGAAAAGGTGACTGAGGGTCTATCTGGGGTGTTTTGATTTTTTCTCAAAATTGATTTCTGTAGACTATAATCTATCCACAGAAATTTTTTCCTTGAAAAAATATTATCAATCAATTTAAATCGGTATTTTAATGCACTGATCGCAGCAGAAAGAACGCAACTTCCTACCAAAAGTACCTATTTTTGTCTCTTATTATGAACCGTAACCTGTACAGTACCCGCACATGTATTATACAGATGGAAAGCTCTTTGATGCACCTTTCAGATAATGACAGCGAAAATTAGAAGCAAACTGGGTCAAAGCCACCAAATAAAGAAATTTAAGGAAAATGTTAGGAGAGCACACAAAAACTTTAGAGGCCGTTTTCTCAAAATGGCCGTTATACAACTTAATGACTTTAAACATACATAACTTCTACATTTTTTTTAGTACAAGCTTTATTCAAGTGCCAAAATAATCAGCAGAATGTGCACTTTCCAGTGATATGTATATCTCAAAATGCCCAAAATGCTAGTTAAGACTGAGTTCGTGGTAGGAGGTCACATTTGCTTTTGTGTGTTTAGTAAATAGTGATACTGTGTAAGCTTATACATCTCTAGTGTGTATATGTAGGCCCCTCTAATAATGAGATCTAATTACTCATAATGCTACCAATTTTGAAGAACAAGGTCTCCCAACAGTGTAAAAATCGCTACTCACAGTTCCGTAGCTTTCGATGGCGTTCTCGCCATCTTCGTCAGCGCTCTAATGCTGTCTGCGTGAATCTCTACTCAGATCTCGCGAACATGGGATGAACCCAGTTCACGAGATCGAATCAGAGAATGGTACACCGGGGGCAGGGTGTAACGGCCCCGGTCCCTGTTGAAACTTCCCCTACGTCTCATTCGCGATTACGATCGGACGATCATCACTACCTTTCGTGAATCAGAGAAATTACACCGCTCCCTAGCGAAGTTCAGGAACCATCTACACTTCACACTGCACTGCAAACATCACGGCGTCTTTCCCACCAGCCTAAAAATCAAAACTCCGATGAAAGGAACAGCAGCAAATAATATCATCAATCAGGCACAACGAGCACTCATGAACGAACGCATCAAGCAAATCAACACCCGCATCACTTGTCTGGAAGGGAAAATCCAAGACCTCGAGGAAAGACTGAGCTCTAGCACACTACCAGATGCTATGCTCTCCGAAATCAAAGAGTGGCTAAACAACACACGACGAATATAATGGGACAAAGTACGCCAACGCCATCGAAAGAAATTCGAACTTCTAGCACCAAAAAACAACAGGAGACAACAGAATGACAAAAGCGAGATTACACCTGTACCGGAAGAAACAAAAAGAAAGACCAAAGAGAGGTGGGTGATCAATCTATCAGATCGCCAACTCACTAAACCTGAACAGGAAGTACTAGAGAAAGGACTAAATTTCGCCGTAGCCCCTAACAAGCTTCCAGTGGTAGACCTCATCACAAGCATTGAAACAGCTTGCAGGTATATTGGCCCTAATTCAGAAGAAGCCACACACTTAAGATCAGACTGTGTCAGAATCATGAAACAGGCCAAACTACCGAAATCCAACTTAACACCGGACCAAAGACGGGCTCTGGCGGATTTAAAGAACGAACACGCCACGATGATCCTACCAGCTGACAAAGGTCGTGCCACAGTCATCATGCCTAGACCCATGTACTATGAGAAGGCAAGCAAACTTCTGGAAGATACTACAACATATGAACGCCTCAAGAAAGATCCTACTTCCAAGTTTTCCAACAAACTGAAAGACACACTGAAACGCCTGAAAGAGACGGACCGCCTGTCATTAGAACAGTACAGGAAATTATACCCAACTGTGTCCGACGTCCCCAAGTTCTATGGTCTACCCAAAGTCCACAAGAAAGAAGTCCCCCTCCGTCCCATAGTCGCATCCAGAGGTTCCATCATGTATGAGACGGCTAGATTTGTGGCGGACATCCTATCACCTCTCGTAGGACACACAGATCATCACATCCACAACAGTGCTGACCTAGTGGAAAAACTGAGTAACTACACCCTCGCTCATGATGAACTCCTTGTGTCATATGATGTCTCTGCCCTATTTACCAGCGTACCAGTGAAAGAAAGCATAGAGATCATACGCCGAAGGTTACAAAACGACCAAACCCTCCACCAACGTACATCTCTCACAGTGGACGACGTATGTGAACTCTTGTCCTGCTGCCTCACCACCACCTACTTCACCTTCCAAGGTGAATTCTACCAACAAAAAGAAGGAGCAGCCATGGGCTCCCCAGTAAGCCCAATAGTAGCCAACCTGTTCATGGAGGATTTTGAAGAGAAAGCATTGGCTTCTTTTCACTCCCCACCACGATACTGGGGGCGCTACGTAGACGACACCATGACTATCCTCCCCCAGCAACTGGTCGAACAGTTCACAGAACATCTGAACAACCAACACCCAGCCATCAAATTCACGAGGGAAGTGGAACAGAACAACTCCATAGCCATGCTGGACACCCTCATCACCAGAACTGATGGCATTCTATCCTTCTCGGTCTACCGTAAACCAACTCATACGGACCAATATTTACAGTTCGACAGCCACCAGCCCCTTGAACACAAACTGGGAGTGATTCGAACCCTTACCCACAGAGCTAACACCATAATGCAGTACCCAAGAGGCAAAAGACAAGGAGACAAACCACCTGAAAAAAGTGCTCACCATCTCGGGCTACAAAAAGTGGGCCTGGAACAGCCCGGGAGCAGGAAATCCAACACCGCATCCCAACAGCCAGTGAAACAACACCAGCGCAAGGGACACATCATCATCCCATACGTAGGAGGTGTGAGTGACGCTCTGTCCAGAAAGATCAGAAAACTGGGGGTGGCTGTACATTCCAAACCTTCCAACACCATACGCAGCCAGCTGGTCACCCCCAAGGACAAAACCAGCAAACTCGACAAAGCTGGCATTATATACAGAATAGACTGCCAGGACTGTAACCAACATTATGTCGGTGAAACTGAACGCCCCCTTCAGAAGAGACTAACAGAACACAAGAGGGACTCTTCTCCAGTAGGAGCTCACCTACACGCCGAAAAACATCAATTCAGTGCGGACAATGTCAACATCCTGGACAGAGAAAATAAGTGGTTCCAGCGAGGAGTCAAGGAGGCCATCTACATCGCAGCCACCAACCCCCCGCTCAACAGGGACCGGGGCCGTTACACCCTGCCCCCGGTGTACCATTCTCTGATTCGATCTCGTGAACTGGGTTCATCCCATGTTCGCGAGATCTGAGTAGAGATTCACGCAGACAGCATTAGAGCGCTGACGAAGATGGCGAGAACGCCATCGAAAGCTACGGAACTGTGAGTAGCGATTTTTACACTGTTGGGAGACCTTGTTCTTCAAAATTGGTAGCATTATGTCTACCCCCCAACTGTTGAAACTTCCCCTACATCTAATTACTCGTCAGATAGTACTGTGTGGTCTTTCATGTACATATACTTTTATGACCATAGGTATATTATGTCCATGTTCGGTTACACGCTGCTGTGCATGCATTCGTGTACGTGTATGAATGTGTATACTATGATGTGTGTGTTTGTGTGTATGTTTGTGTGTGTGTGTGCGTGTGTGCGTGCGTGCGTGCGTGTTTGTGTGTAATATTTGTGTGTGAGTTTGTGTGTATGTCTCTCTCTCTCTCTCTGTGAAAGAGAGAGAGAGAGAGAGAGATAGATAGATAGATAGAGAGACAGAGAGAGGAGAGAGAGAGAGAGAGAGGAGAGAGAGAGAGAGAGAGAAAGTATGAATATGAAACTGAGTCTCTCTTTGTCTCTGTCTATCTCTTTTTCTCTGTGTCTCTCTTCCTTTGTCATACACACACACACACACACACACACACACACACACACACACACACACACACACACACCCCTTGTCTCTGTCTCTGTCTCTGTCTCTTTCTCTCTTTCTCTCTCTCTCTCTTTCTCTCTCTAGTAATGCCCTAGTAGCAGTTGTAGCAGTAGTATAGTAGTAGTAGTAGTAGTCGTAGTAGTAGTAGCAGCATCATCAGCCTTCCTGTCTATATTATCAGATAAGGTAAAACTAATGTCTTTTTCTCCCCGCCAAGTGACTGTCCATTACAATCACTTCATTGCGATGAGATGGTAAACATTGTGCCTTGCAAAAAACAACAACAACAAATCTACGCAAGTGGGAAAATACAGACAGATTTAATTTAAAGCAATGAAGCCTATGCTGTGTCAGCACTATCACTTATCTTATCACGCGTCGTAGCTTGTGTATTGGATCTGAATATTCCCAACAAACGAGCATCCACGGGTTTCATAACACCGATCGATAGAAGTACTAGAAACTCCGTCTCAGCTAAACTCGACCCCCTCCGTGTTTGTACCACCTCTCTTCCCAACTAAACTCCGTTCAAGTTGCCACTCCATTTCTCAAGTTTACAGACAAACCGTAGGCTGTGTTGGACAATAAGCAATCAGGGCCCCAGCCGGCCCCACTCACTCTACTATTAACCTACTTCTACCAGGGCAAGTAATGAACCTGTCACACGCAACCCCGACCTTCTGCCATCCTACAGTCTGTTACACGCGGCACACACCTCCGTGGTCTTCTTCTTCCTCCCTCCTCCCCTGTGGTGTTTTTTTTTGGGGTGGGGGGGTGGGGAGGTGGGCGAGCACACGATCCTTCTGTTATCATAGGCATCCATATAGTCTTCTGTTCCCCTGTAGGTTGTCTGGGGGCTGAACATACTTGAACACACGATCCTTCTGTTATCACAGACCTCCATATGTGACCTTCCAGCACGAAATCAGTCTTAACTAGCATTTTGGGTATTTTGAGATATATATATACATATCACTGGAAAGTGTATATTCTGCTGATTATTTTGATACCTTAATAAAGCTTGTGCTAAAAAAATGTAGAAGTTATGTATGCTTGAAGTAATTAAGTTGTATGACGGCCATATTGAGAAAACGGCCTCTTAAGTTTTTTATGTACTCTCCTACATATTTTCCTTAAATTTCTTTATCTGGTGGCTTTAACCTCGTTTGGTTCTAATTTTAGCTGTCATTATCTGAAAGGTGCACCTAAGAGCTTTCTGTCAGTATATTACATGTATTGGTATTGTACAGGTTACGGTTCATAATAAGAGACAAAATAGGTACTTTTGGTAGGAAATTGCGTTTTTTTTCTGCTGCGATCAGTGCATTAAAATACCATTTTAAATTGATTAATGATATTTTTTCAAGAAAACCAAATCTGTGAGGGGTAGATTATAGTCCACAGAAGTTAATTTTGAGAAAAACGTCAAAACACCCCAGATAGACCCTCAGTTACCTTTTCAGCTCCTAGTGCTGTTCGACTGACTGCGAGTTAAGACTGATTTGGTGGTGGGAGGTCACATATAGTCTTCTTCTATTCCCCTGTGGATTGTTTGGGGGCTGAACATACCTGAACACACGATCCTTCTGTTATCACAGACACACACCCGTGTTGTCTCCTTCTTTCCCCCTGTGGGCCGTTTGGGGTCCAAGCACACGACCCTTCTGTTATTATATAGACATCCATGTAGTTTTCTTCTCTTCACCTGTGGGCCGTTTAAACTCATACAGTTTTTTTTTCTATTCCACTGCGGGCCGTTTTGGAAGCCAAGCACACACCCCCTCTGTTAACACAGACACCCATGTAGTTTTCTTCTTTTCACCTGTGGGCCATTTACACCCATGTAGTTTCCTTCTATTCCCCTGTGGGACGTTTGAGGGCCGAACACACGATCCTTCTGTTATCACAGACACCCATGTAGTTTTCTTCTATTCCCCTGTGGGCCATTTGGTGGCCGAGCATGATCCTTCTGTTATCACAAACACTCATAAAACAGTCTTCTTCTATTCTATTGTGGGCCGTTTAGGGGCCAAACCCACGATCATTCTGTTATCACAAACATCCATAAAATAGTGTTCTTCTATTCTATTGTGGGCCGTTTAGGGGCCGAGCACACAATCCTTCTGTTATCACAAACATCCATGTAGTTTCCAGTGGGCCGTTTGGGGGCTGAAAACACGACAGTTCTGTTACCACAGACATCCTTGTAGTTTCCAGTGGGCCGTTTGGGGGCTGAAAACACGACAGTTCTGTTAACACAGACATCCATGTCATCATCATCATCATGTCGAGCTTGCTCGGCTATCCATGACACGTTTCTTCCATCCTTCTCTGTCAGACATTGCAGTAGGTAGTTCATCATACTGACAGCCCGTATCATCCATCAGTTGGTCGATGAAGGTCTACTTTGGACGTCCTGGTCTTTGTTTGCCGTGGCTGGGTCTCCATAGTAGAACATCCCCCACCAGTTCTTCTTTGCTACGCCAGCAGTGTCCCGCGAAGCGCAGTCTTTGTTGACGTATTGATTTACTGATTGGTGGGATCTTACCATATAACTCTTTGTTAGTTGGATGTTCTCTCCAGGATTTGTGTAGGGCTGCACGCAGCATTCGTCTGTATGCTCCATCAATCTTCTTCTCCAGTGTCGTTGTTAGGGTCCAAGAGATTGAGCCATATGTAAGAACGGACTCTACTGCTGCTCGGAAGAAGTTCCTTTTCAGGTTGTCTGGTAGATTGGATTTCCAGATTTTGTCCAGTTGATTAAGAGCGCCCCAGGCATTTCCGAGTCTGGTGTTGACGTCTTGTTCTGTGGAGTCAATGTAGCTGCCCAGGGACATCCCTGTAGTCTTCTTTTATTCCCCTGTGAACTGTTTAGGGGCCAAACACACGATACTTCTATTATCACAGACATCCATGTAGTCTCCAGTGGGCCGTTTGGGGGCTGAAAACACGACACTTCTGTTAACACAGACATCCCTGTAGTCTTCTTTTATTCCCCTGTGAACTGTTTAGGGGCCAAACACACGACACTTCTGTTATCACAGACATCCATGTAGTCTTCCTTTATTCCCATGTGGGTTGTCTGGGGGCTGAACATACGACCCTTCTGTTATCACAGACACCCATCTAATTTTCTTCTATTCCCCTGTGGACCGTTTGGGGGTCAAATACACGACCCTTCTGTTATCACAGACATCCATAAAATAGTCTTCTTCCTCCCCTGTTAACCGTTTGGGGGCTGAATCAACAATCCTTCTGTTGTCACAGATACCCATGTAGAACCCTGTGGGCCGTTTTGGGGGTCGAATACACGACCCTTCTGTTGTCACGGACATCCATGTAGTTTTCTTCTATTCCCCTGTGGGATGTTTGGGGGCCGAACACACGGCCCTT
>CM060309.1:42238924-42261424 GCA_030674185.1 Monoplex corrugatus
CATTAAGTTCAAAAGAGAAACTATCGGAGTCTTTCCACAAAAGTGCATAAACAGATACGCAAAACGTCCACATTTAAGTATCGTAACAGGCAACATAAACTCAGTCTCATTTTTAATGTTTAAGTAACTTAACATAAAAGCGAATATGCTCATCCCTACCATATCATATACATACGTAAAAGTAACACATGTGCACACATAAATCACCACCATTATTATCACCCACTATCTTAAATCGTTGAAGTCAAATGATCAAACAAATAAGACAATCAAACATATTTAAGCATTGGCACACACGCACATGCAGACAAAATTAATGTCACGTGCGTGCACGCACACCCATACACACACACACACACACACACACTCTCTCTCTCTCTCTCTCTCTCTCTCTTTCTCTCTCTCTCTCTGTGTTATTTGTGAATGAAGACTTGATACCCAAGCCTGCCATGTTCAGTTGTAAATAATGGTTCTCACACTGCTGACAGGACGCTGTGTGAGAAGTATCCTTGTCTCTAAGCATGAATCTACTTTTTTTTTTCAAATTCTTAAGAGAGCAGAGACCAAGTGAAGGTAGCGAAGCTGATGTACAAACATGTATTTGGCCAGCTAAACGAAATATCAGGCAAGTTAGTTATTCTGTCGCTGATTTCGTCAAAAATCTTGTGAATTTGTTTGCTTGTGTTTGTATGTATGTATATATGTATGTATGTATGTATGCATGTGTGTGTGTGTTTGTGTGCGTGTGTGTGTGTGTCTGTGTCTGTGTGCATGTGTGTGTGTGCATGTGAATGCGTGTGTGTGTGTGTGCATGCATGTGTATGTTTGTGTGTGTGTGTGTGTGCATGCATGTGTGTGTGTGCGTGCATGCGTGCGCACGCGTGCATGTATGTGTGTGTGTGTATGTGTGTGTGTGTGTATGTGTGTGTGCGTGTGTGTGCGCGTGTGTGTGTGTGGATGTGTGTATGTGTGTGCTTCAAAAAGGCCATTGGGCCGAAAATTTTGCTTCGTTTTCGTTTTATTTTCAAGTGCGTTTTCGTTTTATTTTCAAGTGCTTCAAGTATTTCTTTGCTTGAGTTGCTAGCGCTTACTTTGTTTCAGATTACGAATTTCTTCTTCGTCGTTTTCTTCTTCTAGTTAAGAATACTTACCCTCACTGCTGCAGACATGACGCTTCTTTTTCTGTTTTGTGTAGGGTTGTTCGGGGAAAGAAAAAGCCAGATCCTTAACACCGATGCTCCATCACCTTCCTTCTCAACAAAGAGTTTTACGTACTTGCCAATATGGATCATAAACTCTGCAAGTTGTTGCAGCAAGCACTTTGGCAGGCCTGTTAGCCAGTGCCAGACCAGGCTGCACTGTTCATTTACACGCCATAGACCCATTACCCGCCTTGTCTGGTCGTCTGCTCCAGTCCATCTGATTTGACTTTCCTCTTGAAGAAAAAAAAAACAACAACAAAAAACAGAGCATGTCATCACTCACTGCGGTGCCATGCATCCTGAAGCAGAAGAAAAGGGCATGCATGTGTGTGGCCATGTGATTAATGGGATTGGAGATGGTGATACCAGATGATGGTAATGGTGGAAGTGGTGTAGACAGAGAACACAATGGATACGTCTTCAGACTGCACAATAATCCTAGGGAACAAAAAAAAAAAGAAGGAATATGGGTCATCACATCGAGAATGTCAAGCTATGTTGATTGTGTTGATCAATGCGAATACCATCAACTAGGCTGTCGTCCTTTTATTCTGTTTATTTAGCCCTGATCTTGTCATTGTGATTTTTTGTTTATTTGTTTGTTTGTTTTTTGTTGTTGTTGTTGTTTTTCTAAGTTACTTACGGCCAAAGAAAAGGCATCGTAGACTTGTTGTGCTCTTAGTCGCAGCAATAACAGTAGTGATGGGTGTGGTAGTATTAGTATAGCAGCAATACAGTGGCGACTACCCACCTTTCCCTAGCGGGGATGCCGGGGTTTCTTTCAGTATAAATAGTATCCCCACATTTTGGAAATTCTGTGCAAGAAAGTTCCTCTTTTTCTGTCACTCTCTTTGTTTCTTTCTTCCTCCTTTGCTTTCTGTCATTTCTTCCAATCATTTTCTGCTGTGCTGGTCCATTCACCTGTATGTGTTCCATAAAGTCTTACGTACTTTCTCTTAGGATTGATAAATGGGTACGTATTAAGTACATTTTTGGCCCTAGGGAAATGAGATATGAGGAAGCAATTTTAAGTAATTTAGGTCCGTTTTTTATGGTTCAATGTCCTTAGTTATATTTATATTTGTAGTCAGGTATGTTTTTCAAATACTCAGTGCGATAAAATGGACGGAGTAGTCAACGCCGGGGGCATATCTTTAGATTATGTGCGCGAATGTACTGACATGTGTACTTTCTTTTCTTTTCCATTTCTTTCCTGTGGAAGTATTGTGTGTGTTTTGAAACGATTATAGCCCTGACAAGGCTCTATGCATTTGGCTGGGCTTTAAATAAGAACAACAGTAACAGACCACCCACCTCGTGTTAATGCTTCAACCATGCTGGTTGTGTCATTGTTTCAAAACTCATTTTTGCCTTCACATTTTAACACCGTGCCAGTGCACAGATTTTGAAACAAACTCAACTTAGTCTGCCAGGTAAATTTTGGCAAAAATGTGGGTGGAACGCATGTGGAAATTCCAGAATGTATTGAATTTCTCTGGAACAAAAATCCAGACCCCAAAATACCATCAATCAGGGAAAGCAGACTGGCCTAGATACATGACAACCAGTGCACGTTGCACCAGCAAGCCCTTCAGTGGCCCACTGTTATTACCCAGGGACAGACTACACGACCAGTTTTCATGTAGACTTCATACATCCATTACCGCCATGCCTGGTGGTCTGCTGGAGTCCATGGCGTTCGACTTTCCACTCAAACCCAGGCACAATCACTCATTGCATGCGTCTAAGAGTAGTACATGGCATGACGGGTTTATGTGTAGCGATGTCATTAAGGGAATTGGAGTGTGGGGGTGGGGGTGGGGGGTGAGACCAGACGATGTAAGTGGAATGGTGGACACAGAGAGTGTCCAGACTTCAAGAAGGGAAAATAATCCCACGGTAAGAGTTGACTGACTGAGCTATGAATCAAGTGAAAACGTCAAATTTTGTTTGAGTGTAGTGATCAACAGTCTGAATCAAAGTGACCGCTAGCGTTCCAGCAAATAGGAACCAGAAAAATTGAAAATAGAATCAGCCTTTTTGTCCTTCTGAAGTCTTGGTAAAAAAAAGTGGGTGGGGCTGCACAGCGGCGACGCGCTCTCAAAGGCCAGAGCAGCCTGAATTTCACACGGTAATTCCACTGTGACAAAGGGAATGAATGTGATGAATATGATTATGACTATGGGTATGATATGACTATGACTATGACTATGACTATAACTATGACTATGACTATAACTATGGCTATGACTATGACTATGACTATAACTATGACTATGACTATGACCACGAATATGAGCAATATAACAAAAACACACAGGCGCAAATGCTCGGCCAATTGGCGTAGACTATGTTTACGAATATGAATAATATAACTAAAAAACAAAACAACACGGGCGCAAATGCACGGCCAATTGGCGTTTATCACGCAAAAAAAAAAAGAAAAAAAAAAAAAGGAAAAAAAACACAACTACAACGACAACAAAATACATACTTTTTCTTAGGATTGATAATTAGGTACACATATTAAGTGCATTATTGGCTCTAGGGAAATGAAATATGCGGAAGCAATTTTAGATAATTAAGGCCTGTTTTTTTTATATATGTTTTAGTGTCTTAAGTTATGTTTAAATTTTTACTCAGGTATGTTTTCTAAATCCCTTAGGTGATAAATTGGACAGAATGGTCAACGCCAAGGGTATCTCCTTAGATCATGCGCGTGAATGCACTTATATATATATATATATATATATATATACACAATTTTCTTTTCCTTTGTTTCGTTTTTGTTTTTGTTTTGTTTTTGTTTTTGTTTGTTGAATTATTATGTGTGTATTGAAACGGTTATAGCCCTGACATGGCTCAACAATAAGAATAAAAATAAGAATTCCTCGATGACAGAAATTTCGCTGTTTTACTGGGTGCATTATAAGGAATAAAAGCCAGCCCCCACTAGTGGCACACATTCACACAGCATCAGTGACGAGTGTCAGACATACTGCAGATTGCTTCAATACACACTGATGTGGAGTTAGTTTCGTATCTGCAGACATGTCTGATGTATTCTTCTTCTTGTTCTTGTCGTTTAGTGTCCACAATCAACACGTTGATTATTCTGACACTTTTACAAGGGGGGGGGGGGGGGTACGCTAAAAAAAAAAATTAAAAAAACTACTGGTGGAGTATACGAGCTCCCGACGTGAACACGCCAGGGGACGCGGCTTCAACCACTGCTTCAGTCAATGAATCGTTCCACTCAGGGATGGTTCGCAGGAGGAACAAATAAATTCTGTCGTCCCGTGAACACTGAAGTCTAGCAAGCTGCCTTGAGTGTGCTCTTCTGTCCCTCTCATTTGGTGCTCTCGACTTTGGTTCCTGGGATTTGTGTAGTTTGCCAAAATCCACCTGGACCATTTTGTTAATGATTTTGTACATCATGGTGAGCCTTGCGATTTTACGTCGGCTTTGTAGAGATATCCATCCGAGGTGGTGTAACATGTTGGTGACGCTAACGGTTCTTTTGTAGCAAATTAAAACGAAACGTGCTGATCTTCGTTGCACGGCCTCAATTTTTGTGATCTGTCCTTCTTTGTCTCCATTATTCCACTAACATCATCTGGTGTTTCATCACTCCAGTGCTGCTAACTACAGGGGTGGATTATAGGAGGGGCAGGGCTCTTCTGAGATGTTCAAGAGTCAAAATGCCGTAGAGAAGACAAGTAATACGATTTTTTTTTAATTTAAGCAAATCACATGATTTCATCAAACGTTTGTTACAAATTGCTTGTATTTTCCAAAATCCTCTGGATAAAAATTTTCAAGGGGGAGCATACCCCCAACTCTCTTAGGATTTCTAAGGATTTCCCCTCAACCAATATCATAATAGTCCTTGAATCACATCCCCCACACATACATCACTTTTGTTGTTGTTGTTGTTGCCTTTTCTATATACATTTTACATTCATTTTATACATGTGTATGTATACAAACATATTGACAAACAAACACGAACTCCATTGTTTCAATCCATGAAGACTAGTATAACAATTTGATCACCTACATTAGAGACATTTTCTTTTTTTTTTCTTTTTTTTTTTTCTCGTTTGTTTCTGGATGCATGCACTAAGTTCTGATACCCTGGTTTTCGTGGGAAAGTCGAACCAGTCAAATCTATTCGAACAGGTGATCAGTTATGGAAATACTGACCTCTGTGGCCAACATACAGAGTTGTCTGGTCATGGCTAACAGGCCCAGACCAGCGCTTGTTGCAGCAACCTGCAGTGTGTCTGACAGCCTTTCTGGATGTCTGTATAAGTTTGTGAGCGTGCAGACTGTCATATGGCAACGGAATACTCATGGGGCCAAAGCAACAATATCCCTGGATCCCTGAATCCCTCTAGATCGTCTTTAATGGATCGTCAGTCGTATGGGGCTCCCTGGGCGCTCATCAACGTTGGTGTTTTTATAAAAAGTCTAAAAACAACGAAACAACAAAACAAAGCTAAATGAAACAAAACAAAGCAAAGCAAAGCAAAACAAAACAAAGCTAAAACAACAACAACAAAAACACACAAATCCAGTAACCAATCAACAAACTAGCCAAATCAAAAGTATTTATAACTTGGTCGTCCTTTCGTTGATTGACATGAACAGCAGGGCTTGACATTTTCGAGTCGTTCAGTCAAAAATTACTGTGAGGTTATCTTTCGTTTCGTTCGTTCTTTGATTTAATGTCTTTTCACTGTTTGAAGACATGTTCATTGTGTCTACCTTTCTGTCTCATGTCTTCATCTCTTCATTAACGTTATACTTATATTAAATACTATGAGAGAGAGAGAGAGAGACAGACAGACAGACAGACAGACACAGACAGAAAGAGAGACTTACAAAGACAGAGACAGAGATGGAGAGAAGAGAGACAGAGGGAGGGGTCTGGGAGGGAGAGACAGACAGACAGACGAGGGAGAAATAGAGAGACACAGAGTTTGGGTGGGTGAGTTGGCTGGTTGGTTGGTTAGTCAGAATTGTATTCTGGACCATTGTCAAATAATGTTTGTTTTTTGTTTTTTACAGAAACAATTTTTGCACGAGCTTCTTTGTGTGTGTATATATATAGAGAGATATATGCGTGTGTGTGTGTGTGTGTGTGTGTGTGTGTGTGGGCGCGCGCGTGTGTGTGTGTGTGTGTGTGTTTGTGTGTGTGTGTGTGTCTGCCTGTGTGTCTATCTGTGTGTGTGCCTGTCTCTGCCTGTTTGTCTGTCTGTCTGCCCCTCTCTCATACTCTCTCTCTACCCCTCTCTCCCTCTCTTTGTCTCTCCCTCCCTCCCTTTCTCTCTCTCTCTCCCTCTCTCTCTCTTTGTGCCATGCGGGAGGCTCAGCGAGGGTCACATTTCTGGAATGAAGGGGCCCAAACAGCGAAAAACGTGGCAAATCTGGGACAGAGAGAGAGAAGGAGCGAGGAGAGAGAGGGAGAGAGAGAAAGAAAGAAAGAGAGAGAGAGGCCGGAACTGACAGACAAACAGACTGAGTAAAATGGAGAGAGAGAGACAGACAAGCAGACAGCAGACAGATACAGAAACAGACAGACAGACAGAGATAGGGAGAGACAAAGACACAGAGAAAGAGATCTATATCGAAGCAAATATCACTTCCGATAAGAAAAGCATTTTTTCTATTCACGAGAGTTTTGCATGCATACATGCATATAAGTCAGCGTTCTTACGCATGCATGTATGCATGCGTTTGTGAGCGTGTACACGTGCATGCAGCATCTGAATACGCTTGTGGCCAGGACATAGAATCAACGGATCCACACACCTCCACCACCCTCAAGACACTGAGTGTGGTAATTGTTTGTCGTGATACTGCTGGGAACGTCCTTAATGGATGGTCAGTCACCTTGGAGTCCCTTGTCGATCATTTGGTGTGTCATGAAGACAGTCTTAAAAAAACACAGTTATCTGTCTTCTCTTCTGTGCCTATTGTGGGTCTTGGTTTGGTTTGGTTTGGGTGGGTGTGTTGGCTGGTTGGCTGGTAATTCAATATAGTTTTCTCGTTTTTTTTACAGAAACAAGTTTTCCACGAGCTTCTGTGTGTATGTGTGTGTGTGTGTGTGTGTGTGTGTGTGTGTGTGTGTGTGTGTGTGTGTGTGTGTGTGTGTGTGTGTGTTCGTTCGTTCTTTGATTTAACGTCTTTTCACTGTGTGTGTGTGTGTGTGTGTGTGTGTGTGTGTGTGTGTGTGTGTGTGTGTGTGTGTGTGTCTGTTTGTGTGTGTGTGTGTGTGTGTGTGTGTGCGTGTGTGTGTGTGTATGTGTGTGTGTGTGTCTGTCTGCCTGTCTGTGTGTGTGTGTGTGTGTCTCTCTCTCTCTCTCTCTCTGTCTCTCTCTGTCTCTCTCTCTCTCTCTCTCTCTCTCTCTCCTCTCTCTTCCCTTTGTCTTTCTGTCTATCTTTCCACCACCCTTCTCTCAGCTTTTTAATGTGTGTGTGTGTGTCTCTCTCTTGCACTCTTTGTCTCTCTCCCTCCCCCTTCTCTCTCATTCCTGCATATACGCATACACACACTTACATACAAATAAACTCATATGTATTCAAACACACACATTGACAAACACAATTGAATAGAACAATGTTAAAACAAACGGCAAAAAATGGAAGAAATCTGAAAGAGATAAAGGGGGGAGGAGAGAAACACCTACAAAGATAAATATTCAAACAGTGAAAATATGGGTGAAACTAAGGAAGAGAGAGAGACAGACAGACAGACAGAGAGACAGAGAGAGAGAAAGAGAGAGAGAAGAAATAGAGAGAGAGAGAAAGAGAAAGAAAGAGGGACAGAGACAGAGAGACAGACACAGAGAGAGAGTTTCACATCGCAAATCATCACTTCCGAATGGAAAAGCTTTTTTTTTTTTTTTGTTCACGCGACTTTTGCTTGTATACATACAAGTCAGTCTTCATATGCAACGGTATATATGTGCCTTTGTGAGCGTACACACGTGTGTGCGGCATCGAAATATGTTTGTGGTCTGGGCACAGAATCAACGGATCCCACGCGAGCTTGGCTGTGAAGAAGTCACTGTGAAGGTACTTCTGGGAACGTCCTTAATGGGTGGTCGTTAGTGTGCCATGAAGACAGTCTAAAAACACAATTATCTGTTTCTTCACTTCCCTGTCCACGTTGCGTTTTGGGCTTTTTGTTTCTTGTGTTATTTTGTTTTTTGCTTTTGTTGTTTGTTTGTTTGTTTGTTTTGTTTTGTTGTGTTTGTTTGTTAGGGTGGGTTGATAGTTGGTCAGTTGTTCAGAATCGTTTTCTTGAATATATTCTCTCTCTCTCTCTCTCTCTTTCTGTTTTCTGTATTCATAAATGACTTACCACTTCTTATATCTGATCCCACAGTTCACTGTGATATGTTCGCTGATGACGGAACAATCCATACACAAGACACAAGCATAGCGACTGTAAACACACGTTTACAAAAGAGCCTAAATGAAATTTCTGATTGGTGTGCTAAAAACGCCATGGCTTTGAACCCTACGAAAACTGAATGTATGGTTATATGCACACGCCAAAAACGGCAGCTTGGCCCTCTGTCACTCAATCTGTCTTTGAGAGGTAATTCTATTGCACAAATACCTGAACACCGTCTACTGGGAGTTCTCATTGATCATAATCTTACCTGGCAAAACCACATTGATTATGTATGCAGGATTATCTCCAAGAACTTATTTATTCTGTCCAAATTAAGATATCTAACAGATACAAACACACGCCAATTATTTTATAATGCTCATATTAAATCGCACATAGATTATGCCTCTACACTGTGGGATAGCTCATGTGAAGTTCATCTAAAAAAATTGAACACCTTACATAGAGGGCAGCCATGCAGCCCCTACAAGATGAAAAACTTAATCATGCCAATTCCCTCTTTAACAACTAATGTTAAAAAGTAACATCAATGGATCCTTTAAAGTATCAAAAAGGATGTTCCGCAATTCTTCTCAATTGTTTAATCAGAATGTGCGATCATACTCAACTCAGACAAAATCAATTCAAATTATCCGTCAAATTGACATATATAAATTAGTTTATCGTTTTCTGGTGCACAAACTAGAACAACCCTCACCCAAAATATCACAAACACTCAATAAATATCTTCCTTCCAAAGTTACTATTATTCTTAAATTACATTACGTCAGTGTCGTAGATTACCTCAGTTAGCAACAATAACGTCAGCTGCCTTTCAACCTATGACATCTAATCTAGTCAATGTGTGTGTGTGTGTGTGTGTGTGTGTGTGTGTGTGTGTGTGTGTGTGTGTGTGTGTGTGTGTGTGTGTGTGTGTGTGTGTGTGTGTGTGTGTGTGTGTGTGTGTGTATGCACAATGATAATTCGTGTTCTTTTTTTTTTTTTTTTTTTTTTTTTTTTTTCTTTTTTTCTTTTTTTCTCTCTTTAACATTATTGATATTTTAACAGTTCAAACTGCCAACCAGTATTTATTTCTGTATTATATGCGATGATTTGTTGATGACTCTATGACGTGTTTGATTCTGTCTTGCTTCTTCTTTATTTCTCATTGCCTTTGTTCATTTTGTTTGTTTGTTTGTTTTTTGCTTTGCTTGCTTGCCCATCTTATCTGTTAGCCATATTGTCTGTTTGTTTGGTTGGCTCTTATCTGCTGTCTGTATTTGTCACTTTTCTCCAACTGTTATCCGTATCATGCTTGTATCTCTCTTCTCCTATCAAGAAAAACGGCGCTTGATTATGGTTACTATTCTTGATTTATTTATGTCTTATTACATGAATTATTGATTTGTTTACACATGTATGATATTTCTATTATAGCCTACATATGCGTTTATCATTACTGTAATTTCCTATTGTCGAAAGTAACATTTACTTTATTTATCTATCTATACATTTGTCTATTTGACTTCATATCATCTGTTGATTTTCTGTCTCCTGTAGAATTTTATGTGTTTATGCCTTCAATCGACCCAACGTTTGCTACCCCCCCCCCCCCCCCCTTTTTTTTTTTTTTTTTTTTTTTTTTTTTTTTTTTTTTTCCCCTTTAATCATCCTTCTGAACTGCTCTTTTTTCTACCTCCATTTATTATCTTTGGGTTTAGTAGCAGTAGTAGTAGTAGTAGTAGTGGTAGTAGTGGTAATTGTTGTTTGTAACAGTGTTAATATTTTTTGTGTGTAATCAGAAAATTGATTTCATCTTCTTTGATTTAATTGTAAGAACATTAGTCTATTTGACGCTTGATTTATCTTCTATAAATTTGTCACATGTAATGTTTCTTCTCCCTCTATTTCATTTTATTTTGTTTTATCTTATTACTATTTTGTTTACTGTGTTTTCCTCTCCTCCTCCTCCTCTTCCTTCTTCTTCTTCCTCTTCTTCGTCTTATTTTTTATTAATATCACTATCAACATTATCTTTCTTTCTTTATTTACTTATCATTATCTACCTGCTCATCTGTCTATCTATCTGTCTATACTATCTACCTCTCTCTCTCTATCTATCTATCTATCTATCTATCTGTCTATACTATCTACCTCTCTCTCTCTATCTATCTATCTATCTATCTATCTATCTATCTATCTACCTATCTCTAAGTGGTGACTGTACGTTTCTTGATTTCATTGTATCTTAATTTTAGTATTCAACATGTATTTTCCTTAAGCTGTATTTGTTACTGTAAACAAATGTCATGTGTATAGAATAGCAACGGCAAGTTTGAAAAATGGCTTCTAGCCAATAGCTTTTACCGTTGAAAAATAAAGCATCATTGTCATTGTCATTGTCATTGTCTCTCTGACCCACTTTGCCTCTTTCCTTCTCTCTCTCAGCTTCTTTATGCGTGTGTCTCTTTCTTACACTCTTTGTCTCTCCCCCCCCCCTCTCTCTCTCTCATTCCTGCACACACGCAACACATTTATATAGAAATGAATTCATACTTATTCAAATACACACACTGACAAACACAATTGAATAGAACAATGTTAAGACAAGCGGCGAAAACAGCGGAAGAAATATCAGGGAGACAGGAGGAAGAGAAACACCTATATCGATCAAAATTCAAACATACAGCAAAAAAGTGGGGGAAACTAAGAGAGAGAAAGACAGACAGAGAAAGAGACAGAAAGAAAGAGAGAGAAAGATAGAGAAGAGAGAGGGAATACAGAGAGAATACACAGAGAGAGAAGAGAAGAGAGAAAGAGAGACAGAAAGAGAGAAATATAGAGAGAGAAAAAGAGAGAGAGAAAGAGAAAAGAGAGAGAGAGAGAGAAGAGAAGAGAAAGAGAAAGAGAGAGAAAGACCAAGAGACAGAGAGAAAGAGAAAGAAAGAAAAAGAGAGTGAGCAAGAGAGAGAGAGGTGCCGAGGAGGAGAGAAAGATTCAAATCGAAAGTCATCACTTTTTTCTATTCATGAAAATGTTCTATGTATACACACAAGTCAGCATTCTTATGCATGTGTGTACGCGATTGTGAGCGTGCGCACGTGCGCGCAGCACTGAAACACGCTCGAGCATCAACGTCAACAGACCCTGACTCTGAAGAACTCACTGGGTAATTGTTTCTCACGGCACTGCTGGGGGACCGTCCTTAATGGATGGACGGTCGCCTTGGCTCCCTCAATGCTCGTTTGGGGTTCCACGAAGACAGCCCACAAACGACAGTGTCTCTGTCTTTTCTCTTTCCTTTGCTTGTCTTGAAGTTTTGCTTGTGTTGGTTGGTCGGTCGGCTGGGCAACTAGATGGATAATAGTTTTGGTTGGGCCACTGCTTGGATAGTTTGGTTGGGCAAATCGTTGGATAACTGGTTGGGCAATCGGTTGGATTGTTGATCGGGCATTCGTTAGATAATTGGTTGGGCAACTGGTTGGATAGTTGGTTGGGCAGCTGGTTGGATAATTGGTTGGGCCACTGCTTGGATAGTTGGCTAGGCAACCAGTCGGATAACTGGTTGGGTAATTGGTTGGATAGCCCCTTGTACAAATGGTTAGGTAGATGGTTGGGTCAAATGGTTGGATGGTTGATTGGGCATTCTTTGGATAGTTGGTTGGGCAGCTGGTTGGATAATTGGTTGGGCAACTGGTTGGATAGTTGGTTGGGCAAATCTGGATGAATATGGTTGGGCAACTAATTTGGTGGCTGGTTGGGCAACCGGCTGGTTTACTGGTTGGGCCACTAGTTTGATGGTTTTTATTTGTGATTAGTTTATTTGATTTCCAAAACACTGTTTTCTCATCATTTCACACAACAAATGGTGAGTCTCTCTCTCTCTCTCTCTCTCTCTCTCTCTCTCTCTCTCTCTCTCTCTCTCTCTCTCTCTCTCTTCCAAAACACTGTTTTCTCATCATTTCACACAACAAATGGTGACTCTCTCTCTCTCTCTCTCTCTCTCTCTCTCAGAAACACACACATAAACATACACACAAGCACACACATTTGCAGGTTGGCACATACACACATATGTGTGGACATACACAAATGCATGAAAACGCACTCACATAAAGATAGATATACAAACACGTTCATACATACGCAAGTGTATATACGCACACACAGAAATGAGCGAAACAAAAGTAATACAGGGAAACAAACAAACAAATATACAAACAAAAAGATCGAAGTATGCATTTGCGCTATGAGCTTCTTGTTTTCCAAAACTTTTACAATTTAAGACATTTGTAATGTGCCTTGGCATGCATCTTTGTGTTTTCCCAGTCAAAGTAGAAACAAAGAAAAACATCGAAATATGCATTTGTGCAATCAGCATCTTGTTCTCCAAAATTCTTAAAACCTAACAAAGGTTTTAATGTGCCTTCGCATACATACATCTTTGTGTTTTCCAAGTCAAAGTTGAATGACTGACCCAGTATATCATTGAACAAGAAATCTTTTTGGAAGAGGCAGCAAATGAGTCATTCACGGCTATGGAAAGCAATAATAGAGAAACAACTGAGCTATTTCGATATGCTTCGTACAAGAAAAGGTCACTCCACGCATCATCACTACAGAGTGGTTGGCCCTGGAACTAAAAATATCCCAGCCGCACCCAGATCAATGTGTGCTATTGTGGCACCCCGGGTGTCAACTGCAGGGTTTAATTGCGGGTGCAGTAGGTCAGATGACACTACTTTCTGTCTTTTGCTTAGATGTGACTCAGAAAGATGATATTTATCTGTCGAGATAACTGGCAGAATATGTGTATACAAAAATAGTAATATACACTGACCTTAACAGACATATCATTAGACTTCAACGGTGTCAAATGAAGTTAAAAGGATTTCTCACAACTGAAGGTCGTAGGTGAGTGGGGTGATAAAGACTCAACAGGACTACCTGTGAAACGCATAACTACTAACAAAGCACTGGCATACAAGAATGGTTCAGGAGGCCGAGGAGTAGTAGTAGTCGAAGTAGTAGTAATACTAGTAGTAGTAGCATCAGCAACAGCAGCAGGAGTAGTAGTAGTAATAGTAGTAATAGCAGCAACAGCAGCAGCAGTAGTAGTAGTAGCAGTAGTAATAGCAGCAACAGCAGCAGTGGTAGTAGTAATAGTAGTAATAGCAGCAACAGCAGCAGCAGTAGTAGTAGTAACAGTAGTAATAGCAGCAACAGCAGCAACAGCAGTAGTAGTAGTAACAGTAGTAATAGCAGCAACAGCAGCAACAGCAGTAGTAGTAGTAACAGTAGTAATAGCAGCAACAGCAGCAACAGCAGTAGTAGTAGTAACAGTAGTAATAGCAGCAACAGCAGCAACAGCAGTAGTAGTAGTAACAGTAGTAATAGCAGCAACAGCAGTAGTAGTTGTAGTATTTAGTGTATGATTAAAGATTATGAGTCAGCCTGGCTTACAGGAAGGACAGAAAGCAAAACAGAAGGAGGAAGAGAGGCACAAAAACAGAGAAAGAGAAGCCAGAGGGAGAAGAGAGAGAGAAGGAGAAAGAGAGAGATAGAGAAGAAGAGAGAGAGAGAGAAGAAGAAGAAGAGAGAGAGACAGAAAAAGAAGAAGAGAGAGAGATAGAGAAAGAGAGAAAGAGAGAGAGAAGGAGACAGACAGAAAGAGACAGAGAGAGAGACAGAGAGAGATGAAGAGACAGAGACAGAGAGAAAGAGGAGAGAGAGAAAGAGAGAAAAGAAGAGAGAGAGTTAGCAGAAAAAAAGACGAGAAACGAGAAAGAGATTAGGAACAAAAACAAAATTAAGAATGAAAGAAGAAACAAAGAACAATAGAAAGAGTGACCAAAAAGCAACAACAAAGTATGAAAAAAGAATGAAACCAGACAGCCAATAGTTCTTTCATCTCCATGTTATACAAAATCTAATAAAAAAAATTTTAAAAAAACAAACAAACACACACAGAGAAATATTTGTTTCTAACACAAGCATTTCTCATTGGAAATCTCCTGCAGATGAGGAACTAAAACAGGTCTAGGACTGTATGGTTTATTTTTCGTGGTTGCTTTAAAGAAAGACACAAAAGGAAAATAAAGATTTGGATAGTGTACACGTACACACACACACACACACACACACACACACACACGCACACACACACACACACACACACACACACACACACGCACACACCTACACCATTCACATCCTACAGCGCATTCAAAACAATGCTGTACGCCTTGTACTCAAAGAGAAAAAAGCTGACCACATATCTCCTCTCCTGGCACAACTTCACTGGCTCCCTGTATCAAAGCGCATACAGTACAAACTAGGCACCATGTGCTACAAAAGCCTCAATAACGCAGCCCCCGATTACCTGTCAAGCCTACTTGAGATCTATGTTCCCTCACGTACCCTCCGCTCTGCCTCCGATCCTCTGACTTTTCGCTTTCCACGCACTAAGCTCAATACCTATGGTCCACGAGCCTTCTCTGTTTCTGGTCCACTCTCCTGGAACAAACTTCCTCTCTCAGTCCGTCAGCAACCTACTTTTGCCTCCTTCAAGTCCGCTCTCAAAACTCACCTTTTCTCCTCTGCATAAAATCCTAACCTCACTCAACCCCCCTCTGCAGCCTGTCTCCGCTCGGAGGGGAATCACTTTGTTTTAATATATAATTGTATATGATGTGCTCTCTGTGGTTTTCCATTGGTTTTATTCTTGCTTTTATTGCTTTTATTCTTTTCTCCCCATTTGTGGCCATGCATGTGTGTGTGTGTGTGTGTGTGTGTGTGTGTGTGTGTGTGTGTGTGTGTGTGTGTGTGTGTGTGTGTGTGTGTGTGTGCGTGCGTGCGTGCGTGTGTGCGTGTGTGTCTTTTGGGCGCTTGGATTTGATTTTGTCGAGATTTGCGCTATATAAATATTGTAATTATTATGTATGCATGTGCGTACGTATGTATGTATGTATGTATGTATGTATACGCTTAGATTTATGTATGTATGTATGTATGCATGTATACGCTCAGCTTAGATTTATGTATGTAAGTATGTAAGCATGTATGTATGCATGTATACGCTCATATGTATGTAGGTATGTATGCATGTATACGCTCAGCGCTTAGATTTGATTTTGTCAAGATTTTGCGCTATATAAATAAAATATATTATTATTATTACACACACACACACACACACACACACACACACACACACACACACACACATAACACACACACACACACAACACACACACACACACACACACACACACACACACACACACACACACACACACACACACACACACACACACACACACACACACTCACACACACACACGCATATGCCTCTGATCAATATGAAATAATCTCTTTTGAAAAAAAAAGGGAGAGATTATGAAATGAAAGGGGGAAACAGAAAGATTAGCACAGAGAAAGAGAGATAAAAAGAAAGTACAAACAGACAGATAATCCAGCAGCAAGATTGACGGTAAAAACGAAGACATTCAAATAATTATAGAACAAAAGAACTTGAAACTTAAGAACCCTTTATTACTCAAGGATAACAGCATTGGGTCCTGGTGGGTTTGTCTTACAGCTAGTCTCTGCTATTCTACACGTCAGAAGACAAAGTACGGAAAAAAGACTTAAAGACAGAGGGGAGAACAAAAAGGAAAGAAGGCAGCAAGCACGCAAGAACAATAGAAAGCAGCAGCGCAATAAAACGAATTGGACTGGACTAGATTAGATTAGACTGATTTTGCTGCTGCTGCTGCTGTTGTTGTTGTTGTTGTTGCTGCTGCTGCTGCTGCTGTTATTGTTGTTGTTTCTGTTGCTGTTGTTGTTGTTGTTGTTGCTGCTGCTGCTGCTGCTGCTGCTGCTGTTATTGTTGTTGTTTCTGTTGCTGTTGTTGTTGTTGTTGCTACTGCTGCTGTTATTGTTGTTGTTTCTGTTGCTGTTGTTGTTGTCGTTGTTTCTGTTGCTGTTATTGTTGTTGTTGCTGTTGATGATGTTGATGCTGTTGTTTTTCTTGTTTTGTTTTGGTTTGTTTTTTGTTCTTTTTGTTGTTGCTGCTGTTGTGGTTGTTATTGCTGCTGTTGTACTTGCTGCTGTTGGTATTGTTGCTGCTGTTGTTTTTGCTGTTGTTGCTGCTGTTGTTGCTGCTGCTGTTGTTGCTGCTGCTTTTGTTGTTGCTGTTGTTGCTGCTTTTGTTGTTGCTGTTGTTGCTGCTTTTGTTGTTGCTGTTGTTGCTGCTTTTGTTGTTGCTGTTGTTGCTGCTTTTGTTGTTGCTGTTGTTGCTGCTTTTGTTGCTGCTGGTGCTGTTGTTGCTTTTGTTGTTGCTGCCGCTGTTGCTGTTGTAGCTGCTGCTGATGTTGTTGCTGCTGCTATTTTGCTGTTGTTGTTGTTGCTGCTGCTGTTGTTGTTTTTGCTGTTGTTGTTATCACATCTGAATTTATTCCTCTATGTAAAATGCAGGTCGTTCTTCTTGGATGCAGCATGCATCCACTGTATGGTGCCCCAGTTTTTTGTTTGTTTTGTTTGTTTTATTTGTTTGTTTGCTTGTTTTGTTTGTTTCTGTTTGTTTGTTTTGTTTGTTTTGTTGTTTGTTTGTTTTGGTTGTTTGGTTGGTTGGTTGGTTGGTTGGTTGGTTGTTTGGCTGATTGGTTGGATGGTTGGTTGGTTGGTTGACTGATTGTTTGGTTGGTTGGTTGGCTGGTTGGTTGGTTGGTTGGTTGGTTGGTAGGCTGGTTGGTTGGTTGCTTGCTTGGTTGCTTGGTTGCTTGATTGCATGTATTTTTCTCCTTTTCATCCTACATGCCTGTATTATTTGTTCATCTGTGCCACTAGATTTTTCTGTAGCATTTTTCTAGGGATCTCTAAAATGCACTTAGTGCACGTTGCACACAGGACCTCGGTATAGATTTGGCTCGTCCGAAAGACTAGCACTCAGACCACCACTCAAGGTGTAATGGAGTAGGGGGAGGAGGAGAAGGGGAGGAGAGGAAGAAAGAGGACACAACCCGGGTTTCCCACGCCCTCGGTGGTAGCTTTGTCCAATAGACCACACACCTCGGTAAAAGAAAGAAAGCGAGCAAGAAAAACAAATGTGACTTATAACAGGAAACAAAGCAAAGCGAGTAAAAAATAAAAATTAAAAAAAAGGAAAGAAAAAATCTCGAAACACAAACAAAGTCAAACAAAAACAGAAATGGCTATGACGTCATTTCATAGCGCTCCCGGGAGAAAAAAACGTCAGCCATCAAAATGGACCTTTGCTTTCTAGGTTGGAAAGATCTGTGCCAATCTTATTTTCTGCAGTAGTTTTATCTGGTTTTTCGTGTTTTTGATGTTGGTGTTGGTGCTGGTGTTTGTGTTGTTTTTGCTGCTGCTGTTGTGTTAGTGTTGTTACTGGTGGTGGTGTTGCTGTTGTTTTGTTGTTAGTGTTGATGTTGGTGATGTTGCTGTTTTGTTGTGGTCGGTGTTCTTGGCGGTTTTTGTTGTATTGTTATTGTTGTTTAGCGTTGATTTGTTAGTGTTGTTAGTGGTATCGTTCTGTTGTTAGTGTTATCGTTGTTGTTATTGTCTTATTAGTGTTGTTGTTGCTGCTGCCGTTGTAACACTTGTTGTCTTGTTAGTGTTGTTATTGTTGTTGCTGTTATGTTGTTGTTGTTGTTGTTGTTACTGCTGTTGTTGTTGCTGTTCTGTTGTTAATGTTGCCGTCGGTGCTGTTGTGTTATTGTAATTACCGTACTTCTGTTGTTAGTGTTGTCGCTGTGGTTATTAGTGTTGTCGTTGTTGCTGTTGCTGCTGGCTTCTGTTTTGCTGTTAATGTTGTTATCTTTGGTATGGTTGGTGTTTTCTTTCTTTTCCTCGGGTCTTCTACTCATGCATTTGTCTTCGTCTCTTGTTAGAGAAGTGTTTTCACATGAAATAAAACGTCCCTTTTAAAAGTTCAGCAGGATCCAAGTTAAGGACAGGTTTGGATCACTTAGAAAATTACTATATCATATATGCTGGCATCATTTCAATGTTATGTAGGCCTACGTTCTCGCGAAAACATTCTTATGATTGTGATATCTACAACGTTTTTACGTGACTAAACGAATTGTACGTGGGCTCAGAAGACTCAACACTTATTACTGAAAGCAGAGAATGACAAAAGTTACTTTTGAGTTCCCATCCATACCCTTAACATTATTTCTGTCTGCTATGTTCTATATTCTGTTTGTAAAAGACAGTTTAAAAAGAGAGATTGAGAGAGAGAGAGAGAGAGAAAGAGAGAGGAGGGAGGGAGAGAGGGGAGAGAAAGAAGGAGAGAGAGGAGAGAAGGGAGAAAAAAATGGAGAGAAAGTAGGAGAGAGAGGAGAGAAGGGGAGAGAGAGAAGTGGAAAGAAATGAAGAGGGAAAGAGGAGAGAGAGAGGAGAGAGAGAGTGAGAGAGAGAGAAGGGAGAGAGAGAAGGGAAGAGAGAGAGAGAAGGAGAGAGAGATGAGGGAGAGTGAGAGAAGAGAAGGAGAACAGAAATAGAACAGAGGGAAGAGAGAGAGAAAGAGATAGAGAGAGACAGAGGGGAAGAGAGAGAAAGAGATAGAGAGAAAGAGAAAGAGAAACTGAAACTGAAACTGAAACTGTTTATTGGCAAATTATGCATGGGAAGAATCTTGTAATAAAGGGAAAAAAGGTGTTATTGAAATTCTAAAATCCTTACGGAAGCTCAATTCTATTGATTGTAATTTATATTGGAAAATGTTTGATACACAGATAGAACCTTTACTTACATATGCAGCTGAAGTATGGGGTCTTACTGTAAATCCACATATGGAAAAAGTGAAAGAGAAAGAGAGAAAGAGAGAGAGACACACACACACAGAAAGAGGACAGAGAATGAGCTTTACATGTTCGTGTTTTCAACATCTCAACTCCCACGATTTATATACACATACACACGTATGCGCGTACGCGCGTAGGCGCAGCCATACACACACACACACACACACACACACACACACACACACACACACACACACACACACACATACATACATACACACACACGCACGCACACACACATACATACACACACAAACACACACACGCACACGCACACACACACACACACACAAACACACACACACACACACACACAGACACACACACACACACACACACACACACACACACACACACACACACACACACGAACCATCGTCAAATTCCTAGAACTGATGAACGGAAACGTCAACTAAGCTATAAATGAGCATTTTTATTCTTTGCCTCAGCAGTTCCATGACCAGCGATATGAAAGCTTCTGTGGGAGGCATCAGCGGTTTTCTGTTATGCCCTGTCTGATTCTTTGCTTCCATTTTGGCGTTAAAAAACGAATACAACTTAAAGCTTTGTTGAAAGAAAAAAAAAAAATAGGGAAAATAAATACGAAATAAATATACCAGGGAAATAGATAAGAAGTAAATAAACAAAATAAAACAGAAAGCAACTGGTAAATACATAAAAAGTAAATGAACAAAATAACACAGAGAGCAACTGGGAAAACGAACGCATTAACACAAACAACAGAAATAAACCAAGGAAAACAAAAGACACAAAAGCTTAAACACAAGAAACAAGAAGAAACCAACAGAAACAGTTTTAAAAAAACCCAAATTCCGAGAAATTTTAACACAAATAAGGGAAGAAACAAGAAAAACAAAAAACACTTCACAACACACACAAACAGATAAAAGAAAGGTAGATTTAGGCAAACCAGGCGATGTGAAATGTATGGCAGAATGCTGAAAACCGGCTTCATGATATCAAATCAGATTTCCTGTCACGCATAATCTTCCAGTGTCTGTCGCCAGTGTCACGATTTCAATGCGTTGCTAGTAAACAGAAATCATCATGATTGTCTAGCAACTCTTCAATGTCACAGAACTGTTATGAAAGAGACCAAGTGCTCTTAACATGTCATCTGTAGCTATCTTATAAAGTGTGCTTGACATGTTATTTGTCGCTATTTTACAAAGTGCGCTTTACATGTTATCTGTCGCTATATCTAATCTTGATTATTTTGTTAAGTGGTAGAGGTGGAATTGAATACAATATACAGAAATTGTCTCTCTGAGTCTCATTTATTTTGGCCGATTCCAGTTGATTTTCTGGACTTGCAAAAAAACCAAACTGATAACAGAAAACAGATAAATTTTAATGGCGAACTTTCTAAGTTTTGTTCATATCATAAAGACATTTCAAAGTGTTGATCTTACATTCATATACATGTTAGGCATTAGCATACAAATGAAATAATACTGAGGAAAACCAGCCCTGTGTAAATGCCATATCGAACTCCAGTTCCGAAACAATGTGAAAAGGAACTGTAATGAACGAATTCGTTTGTTTCTGCACTTTAGGCTCAGCTCCCAGGCTGATGGTCAGCCTTTATACACATGGGCTGGGTACCTATGAAGGATTGCGCCTTACAGAATTACTTCCTGACATACACAACAAACACACATGCAGAGAAGCACTCATTAAACGCTCAAGTTCTCTAAAGTGACCCATTTCAAAGCATCTCCCATGTCCACCATCAAAACTTGCTTCTTTAACGTAGGCAGACTCGAATAATGATCATTACTGTTGGGAGGCTGAGAATGTAGACAATAAGAAGAAGGAAGGCGGAGGTACGTTTGACACATAAAAAAGAAATCGTGTTCTGAAATCCCTGGACATTCCTATTCGCCTGATGTTCTCCTCATCAGAAGTAACAACATCCAGTGTGCCCATGCAGAGCAGGTTTCAAGAATGAAGATGTACATCATTAGTGATTGAATGTATAGATCTTGGTCATGGCATAGCCACCTTCTTCTTCCAGTAGCAAGTGCTTTTCAACTTCCTTTTACAAAAAGTGAAAATAGTTCACACTGATCGAAACGGACCTGTGTGTCTGATATGTCTGACTTGAATAGTCTGTCCGAGACCAAAAATGGATTGGCAAGGTTTTCTAGAGCCGTTTATGGATGGATCCTCTTTTTCTTCTTCTTTAAGTTCAAAAACCGTAAGCTCAGAACATTCCTCAAAAAAGGAGCGCCCAAGCAGAGTATAAGGGTAGGAGTGTTCTGAGCTTACGGTTTTTGTGCTTTGTATCTGCTTCTATGCTAGCTGAATGGGTAGCAGCGCAAACTATGTTAGAATTGAGAAGTTCACAACATGGGAGATAATTCCTACATGACTGTCAAGAGTTATGTCCTTTGGTTGATATCACGTAATATGTTTACAGTTAGGTACGTTGAAACGTTTTACGGTGATTCAAGACACAATATTTCAAAACTGTTGTCTCTTTTATCTCTCAGTCCCCTACGGGATCGGGAAAGGGAAAAAAGAAAATAAGAAGGAGTAGCGAAACTCGATAAACAAAACCAAAGGAATAGATAATGAATCACGTAGTTGTGATTTGCCATCGGCCGTTTGGGGGCTTCTTGCAATTCAGTTGGGCGGATGATGCAAAATGCCAGGCACCGTCAATGCAAATCCAATTCATGTCTGAATTTCCCAAATCCAACCAAGCCCTGACGCAAATCTTAAGCGGATGACTGGCCTCTGTTTAGAATATTTAATGATTTCACCGTCTTTGCTGCTGATGAGTTATCAGTGAGAAACTCGTGGTGTTGACCATAAATACTTGTAGAGCAGAAATTGTACTACATAGTGTCACCACCATCAACAACAAAAACAAAAATCGGGTTTAGAAATGTCACGTTTACATTTATTCATTTATTCATCTATTTGTTTGTTTATTGATTTATTAATCTATTATTTATCTATTGAGTTTCATTTGCATATATTCATGGGTGTACATATCACATTTATCCTTCATTCAATTCATTTATTCTGC
>CM060309.1:42266424-42271424 GCA_030674185.1 Monoplex corrugatus
CACCAGGTCATTTTTGTTTTTGTTTTTTTTGGCTTGTGGCTTTGGCTTTTAGGTTTGTTTGGTTTAAGTGTCGTCGTCGTTGTTGTTGTTGTTGTTGTTGTTGTTGGTGGTGGTGGTGGTGGTGGTGGGGGTGGTGGTGGTTCCTGTTGTTGTCGTCATCGTTATCGTTATCATTGTTGCGGTTATCGTTGAGCTTGTGACCTTTTCCAAACTTTGGGAATATCAGACATATTTTTGCAACCTGCTTTTGCAGATCGAATGTGCGTGAGTGTGGTGTGTGTGTGTGTGTGGTGTGTGTGTGTGTGTGTGTGTGTGTGTGTGTGTGTGTGTGTGTGTGTGTGTGTGAAAGAGAGAGAGAGACAGAGACAGAGAGAGACAGAGAGAAAGAGAGAGAGAGAGATATGACAGAGAGATATGACAGAGATTAGAGAGAGGGAGAGAGAGAGAGAGAAGAGAAAGAAAGAGAGAGAAGAGAGATAGTAAGAAAGAGAGAGAGACCAAAAGAGAAAGAAAGAAAGTAAGAGAGAAGAGAGAAAAGGATAGAAAGAGAGACAGACAGACAGACAAAGAGAAAGAGAAAGAGAGAGAGAGAGACAGAGAGACACACAGAGAGACAGAGAGAGAGAGAGAGAGAGAGATGACGACGCATACATTCGATTCAACATGCCAAATTTGGTCTATCATGTCGGTTAGGGAATATTCTTTCAATAACCATGTGAGCATAATCGAAATCTTCCTTATTTGTGCAAGTTAAAATAAAATGAAGAAGAAGTCAGCAGAAATTATAATTAATCGAAACCAACATGTTCCTAAATGTCACAGATTGTTTTCCCCACAAGTTATCGTACGTTGCACGTTTCCACCACGAATTTCAAGCAGAACGAAGGCTAAGATTCCAAGAAAACAAACATATTCCAAAGAATGTTTTTTTCCCCACTATATATGGCATAACAATCATCACCATCATCACACAGACAGAAAAACAGAGATACATACACAGACACAGAAACACAGAGCAGTGGAGCAATCTATTCAGGAAGAAATGAAGAAAACCGTGAATGGAGGGAAAGCAATAAACATAAAGAAAGAACCAAAGGAAGGGGTAAATAAACGAAAAAAAGGAACCAAGAAAACCAATATAGCCATAAAGAGAAAGGAGGAGAGAGAAGAGGAGGGGAGGGGGAAGGAGAAGGAGAAGGCAGAGACAGACAGAGAGAGAGAGAGAGAAAGGGAGGGAGGGGAGGATTTTAGAGAGGAAACAAAACTGCTTGCTGACGTCATTAATTTTCACAGGCACAGCAGGGACACAAATTGTCAGCAATCAAAATGGCCCATTGGTTTCTGGGGTTGCACCAGGTCATTTTTGTTTTTTTTTTTTGACTTTTGGCTTTGGGCTTTTAGATTTGTTTTGTTTAAGTGTCGTTGTTGTTGTTGTTGGTGGTGGTGTGGTGGTGATGGTGGTGGTGATGGTGGTGGTGGTGTTTGTTCCTGTTGTTGTCGTCATCGTTATCGTTATCATTGTTGCGTTTATCGTTGAGCTTGTGACCTTTTCCAAACTTTGGGAATATCAGACATATTTTTGCAACCTGCTTTTGCGGATCGAATGTGCGTGTGTGTGTGTGTGTGTGTGTGTTAAGAGAGAGAGAGAGAGAGACAGAGAGAGACAGAGAGAAAGAGAGAGAGATATGACAGAGAAATATGACAGAGATTAGAGAGAGGGAGAGAGAGAGAGAAGAGAAAGAAAGAGAGAGAAGAGAGATAGTAAGAAAGAGAGAGAGAACCAAAAGAGAAAGACAGAAATAAAAAGAAAGAAAGTAAGAGAGAAGAGAGAAAAGGATAGAAAGAGAGACAGACAGACAGACAAAGACAAAGAGAAAGAGAGGAGAGAGACAGACAGACAGACAGACAGACAGAGAGATGATGACGACGCATACATTCGATTCAACATGCCAAATTTGGTCTATCATGTCGGTTAGGGAATATTCTTTCAATAACCATGTGAGCATAATCGAAATCTTCCTTATTTGTGCAGTTAAACTAAAGTGAAAAAGGCAGCAGAAATTATAATTAATCGAAACAAACATGTTCAAAATGTCACAGATTGTTTTTTTTTCCACAGGCTATCGTACGTTGCACGTTTCCACCACGAATTTCAAGCAGAACGCAGGCTAAGGTTCCAAGAAAACAAACATATTCCAAAGACCATTTATCTTCCCACTATATATGGCATAACAATCATCACCATCATCAGACAGACAGAAAAACAGAGATACATACACAGACACAGAAACATAGAGCAGTGGAGCAATCTATTCAGGAAGAAATGAAGAAAACCGTGAATGGAGGGAAAGCAATAAACATAAAGAAAGAACCAAAGAAAGGGGTAAATAAACGGAAAAAAGGAACCAAGAAAACCAATATAGCCATAAAGAGAAAGAGGGACAGAGATGAAAGGGGGAGGGGGAAGGGGAAGACAGAGACAGAGAGAGAGAGAGAGAGAGAGGGAGGGGAGATTTTAGAGAGGAAACAAAAATGCTTGTTGACGTCTCTTCACGGCACAGCAGGGACACAAACTGTCAGCAATCAAAATGGCCCATTGGTTTCTGGGGTTGCACCAGGTCATTTTTGTTTTTTTTGGCTTTTGGCTTTGGGCTTTTAGGTTTGTTTTGTTTAAGTGTCGTCGTCGTCGTTGTTGTTGTTGTTGTTGTTGTTGTTGTTGTTGTGTGTGGTTGGTGGTGGTGGTGGTGGTGGGTGGTGGTTCCTGTTGTTGTCGTCATCGATATCGTTATCATTGTTGCGGTTATCGTTGAGCTTGTGACCTTTTCCAAACTTTGGGAATATCAGACATATTTTTGCAACCTGCTTTTGCGGATCGAATGTGCGTGTGTGTTGTGTGTGTGTGTGTGTGTGTGTGTGTGTGTGTGTGTGTGTGTGTGTGTGTGTGTGTGTGTGTGTGTGTGAAGAGAGAAGAGACAGAGACAGAGAGAGACAGATAGAAAGAGAGAGAGAGATATGACAGAGAGATATGACAGAGATTAGAGAGAGGGAGAGAGAGAGAGAGAAGAGAAAGAAAGAGAGAGAAGAGAGATAGTAAGAAAGAGAGAAGAGACCAAAAAAGAAAGACAGAAATAAAAAGAAAGAAAGTAAGAGAGAAGAGAGAAAGGATAGAAAGAGAGACAGACAGACAGAGAAAGAGAGAAGAGAGAGAGAAGAGACAGAGAGAACAGAGAGACACAGAGAGACAGAGAAGAGAGAGAGAGAGAGAGAGAGAGATGACGACGCATACATTCGATTCAACATGCCAAATTTGGTCTATCATGTCGGTTAGGGAATATTCTTTCAATAACCATGTGAGCATAATCGAAATCTTCCTTATGTTGTGCAAGTTAAAATAAAATGAAGAAGAAGGCAGCAGAAATTATAATTAATCGAAACCAACATGTTCAAAATGTCACAGATTGTTTTCCCCACAGTTATCGTACGTTGCACGTTTCCACCACGAATTTCAAGCAGAACGCAGGCTAAGGTTCCAAGAAAACAAACATATTCCAAAGAATGTTTTTTCCCACTATATATGGCATAACAATCATCACCATCATCAGACAGACAGAAAAACAGAGATACATACACAGACACAGAAACATAGAGCAGTGGAGCAATCTATTCAGGAAGAAATGAAGAAAACCGTGAATGGAGGGAAAGCAATAAACAAAAGAAAGAACCAAAGGAAGGGGTAAATAAACGGAAAAAAGGAACCAAGAAAACCAATATAGCCATAAAGAGAAAGGAAGGAGAGAGAAGAGGAGGGGGAGGGGAAGGGGGAAGTCAGAGAGAGAGAGAGAGAGGAGGAGGGAGGGGAGGATTTCAGGGAGGAAACAAAAATGCTTGCTGATGTCAGTTCACGGCACAGCAGGGACACAAATTGTCAGCAATCAAAATGGCCCATTGGTTTCTGGGGTTGCACCAGGTCATTTTTGTTTTTTGTTTTTTTGGCTTTTGGCTTTTGCTTTTAGGTTTGTTTTGTTTAAGTGTCGTCGTCGTCGTTGTTGTTGTTGTTTGTTGTTGGTGGTGGTGGTGGTGGGTGGTGGTGGTTCCTGTTGTTGTCGTCATCGTTATCGTTATCATTGTTGCGGTTATCGTTGAGCTTGTGACCTTTTCCAAACTTGGGAATATCAGACATATTTTTGCAACCTGCTTTTGCGGATCGAATGTGCTGTGTGTGTGTGTGTGTGTGTGTGTGTGTGTGTGTGTGTGTGTGTGTGTGTGTGTGTTGTGTGTGTGTGTGTGTGTGTGTGTGTGCGTGTAAGAGAGAGAGACAGAGACAGAGAGAGACAGAGAGAAAGAGAGAGAGAGATATGACAGAGAGATATGACAGAGATTAGAGAGAGGGAGAGAGGAGAGAGAAAGAGAAAGAAAGAGAGAGAAGAGAGATAGTAAGAAAGAGAGAGAGACCAAAAGAGAAAGAAAGAAAGTAAGAGAGAAGAGAGAAAAGGATAGAAAGAGAGAACAGACAGACAGACAAAGAGAAAGAGAAAGAGAGAGAGAGAGAGAGAGAGACAGAGAGACACAGAGAGACAGAGAGAGAGAGAGCGAGAGAGAGAGATGACGACGCATACATTCGATTCAACATGCCAAATTTGGTCTATCATGTCGGTTAGGGAATATTCTTTCAATAACCATGTGAGCATAATCGAAATCTTCCTTATGTGTGCAGTTAAAATAAAATGAAGAAGAAGGCAGCAGAAATTATAATTAATCGAAACAACATGTTCAAAATGTCACAGATTGTTTTCCCCACAGGTTATCGTACGTTGCACGTTTCCACCACGAATTTCAAGCAGAACGCAGGCTAAGTTTCCAAGAAAACAAACATATTCCAAAGAATGTTTTTTTCCCCACTATATATGGCATAACAATCATCACCATCATCAGACAGACAGAAAAACAGAGATACATACACAGACACAGAAACATAGAGCAGTGGAGCAATCTATTCAGGA
>CM060309.1:42286424-42291424 GCA_030674185.1 Monoplex corrugatus
TTTCTGATGTGCGTCTGCCGTCTGGTGAGATGGCAGTTTTCAGATATTTAAACTTATCAACCTGTCTCAAAGTGTCTGGATTAAAGGTTGGAGGAACAACTGATAAAACAACATTCGTTACGCTGATGACACCGTGCTAATTGCAGAAAATGAAAGGGACGCACAAAACCTTGCGAATATAATAGAAATAGAAAGCAAGAATAAAAGGGTCTTACCATGTGCCTTATGAAAACATGAAAACACCCATCATGTACGCTCACAGAAGATGGAGTATGCAAACTGCACAGCAACTTACCACATGCACAGTGGGGGAGGGGGAAGGGGGTTGAACAACATGCATACTTCTTCTTCTTCTTCTTTCAGCCATCGAAAGTCCGTTGTTGGACGTAGGCCTTCCCCAGCTGCTTCCATTCACTTCGTTCCAGCGCTTTTCCTCTCCAGTTCTTGTCAAACCCGTCTATGAAATACCAGGGAAGTAGGGAGGCGTCTTATAATATTAATCAAAGAACATAACTCTTGAGAGTCACGTAGGAATTATCTCCCATTTTGTAGAACTTCCCAAATCTAACACAGTTTGTGCGCTACCCATTTAGCTAGCATAGAAGCAGACACAAAGCACAAAAACCGTAAGCTCAGAACACTCCTCACTCGAGGAATGGGTAGCGCAAACTGTGTTAGATTTGAGAAGTTCTACAAAATGGGAGATAATTCCTACGTGACTCTCAAGAGTTTTGTTCTTTGATTAATACTATATCATAAAACCCATCTATGTCGTCTCTCCATCAACATGCATACACGCATCTCAAAAAGATGGGAATGCTCAAGAAAAAGCATGCACATATTCACTTGCAAGAGTGTGCACGTGAATGCACTCTCCAAAATGTACGTGGTCTGTGGACACAACCAATGGATTCTTCCCGCCCTCTTCCCCCCTCCTTCCCAAGCCCTAACTGTAGAGAACTCACTGGCTAATTGTTTCTCACGGCACTGCTGGGAACATCCTTAATGGAAGGACAGTCACCTGTGTTCCCTGGACGCTCACTTGCTGTTCCAAGAAAACAGAAAATGGGTCTTGAAACAAGAATTCTCTCTCTGTGTGTCTGTTTGTCT
Organism: Monoplex corrugatus; assembly: GCA_030674185.1. Classification (NCBI taxonomy): domain Eukaryota; kingdom Metazoa; phylum Mollusca; class Gastropoda; order Littorinimorpha; family Ranellidae; genus Monoplex; species Monoplex corrugatus. The sequence continues at coordinate 42,287,535 of CM060309.1, forward strand.
GTCTGTCTGTCTGTCTGTCTGTCTCTCTCCTCTCTATCTCTCCTCTCTGTCTATCTGTCTGTCTGTCTATCTGTCTGTCTGTCTGTCTCTGTCTCTGTCTCTGTCTCTGTCTCTCTCTGTCTCTCTCTCTCTCCTATGTCTGTCTGTCTGTCTCTCTCTCTCCTGTGTCTGTCTGTCTCTCTCTCTCTCTCTCTCTCCTATGTCTGTCTGTCTCTCTCTCTCTCTCTATTTCCTGTGTCTGTCTGTCTGTCTCTGTCTCTGTCTCTCTCTTTCTCTCCTCTCTGTTTGTCTGTCTGTCTCTCTCCTATGTCTGTCTGTCTGTCTGTCTCTCTCTATTTCCTGTGTCTGTCTGTCTGTCTCTGTCTCTGTCTCTCTCTCTCTCCTCTCTGTTTGTCTGTCTGTCTCTCTCTCTCTCCTATGTCTGTCTGTCTGTGTGTCTATTTCCTGTGACTGTCAATCTCTCTCTGTCTCTGTCTCTGTCTCCCTCCCTCCCTCCCTTCTTCTTTCTTTCTTTTAGTCTTTCTCTCTTGCTCAGCAGAAACAACAATTCCAAGAACAACAAGAACACAGATACCAGACACATATGCGCGCTAACACACACACACACACACACGCACACACACACATACATACATACACACATACACACACACACATTAATTTGTCACTTGCGTAAGAGTATATACATAAACATGCATATCGACACATTTATATCGAAAAACATAGGGGAGAGAAAGAGAGAGAAAGAGAGAGAGAGAGAGAGAGAGAGAGACAGAGACAGAGACAGAGACAGAGAGAGACGGAGACAAAAAGACAGACAAAAAAAGAGAATGAGAGAGAGAGAGAGAGAGAGAGAGAGAGAGACAGAGACAGAGAGACAGAGAGAGACGGAGACAAAAAGACAGACAAAAAAAGAGAAAGAGAGAGAGAGAGAGAGAGAGAGAGAGAGAGAGAAACACAAAAAGACGACAGAGAATGAGCTTTACATGTTCATGTTTTCAGCATCTCAACTCCCACAATTCAAACACACATACTCACGCAAGCACATGTGTGCAACCACACACACACACACACTCACACACACACACAAACACACACACTCACACACACACACACATACACACACACATACACACACGCACACATACAAACACGTAAACACACATGTTTACTTACAGAAACATACTCAAAGAAACATGCATATCAACACAATCACATTGAACAAAAAATAGGACAGACAGACAGACAGAAACATAGACAGAGAGGAGAGACAAAGACGATGAGAAACAGAGAAACACCTATGGGATTTCATATATTCGTGATTTCAACATATCAAACTTCAAAAGTCACATACATACACGTAAGCATTCACACACACACACACACACACACACACACAACACACACACACACACATACACACACACACACACACAACACACACACACACACACACACAACACACACACACACACACACATACATACAGATACACACACATGCACACATGCACGCACGCACACACTAAAATAGTCACAGAGAGAGAGAAAGAGAGACAGAGAGAGAGAGAGAGAAAGAGAGAGACAGAGAGAGAGAGACAGAAGGAGAGAGAGAGACAGAGAGAGAGAGAGACAGAGAGAGAGAGAGAGAGAGAGAGAATGAGAGAGAGAGAGAAATGAAAGCATTCAATAGACCTGTGCGTCTGTCTTTCCCCGTGTTCTCGGAGTCATTGTTAAATGATTGACCTAGTAGGCCTACAACATTGAGCAAGAAATCCTTTTGAAGAGGCAGCAATGAATCATGAACGACAATGGAAAGCAAAACAAAAAACTAAAACAAAAAAGTCAACTCTGCCATTTCGACATGCTTTGTGTAAGAAAAGGTCATTCCACGCATCATCAGTACACAGAGTGGTTGGCCCTGGAACTAAAAATATCCCAGCCGCACCCAGATCAATGCGTGTTATTGTGGCACCCCGGGTGTCAACTGCGGGGTCAAATTGCAGGTGCTGCGGGTCAAGTTGTCCTCCTTTGTTCTGTGTAATTCATGAAGCCTTGTTGGTGTTATTGTTGTTTAAAGCCCAGTCGACTGCGCAGAGCCATATCAGGGCTATAACCGTTTCAAAACATACAAAGCTTCAACAGGTCAAAAAAAAAAAGAAAATTAAGTACTCATATCAATGCATTTGCGCACATAATCTAAGGGTATGCCCCCGGTGTTGACCACTCAGTCCAATTTATCGCACAAGGGATTTTAAAAACACACCTGAATACAAATTTAAGCATACCTAAGGACACCAAAACATATGCAAAAACAGGCCTAAATTACCTAAAATTGCTTTCGTATATCTCACCTCCCTCGAGCCAAAAATGCACTTAATACACGTACCCAATTATCAATCCTAAAGAGAGAGTACGTAAGACTTTATCGAACACATACAGGTAAATGGACCATTAAGGCAGAAAATAATAGGAACAAATGACAGAAAGCAAAGGAGGAAGAAAGAAACAAAGAGAGTGACAGAAAAGAGGAAATTTCTAGCACAGAATTTCCATAAGGTGGGGATACTATTTATACTGAAAGAGCCCCCGGCATCCCCACGGGGAGTTCATGAAGCCTAGCGGAATAAATCTTTGTTGATACAGCCCTTACCAAAATAATTCTTCTGATACAGCCGTGGACTCGAGATCTGATTTATCGAGTTCAATCCCAGCCTGTAACATTAAAAAAAAAAAAAAAAAAAAAATGGTAGTTTGCCCGCGCATCTTAACCCTTTGACTCCTGCACCCTGTCCTTCAGCATCCGGCACTGCCAGCCATGCCAGCAAAGCAAAAATTTAAACCTTTGATTCCCGCACCCTATCCACCAGCTGCCTACAGAAAACTGGTGGGTAGGGTGACGGAGTTAAAAGGTTAAGATTTTCAATTGATGGATTAGGGTGCAGGAATTAAAGGGTTAATATTTCCGTCATTCTCGTGGCATCAGCTTAGTGTTTCATAGGTCCCTCTCCTCCTACTCCTCCCTATTTCAAAACCCGGCCAACGCACAAGGTTGTGTGCAAGCTCAGGGAGTCTTGCCAGATAACTGCTGGCAGATTTTGGTGGAGCGCATAAGGAATTGTCCGAGTGCGATGAATCCCTCTCAGACAAACTCCAAACAATCTCCAAATGCCCCAACTCTCCATTCTGATTGTACGAGTTTGATTTTGACTCTGAAAATTTAAAAGAGTTTGTGCGTGTGACCCCCCCCCCCCCCCCCCAGCCTGTCCATGTGTGAATGGGAAATTGACCTTGTTTAAGAGTTTGAGGAAGGTTAAGCAGCAAGAGGCAGGAGATAAGCACCGCCCTCATAATGCTCGAGCCAAGAATGTTTCAGATATATATCTCCTGGGTTCTTAACCTCAGGGTTATGGCAAATCTTTATCTGTTCCGTCAAGGTATGACTCACGAAGTCCTTTTTGTGTGTTTGTTTCTTTGTTTGTTTCTGTCTTTCTTTTTTTTTCCGTCATAAAATAAACTAGAAGAATTAATTCGACACAAGTATACTTATATACACTGATCTTTGAAACATTTATTTTTGGAACCCCGGTGGGCCGGATATACTGACCTTTAAAACATTCCTTACTGAAATTCAGTGAGCTAGATACTACAATGAAATAAGGTTCAACAATACTTAACCCTTTGACTCCTGCGCCCTGTCCACTGACTGCAAAAACTTGACTCTTTGACTCCCTCACTCTATGCATCAGCTTCTGCAGGAAACTGGTGGGAAGGATGATGGAGTTAAAAGGTTAAGGTTTTTTTTCAGTTGATGGATAGGGTGCAGGAATCAAAGGTTAATGTTTCAGTCATTCTCGTGGCGTAAGCTTCGTGTTTCATTGATTCCTCTCC
>CM060309.1:42301424-42306424 GCA_030674185.1 Monoplex corrugatus
AAAATTTAAAGAAGAAAAAATGCGCTTTGGAAGAAAACGTCATTTTATAAAAATTAATTTATTCTGGGAAACGGCCTTTTCATATTCCAGTTGGCTTCTTTAGATCATCTACAGAAGAAGCAAAAATAAAACAAAAAATATGGAACAAACAGGAAACATATTTCTGTTAAGAATTCTCTTTGGAAATCATGAGTCCTTGATCTTAGCCATCGTTTGTCCGCAAGAAGAGAGTTAACACCAAAATGCAGTTTGTGGCCTAATGGTTACATTACTTGCCCAGGACCCGAGAAACACGGGTTCGAATTACGGATCCGACAAGGATTGTTCTCCCTGTGCTACCCTTTCTACTACATCTGACAATGTGGTCTAAGTGCAAAAAGTTCGGATGAGACGTTAAAGATTCTATGGCAACAAATGACTTTTTGTACCTGGAAAATATCTATAGCAAGTTCCATTTTCATACCCCGTCAAAAATGAAATGTAACTCGTACAAAAAAAATTAAGGAAAATTGGGTGACACTGCTCTGCAACGACGCATTCTCCCCGAAGAGAACAGCCCGAATTTCACATGGTCAATCCTTCGTGAAAAGAGTAAATGAATAAATAAATAAATAGATAAATAAATAAGTAAATAAATAAATAAATAAAAATAAATAAATAAATAAGTAAATAAATAAATAAGTAAATAAATAAATAATCAAATAATAAATAAATAAATAATAAATAAATAGATAAATAAATAAATAAATAAATAAGTGAATACATAGGCTGTGCCAGACATTTTGTGAAACCTGGCCAATTCAAAAGAAACGTTCATATCTTTTTATAGATCCAAAATGCCATTGGAAAGGAATGGTTACAGTAGTGAAAATATTTTTACAATATGTCTTCAAGTTTAATACCTTGCAATTCGATACTAACCTGTTCGTGATCGATCCGATGTTGACAACTCACGTCTAATTTATCACACAGGGGATTTAAGAAGCGTATGGAAATACATGACAAAAACAACTTCAAACTTGATTTGTACTCTATTGCGGGTCACATCTTAACTAAGATAAAAACAAATTCTGAAAAATTTGAAAATCGTGTTTCAAATAGTATGTGCATATATCAACTGTCAGAACTTAATGCATTAATTTTTATGTATGAACTACAAGTCCTTTTGATTGTATGTAATCGATTCATGTACATTTTCAACTGTAATTGTGTACCCCTGTGGGGATGCCGGGGGGCTCTTTCAGTATAAATGGCATCCCCACCTTCTAGAAATTCTCTGCAAGAAAATTTTTGCTTTTCAGTCACCCTCTTTGCTTCTGCCTTGTTCCTTTGCTTTCTGTCATTTCTTCCTATCATTTTCTGTCTTGCTGGTCCATTCACCTCTATGTGTTCAATAAAGTATCTCTGAGAATTCAATTTTGGGTAATATGTAGTTTAGGTGTCCTTAAATTTGTATTCAGGTATGTTTTTTAAATCCCCTTTATAATTAATTGAACGGAGTGGTTAACGCCAGGGGTGTATCCTTAAATTATGTGCGCGAATATACTGATGTGTGTACTTAATTTTCTTTTTTTTCCATTTGAAGTACTGTGTATGTTTTGAAACAGAATATAACCCTGACATGGCTCTAAGCAGTCGGCTGGGCTTTAAACAAAATAACAATAACAGTAACTGTATCTATCTATCTATCTATCTATCTATATCTGTCTGTCTATCTATCTATCTATTTATCCATCTATTTATCTATCTATTTATCTATCTATCTATCTGTCTGTCTGTCTATCTATTTATCTATCTATTTATCTATCTATCTGTCTGTCTGTCTACCTATCTATCTATCTGTCTGTCTGTCTATCTATCTATCTATCTGTCTGTCTATCTGTCCATCTGTCTGTCTGTCTGTCTATCTGTTTGTCTATCTATCTATCTGTTTGCCTGTCTGTCTTTCTATCTATCTATCCATCTATCTATCTGTCTGTCTATCTATCTATCTATCTATCTATCCATCTATCTATCTGTCTGTCTATCTATCCTATCTATCTATATCTATATCTATCTATCTATTAATGTTAACTAAGGGATAACTGTGAATTAGCTTGGGCATGATCATTAATGGGAGTCTAAGGACGATTAGGAAAGCGCTGAAACTAAGAAATACACACTCTCTCCACACACACATACACACTCACACACACACACACACACACACACACACACACACACACACACACACACACACACACACACACACACACACACACACACACACACACACACACACACACGCGAAAAAAAAAAAGAGAATGGATGAGAAGGAAGGCAGGATTATGTAAGAGGTTCAGAAGTTCGTTCCGTTTCAAGGACCTTTACAGCGAAGTAAACATGCAAATAAACTTGGTTTGTTTGTTCCTGTCATTGTTTGTTTGTTTCATTTTTGTTCGTATGTATGTATGTATGCAACGTTGTATTAGGCAAATTGAAACTGGAAAATATATCTGTCTGCTTGTATGTTTTTTTGTTGGTTTGTTGGTTGGTTTGTTGGTTTCTTTCTTTCTTTTTCTTTATTTCTTTCTTTCTTTTTGTTTTGTTTTGTTTGTTTGTTTCTTTCTTTCTTTCTTTCTTTCTTTCTCTGGTTTTTGTTCGTATCTTTCTTTCTTTCTTTCTTTGTCTGCCTGTCTTTTTTAAACATAATGACACCGTGCTAATTGCAGAAAATGAAAGGGACATACAAAACCTTGTGAATATGCTAGAAACGGAAAGCAAAGGTAAAGGCTTGGAACTAAACAGCAGGAAGACTAAGTCATGGTGATCGGTGGAAGGCATGAAATCCCCTCGTGCAAAATGACAGCAAACGGCACAACCTTGAGACAGGTTGATGGGTTTAAATACCTGGGAACGATCGTTTCACCAGACGGCAGGTGCATATCAGAAGTGGCCAGCAGAATAGGCCAAGCCGAAGCAGCATTCGGGAGGATGAAGGGTGTTCTTGCCAACAGATGCCTATCAATTAACATCGGGAAGAGAGTTCTTGAATGTTATATAGAACCATACTGTTGTACGGATGTGAGGCGAGGACGGTCGGCTGGCAGGGCCAGAACAAGATTGAGGCAGCCGAGATGTGGTTTCTGAGAGGAATGTTGAAAGTTCCATGGACAGCAAAAACAAACAAACGGGACAGTCTTGATGGAGGCAGACACAGGTGGATCACTCACAAGGAGGATGGGAAAAGACAGGCAACATTTATAGGCCATTTTATGAGGAAGGGGGATTTGGAGCACCTGGTCACAGCGGGAGGGCTGGAGGGAGGGAGAGCACCAGGTGGACCCAGGGAGAGGGTGCTGGACGGACTTGCGGAGTGGCTGGGGACGGGGAGGGTGGAAGAGATGCTTGGGGCAACAAGAGATAGAGACAGATGGAAGTCCATGATCGCCAACGCCATGCGGCAGGGCACTTGATGATGATGATGAATGTGTAGGTGGGTGGATAATCAGCTGGCTGTGTTACTACTGTTGGCTTGCTTATTTGGTAACTGCCATGCTTGCGTACTGGATTTGTTGATTTGGTTTGGACTTTCTCGTTGGTTCATTAAACTAGTTAATTATCTGATAGATGATTTGATGGGCTGGTTGGATGGTTGGTGGGCTGGCTGATGAGTTGGTTGGTTGGTTGATTGGTTGGTTGGTTGGTTGGTTGGTTGGTTGGTTGGTTGGTTGGTTGGTTGGTTGGTTGGTTGGTTGGTTGATTGGTCGATCGGTCGGTCGGTTGGTTGGTTAGTTGGTTGGTTGGTTGGTTGGTTGGTTGGTTGGTTGGTTGGTTGGTTGATTGGTTGGTTGGTTGGCTTGTTCGTTGTTTCATTCGTTCGTATTTTGTTTCGTTTAACTTACTGGGGAAAGGGGGACAATACTACCATAATTTGACCAAGCTTTTTTTTTCTTTAAATCTAAACACTAAAATTGGACCAAATAGTACAATGAAAGTAACCGATGTACTCTTGTGGAAAGTTTCATCTAATGGTCATAGCATTACCGACAAAAAGAAACAAAATGTACACATTACGCAATAGTTCTTTCCATTCTGTTTAAAAATAATGATCAACTGGACAATGAATCAAGCTCTCTCTCTGTCTCTTCTCACTGTCTCTGTCTGTCTTGTCTGTCTCTCCCTCTTCTCTATTTCTCTTTCTCTCTCTCTCTCTTTCTCTCTCTCTCTCTCTCTTCTCTCTCTCTCTCTCTCTTTCTGTCTGTCGTCTGTCTATCTCTGTCTGTCTGTCCGTCTGTCTCTGTCTCTGTGTCTGTCTCTGTCTGTCTGTCTCTTCTCTCTCTCTCTCTGTCTCTCTCTCCTCTCTCTCTCTCTCTCTGGCCTGTATCTCGTCATCTTTGTCTCTCCCCCGCCTCCCTCTCTCTCACTTTCTCTTTCTCTGTCTCTCTCTTTCTCTCCCTCCACCTCCTCTCTCCCCCTCTCTCTTCTCTCTCTCTTTCTCTCTTTGTCTCTCTTTCCCTCTCACCTTTTCCTCTCTGTATCACTTTCTCTCTGTGTGTCTGTGTGTCTCCCTGTCTCTCGTCATCACTGTCTCTGCCCCTCCCTCTCTTAAGTTTGGCTTCAGAAATTTCCTAGTGTCAGGAAAGAATCATTCTCAAGTGCTCTTTGAGCTGCCTCTCCAGTGTATTTATATTTTGTGATCCACGCTGAAATGTTAAGAATAGAGCCAGAGGGTCGATTTCCCTTCATCAATCAGTATGTCTCCATCCTGTCCATTTCTGTTCGTCTCTTTACTGAAATCTCTCTCTCTCTCTCTCTCTCTCTCTTGTTCGTTGCCTCTGTCACTGTCTCCTCTCTCTGTCTCCTCTCTCTCTCTTGTTTCTGTTCTGTCTGCCTCTGTCCTGTCTGCCTCTCTTCTCTCTCTCTGTTTCTGTCACGTCTCTCTGTCTCTGTCCTCTCTCCTCTCTCTGTTTTCTGTCTCTGTCTGCTCTGTCTCTTCTCTTCTCTCTCTCTGTTTCTGT
>CM060309.1:42311424-42313924 GCA_030674185.1 Monoplex corrugatus
TGTGGGGGGGGGGGGGGGAGGGACATAAGCTGGTAATTCATGATTCACAATCACTTCTCTTGGTTCAACAGTAAGTGTGGGGGTGGGGGGTGGGGAGGAACATAAGCTGGTAATTCATGATTCACAATCACTTCTCTTGGTTCAACAGAAAGTGTGTGGGGGGTGGGGGTGGGGAGGAACATAAGCTGGTAATTCATGATTCACAATCACTTTTCTTGGTTCAATAGTAAGTGAGGAGAGGGGGAATATATGCTGGTAATGCAGAATTCACAATCACTTCTCGTGGTTCAATACTAAGTGGGGGGGGGGGGGGGGGGTTGGAAGGGACATAAGCTGGTAATTCATGATTCACAGTCGTTTCTCTTGGTTCAACAGTAAGTGGGGGAAGGGGGGGGGAAGGACATAACCTGGTAATTCATATGGTTCACAATCACTTCTCTTGGTGGGTTCAATAGCTAGTATTGATCATGGGATAATGGTAATGGCAGCCTGGATAGACAGACAGGACCTGAATACGACCAGTCAAGCCAGTATACGCCTACATCGTTTAGTTCTGACGTTTGTCTTCTTCTGCCTCGCCATGTGTGTTCCACATAATAAAGCAGAAGCCTGATCAACCCAAGGCGGAGAAGTGGTTAACACAACAGGTTACTTGACTGAGAGGTCGTGGATTCAAACTGCCATCAGTCTCTAAACATCAGCCTTGATTGGCTTCTACCTGAGTTGAGACAGAGTATGACTATACTAATGGCAGGGTTAAAAAAAACACGAAGCATGTATTTACACATAAACGTCTACTCGTATCGTTGATTGCAATGAGATCTGCAGCCCATGAACGAAAAAAATATCTAGCCGTGACAAGTTTTTCGTTCAATGCATGGTGAGAATGAAAGACTCTTACTCTAAGTAAGTTTTATTGGTTTTGTTTTGTTTTGTTTTGTTTGTTTTTGTTTTTGTTTTTGTTGTTGTTGTTGTTGTTGTTGTTATTGTTTGTCTGTTTGTGTGTTTGTTTGTTTCTTCTCCGCAAACATTTTACACAAACTAGTTGATGGGTAACTGACCCTGTTTAGGGTTGGGCGAAAAGAAACCGAAACTTTTAGCCTATTTTCTTTTTTTTTTATTTCTCTGTAAATATCTCACACATATTTAGCTTAAGGGTACCTGATACTGGTCAGAATTGGGCAAAAATAAACCGAAAAGCAAAAGGCATCCCATATGGATTTGTGGTTAAAGTACTTACCCAGGACACCAGAAACCTGGAATGGAACCACGTACGGGATTGGGATTTGTCTCCCCACCCCCCCCCCCTCCACTGGATCTTCAGAAGTGGTTTAGGTTCTACTCTTTCGGATGAGATGATAAATGGAGGTTCCTTGTGTACCATGCATTCGGCGCACGTTAAAGATCCCATCGAAACAGAGGACCTGTCCCTGGCAAAATCCTGTAAAATGTAATCCGCTTTCATAGGTAACTAGAAAGACACGCATACAGAAAAAGAAAAGAAAGAAAGGTGGCGCTGCAATGCGGCAACGCCCTCTCTCCGGGATGAGCAATCCGAATTTTACACAATAAATCCAATGTGACAAAAATAATAAAATTAAAATAAAATTAGATAATACATATAGATATGAATACAACTAATACTAGCTCTGAAAAAAAGTTGTAGTTTATGTCATCTCAGTCCCGAACAATGTCAAGGCTATGCGATGACTTTTATCTTTTATGTTTGTATTGATCGTACGATAATGCTGATGGCAGTCTGGGCAGACATTACGGCCTGACAACCATCTGGTGGGCCGGTACCCATCCCATGCTGTTTAATTCTGAAGTTACTGGCCCCTGGCACGCCATTTTTGCACCGGATAAGGAGTGGGCAGATGATTATGTTCTTATCAGCTATGATTTTGGGATGGACAGATTATAGCCAGAATATAAGCTGAATAAAAACAAAACCTGGAAATACCATCCCATCACAGATCATAGCCAGAAAATGAATTGAATGAAAACATGGCGTGGAAATACCACCCCATCATAGGTTATAGCCAGAATAAAAGTTGAATGAAAACATGGCCAGAAAATCAATTGCAAGAAAACATGGCCTGGAAATACTATTCCATCATTGATTATAGCCAGAATATAGGTTGCATAAAAACATGGCGTGGAAATACCATCCCATCATAGATTACAGTCAGAAAAAGAATTGAGTGAAAACATGGCCCGGAAATACCATCCCATCATAGATTATAGCCAGAATATAAGTTGAATGAAAACATGGCGTGGAAATACCATCCCATCATAGATTATAGCCAGAATATAAGTTGAATGAAAACATGGCGTGGAAATACCATCCCATCATAGATTATAGCCAGAAAATGAACTGAATAAAAATGGCCTGGAAATAACACCCTATCATAGATGATAGCCAGAATATAGGTTGCATAAAAACATGGCATGGAAATACCATCCCATCATAGATTATTGCCAGAAAATGAACTGAATA
>CM060309.1:42316424-42328924 GCA_030674185.1 Monoplex corrugatus
AACAGAATAAAAAAAAGAACTCAAGATGAAGAGCCCACAGTCAGACAAACAAAACAGCAGACAAAGCAACACATGGATTACGAAAACGAACCACACTCTAACTGATTCCAATCAGCAAATCTCCATCAAAAGGACAGCATCAAAGAAAACAGCTGCGAATCAAACGAAGGTAAGGTAACCAAACACCAACAGTTTCAGTTTCAGTTTCTTAAGACGACGCCTCCGCGCTCAGAACGAATTCCATATATACTAAAGTCACAGGTGCCATGTGTACGGTAATCATGTCACAAGCCTTAAGCCTGCACATAAACCCATGAGCTGGCCAGGTCCTGAGGCCCTACTTAGACTGTTTTACCTAGTCCATATTTTATACTGGATTTTATCAGCATATCACTGGAATAATCTTGGTTACGTGTAAATGACATGTGTATGTGTGTATCTTACCTTCAAAAAAGGAACATACATATAAAGACACTAACAATACTAATCAAAGGCAATGGAAGCTGATACTTCAGAAGTCACTATCCACTTATTTTAGTGTAAATGTCATCAGTGTTGATCATGGAATAGCAATTAAACTCTTTCACTTCCCTACTCAATCCACCATCTTCCTGTAGGAAGCGTGGCATAGTGGTTAAAACATCCTGCCATGAATTCTAGGTTCGAATCACGGATTAGACAGGGATCTGTTTCCACTCCTTCCACTAATTTTTTTTAATAAGATCATCGCACTCAGGGAGGTACTAGGTTACTTTTGTGCTCACCGGTTTTTTGTTTGTTTGTTTGTTTTTTTGCTTTTGTTTTTGGTGTGTGTGTGTGTGTGTGTGTGTGTGTGTGTGTGTGTGTGTGTGTGTGTGTGTGTGTGTGTGTGTGTGTGTGTGTGTGTGTGTGTGTGTGTGTGGTGTGTGTGTGTGTGTGTGTGTTGTGTGTGTTTTCTTGTTGCTGCTGTTTTTTGCCACAGAAGCTGGGACAGTTTTTAAGATGTAATGATGATGATGTCGATAAGGATGACAATCGCAAAATTCACTTTCATAGCTAAGCAGAAACACACACATACAAAAACAAATGGATGGCGCTATACTGCTGCGCAAAAACCACGTTCTGGATACTAAGAGACGGCACTCGCAATAGAGGAAGACAGAAAACTAGATGGAGAGACGAACTAGATGGATTTGACAAGAACTGGAGAGGAAAAGTGCTGGAACGAAGTGAATGGAAGCAGCTGGGGAAGGCTTACGTCCAACAACAGACTTTGGATGGCTGAAAGAATCAGAATACTGCTGAGACCCGCTCTCCCAAGGGAGAGAAGCACAACATTTCATATGGTAAATCTATTGTGATAAAATAGATAAATAAGCAAATAAACACACTAAATAACAGAAAGGTGGTGGATAGGGTGAGGGAATAAATGTGTTACGGAGAAAGTTGACGGATACGGATAGAGTGAGAGAATGAAAGGATTTTCAATGCCAGAACAACAATCCAGTTGACTGTCGTCTGACGGCCAGTACTCACCAAGGTCGTTTAGCTCCAAGGAATTACAGTCCCCGAGGTATTTCCCACCGTAGGCAGATAGTTCAATTGTTTTCTGTCACGTCTCAATACTGCTAGGTGAGAGCTGAAACGTAAATGAAACAAAAAGCTTAACATAAGAAGCTTTCCATTTATTGAACGCCATGATACCGAAAATAACTCCCTTACCTTGGTTCAGTCAATAGCAACAAGGCATCCACACCAGAAATCCTCTTAAAGGCAGCAAAGACGACGTCAGCACTGTCCAGGCTTAACCATGCACGGAAGGACAAAAGCATCTCTGTGAAATACAAGATCAGGCTGTTACATGCGCTGGTTTATTCCACCTTCCTGTATGCATACAAGACATGCACAGCAGATTTGGAAAGACAAATCTAAGCCATGGAAATAGGATGTTGCCGCAAGATCCTAAACATCAGATACACTGATCGTATCGCCAGCGAACATGTACGCCAAACCATCAAGCAGCACACCGAACCGTACAAAGATCTGCTGGCATCAGTTATGAAAACAGACATCACACACACACACACACACACACACACACACACACACACACACACACACACACACACACACACACACACACACACATACATACATACATACATATATATATATACATCACACACACACACACACACACACACACACACACACACACACACACACACAAAACACACACACACACACACACACAAACACACACACATATACACACACATACACACAAACACAACACACACACATACACACACACACGCACACACGCACGCACGCACACACACACACATACACACACACAAACACACACATACACACATAAACACACACACACATAAACACACACATACATACAGACATACACACATACACACACACACACACACATACACACACACACACACACACACACACACACACACCACACACACACACACACATACACACACACACACACACACACAAACACACACACACAAACACACACACACACACACACACACACACACACACACGTAGGTTGGTATGGCCATATAACACAATCCAGTGGTCTAGCTAAATCAATCCTCCAGGGAACTGTTAAGGTGGGGGAGATGGAAGGAAAGACAGAAGAAAGGATGGACTTATAACACTGCGGAAAGGACAAAGAAACCATTGGCAGAGACCCACTGACAGAACTAGAGCAATCTGGTGAACAGTTCTTTACTGCAGCATCCGAATGACTCTTCATGAAGTTAAAGGACAATAAGAAAAAGAAGATAACAATAAGAAAAAGAAGATAACAATAACAAAAAAAGAAGATAATAAGAAAAAGAAGAATAACAACAAGAAAAAGAAGATAATAAGAAAAAGAAGATAACAACAAGAAAAAGAAGATAACAATAAGAAAAAGAAAATAACAGTAAGAAAAAAGAAGGATAACAATAAGAAAAGGAAGATAACAATAAAAAAGAAAATAACAGTAAGAAAAAAGAAGATAACAACAAGAAAAAGAAGATAACAATAAGAAAAAGAAATAACAGTAAGAAAAAAGAAGATAACAACAAGAAAAAGAAGATAACAATAAGAAAAAGAAAATAACAGTAAGAAAAAAGAGATAACAATAAGAAAAGGAAGATAATAAAAAAGAAGATAACATTAAAAATAAAAGAAGATAACAATAAGAAAAAGAAGATAACAATAAGAAGATAACAATAAGAAGATAACAATAAGAAAAAGAAGATAACAATAAGAAAAAGAAGATAAAAATAAGAAAAAGAAAAATAACAATAAGAAGATAACAATAAAAAAAAAAAGATAACAATAAGAAAAAGAAGAATAACAATAAGAAAAAGAAGATAACAATAATAAGAAAAAAGAAGAATAACAATAAGAAAAAGAAGAATAACAATAAGAAAAAGAAGAATAACAATAAGAAAAAGAAGAATAACAATAAGAAAAAGAAGATAACAATAATAAGAAAAAAGAAGATAACAATAAGAAAAAAGAAGATAACAATAAGAAAAAGAAGATAACAATAATAAGAAAAAGAAGAATAACAATAAGAAAAAGAAGAATAACAATAAGAAAAAGAAGAATAACAATAAGAAAAAGAAGATAACAATAATAAGAAAAAAGAAGAATAACAATAAGAAAAAGAAGATAACAATAATAAGAAAAAAGAAGAATAACAATAAGAAAAAGAAGAATAACAATAAGAAAAGAAGAATAACAATAAGAAAAAGAAGATAACAATAATAAGAAAAAAGAAGAATAACAATAAGAAAAAGAAGAATAACAATAAGAAAAAGAAGAATAACAATAAGAAAAAGAAGATAACAATAAAAGAAAAGAAGATAACAATAAGAAAAAGAAGATAACAATAATAAGAAAAAGAAGAATAACAATAAGAAAAAGAAGAATAACAATAAGAAAAAGAAGATAACAATAAGAAAAAGAAGAATAACAATAAGAAAAAGAAGAATAACAATAAGAAAAAGAAGAATAACAATAAGAAAAAGAAGATAACAATAATAGAAAAAAAGAAGAATAACAATAAGAAAAAGATGATAACAATAAGAAAAGAAGATAACAATAAGAAATAGAAGATAAAAATAAGAAAAAGAAGATAACAATAAGAAAAAGAAGATAAGAAAAAGAAGATAACAATAAGAAAAAGAAGAATACCAATAAGAATAAGAAGATAAAAATAAGAAAAAGAAGATAACAATAATAAAAAGAACATAACAATAAGAAAAAGAAGAATAACAATAAGAAAAACTTATAACAATAAGAAAAAGAAGATAACAATAAGAAAACGAAGATAACAATAACAATAAGAAGATAACAATAAGAAAACGAAGATAACAATAAGAAAACGAAGATAACAATAAGAAAACGAAGATAACAATAACAATAAGAAGATAACAATAAGAAAAAGAAGAATAACAACAAGAAAAAGAAGATAACAATAAGAAAAAGAAGATAACAACAAGAAAAAGAAGATAACAATAAGAAAAAGAAGATAACAATAAGAAAAAGAATAACAATAAGAAAAGAAGAATAACAATAAGAAAAAGAAGATATAATAAGAAAAAGAAGATAACAATAAGAAAAAGAAGATAACAATAAGAATATAACAATAAGAAAAAGAAGAATAACAACAAGAAAAAGAAGAATAACAACAAGAAAAAGAAGAATAACAACAAGAAAAAGAAGAATAACAACAAGAAAAAGAAGAATAACAACAAGAAAAAGAAGAATAACAATAAGAAAAAGAAGATAACAATAATAAGAAAAAAGAAGATAACAATAAGAAAAAGAAGAATAACAATAAGAAAAAGAACATAACAATAATAAGAAAAAAGAAGATAATAAGAAAAAGAAGATAACAATAAGAAAAAGAAGAATAACAATAAGAAAAAGAAGAATAACAATAAGAAAAAGAAGACACTAAGAACTGAAACAGAGTTCCTTAATCTTTGAGTCAGTGAACGATCATTTACTCCATAACATTACTCATGAAGTAACGTGCCGCAGGATGAAACTAAAGATTCAAATTGTCGTTTCAAGCGCAGGTGCTATCTTTATCGGTTCCCCATAATTCTGTGGTGTTGTGTGGTTTAATTCATCATCATCGTCATCATCATCATCATCATCATTATCATCATCAGTGCCCTGCCGCATGGCGTTGGCGATCATGAACCTCTATACAAATCTATCCCTTGTCGCAGGAAATACATATCCCATCCTCTCTGTCCTCAGCCACCCTGCAAGTCCGTCCAATATTTCCCCCCTGGGTCTACATTCTGTTTTCTTTCCCTCCAGCTTTCCTGTTGTGACCAGGTGCTCTAATTTCTCCTTCCTCATAAAATGTCATAAATGTTGCTTGTCTTTTTCCAATCTTCTTTATTAATGATCTTGATCTTGTGTCTGCCTCCTTCAGCACTGTCTCTGTTTCTTTGCATAATTATAACCTGAATAACCCCCAGTTAATTCCTGTCTAGGGCATATGCCCGCCCATCCCCCATGTCCACCTCCTCTCCTTACCCTGATGAATCGCAGAGGAGCACCATGCTCATTTCAAGAACTTGTCCCTGTTGTGAGGACAAAGGAGAACAAGTCACGAACAAATTACAGACTAGAAGACATATCCTGCAAGTCATCATCATTTAATTTCTCTTTTAGAGAAGTGAAGTATTTTGAATTAAGCCGTACTGAGCATGTTACATGGCCCTTAACCTATTATGTATCAAGCAGGTCATGATATCGTGGAGTGACCTTGTGGATACATTTGAATCATGCCAATGGGTTGCCAGTCCTGACGTTTCAACTTCTTATTAATAAGATCATCGTACTTTGGCATTTTCTATTCTGATTACTCCCCCCCCCCCCCCCCCCCCCCCATTTTCTATGTCACCTAAATGGCCACAGAAGCTGGGACAGTTTTTACAATCCTATGATGATGGTGAGATGTGGATGATAATCATTATGATACGGAGTTCCATCTAGGACTGAGATCGCCTGACATGTATGTGCTCTACGGTTACTATCACAATACATCCTGGTGTACACCAGGCCCAAGAGATTCAGACACCTGCGTTGTTGGTCAGGATATTTGAGCAACACTCTCAATGGAGCATCCGTGAAGTGCATGAGACTCGTCTGTGTGGTCTCAGTCTTCATAATGGACCCACAGTACGCTTAACTCTAGACAGGAGCCAGTTGGAACCTAAAACTTCCACAATAATTTTTAAAGGACTGACGAAGTTCGAACCCACAACCTTCCAGTCGGTGGTCGTTGCTCTAACCACTACACCATGAAGTACCAACTTCTGTCCTCCAGGCTGTAATTATACCTCAACAATATCGGACTTGTTATTGCCGTTCAGGTTTTTATAAATTAATCAATTGTGGAATTGACTGAGTGAATGTTATTCGTGTCATGACTACGTCATATAGGCCTACACCACGTATTTGATTTTATACGTCATAGATGACACGACACGAATCATTCAAATGTCAAGCAGTACATCATTGATCGATTGACCAGCTTTTATGCCATACAGCTAATTTTATCATTCCACGAAACGCGTGGATGTTGTTTATAAGTTATATGACATGACCTAACTAAATGTCACGCTGATCAGACAAGCATCATCCTGAAAACAGATCATATTTCAACGACCCGCTGGTGTAATTACATATCCTATGGGTGATTGAGTACACGAGGTTTAAAACTTCAACGTATGAATTATGCAAGTTATCCTTCGCATTATGAAGTCTCACTGACGTAGAGGTATAAGCTCCTACCTTCAAATATGACTGCTTTCAGTTTCTCAAGATGACATCTCTGCGCTCGGAACGAATTCCATATGCACTAACGTCACAGGTGTCACGTGTATGGTCACCGTAGCACATGCCTTAAGCCTACACACAAACCCATGAGCTGGCCAGGTCCTGAGGCCCTACCTAGACTATGTTTTACCTAGTCTATATTTTTACTGGTGTTTTATCAGCCTACCAACAGGAATAATCTAGGTTACATGTAAATGACATGTGTATGTGTGTATCTTACCTTCAAAAAAGGAACATATATATAAAGTAAATAAATAAATAACTAAAGGTCTGAATCACAACACGACAAGCTATTCTGTATAAACTCGTCTCACATGGCAGACCCCCCCCCCCCCCCTAGTCAATACCCAATTCTCAGCCGTCCATCAACTAGGTGAAGACAATATTTTCTTAATCATAGATAGGTAAGTAAGAAAGTAAGTAAGTAAGTAAGTAAGTAAGTAAGAAATATGACTGCACAGGTTTGAATATGACAGAAAAAGGAAGCTTTACACTTGCGGTTTCCACCTCACCTAGCTGTAAAGGGTACTTAACTCTGTTCAGGATTTTGGAAAGACAAAGCAGTGAAGTTCTGTTGTTCTGTTCTGTTGAGTTTAAAGTCCTACCACTCTCACAGTATACGAGGACAAGCTAAAACAATGTTGCTCAAGAAGCCTTGAAAAGTTTTAGTTGCATTTTGAGATACCGATGCTTTTGTCGGATTCTCTCAATAATTTTATAATTATCATTATGAAAGCAGTGACGGTGAATAAGCGGGATTTTAGACATGCAAGGTTAACGGTGAGCGTGGTTTTGTCTTTTATCTTAACGGGTTGTCGTTTCTGACGTGGTGTTAGCCCTGGTATGGCTCTAGTAGTCGGCTGGGCTATAAGCAATATGAACTTGAACTCGAATAAACGGCCGTCACCCTCATAACGCTGGCCCCAGAAAAAAAGTCAGGCCTGTACCACCTCACTCCCCTACAACCTCAGGGTTAAGGGAAAATCTTAACTAGCATCCGGTATTATTAGCACACGCTACTCAGAACATTTATACAAGTGATCCTGCGCAGTTACGTTGAGTTACTTGGAACATCTACACAAGCCGTCTGGTACATTGCACATACTGAAAATCATATCCACACAAGTTATCTAGAAATTTTGTTCAAGTAACTAGCAACATTTATGAATGCTCCAATTTCAAGCCAGTTACCTCAAACTTTCGTGCAGAAATTATTCCATACAGTTACACCACCTTTTGAATTTTGTTACACAAATTATTCAACACAGTTACACATATTATCCCACACAGTTACACAGGTTACCCTATGTATTTAGTACAGACTTGGAATTCGGAAGTTATTCACGACTGACCCATCACATAAGAATATTTCTACATTCGTCCCTCCCGAATATGCTAGTAATAGTAATGACACGCTGTGGACTTTCCTGTATTATTCAAGCGCCAATTGCCTTTACCATTTCCAAATAAGTCATATTTCCCTTCCTGATCAGTTTGGTTTCTATTCAGTTAAAAAAAAAAACCACGATGTGGTTATCGCAAATGGATGTCTAGACTGAAAAATCAACTTGAGTCCCCAGAGTTGTTCGATGTAGGTTTTCTTACGCATGATACTTAAATCTGGGAACTGAAATATTTTGAGAATCTCCTTTCCCTTTTCATGTGTGTTGGTATCCCTGAATACAGATTTTACCTTAACTCACAAGGTTGGCTGGCGTTTTTGCTCTCATTTTTTTTCCTTGATAGCTGTTTGGTGAATTTGTTGGTTAGTTGGACTATTTCTTGATTGGTGAGTTAGTGCGTTGGTTGGTGGGCTGGTTAGCTGGCTGGTTAGTTGGCTGACTGGTATATTGGTTGCATGATTATTTGGTTGGTTGGTTGGTTGGTTGGTTGGTTGGTTGGTTGGTTGGTTGGTTGGTTGGTTGGTTGGTTGGTTGGTTGGTTAGTTGGTTGGTTGGGTGGTTGGTGCATTCGTTCGTTCTTCGTTCGTTCGTTCGTTCGTTCGTTCGTTCGTTCGTTGATTGGTTGGCTGGTTGTGGAATACTTTTTGACTGGTTGGTGAGTAGTTGGGTGGTTGGTTGTTGGTTAGCTGACCGTGTGATTAGATAGTTGTTGGTGAAATATTTTGTTGGTTGGCTGGCTGGTTGGTAGGCTGGCTGGTTGATTGGCTGGTTGGTTGATTGATAAGTTTGTTGGTTTGTTGGCTGGTGAAATATTTTATTGGTTGGTTGGTTGGTTGGTTGAATAGTTGAACGGTTGGTTGGTTGGTTGGTTGGTTGGTTGGTTGGTTGGTTGGTTGGTTGGTTGGCTGGTTGGCTGGTTGGCTGGTTGGCTGGTTGACTGTTCTGTTAATTGGTTGGTTTGCTTGTTGGCTAATTATCCGATAGATTGGTAGGTTGGGTTGTTATTTTCCTTCGTCTGTTTTCTGTTCGTTTGTTTATTCCTTTGTCAATCAGCTAGTTGTCTGGTTGAACAATCGATTAGTGGGTTGAAACTGTGCTTGGCTTTTATGTTTTGTTTTTAAGCTTGCTGTTATTCTTTTTTATTGCTGCTGTATATCTGTTGTGGCTGAAAAGATGAACTGTAGGGACATTATATTTATTCCTTCTGTGGCGTGATGCTTTAGATAAATTGCCGATCACCCAGCCGAACACACATCTCAACACAGAAAATGGCTTTGATAAAGGCAAAAACCAACAGTCAATAAAGGCAATCTGATTTATGAGAGAGAGAGAGAGAGGGGGGGAGACAGACAGACAGACAGACAGACAGACAGGCTGACAGGCAGACAGGCAGGCAGACAGAGAGACAGGGAGAGTGAAAAACAGAGAGAGAGAGTCAGACAGGCAGATAGAGACAGAGAGAGAGACAGAGACAGACAGAGACAGACAGACAGACAGACAGACAGAGCGCCCAATTATTAGCTAATTGCTGTTGTTATTATCACTGATGTTAGTTGTCGTTATTGTTCTTGTTGTAGTAGATGTTGTTGTTGTTGTTCTTGTCCTTGTTGTTGCGTGTGTGTGTGATACAGAGAAAGAGAGAGAGAGAAAGTGTGAGACTAAGAGAGGGAGAGAGAGAGAGAGAGTGTGTGTGTGTGTGTGTGTGTACGTGCGTGTGTGTGTGTATGTGTGTGTGTGTGTGTGTGTGTGTGTGTGTGTGTGTGTGTGTGTGTGTGATTGTGTGTGTGTGTGCGTGCGTGCGTGCATGTGTGTGGTTTGTACATGTATGTGCAAGGATCTGTTTGCATGTATTGTTCGCGTGCGTGAATGTTTGCATACTTGTTCACGTGCGAGTGTAAATTACATTATCACAATGTACGCATGCCTTTGAGCGCACATCTGTACACGCCCTGCACGTATAAGAGCAAAACACGTACGCATGAGAGAAAATGTCAATAACTTTCCATGGCAAAACAGTTATTGGCGTTTTCTTGTGGTTGCTTCCCTCATGTCTAGCCTAACTCAACGTTATCAAGGATCTATGGTCGCCATAAAATAGTACCAGCTTCCGTTATTGCCTGTCTGCTTCACTGCTTGGAAACAGGGGAGAGACAGAGAGAGAAGGTTGATGGAGGCAAAGTGTGGGTAAGAAAAATCAAGACTCGAAGATGAAGAAAATGGAGATGAGCAAAGTAAAAATGAGGACAGAATGCCTGAGAGCTTTAGAGAGGAGAGAGAGAGAAAGAGAGAGAGAGAGGGGGGAGAGAGACAGACAGACAGTCAGACAGAGACAGACAGACAGTCAGACAGAGACAGAGAGAAAGACCGAGACAGAGAGAGACAGAGACAGAGAGAGACAGAGAGACAGAGACAGAGAGAGACAGAGAGAGATACAGAGAGCCTGACAATAACGATGAGAAAGAGAGAGAGAGTTAGGGAGGGAGGGAGACAGAGACAGAGAGAGACAGAGAGATAGAGGTAGACACAGAGAGAGTGACAATGACAATCATGATTTGTCTTCTAACGGTAGAAATTATTAATTATAATAAAGAGATAGACAGACCAACAGTATACAGACAGACAGACAGACAGAAAATAATAAAAGTATGTAGGAACAAAAAACCAGACTAAGTTCAGATAGTTCATCAGGTGGGTATTTTTTTTATTCAGATGGTACTGTCCTTGCCGTGGATTATGGAATACATTTAATCAATGTAAAAACCCATGCAATTTAGATACGTAGAAAAAAAGATCGACGCATTGACAGACAATCTAGACAGACAGGCAGACAGCAACATGCTAATGACAACTGCAATACAACCACGCAAGCTAAGCAACTGATCCAAACAGCGAGTGACCATCACAAACGGCGTTCATCAAGGGAAGAAACTGGTGATAACACAGACAGCGTGACAGGCAATCACCAGAACTGATTAGTGCTCAGACAAATGGGACAGTTTCGTCAATAAAGCAAAGACATTGTCGGGAACAGAAATGGGACAGTCTCAATAAATCCAAGTCATTGTCAAAAACAGAAGTTGGTAATTCGGGATTCGCAATCAGTTCGCTTGGTTTCAGTTTCAGTTTCAGTTTCAGTTTCTCAAGATGATGTCTCCGCGCTCGGAACGAATTCCATATGCACTAATGTCACAGGTGCCACGTGTATGGTGACCGTGGTACATGCCTTAAGCCTGCACATAAACCCATGAGCTGGCCAGGTCTTGAGGCCCTACCTAGACTATGTTTTACCTTGTCTATATCTTTTTACTGGTATTTTATCAGCCTACCACTGGAATAATCTTGGTTACAGGTAAATGACATGTGTATGTGTGTATCTTACCTTCAAAAATGGAACATGATATAAAGTAAATAATTACATAATTAAAGGTCTGAACCACAACACAACTAGCTATTCTGTATATGACAGACACCACCCCCCCCCCCCCTAGTCAATGCCCAAATGCTCAGCCGTCTATCAACTAGGTGAAGCCAATATTTCTTTTAATCATAGATAGGTAAGTAAGTAAGTAAGTAGGTAAGCAAGCAAGTTAGTAAGCAAGCAAGTAAGTGAGTGAGTGAGTGAGTGAGTACGTGAATAAGAAGTAAGTAAGTAGGTGAATAAATGAACACAAAGTAAAGCTCGCTTAGTTCACCCTGACTGTATTGATCGTAGGATAATGGTGATGGCGGCCTGGACAACAGTTTAAGGCATGATATCATCTGTTGGGTCAGTGCTTAATCTTTTTGATTAGTTCTGAAGTTGTTGTATGCCTTGGGCACCATTTGCGACCCGAATAAGGCGCAAAGGTCTGGGTGGAGTATAGATGGAAGTCTGACTGCACATGGTCAAGTATCATCATCATCATCATCATGTGCCCCGCTGCATGGCGTTGGCGATAATGGCCCTCCATACGAATCTATCCCTCGTCGCTGCAAGTACATCTCCCACCCTCTCCGTCCTCAGCCATCCTGCAAGTCCGTCCAATATTTTCTTCCCGAGTCTACCTGGTGTTGGCTGGCCATGACAATCTTGGGAATATACGATGGTGGTTTCCCGTTGCCTTCCATCGTTTTTTTATGGACTCTCCGCTAGCCTTTGCCGTTCCCACGACTAACCCACAAGGCAGCAGGGGTAATTTTCTGTCAGGGTTTACTCCCTTAGTCTTGGTTTCACCCGAGACACCC
>CM060309.1:42333924-42338924 GCA_030674185.1 Monoplex corrugatus
TACACGCACACACACACATACACGCTCACTCACGCACACATACACACACACGCACGCACACACACACGCGCGCGCGCACACACACACACGTACACACAGACAGACACACACACGCACACACAGACACACACAGAACGACACACACACAGCAACACACACACACACACACACACACACACACACACACACACACACACACACAACACACACACACACACGCACAATCCTACGCGTGTGAACAGTAAGAATCCACCTTTCGTTGATCTAAATCACTTCAGCATCTCTCTTTCCTCCGTCTCTCCAGCGGAGGACAAACACCTACAACTCATACAGCTATGAGCTCTGGAAACGAGAGTGTAAGCTGATCAAGACATTAAACAGATCTGTTAACGTTGAAACTCGATCTGTTAAACTTTAAAAACCGCTTTAAGCTTATGTGTTAAACAAGTGCGACAAATCCTGTCAGAGAAATGGAATTTATTATCTCTGATGACATTTCTATTGTGACGTCAAAATGTCTCTGCAAACGATACTCGAAATGGCATCATGATGGAACTCTTTCTATTCGTCGATACAGTGTTACATTGTTAAAACATACATCTAGGCTACCATGCCAATAAATGATATACAAATAAAGATAACTGTCTCAGACCTCACTTTTTTAACACACGCTCCACCCAAATGTGAGTAATAACAGTTCTATGCAGCTGTATAAATATACAATTCATGTAAACACATTTTTAAAGACACACTCCACCCAAATCAAAAAAAAAAAAAAAAAATTTTGAACATATGACTGCAAGAAATTTATGAAGTTTAACGATAAAAAATAAATGAAATTTAAGAAGCACGATAGCACGTGCACGATAAGATGTCAATGAATAAAATGGAAAAGGTTGTATGTGTTATGAACTGTTAGTTCACTAGAACCAAGCTGATATGGGATTTCTCTACTCTCAATTGTACTGTCTCACGGTCATTCCTATTCTTTCCTTTTACTGCTTTGCCTTCCACGTTTATAAACATGGTCAGTATCTTACAGGCTGACTGTTCGCTATTATGCTATAGTATGACGGTATATTCTGAGGGCAGTTAGTCCTGATATGGCTCTCATAGTCGGTTGGGCTATAAGCAATATGAATTTGAACTCTGAAGGCAGACATCGAATTTGTGTCAACCCCAAACCCCACCCAATTTAACGCTTTGACTCTCGCACTCTATCCACTTTGCAAAAATTTAACCCTTTGACTCTTTCCCCACTATCCATCAGCTTCCTGCAGGAATCTGGTGGAGAGGGTGAGAGAGTGAAAGAGTTAAGCGTTTGCTTTGCTAGCATGGTTGACGGTTAGGATGCTGGTGGACAGGGTGCAGGAGGCAAAGGGTTAAGCAATATTTTCAGTTCTGTATATATATACACACATTTATATATGTATGGATATATATGTATATATATATATGTGTGTGTATGTATATGTATATATATTATATATATGTGTGTGTATATGTATATCTATATGTATATATATATATATATATATATATATCATCATCATCATCATCAGGTGCCCTGCCGCATGGCGTTGGCGATCATGGACCTCCATCTGTCTCTATCTCTTGTTGCCCCTAGCATCTCCTCCACCCTCCTCGTCTTCAGCCACTCCGCAAGTCCGTCTAGCATTTTCTCCCTGGGTCTACCTGGTGCTCTCTTTCCCTCCAGCTTTCCCGTTGTGACCAGGTGCTCCAAATCCCCCTTCCTCATAAAATGGCCTATAAATGTTGCCTGTCTTTTCCTAATCTTCCTTATGAGTGATCTACTTGTGTCTGCCTCCATCAAGACTGTCTCGTTTGTTTTCTTTGCTGTCCATGGAACTCTCAACATTCTTCTTAGAAACCACATCTCGGCTGCCTCAATCTTGTTCTGGCTTTGCTTGTTGACTGTCCACGCCTCACATCCGTACAACAGTATTGGTTCTATATAACATTCAAGAACATATACATATATATATATATATAAAGTATAGGCTCTTCTGTATTCAGAGAACGTTGTTTTGATAGTTGACGTGTTCTAAAGATGATAACTAACTCAGCTGACAGACTTCGGTATCTCTATTCTTATCCCATAAGTTCTGTATTATTTCGCACACACAAAAAATAATGTAAGTAGGTCACTAAGGCAAATATACAATCAACAAAACATTAACGTAACAATTCGCTACTACAAGTATTACACGTGTGTTTGAGTAACCAACCCTTTGTGTGCAGATGGTAGGCCTACATGCAGCCCATGGAATCTACAACTCTACGTTTCAGTTGAATGAAAAACCCACATCATCATACGAGATCTTACGTATGATTCATAGAAAAAAAGAAAATTACTGTTCTCTCTGAGGATGAAACTTCAGAGCTTTCTTAATACCTGGAAAACACTCCGCCAGCAAACCACCTTTTCAAGAGCTTGCCAACGCATAGGATTTTGTGCAGGCTCAGGAAATCTGCCAGATAATTGCTGGCAGATATAGGTGGAGCGCATATGGAATGGTTCCAATGCCATAAATCCCTCTTGAACAAACTCCACAATCCAGCAAACCACACCTTAACATTTTCCCCTTTCTTACTCTCTCCATCCGATCGTTTTATCCTTCCACGGTTTTCTTCCACATTCAAGATATTATCTTACACGGAAGTCAGCTGATTGTCTATCTGGTTTATGTCAGTTTAAGTTTATTGTATTACCACGGTATGGAAAATGATATATCGTGAGAATGTCTTCAACAAAATTATAACAAACGAAAATTTTTAAAACGCCTGTATTTTCATTCCCATAGTGTTCTTTGCATTCCTTAAAGTATCAACATCAATTAAATTTTTCCTATAATAGAAAGTGATTTGAAAAAGAAATGTACCGTACACACCCTAAAACTGGAACATTGTTCGCAGAAACACGAGATAGAAATATCACTTGCAGCTCTCCTATTTGTTATGTATAAGATGGACTGGTTATCAATACTACAAAAACAAGCAATATAACCTAGGTTAACAGCATTATAACCTAGCTAAACATCATTATAACAGATAAAGTTCATTACATCAGATAAACAGCATTACAACCTAGATAAACAGCATTATAACCTAGATAAAGATCATTATAACAGATAAACATCATTATAACCTTGGTAAACATCATAATAATCTAGATAAAGATCATTATAACCTAAATAGATATTGTTATCTAGATAAACAGCATTATAACCTAGATAAACAGCATTATAACCTACATAAACAGCATTACAGCCTACATAAACAGAACTGTAACCTAGATAAACAGCATTATAACCTAGATAAACATCATTATAACCTAGATAAACAGCATTATAACCTAGATAACCATCATCTTAACCTAGATAAACAGCATTATGCACCTAGATAAACAGCATTATAACCTACATAAACAGCATTACAACCTACATAAACAGAACTGTAACCTAGATAAACAGCATTATAACCTAGATAATCATCATTACAATCTAGACAAACAGCATTATAACCTAGATAATCATCATTACAAATCCAGATGAACAGCATTATAACCTAGATAAACAGCATAATATATAACCTAGATATAGATAAATATTTATAAGATTCACTTTAAAATATATTGAGGGTGGAGACATTGACACAGAGCTGTAAACAACCAAACAAACGAACGAATAGAAACACACGCATGTGTATGTGTGTGCCTGCCCGAGTGCTGTGTAAATAAGGGTATGGACGTATTCTTGCGGCACCACATCTGTGTGTGCTTGTGCACATAAATGCGAGAGCGAAATAAACGTGCATGAGAAAAAAAAAAAAAGATTTTGAAAAATAATTTTGATTTTGAATAAACTGAGAAAAACATTTCTCTTCTGGTCGTTGTCGTTGTCTTCATATCAAATCTGAACTCGAGTGTTACTAAGGTTATATGGAGGTGTAAATAACACGTCACCAGTGTCTCTTTTTTGCTCGCTGCTTGAATGTTTCCTAAGGTCACAGACAGACAAACAAAGGAAGACACGAACAAAGACAGTGAGAGAGACACGAGACAGACAATGAGATAACTAAACAGACAGAGGAGATTAATGGAGACAAAGTGTAAGAAAACACGGCCCAAAGAAAAAGGAAAGGAAACTGACAAAATGGAAACAGATTGTATTGGAGGATCGAGAGAGAGAGGCAGAGAGCGGTAGAGAGCGGTAGAGAGAGAGAGAGAGGAGAGAGAGAGAGAGAGAGAGACAGACAGACAGAGACAGAGACAGACAGACAGACAGACAGAGACAGACAGAGACAGAGACAGAGAGACGGAGACAGAGAGAGAGATTGAGAGGGAGCGAGTGAGAGAGAGAGAAAGAGAGAGAGAGACAGAGTGAGACAGAGACAGACAGACAGACAGACAGAGAGAGACAGAGACATAGAGACAGAGAAAGAGAGAGAGAGATTGAGGCACAGAGAGAGATACAGAGAGAGAGAGAGAAAAGAGAGAGAAAGAGAGAAAGAGAGAGACTGAGAGAGAGAGGGGAGAGAGAGAGAGACTGAGAGAAAGAGAGACAGAGAGAGGGGAGAGAGAGAGAGAGAGACTGAGAGAAAGAGAGACAGAGAGAGACAGAGACAGAGAGAAACAGACAGACAGACAGAGACAGACAGACAGACAGAGACAGAGAGAGACAAAGAGAACGAAACAGGTGAGACAGAGATGCTGATTTTGGTATAGTATGTTCGTTACTCAGAGTCATTGTCTCCAGACGGAACTAATCTTGATAGCCTTATCTACGCACCTCGAAATATAATATAATCACCGAGTCATACAGAGACAAAGAGAACCAAATCTGACATATTTTCAGGCAGACAAACAGCAACATGTTGATTACAACTGCAAGTCAATCAAGCCACCAAAACGACTGACATCGATATAGCAAAGTTCCCATCAAAATAGCTTGTCCATCAAGGGGGACAAGAAAACTGGC
>CM060309.1:42351424-42353924 GCA_030674185.1 Monoplex corrugatus
TCTCACAAGTGGAAAATATGTTCTCCTGGGAGTTTGGTTTGGCCAGGATCCAGACTTGGCGCTGTCAATATTATGGCAGAGATCAAAATGGAACGGATGATTTTTGGCTCTGATTTCAACAGGGATGTTGGGATGTTTCAAAACCGCTCTGTTACAAATATGTCACTGGAATCTGCGAGCTGTTCGGATCAGATGCGGAGACAGATTGGCGTGTTTCTGTGTGAGCAGACAAGGAGAGAAGAGTGTTGATCTGAAGGATGAAGTTTTGAAAGGCATAATATGGGTGTATGGGGCACTGTTGGTTCTATGTGTAGAAATTTCGATATTTGTGTTTGTGTTTGTGTGGTGTTGTGGTTGTGGTTGTGGTTGTGTTTGTGGTTTGTGGTTGTGGTTGTGGTTGTTGTTGTGCTGCGTTGTGTTCTGTTCTGTTTGCGTTGCGTTGTGTTGGGTTGCGTTGTGTTTGTCTTGTGGTTGTGGTTGTGATTGTGTTGTGTTGTCGTTGTGTTGTGTTGCGTTGTGTTTGTGTTGGTGTTTGTGTTGTGATGTGCTGTGGCTTGGCGTGGTGAAGTGTGGTGTTGTGAGGTGTGGTGTGGTGTGGTGTGGTGTGGTGTTGTGCAGTGTGGTGTGGTGTAGCGTGGTGTTGTGTGGTGTGTGTGGTGTGATGTGGTGTGGTGTTGCGTGGTGTGGTGTAGTGTGGTGTTGTGTGGTGTGGTGTAGTGTGGTGTGGTGTAGTGTGGTGTTGTGTGGTGAGGTGTAGTGTGGTGTGGTGTGGTGTGGTGTAGTGTAGTGTAGTGTAGTGTGGTGAAGTGTAGTGTAGTGTAGTGTAGTGTAGTGTAGTTTAGTGTAGCGTAGCGTAGTGTAGTGTAGTGTAGTGTATGTAGTGTAGTGTGGTGTAGTGTAGCGTAGCGTAGTAGTGTAGTGTAGTGTAGTGTAGTGTAGTGTAGTGCAGTTTAGCGTAGCGTAAAATAGTCCTGTGGTCACTAGAAATACCTTAAGGACGACTAGTATCAGAAGAATGATTTTGCGTTTATTCCGATTCTTCTTCTTCTTTTTTTTTTTTCTTTTTTAGATTTCTTGTCTAAAAATTCAAAAGCAAATATTTTTAGGAAATAGTAATAACATGCATATCAAAAGTGTTTATTTTCTTTAGATTTCCTGTATAAAAAGTTAACAACAAATTTTCAGAGAAAATAGTAATAACATGCATTTCTCTATCAAAATTCAAGTTTTCATTTTTTGTTTGTTTGTTTTCTCGCATAGAAAATTAAAAACAAAGTTTTACAGGAAATAGTAATTACATGTATTTCTCTATCAAAATTCAAGTTTTCAATTTTTTTTTAGATTTCTTGCCTAAGATTGAAAAACAATTTTTTAACAGGAAATAGTAATAACATCTATTTCTCAATTAAAAATCAAGTTTTCAATTTTTTTTTAGATTTCCTGCATACAATTTGAAAAACTAATTACTACAGGAACCAGTATTAACATGCATTTCTCAATCAAAATTCAAGTTTTCAAATGTTTTAGATTTTTTGCATAAAAATTGAAGAACAAATAATTTTTACAGGAAATAGTAATGACATGTAGGCCTATTTTTCCCATGAAAAATTTCCAGTTTTCAAATATGTACAGAAGAGTTCCTCCATAGCTTGGTTGCCAGTCTTTCTTCAGATTGTGTTTCCAGCCAGTGATTTCCCAAGTGACGTCCCGAAATATCCTTTGTTGCAGGGATTTCTGTGCTGATTATGGATGGAGATTTTACCCAGTTCTGGTCAGAGGCCAACATCAAAAGGAAATTGCGAGTTGCCATTTTTCAATGTGTCTGGCATAATCTGAGGTCAGGATGACCCACGATGTAAAACAAAATGTCACTGCGCGGATACTCAGGCACTTTTTGTTTCTCTCTCTCTGTCTCTATCTTTTGCGTCGATTCTGTGTTACTAACCCATCGCCGCTCATTTCGTCTCTTCAACAAACTTCCAAAAACCCGCCGAAACTGAGGTCACCATGACAGCAGGGCATGAAGGGACACAGAATAAAGGTTCTTAGTTTTTCTTTGGCAACATTTATAGGCTATTTTATGAGGAAAGGGGAATTGGAGCACCTGGTCACAACAGGAAAGATGGAGGGAAATAGAGCACCAGGTAGACCCAGGGAAAAAATATTGGACGGACTTGCAGAGTGGCTGAAGACAGAGAGGGTGGAAGATGTGCTTGCGGCAACAAGGGATAGATACATACGGAGGGCCTTGATCGCCAACGCCATGTGGCAAGGCACTTGATGATGATGATGATGATGATGATGATGATGATGATGATGATGATGATGATGATGATGATGATGATGATGATGATGATGATGATGATGATGATGATGATGATGATGTTGAAAATGAGAATGGGGATGCTAGTGATGATGGCATGCAGGTCCATTTTAGGATTGAGGCCTCTGTCATAGAGCTGACTCTACCCTTACTTTCATGATATATCTTGAAATCAAC
>CM060309.1:42361424-42363924 GCA_030674185.1 Monoplex corrugatus
TTGTCTGTCGCTCTCTCTTTCGCTCTCCTTCTCTTTCTCTCTCCCTCTCTGTCTCCTCTCTCTCTCTCTTTCGCTCTCTGTCTCCCTCTCTCTCTATATGTCTGTCTGTCAGTCTCTCTTTCTCTCTCTTTCTCTCTCTCTCCTGTCTCTCTCTCTCCCCCCCCCTCTCTCTCTCTCTGTCTCCATGTTTTTCATTCCTCTTCATTATTAACGCCATCTCTCCCCCCCCCCTCTCTCTCTCTCTCTCTCTCTTTCTGCTTTAGAATTTTGCAGTAGTCAGGAGGGAATTATTCTCAAGTGGTCTTTGAGCTTCTTCTTCAGTGTATTTATATTTTGTTCACCCACGGTGAAATCTTAAAATTAAAGTCAAAAGGTCGATTCCCTGTAGGAATCGTTATGTCTCTCCCCTTTGTGTTTCTAGTCGTCCCCCCCTCAGTAGAATTATAAACTTTGGACAATGCCCACAGATTTGTTCTTGTGAAGTGAACCATATGCCATCTGCTTCCCTTCCCTATCACAATGCAATCTTGTTGAGCTAAAAGTGTAAGAATGAGTCTCAATGGTTTGTTTGATTTTATTCATTTCGTGCATTTCTCTCTCTCTCTCTCTCTCTCTCTCTCTCTCTCTCTCCCTCTCTCCCTCTCTCTCTCTCTACCTCTCTCTCTCTCTCTCTCTTTCTCTCTCTCCCTGTCTGCCTGTCTGTCTCTCTCTCTCTCTGTCTCTGTCTCTGTCTGTCTGTCTGTCTGTCTCTCTCTCTCTCTCTCTCTCTCTCTGCCGCTCTCGCTCTCTCTGTATCTCTGTCTGTCTGTCTCTCTCTCTCTCTCTCTCTCTCTTTCTCTGTCTCTCTCTGTCGCTCTCGCTCTCTCTCTCTCTGTATGTCTATCTGTCTGTCTGTCTGTCTGTCTCTCTCTCTTTCTCTCTCTCTCTCTCTGTCTGTCTGTCTGTCTCTCTCTTATCTGTTTCTGTTCTCTTGATTTTAGATACTTCTGAGCTGTTAAGTTAAATCTAAATTTGTCGTATATTTGTTTCCTCTGTCTTCTAGTCTTGTAAAGACAATTATCAGTAACGAATCAAGAGCCATTCACTTATAACTTTTTCTGGAAAGTTCTAGATTGTCTGCAAAAAATATACATTTCGCTTCATTTGTCAAATCATACCAATTTCCTGTTTTTAGATCAACATTTAGAAAGCATTTTTTGGTTCTGGTTTTAAGTGTCTTCTTCTTCTTCTTCTTCTTTCTTCTTCTTCTTCTTCTTCTTCTTCTTCTTCTTCTTCTGCTTCTTCTTCTGCTTCTTCTTCTTTCTTCTTTCTTTTTCTCCTTCTTCTTCTTTTTCTTCCTCTCTCTCTCTGTCTCTCTCTCTCTCTCTCTCTGTCATATGTATCTGTTCTCTGCCACACACACACACACACACACACACACACACACACACACACACACACACACACACACACACACACACACACGCACACACACACACACACACGCACGCACGCACACACACACACATAAACACACACACAAACACACACACAAACATGCATTATAAAATGCCGCCCCTCGAGTCGACCACTATTACTACCACCACCAAACTTCTGCCTCAACCATAGAAATGAATACCTGTGCACAAACAGTTATCCAACCACGGACAGACAGACAAACAGACAGACAGACAAACAGACAGACAGAAACAGAGAAAGGAAGAGTTGCACCAAAGCCAGCAGAGTTAAAAAGCCACCAGCTCTTTTGAGGCTTCCTAGCTTCTATTTTCTTAATTGTTACAGCCTGTGGCGCGGATCGTCTCTTACACTGTCTCTCGTGGCGCGGGTCGTCTCTTACTCTTACACTGTCTCTCGTGGCGCGGATCGTCTCTTACACTGTCTCTCGTGGCGCGGATCGTCTCTTACACTGTCTCTCGTGGCGCGGATCGTCTCTTACTCTTACACTGTCTCTCGTGGCGCGGATCGTCTCTTACACTGTCTCTCGTGGCGCGGATCGTCTCTTACACTGTCTCTCCGCCTTTCTGTCCCCTGCTTTAGCTGATTTGAGAGTTTCCGAGTTGTACAGTCAAAGAATCGACCAAATGTCCACTTTCTTCTTTTGATCTGTCTTTTTTGTGATGATTGTTCACTTTGCATTCGGTCTCTTTCATTGATTCTTGTCTGAATTCATGACAGAGACTTCAGATTTTAGCGGAGGCAGTTTTCAAGCCGTTTATTCCTGCCTATCCAATCTCCTCTACAATAATTGTTTGTTCTGCCCAAATGATTTGTAAAGTTAAGAATAAGCTAGAATAGGCTTTTTTTCGGACATTAATTTTCTCTGCAAGTTTCCTTTCAAATGAGCACAATAAAAACTGTCTGAGTGCGATGATTCTAGAATTTTTTTTTTTTTATTAGTTCTAGAATTTCTTGTCAGAAGAGAATTTCATTCTGAAGTAATTTTTGAGCGATCTCGTTCAATCTGCTTTTTTGTCTTTATATTTTGTTCATTCAAAGTGAA
>CM060309.1:42371424-42378924 GCA_030674185.1 Monoplex corrugatus
GTAAGCGATGAGGCTCGATGTGTGTGTGTGTGGTCGTACGTAGTCTTTCCAACAACATGCGACTACATCTCAAACCGAACCGGCCAGTTGTTTGGTTGATATTTTGGGTCATGCGGCAGACATCTTGCTTGTGCGTATGTATCAACCATGACCTGAAGGAACAAGAGTCACATGATCGAAAGAGGCGTGTGGAACACTTCTTTACCGTCATTCTGGACAAAATTGCTGAGGAAATAGTGCAAAGAGAAAAAAAATGCGAGGACAGATCTAGCCCGTCGGAACAACAGAATACAATCACTCGGGTAAGATGCGCTACCAGACTTACCAGGAGATTAAACAGAATACATTTTCAAGACATACTGACACGCACATGGTGGATATTAGTTTAAAGGTTTTCGATCGTTTGACTCTATTCTTTCAGGTCATGGTTGATGCATATGCATAAGCAAGATGTCTGCTGCATCAACCAAAAATATCAGCCAATCACTGGCCGGTTCGGTTTGCGATGTAGCAAGGGTGGGTAAGAACCAGACAGGACCGAAAACTCTCGCCTTTTTTTCTTCCCCCCCCCCCCCTTTCTTTTGCTGACTGATGGGGTTTTGAACCAACGACCTTGTGGTCAGTAATTTGGGCTGATAATCACTTCACCTCGTTCATGGTGCGTGCAACAATCTGGTATGGCATTGGCGTTTCCAACGCATGCCTTCACTCTATTGCTTCCATACTCCAAAGGAGAAGAAAGAAAGTTAGAAAGATAGTAGGAAAGGAAAAAGAAACATATTATACACATAGATGCATACATACATACATACATACATACATATATACGTACATACATACATACATACATACGTACGTATATACATACATACATACATACATACATACATACATATATACGTACTTACATACATACATACATACATACATTACATACATACATACACACATACATACATACATACAACTGTCTAATATCACTATTAGTTAAATACGTTAAATCAAAAGAAAGAACGAACGTACCTACAAACGAATGAACAAACAAACAAACAAACACAAAAACAAATAAATAAAATAAATTAAGATAGAATAAAATAAAATAAAACAAAGTAAAATAAAATGAAAATAGAATAAAACAAAGTAAAACAAAATAAAATCAAATAAATAAACAAACAAATAAACAAACACATAAATAAAGCAAAGTAGAATGAAATGAAATAAAATAAAACAAAATAAAATAAAATAAAATAAAATAAATGCTTTTTTTTTCTAACAATCTGGTGCCAGAACCGGCACGTGTCTGCAAAACAGTAGTCAGAGTGACGGCAATCTTCATGGTGGCAGCATTTTGGGGAACGTATAATTCTCGGTCTTTTTATCACAGTTTGGCTTTCCTGGGGCGTTCTATAGCTTTTTAGGGATTCTTCACAATTTCCTCCAATTATACTATGTGTGATTGTATGTGTGTGTGTGATTGTGTGTGTGTGTGTGTGTGTGTGTGTGTGTGTGTGTGTGTGCGCGTGTGTGTGTGTGTATGTGCGTGTGTGTGTGTGTGTGTGTATGAGAGAGAGAGAGAGAGAGAGTGTGTGTGTGTGTGTGTGTGTGTGTGTGTGTGTGTGTGTGTGTGTGTGTGTGTGTGTGTGTGTGTGTGTGTGTGTGTGTTTGAGTGTAAATGTGTATATGATTTCGGGGTAGGGAGGTTTATGTGCGTGTGAGTGTAAATACATGATGTGATGTGGTGTGTGTGTGTGTGCGCGCGCGTGTGTGTGTGTGTCTGTGCCTGTGTCTGTGTGTGCGTGTGTGTGTGTGTGTGTGCCTGTGTCTGTGTGTGCGTGTGTGTGCGTGCGTGTGTGTGTGTATGTGTGTGTGGTGTGTGTGTGTGCGCGCGCGTGTGTGTGTGGGTGGTTTAGGCTTCTGCGTGTGTGCGTGATTGTTATAGAGAGGGGGCTGAGAGAGAAAGAAAGAAAGTGTGTGTGTTCGTGAATGTGTGTGAGTGTGCGTGCGTGCCCTCCTGTGTATGTGTATGTGTGAAAATTGGTCTTTGAGCAGACACAACGTAAAGCTATCCAGTCAATCCTTTCAAGCTCTTTTTCATAATTTCATTGTTAGATGATCTTAGGGTTTACTTTGCTGTTTTCGATGCGTACATTTTCTGACAGCTAAAAATAAACCAAAAAGGGGCAGTTAAGTTCATTCAGTGTACGAAAATTGTAAGTAATAATTTCATGTATCTAATTACATAGCTTTTACTAAATTTCGTTATGATTTAGACATGTTGCTAAAGACTAGTCAACTGTATGACGAAAATCTTTGAGGCTTGTTTCTCAAAACAGGCGATTCTGCAGTTACATATTTGAAAGCATCATGTTTCTCAAAACAGGCGATTCTGCATTTACATATTTGAAAGTATCATAAATCTATCAGTTTTGTCAAAAGAGATGTAAAATTAATATCATCATATACTGTGCAGTATGTCCTTTTTCGAATATGTAAGACTTGAAATGCACAAAATACAACTTTTTCGGTGATTTCGGTGAGAGGGTCACATATTGCATGAGTTCAAACTCTCACGCGATAATGCAATAAGCGACAATCTTCAGAAAGACTTTTCTACAATCATAGCCAAGGTATATGGCATCCACCAACTTCTGGCACTGAAAGTGGGTAATCAGACAGCATCTCTTTGCGTGTCTGCACGGCAAGGTTCTGAAGATTCTATATCTTTAAAAGCAAAGACCCCGATTAAAATGGAGCCTCTTTGCTACTCGTTGGAGGAGTAATGGTTCACTAAGTATCTTTGTGATGAATCAGAATTATCTTAAACTGACGTGAGACAGACAGGCAGACAGACAGACAAAGACACACGAACAGGCAGACAAACAATCAGAGAGAGAGAAAGAGAGACAAACAGACAGACAAACAGACAGACAGAGAGAGACAGACAGAAAGACAGAGACAGAGACAGAGAGAGACAGAAACAGAGAGAGACACAGAGAGAGACAGTGAGAGAGAGAGGGGACAAAGAGGGAAGAACACACACACACACACACACACACACACACACACACACACACACACACACACACACACACACACACACACACACACATACATACAGAGAGAGACAGAGAGAGAGGGAAAGGGAGAGAGATAAAGAGACAGACAGACAGATAGACAGAGAAAGAAAGAGACAAAGACAGAGAGAGAGAGAGAGTGACAGAGACAGAGACAGAGAGATATTCGTTTCAGTACTTGCAATGAATGGCATAAACTGACACAGCACAACAATACGAACGCGTATTTACTACAACAAGACAAGACAGGCGCAAATTTTCGGCCAACTGCCATTGTCAAGCGTAAGATTACAAACAAACAAACACCAGGTATCTTGCCTTGTTGTATTAAATACGTTCGTATTCTTCTTTCGTGTTTTTTTCTGGTTCCTGTTTGCTTGAACGCGGGTAGTCACACTTGTTTTGGATTACAGCACAACAACTCAAAAGAAAATTGTAGAGAGGAGGATCTACGGGTTAGTGATTCGCAAGTCACCTGCAAGACCAGTTAAGAATAATTATTCAGAACTAAGGAGAGAGACAGAAAAACCAGACTGCATACAGGTTGATACAGACAGTCAGACACAGAGACAAATAAACAGGGGCAGAAAGGCAGACAGTGACAGAGAAAAGACAGACAACGACAAAGAAAAACAGACAGAGAAAAAAGAAGACAAAGAAAAGGAAGATCGACAGACCGAAAAAAGACACAGACTGACAGAAAAAAAAAAAAAAATAAAAAGGAAAAAGAGCGACAGAGAGACAGACAAAGAGAGAAAGACAGAGACACAGAAAAAAAAAAGACAAAGATAGACAGACGGACTGACAGACAGAGAAAAGGACAGACAGACAGACTGACTAACAGGGACAAAGAAAAGACAAATAGAGACAGAGAAAAGACGGAAACACATACGCAATGAGAGAAATTAAAATAACATAGACGGAGGAAAAGACAGACTGAAAGAGACAGAGAAAAACAGGACAGAGAAAAACAGAGACAGATACAGAGTGAAATCGAAAAAGACAGCAATAAAGACTGACAGACAAAAAGAGACAGAAAAAAGACAGAGACAGGGAAAAGACGGACGGACAGACAGACAAAGAAAAGCGAAGGACTGACAGACAAAGAGTACCACTCTGCTTCTGGCATTCACAATGTTTCGTAGTCAGCCGGAAACTGGAAGAAATACATGTACACAGATAGCAACAGCAAGTCTGATGAATTGCTTTTAGCCATGCAATAACTTTCACTGTTGAAAACTAACACCACCACCACCTCTCTCTCTCTCTCTCTCTCTCTCTCTCTCTCTCTCTCTCTCTCTCTCTCTCTCTCTCTCTCTCTCTCTTTCTCTCTCTCTCTCACACACACACACACACACACACACACACACACACACTCTCTCTCTCTCTCTGTATCTCTCTCTCTCTCTCTCTCTCTCCCCTCTCTCTCTCTCTCTCTCTCTCTCTCTCTCTCTCAGAGTATCTTTCTTCTTCTCCTCCTTCTTCTACTGCTACTACTAGATCTACTACTGCTGCTGCTGCTACTACTACTACTACAACAACTACTACTATTACTACTACTGCTACTTTTTCTTCTCTCTCAGCATCTCCCTCTCTTTCTCTCTTCTCTCTCTCTCAGAATCTCTCTCTCCCTTCAATCTCTCTCAGCATCTTTGTCTTTTTATCTTTCTGCCCTCCCATTCTCTCTCAGCATATCTCTATCTCTATGTCTCTGTCTATCTATCTATCCATCTATCTATCTATCTATCTATCTATCTATCTATCTATCTGTCTGTCTATCTATCTATCTATCTCTATCTATTTGTCTATCTATCTATCTATCTATCTCTGTCTATCTATCTATCTATCTATCTCTGTCTATCTACCTATGTATCTATCTATCTCTATCTGTATATCCATCTATCTATCTCTGTCGTCTATGTATCTATGTATTTAGCTAGCTAGCTATCTGTCTATCTGTCTATCTATCTATCGTCTATCTATCTATCTATCTCTCTCTCTTTCTCTTTCTCTCCCTCTCTCTCTCTCTCTCTGCTCTCTATCTCTATCCCTCATCTCTTCTCAGCTACTAATATGAAAAGACTGAACCAACAGATGACTAGAAAGCAAGTACCATAACCCAATCCAGACAACGATTTACCCCCACCCCCACCCCGCCCCCACCCTTGATCCCTTGATGGGGGACCTAAGGAACAGATCGGAGCCAGAGATAGTGCAGTATGTGGAGAAGGAGTTCTAGTAATGGCACTGTACAACCATCAATCTCTGGCACTAGTTCAAGCATTTACCGTCCTTTAATAAAACAGCTCATCTACCACCAACAACGAGCTGTGCACAAAATGGCGTGTCTGTCTTGTCTCTCTGTCTCTCTCTCAGCATCTCTGTCTCTCTGTCTCTCCATCCACAGAGAGAGGGGAGAAAGGGAAAGAGAGAGAGAGAGAGAGCGTTATACTGGCATGGCGGTCTAACCAGCGAAGTTAACGAAGCCACAATAAATACGCATCGATAATGTATCTATTCTGGGTCACCCGCTATTCTACCACAATACCAGCCATGCTTCATAAACACGTATTAACAAGAAACGAATGCATAGTTCATGATATCTAATGGAAGTAGTAAACCACCAACTGAGCATGGTACTTGGTGTATATGGAATGTATTCTTGGGACAATTTTCAAAATGAAATTGTGTGGTCCATTTGGCGCATTTCTGAAACTCATAGAGAGAGAGAGAGAGAGAGAGAGAGAGAGAGAGAGAGAGACAGAGACACAGAGAGAGAGAGACACAGAGAGAGAGTGGAGGGGGGACAGAGACAGTACAGGAGAGAGAGACAGAGAGAGTGAAATGAAACGAAACTTTATTTTCGAAACGTGTTAATAATTAATAATAATAATTACAATATTTATATAGCGCAAAATCTTGATAAAATCAAATCTAAGCGCTGAAGCAGACACACACGCAGGCACGCACGCTCGCACACACACGCACGCACACATACAGACACACACACACACACACACACACACCCACACACACGCATGGCTATAAATGGGGAGAAAGAATAAAAGCAATAAAAGCAAGAATAAAAGCAATGGAAAATTATAGAGAGCATAGCATACAATTATATATTATAACCATGTGATTCCCTCCGAGCGGAGACAGGCTGCAGAGGGGAGGGTTGAGTGAGGTTAGGATTTTATGCAGGAGAGAAAAGGTGAGTTTTGAGAGCGGACTTGAAGGAGACAAAAGTAGGTTGCTGACGGACTGAGAGAGGAAGTTTGTTCCAGGAGAGTGGACCAGAAACAGAGAAGGCTCGTGGACCATAGGTATTGAGCTTAGTGCGTGGAAAGCGAAGAGTCAGAGGATCAGAGGCAGAGCGGAGGGTACGTGAGGGAACATAGATCTCAAGTAGGCTTGACAGGTAATCGGGGGCTGCGTTATTGAGGCTTTTGTAGCACATGGTGTCTAGTTTGTACTGTATGCGCTTTGATACAGGGAGCCAGTGAAGTTGTGCCAGGAGAGGAGATATGTGGTCAGCTTTTTTCTTTTTGAGTACAAGGCGTGCAGCATTGTTTTGAATGCGCTGTAGGATGTGAATGGTGGAGGCAGGAAGACCAGACAGGAGTGAATTGCAATAGTCAATGCGAGACATTATGAAGGAGAGAACGAGTTTTGCAGTTGTTTCGACAGAGAGATACTTCCTGATCAGCTTTATACGATGGAGATGATAGTAGCAGGATCTGGCAGTTTGAGAAACAAAGTTGTTCATGGAGAGGGTAGAGTCAATGCAGACACCAAGGTTTTTAGCTGAATCAGAAATTGGGACTGATTTGTTACATAATGGGAGAGAAAGAGGAGGCAGCTGAGAAAGTTTCTGACGGGTGCCAATGAGGATAACTTCTGTTTTGTCGTCATTAAGCTGAAGTCTATTGTGTGTCATCCAGTTCTTAATGTCCGAGTAACACTCAGTGGTGCGAGTCAAGAGGCGCTGTATATTATCAGGTGAGTCACTGTCTTGAAGTTGGGTGTCATCAGCATAGAAGTGGTGTTTTATAGAATGGGAGTTGGTGATGGTGGACAGGGGGGAGGTGTAAAGAGTGAAAAGAACAGGGCCAAGGACAGATCCTTGTGGAACACCACAGGTCAGGTATGCAGGTTGAGAGTAAGTGCCATTGATGAGAACGGTTTGTTTTCTGTTTGATAGGTATGAAGTGAACCAAGACAGAGCAATGTCAGAGATGCCAAAAGTATGATGAAGTCTAGAAAGGAGAATACCATGATCAATGGTATCAAAGGCTGCAGACAGATCAAGGAGTGTGAGGAGAGAGACTTTGCCAGTATCAGTTGCAAGGAGGAGATTGTTGAGAATGTGTAGTAGGGCAGTTTCAGTGCTATGGCACTGGCGGTAGGCTGACTGGAAAGGATT
>CM060309.1:42387340-42407291 GCA_030674185.1 Monoplex corrugatus
TGTGCGGTGGTTGTTACGATGCTACGTTGCTGTGACTGTAAAAGTGTGCGGTGATTGTTACGATGCTACGTTGCTGTGACTGTAAAAGTGTGCGGTGATTGTTACGATGCTACGTTGCTGTGACTGTAAAAGTGTGCGGTGGTTGTTACGATGCTACGTTGTTGTGACTGTAAAAGTGTGCGATGGTTGTTACTATGCTACGTTGCTGTGACTGTAAAAGTGTGCGGTGATTGTTACGATGTTATGTTTCTATAACTGATTAGACGTTGTATATTTGTCTCTATTATTTTATGTTTGGGGATGAACTGAGGGATTCTGACTGATTATAAAATATTTAAATTTACTGTTTTGTTTTCAGAGGTTGTTGAAGTGACTGAATGGAGGGTTGTATGTGATTGGGGAAAACACATAGAACACGCACCTACACACATACAGTCTACTTTCATTCTATTTCTGTCAGTCACACATAAACAGACCTTCTGTAACAGATAGATAGATAGATAGATAGATGATAGAAGAGAGATAGATAGATAGATAGATAGATAGATCTTTCAGCCATCGAAGATCCGTTGTTGGACTTAGGCCTTCCCTAGCTGCTTCCATTCACTTCGTTCCAACGCTTTTCCTCTCCAGTTCTTGTCAAATCCATATAGGTCGTCTCTCCATCTAACTTTCTGTCTTCTTCTAATGCCAGTGCCGTCTTTTGTTATCCAGACAGATAATAAATACGTGCGTATATAAATATTCACACATATTCAGGAGCTCACTCCATACGTCTTTAAGTAAGCATTGATTCTATGACAGCGTACAGGCTGTACTTATGTAAATTTCTGACGTGCCTGCACACACACACACACACACACACACACGCACGCACACACAACGCACACACACACACACACACACACACACATACACACACACACACACAAGAACAGATCTATCTGAAGCAATGAACATAAACGACATGTACGAAGTTTTCTGTAACTCACTATTAAGAGCTGCTAACATTTCAATTCCAAAACTTACAGTGTCGAAAATAGGAAAACATCATGGAAATGTCTGGTGGAATGAGGATTGTCAAAAGGCAGTGAACGAAAAGAAAGAAAAATACAAAATCTATTTAGCAAACAGGTCACCTGAAAATCATACAGCGATGAAAAGTGCCAACATTAAGTGTAACAGAATCATAGAGCAAGCCAAAGAACAACAGTGGACGTCTTTTTGTAAATGTGAAGTAAATGACCACAAAGACATGATAAAGATTTGGGAAAAACTAAAATTAATGAAAAACGTGATTAAGTTGCCAACAATTCCAGCAAAGCTAGAAAATAACCCTTTTCCTAGCTCATTGGAAAAAGCAGAAGCTTTTGCAGACGTGTTTGCTGAGACCTGTCGTGTAGAAGGACTTCCTGTCTCTAGTAGAGACTATAGGGAACGAGAAGAAAAGAAAGATGTATATAAGGATCCTGCCTCTGACAATACTCACTACATAAATACATCACTCACACTTCAAGAATTAAAAGATGCCATTCAGTCCCTTCCAAGTAAAAAAACGTCAGTTGGACTAGATGCAATTTCCAATGAGATGCTGAAAAATGTACCAGAAAATTTTATAATTTTGCTACATGACATATTTCAAAAATGCTGGAATAGTGGGAAAATGCCCAACAACTGGAAAGAAACAATAGTGGTTCCTGTACTAAAATCAGGTAAATGTAATACCGATCTGAAAAACTACAGGCCAATTGCATTAACATCACACATATGTAAACTAATGGAGAAAATAGTCTTAAAGAGACTGATGCACTATTGTGAAAAGAATAAA
This sequence comes from Monoplex corrugatus, assembly GCA_030674185.1. Taxonomy (NCBI): domain Eukaryota; kingdom Metazoa; phylum Mollusca; class Gastropoda; order Littorinimorpha; family Ranellidae; genus Monoplex; species Monoplex corrugatus. The sequence continues at coordinate 42,389,169 of CM060309.1, forward strand.
ATAATACCAGTAAATCAGGCAGGATTTCGAAAAGGCAGGTCACCAGTAGAAATCCTAACAAAGCTAACTACTAACATAAAACAACAATTTGCAAGACGTCAATGTGTTTTAGCTACATTTTTTGATATAACGAAAGCATACGATCAAGTGTGCACTCCAGATTGTTATTCAAATTTAAAAGTATTGGGCTGACAGGTCACATTTTTGACTATGTTAAGTGTTTCTTAGAAAACAGAGTATTTCAAACGAGGATTGAAAATGTATATTCCACGAAACGAATTCTTCAAATGGGTATCCCTCAGGGATCCATTATATCTCCCCTTCTTTTCATGATATTAATGCATGACTTACCCAGTAAAGTATCTAAGCATGTAGTTTTAGCTCAATATGCTGACGATTTATGCATGTGGATGCAGGTAAATATGAAAAGGAAAACTCCTCTGCGCTGTATTAATTATACACGCAAATGCTACCAATTAGAACTTGATAAAATAGCACGATACATGGTAGAAAATGGGTTACATCTATCCCTGGAAAAATCAAAAATAGTTTTATTTAATAATGGAGCTAACCCAGTAAATATTCCCACTTTCAAACTGGGAGATACTCTTCTTCAGTTTAATGAGTCAATTAAATTCTTAGGAGTTTTTCTTACGGCAAAATTATCTTGGAATCAGCATATTGAATACTTATTAACCAAAGCTCAAAAAAGTTTAAATTTCTTAAAAATAGTTCGCAAACAGGCATGGGGTCAAGATTCATCAACACTTGTTCATCTTTGTAAATCGCTTGTTAGATCTAAATTAACCTATGCCCAAGAAATATTCTTCAGTGCACCGAAACACTTATTAAAAAAACTGCAGAGCATAGATTGTAAAGGTTTCAAACTTGCACTGGGTCTTCCAATGCATGCTTCCTGTCTTCGCACATATAATGAAATCAAACTGTTGCCACTTGATGAGCAAAGGAAAGTCGCTTCTACTAAATTTTTGTTAAGACACACCACTGTAGAAAACATCTCCGAAACAGAAATTAAACTGAGATCAGATACCGACTTTCCAAAAAGAGCTAAATCAATATCTTCACAGGTCACTTTCTTCATTTCTTCCAGATATTTATCAATTTTGTTTGTTAGTTTGTTTGTTTAAATCGTTAATTATGGTAACATTATTTGTTAGTTTTACCTTCCCCTCTTCAAAACAGTTGTTTTCTGGATCATCTTTTCTCAAGTTCAAAATTGACAATTTTCAAATATCCTCTTCACTCCTCCTCTATCAATTTTTTTTTTTTTTTTTGTGTCTAAAATCACTTTAGTGAATAGACATTAAATCAAAGACCACCACCACCACACACACACACAAACACACACACACACACACACACACACACACACACACACACACACACACACACACACACATACACACACACACCACACACACACACACACACACAAAGATGCGCTCGCTTGCGAGGGCACAAATACACACATATTTGTAGTCATTCACACACTCACACACACGTACTTATGTTATGCACGCACGGACGCAAGGACGCTCAGATACTGATACACACGTGCGCACGCGCGCACACACACATACACACACACACATACACACACACACATACACACACACACACACACACACACACAAACACACACACATACACACACATACACACACATACATACACACACAAACACACGCGTGTGCACACACACACACACACACACACACATACATACACACACACACACAAAACAATTGATTTGTGCCTGAGCACAATGAACGACAATACTTTTTTTCATTCAAAACCACCTCTATCTTCTCCTCCTCCTTCTCCTCCTCCTCCTCTTCCTCTATCTTTTCGTCTTTCTCTCTATGCCTCTCTCTTCTGTTTGTCTATTTATCTGTCTCTCTGCCTGTATGTCAGTCTTTCTTAATATAGAAATATATTGTTTCTTTAGCAACAGACCATAAATCACAAGAAATTGTTTTAAACAGTGTTGTGCTCGGCTGTGATTGATGTCTTTGAGTAATGGTTGACAGTAACAAACAGAAAACAGAGTGAAATAAAAACCGTGAACAGACACTTACACTGTTGTTTATTTCAACATAGCGCGATAGCGGGACGAAAAGTGAGTTTGTTTACTGACATATCGGTTAATTTATTGAGTGTAGTCAATAACACATCCGCTGTATAGTCGTGGTTCATTTGTATTGAATCCAAGAATTGTTTTGTAATAAAGCCGCACACACAGGCACGTTTTCATTTTAGTTTAAAACCACTTCTTCTCTCCAGATTGCGAAGTTTTCTTTGTAATCTGTTTTTGATTCTTGCAAACTATAAATGGAAAGAGAACATACTGAAGACTTATAAGTAAACGAAGTATAAACAGTACGCAAACAGAAACATATTGAAGACAAATATAGGGAAATTTGCATGAACATGATATAAATGAAAACAACATACTTTCTACAAAGAGAGATAGAAAATAATGCTGTTTGTTTTTGTTTGCTTTGTATGATTTTTCGCTTATCGTTGTTAGATCCAAAACAAGTTTGACTGCCCGCGCCCAAGCAAACACGAACCAGAAGAACAAGAAAACCAATGTAAGCGCGTATCCAACGAGACAAAACAAAATAAGCGCAAATTTTCGGCCAACTAGCCTTTGTCAAGCGCGAACGCACGGTCACAGACAGACCACAGACACCAAACAATGGATAATAAAAACGGGACTAAAAACTTCCCTGCCGTCTCGTCCAGTGGGTAAGAAATGGAATCAATTGGTGTCTGTGATCTGTCTGTGACCGTGCGTTCACGCTTGACAAAGGCTAGTTGGCCGAAAATTTGCGCTTGTTTTGTTTTGTCTCGTTGGATACGCGCTTACATTGGTTTTCTTGTTCTTCTGTTTCGGTTATCGTTGTTAGTTGGGTTTTGTGAGTTTGTTTTTGTTCTTCTGTAGCTGATGCTAATGTTTTTGTTACAAATGTAATGCACGTTTCAAATCACTCTGTCATGTAAAATGTCCTAGTGATTTCGAACATATCTAGCTTTTCTTTCTACTGTTTTTGTTTGTTTGTTCGTTTGTTTGTTGGTTTTTTTTGTTTTTGTTTTTTTTTTGTTTTTACATGTAGAGACATGAATTATTTTGTTTCCATATGATCATCAGTGTTGAACAAAGTCAGTTACACTTCTTTTGCTGTATTATAAGTTTGTGGGTAGACAATAATGCTGTTTGTTTTTGTTTGTTTCATATACTGTCTCGCTATTCATTGTTAATTGGGTTTTGGGGAGTTGTTTTTGGTCTGCTGGTGCTGATGTTAGAGTTTTTGTTCTTTTGGGGATTTTGTTCTATTTTTTCTTTTTTTTCTTTCTTTTGTTTATTTGTTTATTTATTTGTTTATTTGTTTGTTTGTTTGTTTGTCTGTTTGTTTGTTTTGTTTGTTTTTCGTTGTCTTTTCCTTTTATGATTTTTCTTTTGTAAATTTGTTTTCTTCTCTGCCTTCTTTTTTACCTGCTTTGTTTTCTTTTCTCTGATGTGTGACTTTGCAGGAGTGAGTGTGTGTGTATGTGTGTGTGAGTGTGTGTGTGTGTGTGTGTGTGTGTGTATGTGTGTGTGTGTGCGTGTGTGTGTGTATGTGTTCTGCGTGCGTGCGTATGTGTGTGCGTGCGTGTGTGTGAGTGTGTCTAATTTTGAGTGTGTGTGAGTGTGATTTATATATGTGTATGTGAGAGAGAGAGAGAGTGTGTGTGTGTGTGTGTGTGTGTGTGTGTATGTATGTGAGCGTATGGGTGAGGGTGTGAATGAGTGTATGTGTTTTTGTGTATGTGTGTGTATGTATGTGTGATTGAGTGTGTGTGTGTGTGTGTGTATGCGTGAGTGAGTGATTGTGTGTGTGTGTGTGTGTGTGTGTGTGTGTGTGTGTGTGTGTGTGTGTGTGTGTGTGTGTGTGTGTGTGTGTGTGTGTGTGTGTGTGTGTGTGTGTGTGCGTGTGAGTGCGTGCGTGTGAATCCAAACAGAGCTATTGCTTCATTAGTATTAGTTTGTTTGTAATAATATTTTCTTACGTCTTGTTTTTTCATATTCGAAAATACTGATAGATTTGTGCAGTTTCCAAAGGCATGTCTTGTAAAGACTATTTCTGAGCACCTCATATATTTGTTAAAGTTTGTTATTCCCTTATACAGCATGATATCAGTTGGTCAGACTGATAATATGGAGAAATTTTTGGAGGATGAGTCTTAGTCTTCTTTCTTTGGTATGTTCGTGATCGTCGATAAAGTAGTCGCTTGATTCCCTATTCATTTGCATGCACAGAATTGTGAGTCGCATATTTCATGGTTTAATTGTTTGAATAACATTCTGTCATATGTCGATGGGAAAAAAGATTGTATGGGACGTTTGTCTGTGTTTGTTTCTTGCTCGATGGGGTATTTCAGAGGGTTACTGTTTATTTGATATTTCCATGTTGTGATAAGGCGTCGAAGAAGAGACTACCGTTGGGTTTGTGTGCTTTTATTACCTGTTCATAAGTTCTGATATTTCCATGGATTCACATATCTTGCATCAGCTTCTGCCCATTTATTTAATTAAAAGGGTATTTCTTACTAAAATTTATGGTTTTGTTATTGCATAGTGTTTCAGAGTGATGATATGTCACTTACTTGTTTATATTAATTGTTGTAGTTGTTTTAAGTACATCCTTCCGAAGCCCAGATTTCATTTTTTCTTAACCTTAAATTGTTTTAATGGTTAGGTTTAAATTGAATGTGTAGTGCAGGTGTTTGAAAGGAGATCTTTTCTCTTTGGCGAGTATTGTCAAGGATTACGCACATGTGATATTTTACTTAATAATCATCATCATGTGCCCTGCCGCATGGGGTAGGCGATCATGACTCTCCATACGAATCTATCCCTTGTTGCTGCAAGTACATCTACCACCCTCTCTGTCCTCAGCCACCCTGCAAGTCTGTCCAATATTTTCTCTCTATGTCTACCTGCTGTTCTCTTTCTCTTCAGCTTTCTTGTTGTGACTAGGTGCTCTAATTGCTCTCACCTCATAAAATGACCTATACATGTTGCTTGTTTTTTTTCCCTAATTTTCTTCATTAATGTTCTTTTTGTGTCTGCTTCCTTCAAGACTGTGTCATTTGTTTTCTTTGCTGTCCATGGAACTGTCAACATTCTTCTTAGAAACTGCATTTCAGTTGCCTCATTCTTGTTTTGACTTTGCGTTTTGACAGTCCACGCCTCACATCCGTACAACAGTATCGGTTCTACATAATATTTAAGAACTCTCTTCCTGATGTTAATTGATATGCATTTGCTGGTGAGAATACTTTTTATTTTCTTGAATAATGTTTTAGCTTGGCCGGTTCTGCTGGCTATTTCTGATGTGCATCTGCCGCCTGGTAAGATGACTGTTCCCACATATTTAAACTTACCAAATTTTCTCAACGTTGTGCTATTTGCAGTTATTTTGGATGAGGAGATTTCTTGTTTTTTGCTGATTACTATGACTTTAGTCTTCTTGCTATTAAGCTCCAGCCCTTTATTTTTGCTTTCTATATCTATTATATTCACAAGATTTTGTAGGTCCTTTTCATTTTCTGCATTTAAAAGGGTATCATCTGTGTAACGAAGAATTTGTTCTTACTGTGCACAACAGCCGAACACCTTGTTGTAGAGGGGTCAAATTTTCGACTTTAATGTCTTTCTCAAGTAAAATTAGAATGTCCACTGACAACAAAGCATAGCTATTTAAAACAGAATTTGTGATTAAAGTTCATATCAATGATAAAAGTGATCAAGTGATTAGTGTTAAATCTACATGTCTCATGAATTTTTCTAACATATATGTTTACGCCGCTGCACGCGCACACACACACACACACACACACACACACACACACACACACACACACAGAGTCACACCACACTTCCACACACTCACACACACACACATACTAAAACAACACACATGCATACATACGCACACACACACATATTCACATACTCACAAACACACACACACACACACACACACACACACACGCACATACTCTCACACACGCACCCCCACACACACATGCGCACCCACTCACACACTCATGCTAAAGTAAAAGGTGTGTTAACAGGTAAAATTATCCTTCCTTCCCTCATCGCGTCGAGCGGGATTTCCTTAGGGCACTGTACAGTCACAGCAGGCGTGGACAGTCAGCAAGCAAAGTCGGAGCAGGATCGAGGCAGCCGAGACGTGGTCTCCCAGAAGAATATCGAGAGCCCCATGGACAGCAAAGAAAACAAATGAGACAGTCCCGATGGAGGCAGACACAAGCAGATCGCTCACAAGGAAGATCAGGAAAAGACAAGCAACGTTCACAGGCCACTTCATGAGGAAGGGGGACTTGGAGCACCAGGCCACAACGGGAAAGCCGGAGGGAAAGAGAGCACTAGGCAGACCCAGGGAGAGAACGCCGGACGGACCCACAGAGCGGCCGGGGACGAAGAGGGTGGGGGAGACGCCGGGGGCAACGAGAGACAGAGACGGCCGGAAGTCCATGGTCGCCCACGCCACGCGGCAGGGCACCTGACGACGATGATGACGACAGCCACAGCCCATGCAGATTGGACCATGAGAAGGGCTGGAGTCAGTCCCACACATTCAATCCCCGTGGGTAGTTGGTGCGCAGTTTGTGTCTCCAAAACCTTTCTCTTTCTTTCCTCCTGTTTGGATCTTCTGTTTGGATTTGCTCTATGGCTGTGACTCTCAGGTGTTCAATGGAGTGTCCAGGGGTCTGGAAGTGACGAGCCACCAGCGTTTCCCTTCTTTCCTCCACCCCTCTCCCGCCGCAGTCAGGTTTTGTTGTTCTTGTGCTCTTCTGTTCGTCTGTGTTTTTGATCTGTGTCCATAGAACCTGCGTTGTAGAGTCTGTCCCATCTCTCCTACATATTGCACATCTTCACATTTGGCACAGTCAATGAGGTAAATAAGGTTTCTGCTTTTGCATGTCATAGAGTCCCTGATGATGAAATTCTGTTCTGATCGGACACTTCTGAACATTGTAGTCTCTCTGAGGTGTTTGAGGCATAAGACGCATTTGAAGAATTTGTATCATTTTTCTTCCAACTTTATCCCAGTACGTTCTTCCAAGTTTTTCACGATGGTTTCGCTGTAAAATGAAAACAAATCTGGTGACAGACCACATCCATGCCTAACCCCTCTTTGAATTTTGGAAAGAGCTTATATCGTTTTCTATTCTCATTACTGCTGTTTGTTCTGATTATTCTTAGATCTTTTCTATCAACATTTTGGCTGGCCATGTTTATCCTGGGAACATACGATGTTGGTTTCCTGTTTTTGTACGGACTCTCCGATAGTCTTTGTCGTTCCCACAACTACCCACAAGGTAATGGGGGTGATTTTCTGTCAGAGTTTACTCCCTTAGCCTTGGTCTCTTCCGAGATATCCACAAGGCAATGGTTTTTCTGTTACAGTTTACTGCCTTAGCTTTGGTCTCTCCTGAGACACCCACAAGGCAGTGATGCTATTTACCCATACCTAGGAGTCTGGCTCGTGGGCAGCAGGACATGTCCACACGCCGGTAGGCCTGCGTGCCGCACATCTGGAGGCCAAACTTCCTCCGAGTCCGCTGTTGCTATACGCAGAAGCGAAATTAAATCTTTCACGTCAAAAGGGGGATTGGGAGCAGCGCTGTGTTTAGACACTTTGACACAGACAGGAGTGACTGGATGGACCACATGTTCGTCACTCCAATATCATTGATCGTGGGTTCCATTCTTCACACTGTCTCTGTTTGTTTTTTTTTTAATCTAACTGCGCTTTCGAAAGTCAGCTTTTTGTAGATCCAAATAGCTGAAAATTTCCGTCAAAAGTGGAACATATGATTGGTGGTGTTTCTGACATGCTGACGGAGTTATGATGGCTAGTACTATCCAGGGGGGTAAGTTGGATGGCACAGAGGTCAAACGTTCGCCTTCTAAATTGACTACACGGATTTGAATGAATGCCAATCACGCTAGAGCAAAACTTGGTGCTTGTGGAATCTGTTTTACTCATCCATGAATGGACATAATTATGACGTTCTTCAATGTTAGGGAAAGTACAAGCAAGAAAGTTGAGGTTTGTACGACAATTTTCTGAGATTTCAGGGAGAACTTTTACTTTCCTTATAAAGTATTTAGAATTCTGATAGCACCGTTCATAATTCTGGAAACAAAAGCGTAGTTTCTATCCAATCACTCAAAAGTCACATCTGGTCATACCAAAGGGAATTTTCAATCCTTAAGTTGCTTGGGCGGATTTATGCATACACAGTGTATCCCTATTGTGGTTAGGGGTTGATTGGTTGGTTGCAGATAATCAGGACGAGGTTTGAGGTATAAAAACGTCTGTCATACATAGCATAAGATTTGATGCTAAATTATCTGGCGAATGTGAGTCAAGACACTGGTTGGTGCTTTTCTGTTTCTTTCTCTTTTCTTTTCTTTTTTTTTTCTACTGAAAGAGTTTTAATTTAGTAAAAGTAAATCAAAAGAACCCCTCCTGAGAATGTACTGCTAAACTAAGCAGACTTATTTTGTTTCATTGTGGCCAGAAGCCGTTCCTCTGGACCAGTCAAAGTGTTTATTTAGCTCCTTAGGGAGTTAATTATCATATGTTTGACATAAGATTACGAAGTACTTTCTTCAAGAACTCAGTCCCAAAACCTTGACTTTTCGTCTGAGTCATAACGCTTCTGTGAATGTCCATGTTTCACACCAACTGAGAATGAAACAAAACAAAAAAAACGTAGTTGTTTTTGTAGCTTATGGTGTTGCTCCCCTTAACTTATTCAATCGTGCCCGGCCCAAACTTACCATTGCCGTTGCAATCCTCATGCGTGTTTCTGTTATTTGGAAGAGACTGACGGTTTCCGTGCAGGGCAGCTCCTTGCTGCTTGGAACTGTCGCTCTGCTCCAGTTTCGGGCCATTCATGTAGACTTCAGCACAGCTGTTGACCATGACTTCGCTCTTTTCAACGCTGACTTCCAGTCCATACAGCCCCTGCTATGTCGACGAATCCCAGAGAGCATGCAGTATAGTGTTAGCGCCCACCATAAGGTTCACTTGCAAACCATTGGTTACAGTTGTGCCTACTTCAGTGCGGATGAGAGTACGGTGGTCGTGGATATTCTTCTGCATGTTTTCCAGTAATCTTGACTGATTAATTGTTTGATCGTTGGATAGATTGATTGGTCGATGGAGAAGATGGATGGGATGGACTGGTTGTTGATTGGTTGATTGGTTGGTTGGTTGGTTGGTTGGTTGGTTGGTTGTTTGGTTGGTTGGTTGGTTGATTGGTTGGTTGGTTGGTTGGATGGATGGATAGATAGACAGATAGAGAGATAGATAGATAGACAGATAAATAGATAGATAAACAGACAGGCAGATAGATAGATAGATAGATAGATAGATAGATAGATAGACAGATCTATATACATGTACATATATATAAAAATATGTATATATATATATATACATATGTATGTGTGTATGTATACTGTCTCTTTTGGTATCACGTCAAATTGGCATTTTAAACAGAACTCTGACCATGTGTAAACAATGGCTTATCATTCCGCACAAGAAACAAGAAAACTGTCACTACCATTTCATCATAGTGACTGTGTTAGTGTGGTCAGTATTTGACCGTGTCCAAAGTCAGATTGAAGAGACCATGGTGAATCCTAAGAAAAACAGCACAATTCAGCCGGATCAGGCCAGTGAACTATTAAGGTCTCTTAAGACAGACGTGTGGGTCCCCACACTGAAGCAGCAGCAACAGACGGGTGGGATGGAGACTGAGCCTTCAGCGGTCATCAGGAACAACAGCCAGGAACAGAGTACACATGACTCTACCCATCACACAAAGGATTATGAGTTCAGCAGTGGCACTGTGAATAACATCTTTACATTCACTGGCACAGCTCCTTCTATCCTAACTGTCAAAATGACTCATGCATTAAATTCTAGTAACAAAACGCCACTTTTCTCGGCTGTTACAGAGTCTACTACACTGAAGAAGGAATACGGCCAATCTTCTTCACCTGTCACAGGGTCTGATACAGTCAGCTGGACGATCCCATCAAGCCCTAAACCAGCAGACGGCACAGACAACTGTGTTCAATGCAACTGGACTCGAATCCACAGCCACATTACTCCCCTTGAAGAGCCTGAAGGTCGTGTAGAGTGGGCTGAGCCTGTCAAGAGCTGCCGGTGTATTCATGAACTTTCCTGGTACATCTCGCCTGCTCAAGACAACTTGGGCATAGTTTTGCACTTCACTCACTTCAGCTTCAAATGGTACGAACGTCTTGAAGTATATGCAGGAGATCGTCACTCTGAGGACAAGCTGCTGTTTCGCAATACCGATCTGACAACTGCTGTTCTGTTTTTGCCTTATGGTGACATTACTGTCTGGGTCAGAACCATGCCTTGGCCTTTTTTCACCGTAGAGAATGCTCCGTCCAGTTTTAGCCTCAACTACTCCACTCATCCTCTGCATCTCCTGCCAACGGCTGTATCCCGAGCAAACATGACGTTCAGACGTGTGGCTCCTTTGGTTGCAGAAGATGTTCTTTATGACTGTTCTACTGCCAGCATCCCTCCCTATATCCTGTGTGACAAGGTGCAGCAGTGTGTAGGAGGAGAGGATGAACCTGCTGACTGTCCCTACAGGTCTGTCTCCTGTGGTCACCACTGGTTTCTCCATCATGACCGTTGCCTTCAGATTGTCATCACATCCACCAAGGACGTGCCTCAAGCTTGCGATCAACAGTCTGGTGGTAAACCAGCCGTCCTGCCAGTGCCCAGAGAACCTGAGTTGTTGTCTCATGTAGTTGCACGTACCGGCATTTCTGCAGTGTGTCTCGCTGTTGATCTGACCTATAAACGTATGTACAGCAGATCCATACAGATGAAGTCGCAGTATCAACACATATGGCAGTGGGGGCAAGGGATCATGAACCATGGGGATCAGCCACAGCGAAACATCCCATTAGATTCCAAGTTCGCTCTGTACTTTTCACACGGAAAGATATCAACCAGGACAGTTTATGGATCAGAATGTGACCTCAGCACTACAGTGTTTGGTTTTCTTTGTATGAAGGACAATGTTGTCTCCACTGTCCTGGAAGGTAACAGTCCACGAACTGTCAGACTCCGTCTTCCTCAGAACAACACATACAATGACAGCACGACAACTCTGCCTCCCACTAATAGACTGAAAAACTGCTCGGACGGTTCTCTCGTTCTCCCGTTTCAGCAATGTCTTCAGAACAACACAGGGCTGCCCTGGTCACCCAATGACTTCAAACTGTTTCACTGTATTCTGGGGGGTCCAGTTCACTACGCATTAGTATGTGATGGATACAGTGACTGTGTGGATGACAGTGATGAGACAGGCTGTAACATTCCCACAGACATCTCCATACTTCAGTCCTACCATGTCTGTGCCAATGGACAGCTGATAGCGCTGAATAAGAAGTGAGTAGTAATGCTGAGAATGTTCTATTTTCTCTATTCATAAATAAACTAAATGTTTGATAATTTTCTACAAAAGTCAGAACAGGATGACCATGGTGGGTTTTGTGGTTGTATGTTTGCTTCATCAGTTGTTGGTGGTTTTGTTGTTGTTGTTGTTGTTGGGGTTTTTTGTTTTTTTTTCTTTTTCGTTTCTTGATGCGATCGACAACTTTGTAACTTCGTACACTCGTTATAAGGCAATATTATAAAATCAGATAGATCATGGCAGATATGCCATCTGTTCTAGAACGTATTGAATAAACTGAGAAAATCTAGATCAAAAGTATCGAAGGTTCCCATCTAAATTGATAAAAATGTGCGTAAGAACATTAATTTATGATTTAATGATTATGCTATCTGAGTGAATTTTATAGAGAGAACCATGTACTGATTTACATATATTTAAATCATGCAGAGAAAACTATGTTCAGAATGTATATAGAATTGTAGAATCACTTTATCATGATAATCGGTATGATATTTGAATCATGTAGAAAGACTCATGTATGGGATCCAGAACAATTTAACATGAAGATTGTTACGGTATTTGTACTGTACTTAGAGAATCATGTATAGAACTATAGAAACAGTATACCATGAAAAATTATTACAATGTTTTGAGTTGTGCACAGAGAATCATGTACAGAATAATTCAACCAGTTGCAGTCCATGTCCTCAATTCGGCCATGGCCACCCTCAGCACTGGTATCAAGAGCTAGAGCAAAACTCTGCAATCTGACTTCAAGCTGGCTTTGCCATGAATAGTCACGTAAAGATTACAGCTGAGTTTTAACTAACCAGCATGAATGAAACTGACTGTCCGTAATAACTGCTACAAAGACAAATCCATACAATACAAATGTGTATTTCAAAAGTTATAAAAGGCAAACGACTGACAGGGCTGTATTTTCAAGAACAGATCATGCAAGTACACGCCCTTAGCACCAAAAGAAAAAAGCATGTTTTTTGTTTGTTTGTTTTTTTGCATTGCAATGATCATCATCATCATCAAGTGCCTTGCCGCATGGCGTTGGCGATTATTGACTGCCATCTGTCTCTATCTCTTGTTGCCTCAAGCATCTCTTTCACCCTCCTTGTCCTCAGCCACTCTGCAAGTCCGTCTACTATCTTCTCACTGGGTCTACCTGGTGCTCTTCTTCCCGCCAGCTTTCCCGTTGTGACCAGGTGCTCCAATTCCCCTTTCCTCATAAAATGGCCTATGAATGTTGCCTGCCTTTTCCTAATCTTCCTTATGAATGATCTATTTGTGTCTGCCTCCATCAAGACTGTCTCGTTTGTTTTCTTTGCTGTCCATGGAACTCTCAACATCTTTCTCAGAGACCACATCTTGGCTGCCTCAAGCTTGTTCTAGCTTTGTTTGTTAACTGTCCACGCCTCACAACCGTACAACAGTATTAGTTCTATATGACATTCAAGAACTCTCTTCCTGATGTTAATTGATAGGCATTTGTTGGTAAGAATGCTTTCCATCTTCTTGAATGTTGTTTGGTTTGGCCGATTCTGCCGGCTATTTCTGACGTTCATCTGCGTCTGGTGAAATGATCGTTCCCAGGTATTTAAACTTATCAACACGTCTCAAGGTTGTGTCGTTTGCTGTTATTTTGCATAAGGGGATTTCATGCTTTTTAATGATCACCATGACTTCAGTCTTCCTTCTGTTTAGTTTCAACCCCTTACCTTTGCTTTCTATTTCTAGTATATTCACAAGGTTTTGTAGGTCCCTTTCACTTTCTGCAATTAGCACGGTGTCATCTGCGTATCGAATGTTGTTTATCATTTTTCCTCCAACCTTTAATCCAGGGTCTTCCTCTAGGTTTCTCATGATGTTTTTCCTGTAAAGTGAAAACAGATCTGGTGACAAAACACAACCGTCTGTGACTCCTCGTTTGATGTTTTGGAAGGAGCTTATATCGTTTTTTATTCTCATTGCAGCTGTTTGTTCCCAATACATATTTCTGATTATTAGTAGATCTTTTCCATCAATATTGATTCTTTCTAGTTGGTTGATCAATTCTTCATGTCTTACCCGATCGAAAGCCTTGGTATAGTCAACAAAGCATAAATGTAAATCCATGTTCACCTCGATTGACCTCTCTATGATAGTTCTTAGGATGTATATGGCATTAATAGTTCCTTTCCCTTCCACAAATCCACACTGTTCATTTGCTATTTCTCTTGTGATTCTATACCTTGCAATGATAACGACAAATAAACAAGCAACCAAAACAGACTTCTACTAGACATAAATAATTGTCTGGTTTATGACAAAACAAACAAAACACTAACCTTACAGGCAGATACTGCTGACAAAAGAAGGGGGAGGTGGCGGAGAAAAAGAAATGTCCAAGATAACCTCCCTTGGTATCAATGAACATTGTTTCAGTCTTATCTCGGTTCAACTTTAGTCTGTTCTATGGCTTCCATTTTCCATTTCTAGATTTCGTTATAGTAATAAGAAGCTTCAGATAGAAAACTTGAAAGCTTGTCAAGGGATGCATTGATGTAGTAGAGCTAGGGGTGCTCTGCATAGAATATCTGATGTTGTACTGACTGATAATATTAGCAAGGGGTGAGTGTATGTATTAAGAGAACTGACCCATGTAGAAAACCTCGGAGGACTCCACATGCAAGTTTAACTGGAACTTGGACTCATTTGCCATGACCTGATTGAAAGTAGTCAGGCAGGTTTGACAGAATCTAAGAAACAGCATTACCTTGGATTCCAAATGCATGCTTCAGATGTGTACCACTGTGCAGATGGGCGTTTAGATAGAATGCTGGTGGCTGAGAGTAGGGCATCAGGACCTGGCCAGCTCATGGGTTTATGTGCAGGCTTAAGGTTTGTGCCCGATCACCATACACATGGACCTGTGACGTTAGTGCATATAGAATTCGTTCCGAGCGCGGAGACATCATCTTGAGAAACTGAAACTGAAATTGAATTGAGGGTGCATGCTTATCTAGAAGCGGGTGCAAGACAATTATGGTGAATAACAAGTTCAGAGGAAATTGACAAGAGGAAAGACGATTTACAACTTCAGATGTACCATTGATACATTTCAGATTGCGATTGGTCACAGTTCGCTTCTGGTGTCCACGCTTGCATAACTGAAGGGAAAAATGCAGCAAAATGATTTAAAGGAAGTCGATCCAAAAGTAAGACTGATGAAACAAATTTGTCAGTGTAGTGGACAATGGTGCAGTTATTCATATGATCTTTAACGTTAATATTCTCGGACACAAAAAACAAAATATCGCTCTAGTTTTCAAATTCTTTGAGAAATGTCATGGTAAAATGGGCTGTGTGATTATCAGCTTATCTAGAAGTATTTGACTTCCTATGGCAACGAAACTCAATATGTGAGCTGACAAGACCCTGTTCTGTGACTGGGGTGTGTGTTGTTTGCCTCATGGTGAAAAGTCGAGTCATTGTCAACAAATTGTCACTAATTCTTTCAAATTGTATACTCATAGTTATGACTATATGAGACGGTCTTGAAGGAGGTAGACACACAAAGAACATTAATGACGAAGAGTAGGAAAAAACAAATAACATTTAGTAACATTTATAAGATATTTTATGATCAAGTGAAATTAGAGCACCTAGTCACAACAGGAAAGCTGGAGGGAAAAAGAGCACCAGGTGAACCATGGGAGAAAGTATTAGACGGACTTGTGGAGTGAATGAAGACAGACAAGCTGGGAGCAGTACCTGCAGTGACAAAGGATAGATTCATATGGAGGGCCATGACCGCCAACGCCCTGCAGCAGGGCACATGATGATGATGAGTTACGTAACACCATGTAAACATGAGGTTTATTACAAATGTACACCTATGTGAAAGCTGTGGCCCACCTGATATGATCAAGCCAGACCAGCCATTTGTCATGCTGCTCTCCATAGTGAAGTTGACACGATATCCCACGAACATCACACAATTAAATGTTAATTGTAACACTGTCACGGTAAAATTAGTTTATAGCAAAACAGTAGACTACACTGTTTCTGTTCTTCTGGGTGAATATGACACTGTATACGTAGTTTGTATATGCAAATAATCATTGACAAAGTAAATGGAGAGGGCAGAACTGTAGACCTAAAACTCAACGCAAAGAAGACCAAGGTAATGCATATCGGTGGATCCAAGGATAGAAACATAGCAATCGATGGAGAATCTCTCGAAGATGTACAACACTTCAAATACCTTGAGTCATACAAGTCAGCTGATGCCACATGTAGCGAAGACATCAAAGCAAGAATTGCCCAAGCCAAACAAAGAATGATCCATCTTACTAAAATTGGGAAAGACACATGTTTAGGAAATGAGCTCAAACTTGAAATACTGCCTACACTTATTTGGCCCGTTGTGTTATATGGAAGTGAAGAATGGACTCTTAAACCTGCAGATAAAAACAGAACAAAAAGTGCAGATATGTGGTTCTACAGAAGACTCCTAAGAATAAGCTGGACTGAGAGACGAACAAACAAAAGCTTTCTGGAAGAACTGAACAAACAACCTGAATTTTTAGGCCTGGTTAGGAAAAGGAAAATAAAATACTTTAGACATGCTATGAGACATCAGAGCTGCCATGTAATGACGACTGTCGCCCAGGGCAAAATGAAGGACAAGAGACGACAAGGAAGGCCGCCGACATTTTATGTACTGAACATAGCCAAGTGCACGATGTTACCGAAAGTCGAACTCTACAGAAGGACTGTAGACAGAAGGGGTTGGAGACAGCTGACGGGGCATGCATCAGCAGCTACCATCAAGAGTGATGTGGCCAACAGGTGAACAGGTGAACGTAGTTTGTTCACACAATATTTCTCCATACAAAGTTAAGTCATTTTGATAATGTGTGTCACAGTCACAATTGTCACAATTTCATTATGCAGGTCTACAGATAGACAGATGCTTTGGGGGTCCTTCCCTACTGTTGTGCTATGTTTTGAGGGTAGGTGGTCCTGGAAAAAAATATTTCCCTTACAGCAGAAGGCCGCCAGACAAAAAGAGCATTTGAAGGCGGTCCTTTTCATGTCAGGCAAGCCACTTTGACATAATGAAGACACATCTTTGGCCTGTCTTCAGTGGGAGGGATAAGGATCTCAGGTACTGCCTTGCTTCGGCCAACTTTGCATTTTCTGGATATGTATCCTGCACAATCAGCAAAATTCTTCATGGACAACATCGCTGACGCATGCAAACTGGGACTCCATGACATCATACACAGGAGTAGAGACCGTGTCGCCTGGCAATCCTTCGTGACAAAGAGTGGAGCTCACACCGTCATCCACAGCCATGGAGATTGATGATGATGATGATGATCCTGCACAAAGTTGGTCAATGACGCTTGCTTGAAACCAAGTGTGATGGTAGTCCTTCTTGGTTGAGAGAAGACATCTCCCAAGTGGGAAAAGCGTACACATTTTAGAGATTCACACTCCATTGAAGGACGTACTGACACCAATGTTTTTGTTGGTGGTGGTTTGATGACCCACTGGGTGATAGGTTCGATGCTGGTCCCACTTGTCAACGCCAACGATGCACTTGTAGCTGGTGATGACGGTCGGCAATGGCCTTGTTTTGCCTTCGACAGTTGTCATACCTGGAGACCGGCTGTTGCTGAGCAGGTGATCGTCTTTGTAGACTGCGCCTATGACAGTATGAGTAAGCCCTCCTGAATTTGCATCAGCTCCCACTTCTTCGTCAGTTTCGCAGCTTTCATCTCCCCAGAAAGTTCGTTCTGGTTGGAGTTGTTGTACAGGCGTATGTGCGTATGTGCCATTCTCATGCAGGTGTGTCATCAAGGGGACACTCATAAAAAAGTGATCGGTCAAATTACAGGTATCGGCCTTGATTGAATAATGACAGTTTTATAAACATAAAAAAAATTACAGGTATAATGGTTTTATGCAAAACTTATATGTGTGATGGTGTTATGCAAAATATATATGTATAATGGTTTTACACAGGAATGGCTTGTGCAATGGTTTTGTATTGTGATGATAGTTTGATACAAAACTCACATGTGTAATGGTTTTTATGTAAAAATTACGCGTGTAATGGTTTCATACAAAAATTATGTGCGTGATGGTTTTATACAGGAATTACGTTACAACGGTTTTATTCAAAAATTAATTGTGGTGGAATATGCAGGAATGATATGTGTCATGGGTGTATACAGGAATTACATGTGTGATGGATTATGCAGAAATGATGTGTGATGGTTTGTACAGGAATTACATGTGTGATGGTGCCATAGACTGTTCTGGACCAAAGTGACGAACGTCTGTGTACCTCGTGCGCAGAAGGGACAATTTTGTGTCTTGGTTTTGGCTGTCGACCTCCCAGTTACACTGACTTGTTTACCTGTATCACTATTCATACAGGTATGACTGTACTAAGCTCATATACGACATATGTTTTGGTTCTGAATCTTTTATTTCGATCAGAATACGAGACATACTTGCAAGACAATTCAAATGAAAATGGATACTTGAAATCCATGA
>CM060309.1:42429645-42432145 GCA_030674185.1 Monoplex corrugatus
AATGATTTTTGCATAAAATGGAGATTGATAGAATGGCTTGACCAGTTGATTTTATAAGTTTGTATCTGTTTAAAGTGAAATCGTATGTATGATAGGTGTAGAAAGAGTGTCGCACATGCGTGCGTAAACACACATACAAACACCACCACAACACACACACACACACACACACACACACACACACACACACACACACACACACAACCACACGCACACACACGTGCGTGCGGATCCTGGCAACTCCATCGACATACGTCAGGCTCGGTAGTTTTTTTTTTAGTAATTGCAGTGCTATAGTTCTAAATTGGAAGTCTTCTCTCTGCCAGATTTGCCTATGGAATGTGTTGTGTCGCGCGTGGTGTGTGTGGCGCGCGTGCGTGCGTGCGTGCGTGCGTGCGTGTGTGTGTTGTGTTGTGTGTGTGTGGTGTGTGGTGTGTGTTGCCCACATTAGTTTCTGTCGGAAAACACCAACGATACTGCAGACTTCAAATATTTTCTGAGGCCTGGTTGACACAGAGGGAGAACACTCGCCTTCCAGTCTGTATGAGCTTGCACGGAGACGAATCATAGCCATGGAACTTTATATGTACGCGCAGCCTCCCGTTTACCCAGCTGTAAATGAGTGCCCGACCTTCTTCAAAGTTAGGGAAAGGTAAAGCAGTGAGGAGGAGGAGGTGTGCAGTGCCCTTATGGTGCTAACCCCGAGAGAAGTGGAGGTCTGTGTCACCTCTTTCCCTTACAACCTAAGGGTTATGGGAAAACCCAGACCTAAACTGTTCTTTTGTATAGGAACGTGTATCGACTTGTGCTTGCTTCTCTCTTCCTTTATTAGAGAGGAGACAGGGGAAACATTAGACAGGTGCAGTAGTTGAATGGTTAGGATATTGGGCTTCCAGTTGGAAGGTATGGGTTTGGATCAGTTAGTGGATTATGTATGGAGACTTTTCCATTTCCCAAGTAACCGTTTATGCAGACCTAATAGTGCGTGCGTGTGTGTGGTGGCGTGCGTGCGTGCGGTGTGGTGTGTGTGTGTGTGTGTTGTGTGTGTGTGTGTGTGTGGTGTGTGTGTGTGTGTGTGTGACCTAATAGTACCTCCATCCACTCCCCTGTTCTCCATCGTATGTATACAAACTCAGAACACCAAGCATGTATGGTCAATCTTATTAGGACATGTCAGTGTTTCGTGGCTATATCATCATCATCATCAGGTGCCTTGCTGCATGGCGTTGGCGATCATGGACTTCCATCTGTCTCTATCTCTTGTTGCCTAAGCATCTCTTCAACCCTCTTTGTCTTCAACCACTCTGCAAGTCCGTCTAGTATCTTCTCCCTGGGTCTACCTAGTGCTCTCTTTCCCTCCAGCTTTCCCATTGTGACCATGTGCTCCAATTCCCGTTTCCTCATAAAATGGCCTATAAATGTTGCCTGCCTTTTCTTAATCTTCCTTATGAATGATCTTCTTGTGTCTACCTCCATCAAGACTGTCTCGTTATAGAACCACGAAAATACCTAGTGTTTACACCTCGGAATACAGAGTATGGCTGCTGTACTAGCGGGATAAAAATTAAAAAGGCCACACACGTCAAAAAACCTACTCGTATATTACAGTCGACGTGAAAGTAGCAGTCCACGAACAGAGAGAAAAATAAACAAACCAAACAAGGAGAAGAAGGAGGAAGTGGAGAAGAAGAGAAGAAGAAGAAGAAGAAGAAGAAGAAGAAGAAGAAGAAGAAGAAGAAGAAGTGAAAGTAGTAGTAGTAATAGAAGTAGTAGTAGTAGTAATAGTACTAGCAGCAGCAACAGCAGCAGTAGTAGTAGTAGTAGTAATAGTAGTAGCTGTAGTAGAAATAGTAGTAAAACAAAACGAAGCAACTGGAAAAGAAGAAGAAGAAGATGAAGCAGGAGGACGAGGAGTAGAAGAAGAAAAGGAAGCAGGAGGAGGAGGAGGAGGAGGAGTAGAAGAAGAAGAGGAAGAAGAAGAGGAAGAAGGAAAAGGAACAGGAAGAGGAAGAAGACCAGCAACAACTACAATAAGAACAAGAACCAACCAAACAAACAAAACAAAATGCTCAAGCCATTCTAATAATACCTCTTGTATAAAAACTATTTCAGAAAATAATTTTTAGTTTTATTTATAAAGGTCACTGTGACTTTTAGTAAGCTTCAGACGAATGAACTGACACAGGTGAGAACCAAATGTTACATCAATGAAAACAGAATAAAAACATTGCTAGAAAATTTCAGAGAGTGCTGTTCACACAACTTCTTTTTTCCAAAAAGTGCAGATTGTAGGCACTGTTTGTAGCCTTGATTCTAACCCATGACTTTCACAATGACGCATTGGCGACTCCTCAACGGTCCATACCTTTGAGGTAAATTTGGTAAACATCCATCCAGAAAGAGCTGAGAAAATCTTGCTAATACATTTTGTCACACACACACCCACATGCCCAGACACCCACCCTCACCCACCCACCCACCCACATCTTTCTCTTTTTGA
>CM060309.1:42454645-42477145 GCA_030674185.1 Monoplex corrugatus
AAAGCCATTAAGATTGCAAAGGAGTTCTGCAGTAAAGACAGATTTATAAAGTCCTATATAGAAAGATTTCTCAATTTTGAGAGCAGGTATTAAAAACGCTGAGCCTGCTTGTCTTTCAATTATTGAACCATCAGTGTAAACTTTCAAGTGATCGGAATAAAAGTCTTCTATATGACATTTAACGTGACTTGCCAGTAAGTTGATATTATCTTCTTTTTTTAAGTCAGTGTGGTGTATGTCAAATCGTGCTCTTTGAAGTTCCCAACTGGGTACTGGTGAAAACGAAGGTCTTAAAGTTACAGGACCTGTGTCTAAATCAATTTCAGAGCCTTTCATAACATCAGCTGTAAATGTTGCAAGCGTGACCTGTGAGGATATTGATTTAGCTCTTTTTGGAAAGTCGGTGTCTGATCTTACTTTTGTCTCTGTTTTGATGCTGTTTTCTATGTAGTGTTTCTTAACAGAAATTTAGTAGAAGCGACTTTCCTTTGTTCATCAAGTGGCAACAATTTGATTGCATTGTATGTGGTGTGTGTGTGTGTGTGTGTGTGTGTGTGCGTGCGTGCGCGCGCGCGGTACGTGCGTGCGTGTGTGTGTATGTGTGTGTGTGTGTGTGTGTGTGTGTTTGTTTCAGTCTCTATTGTTTTTCAAAAGGGAGATTGCATTATATCGACCGAGAGAGGTGTGTCTGTGTGTCAGTGAAAAAATGTGTTAGCAGCAATTTTTCGGCTGTTTATGGAGAATCTGTACCGTATTTGGGTCAAAGATGTACACCACTGAGAATGGCGAATGCGTAGGTCGCCAAAGTGTAAGTCACAGAGACAAAAAAGTGACTGAAATCAGCGCAGTTTGGAGGAAGATGGGTACACTTTGGTAACATTTACGCTTGTTTTCACCGAGATAGTCTATGTACATTCTGTTTTCACCGAGATAGCCTCTCTGCATTCTGTTTTCACTGAGATAGTCTATGTACATTCCGTTTTCACCCAGATAGTCTCTCTACATTCTGTTTTCACCGAGATAGTCATGTACATTCTGTTTTCACCGAGATAGTCATGTACATTCTGTTTTCACCGAGATAGTCATGTACATTCCGTTTTCACCGAGATAGTCATGTACATTCTGTTTTCATCGAGATAGTCTCTCTACATTCTGTTTTCACCCAGATAGTCTCTCTACATTCTGGTTTCACAGTCGTGGCAATGTTAGTCTGTTTACATTCTGTTAACTCTCTGTTCTCACTGTCAAGGCAGTGTTAGTCTGTTTGCATTCTGTTTTCATCTTTTTGGCAGTCTGTTTACATTCTGTTTTCATCTTTGTGACAGCACATTGCCTATTTACATCCTGTTTTCACTGTTGTGGCAGTGATAGTCTATTTACATTCTGCTCATGTCTGTTAAGACTGTTGTGGATGTTGTGCAGTGTTAGTCTGTTTACATTCTGTTGTTTTTATTTTTGTATTCTAACAGTGACAGTAAATTTAGTGGCAGTGATATTGTATTTATGTTGTTTATTCTGTTGTGGCACTGATACTCCCCTTTACATTCTGTTTTTGTATGCTATGGCAGTGATAGTCACTTTTTTATTTTGTTTTCTCTGTCGAGATAATCTACCATGATTTTCGCTTCATATCAAGCTTTATAGGATAAACGTCTTAGTTTTTATTGTTGTGTTTTTGGTTTGTCTGTTTTTTTGTTTTGTTTGAAAAGAAGACGACGGTTGGATGACAGTGAGGCTGAGGTGAGGGTTGGTGGGTTGTAGGCCATGGGGAGAGAAAAGATCTCGGCTGAGTCTGTCAAAATAGTCTGAGACCTTAATGGATGGTCATGGCATCATTCTCAGCCAACTTTGACATCGTCAGTCATTGTGTTGCGAAACTCTGGTGGTCTGGTGGTCTGGTGAAGCTTTTAAGAGTTGTTACGAGGGAAAAATATTCCGTTACATATTTAAAGGATTTCATTTATTTTTATTTTCATAACTTACATGGCAGTGGAAATACCATCCTGAAAAAAAAAAGTTTTTGATAGAACGACATCTGACGTCCAATGGATTCAGCCACTAGTACGCGAATGCGCATGCGCACGCCTACGCGCGAATATGCACCCAGACCACACCCACCCACCTACACCACACACACACACACACACACACACACACAGAGCCCCAAATCTGTTGTCACGTGATCTGAGAGATTTTGTAAATTGCTATTCCTAAAAAAAAAAAAAAAAAAAAAATTTGCGAAGCATTTTTCATTCAATAAGCAGGATGTCCAAAAGCAAATAGATAATTGATTTTGAAATTGTGTTTGGTTGGAAAGAAAATTTATAGATGATTACGGCCATAGAAATACAAAATAGAACAGAACAAATTAATAAAACAAAGAAAAAAAACTGATCCAAAATGAACCATACGGAATCATATTGAACCGAATAGAACATACACATAGAGCCAAACCAACCAAACCAAACCAAACCAAACCAAACCAACCCAACCCCAACCACCAACCCAACCCAAATCCAACCCAACCCAACCCAACCCAACCAAACAACCAACCAAACCAACCCAACCCAACCCAACCCAACCCAATCCAACCCAACCCAACTCAATCCAACCTACCAACCCACCCCACCCCACCCCACCAAACCAAACCAAACAACCAACCAACCAACCAACCAACCCAACCCAACCCAACCCAACCAACCAACCAACCAACCAACCAAACCAACAACCAAACCAACCACCAACCAAACCAAACCAAACCAAACCAAACCAAACCAAACCAAACCAAAACAAAGCAGAATTAAACAAACCATGTTCAATAATCAGTCAGCACAAAGACCACTAGCGCTAAAAGCATGGCATTAAGAAAGTCAACAGCAAGTTATTTGCAAGTGTAGGGCCACGTACACAAACATTCTACGGATTAAACTCACCGATGTAAAAAAAACAAAGAAACAAAAGGATATCATACCACTGTTTCACAGTTTGATTTGCTTGTTTTGTTGTTGTTGTTCTATATTTAGATCAGTTTCAGTTTCCAGAGATGGGAGGATATAGGTACTAGAAATCTTTGCGTTAAAAAATAGACAACGATGATACATACAATATTCTCTCCCCCTCTCTCTTTCTGTCTGTCTATCCCTGTCTCTCTCTCTGTCTCTCTTCATTCCCTCCCTCCCTCTCTCACTCAATCTCTCTCTCTCTCTCTCTCTCACACACACACACACACACACACACACACACACACACACCACACACACACACACACACACACACACACCTCTCTCTCTCTCTTTCTGTCTGTCTATCTGTCTGTCTATCTGTCTGTCTTTATTTCTTTCGATTTTTCTCCCCTTCTTTCCTTCAGTAATGTTTTCATGGAGATTTCTTCTTGTTTTCTTGAATGTTCTTCCTCTTTGGTGAACTGCTTTAGATATTTGATTTTGCAATAGTCATACTTTGGCAGTGTGCGTAGAGTAGTTCTGGTTTCACTTGAATATGTATTAAAGTAATAAAAAAAAAAAAAACGCCAGGAGGCTAAAGGAATATTTCAGTGACAGTGATGAACGCCATTCTTTTGATATGCTTTTGGTACACCGGGGAAAAAGAAAGGAGGAAATAACTGGATAATGACAGAAACATTGTGGTAGAGGAAGGGAAAATGCATCAGGCGTGGAATAAGGCCTCCAGCTTTGTCTCAAACTCTAGTGGATGGTCATGGCATCGTTTTCCATCACTCCTCCTCTTCCGCCATCCTGTAGCAAAAATCATTCCGTCTTCATGTCTTTGACGGCCACAGTAGTCAAGTGGGTCGGACATCAGGCTTCCAACTACAAATTTCGAAGATCAATCCTGTCTGGTACTTTCTGCCAGGTGGGTAAAGGGTGGAGATTTTTCAGATTTCGTGGGTCACCATGTGTTGCAGACCTGTTAGTGCCTGAATCCCCTTAGTGTGTACACGTACGCAAGAACATCAACATCAGATATGCGCGTGAAAGGATCTGGACGAAGCAGCAGGGAAGTTTTAGTCTTTTTCTCCTAATTTTTTGTAGTTGGTGTTTGTTCGTTTGTGATTTTACATTTACGCTTGACAGAGACCTGTTGGCCGAAAATTTGCGCCTGTCATGTCTGGTTGTATCAAACACGCGTTCTGATTCTATTGTCGTGTTTTTCTGGTTCCTGTTTGTTTGATTGCGGGCAGTCACACTTGTTTTGGAAGTCTCTCTAAGTTATGTCAGTGTCCAGTGGTTTATGGAAACATGGAAACGCCCAACATGAACGCCAATTGAGGATGAAGTATGCGGACTGTGCAGCAACGTACCGCCTGTGTAGTTTAGCCTGCTCTAATAGACCTTGACTGGTGGTCTGGGTAATAGTCTTTGCGATAAGATGATAAACTTAAACCCCTGTGCAGTATGCATTAATGCGCATGGAAGATACAAAAAGAGTCATCCCTGACAAAATTGTGTAGACAAATCTACTATCGTTAGTAAACAAAAACACATTCTTCAATGAATAAAAGGAAAAGAACAGATGGCGCCATCCTGTGATAACGTAGTTTCCCCAGGGGAATAGAGAAGGCATCCGAGAGGAATAACATTTGATAGCACATGTCATCAGTATTATGACTCATAGAAGCTGATCGACATTTGGAGCATTGCTTGCTACCAAGCTGCATCATCTGGATCTCTATTCTGTCGACAATTTGTAATGCCTCTTTCACTTTCTGTTTTCAAAACTCAATTAAAGACATCCGTTTCAGTTTGCCTTCTCCATCTAATTACTCAGAAAACTAGATTAAAAGTAGATTAATGACTAAAATTTCTTAATTCGGAATATGTTGAGTTGTCATTTGTTTAGTGATGGTAGTGTGTAAGTACGACGCAATATTTGTCAATATTTTTTGTATATTTTATTTGTTTTAGGTGCTGGAGAGCTCTCGAAACCGTGCTAAATTATCATCTTTGTTAAAGACAAGACAGCTGGTATTGATAATCATCACGCACAGAAAGAAGTCAAAAACCAAAACTGAAGCTTAATCATTGAGAACAGAGACATTTCTAAAGTTGCTTGCCTTTGTTACTCCCATCCACACCTCCCTCCAAACCCTCCACACCCAACACCCACAACTACTTGGCTTTCTGAAACAAACACAGAGAGAAATACCGACATACATTGCTGGCACAGAAACGGCCATTCAGTCTCCCAATATTACATTTAATATCTATAATTTGCCCCCTCCCCCCCCCCTCCTCCTGCCCCTCAAATCACACACTTGCCTGATGATTGGAAACTTTGAGAAAATCTTATTTTGAGTTAAAAAAACGATCCTCGCGCGCGTGTGTTATGTGTGTGTGTGTGATGTGTGTGTGTGTGTGTATGTGTGTATGTGTGTGTGTGTGTACGCGCGCGTATGTACAAAAACGTATCAGCAAGTCTTTTTCACCAGCCTGGCCCAAGGATCTCTCTCTCTGTCTCTGTCTCTCGCTCAGTGATCTGGCTGTCGAGCTCTTAGTTTTTTTTTCTCCCACGAGAACAATTCCAAGTCAGTTATTCCCTTCCCTTCGTATCGGAATACTGTTTTTGTTTTGCCTGAGAAAGTGCTTTGCCGAGGGTTTTCTACGGCAGCGGAAGGACAGAAATGCGCTACGATCACGTGACGAAGTGTTTTGTTTGCTGTGATTGGCTGGATCAGTTGGAAGACCGATTGCTTGTCCTCTGGGAAAGGCCTGTTCTCACGCTGGTGCTTCTGTTGCGGGTTGGAAGCGACATTATCTCTCTGTCCGTCCGTATGTCGGTCTGTGTCTCTTTGTCTTTCCTGATCGATGCACTTGTCTGTGTGTCGATACTTTCGTCTTAGTGCACTTCTATGGTGGTATTTCTCTATATCAGTGTTCATCTGTCTATCAGACAGTCTGCCCATCTCTCTCTCTCTCTATCTTCCTGCACCTGTCTATAAATTTTGTCTCCACCATCCGTCTTACACCCGCGCACTCAAACAGAGAGAGAGAGAGAGAGAGAGAGAGAGAGAGAGAGAGAGAGAGAGAGAGAGAGAGAGAGAATGTGTGTGTGTGTGTGTGAAAGAGAGAGGGAGATAGAGATAAAGAGAGAGAGAGAGAGTGTGTGTGTGTGTGTGTGTGAAAGAGAGAGAGAGAGGGAGAGAGAGGGGGGGGGGGGAGGAAGGGAGGTGTGTGAAAAACATTTCGTAGACGAACATGTACACACACATACTGGCATAAAATCGTCCTTGATAAGAAATACGTAAGTGGACCTGATCTGTATGTCTTTTTTGAAAGTCCATCTTCGCATTTCTTAGAAAGAATTATTAAATGATTAAATTGACAGGTAGCCCTGTCTCCAGCGAAAAAAGTCTCACAAAATCCAGCACTGAACCAAATGTAAGCAAAAAAATTCAGATGATTAACATCCAGTACGAAACATGCATAACAACCTTTTGCTTACATGATTGCATAATTCATACCGAGGTTTCTCTGTCAAATGCGAGTCTTGCCGAGTTGTGTGTATGTGTGTGTGTGTGTGGTGTGTGTGTGTGTGTGTGTGTGTGTGTGTGTGTGTGTGTGTGTGTGTGTGTGTGTGTGTGTGTGTCTGTCTGTGTGTGCGTGAGAGAGAGAGAGAGAGAGAGTGTGTGTGTGTGTTTGTGTGAGTGTGTGTGTGTGCATGCGTGTGTATGTGTGTGCGTACGTGCGTGTTGCGCAAACCATAACGACAACAATACTAATACCAATAGTAGTTGTAGTAATACTGAGGCAGACACAAGTAGATCATTCATAAGGAAGATTAGGGAAAGACAGGCAACATTCATAGGCCATTCTATGAGGAAAGGGAAATTGGAACACCTGGTCACAACGGGAAGGCTGGAGGGAAGGAGAGCACCGGGTATACCCAGGGAGAAGATGCTAGATAGACTTGCAGAGTGGCTGAATACAAGGAAGGTGGAAGAGATGCTTGAGGCAACAAGAGATAGAGACAGATGGAAGTCCATAATCGCCAACGCCATGCGGCAAGGCGCCTGATGATGATGATGATGAGTAGTAGTAATAATGATAATATTAATGATTTACCCTTGTATACCGCTTTTCTCCAAAACTCATGTGGACTTCCTTCGCACTACACATTTTACAAGACACAACGTACTACATACAGAAGCACTAGATATGCCTCAGAATGTACATTTTTATAACTTGCACAAATAAATGTACATTAACAATGTATAGTCACAGATACGCACGTATTTATAGCCATAAACATGTACATACTTGAAGGAGTAAACAACGCCGCATGATCTGTATTTAGAAATGAAAGTGCATTACTGGCAGATAAGTAACTATGATATCAAGAATGAAAGGCTTTGGTGATCAAGTGAGTCTTTCATTGTGATTTGAAGTGAAAAGGGGGTGGGCAGATCCGTCAGATTATCTGGCGGTAAGCTCCAAGTAGATGGCATGATAAAGGTGAAAAGAACTATTACCAGTTGATTTTATGATTGCGTTTTGGAACCATCAGAAAGTTTTGTTTTTGAGAGTTGCACGGTGAATGATGTTTGACAAGTACAGAGACGGTCTGAAAGATACAGTAGTAAACATCCACCAAAATGGCGACATGCAAAGCTTGCAATATTTATAGATTTGATCGGTAACCGGTGGAGTTGTTTGAGCAATGGTGTTATACGTTCGTGTCTTTTTTTTCTTAATGATTGACGTAATGCATTGTTCTGAACTCTTCGTAGTCGAAACTTTTGTTCTGCTGGTAAGCTAACTAGCGCATGATTATGATATTTTAGCTGGGTCGTTATTGTATCAGACAGATCGTTTACACACTGTTTTGGACAGACATGGTCTGAGGGAAGCGATCTTTTTGAGTTCTAGTAAGAACTACGGCAGTTGTCACTGATGTGTTTTTGTGTAGCCTCATTTCGATTAGTCTTGACCACTGAGTATTTCACGGAGGTTTGGAATGAAATATCAGTACCACTGATACTTGCACACTGACTACCAACCAGTTCACACACTGACTACCAAGCAGTTCACACACTGACTACCAAGCAGTTCACACACTGACTACCAAGCAGTTCACACACTGACTACCAACCAGTTCACATACTGACTACCAACCAATTCACACACTGACTACCAACCAGTTCACACACTGACTACCAACCAGTTCACATACTGACTACCAACCAGTTCACATACTGACTACCAACCAGTTAACACACTACCAACCAGTTAACACACTGACTACCAACCAGCTCACATACTGACTACCAACCAGTTCACATACTGACTACCAACCAGTTCACATACTACCAACCAGTTCACACATTATTACCAACCAATTCACACACTCACTACCAACCTGTTCACACACTCACCGCCAACCAGTTCATACACTCACTACCAACCAGTTCACACACTCACTCACACACTCACTGCCATCCCGTTCACACACTCACTACCAAACAATTCACACACTCACTACCAACCAATTCACACACTCACTACCAACCAGTTCACACACTCATTACCAACCAATTCAAACACTCACTACCAACCAGTTCACACACTCATTACCAACCAGTTCACACACTCATTATCAACCAATTCACACACTCACTACCAATCAATTCACACACTCACTACCCATCCAATTCAAATTTAGTCGCCCCGACAGGCATCACAGCATTTTGCAGACATTGCGTCATTCTATTCAAAGACATGCTAAATACCTGACGATCCATTCCTAACACTTTCAGACAAGGTCGTAAACATGTCAGATTACCAGACAACTATCCCAGTCTGCTGCTGTCTGGAATCGCGGAATTTGCTTAATTATTCTAACGGCTTACTACACTTGTATGTCCAATTGCTCAATTAGTTCCACAAATCTGACAGTCGTATATATTGCTGTTACCGCCTAATGAAAATAAGATTCCATAGACATGATTTCACGAAGTAAACTATTGTGCCTTTGAAAAAGGTATCTTCAGTGAGGTGTGCTACATCTGAATGTGTGTTTTTGTTGTTGTTTTTTTGTTTTTGTTTTAGGTAAATAAGACTGTATAGCCAGTGTGTGACAAAGATCCAGCTTCTTTCTCTTGCTTATTTATTTTCCTTGGTGTTAAAAGGGGATCCAGCGGTTAGTTGTAGCCGGAAGGCTGTGTGTATGGATGGAAGTGGTGGTTGCTGTTATTGTTGTTCTGCTCCTCCTTGTTGTACGTTTTGTTGACAGCTGATTGTGGGTAAGCAAGTGGACATTCGCCAGTTGCAATGAATTTTCCAAACAGCTGATACGGGTTGGACTTTAGGCTACCATCGTTTCCGTACACCGTTACTATCGACAACTAACGATACTTTGACAAGGTTTTTAACTTTAAAGTCAGTAATACAACACTCCTTTTCCCTTTTACTCCTCTTTTTCTTCTTCTCTTCCTTCACCACCTTCATCTCTTTTTCCTTCTTTCTCTTCCAGTCCAGCTCCTCTACTCCTCCTTGTCTTATTGTTCATATCTTTTCTCTTCCTCCTATTTTTTTTCCTTTTTTTCTTTCACACTTTGTAACTGAGACGTAAACCTGCACAGTCAGATTGAAATATTAATGATTGAACTTTTCGCACTGAGAGAGAGAGAGAGAGAGAGAGAGGGAGAGAGGAGAGAGAGAGGAGAGAGAGAGAGGAGAAGAGGGAAGCAAATGTTACAATAAAGGCCGAAACCGATGATGAACCATGCATACAACTTCACAAACACATTCGCTCATACAGTTATTAGAATATTTGTATGACTTTTTTCGCTTGAAAACGATGTTCAAAAAACTTCTGAAATCTTGAAAAGAGAGAGAGAGAGAGAGAGAGAGAGAGAGGAGAGAGAGAGAGAGAGAGTGAGTGTGTGTGTGTGTGTGTGTGTGTGTGTGTGTGTGTGTGTGTGTGTGTGTGTGTGTGTGTGTGTGTGTGTGTGTGTGTGTGGGTGTGAGAGAGAGAGAGAGAGAGAGAGAGAGAGAATCAAAATCAGAATCAGAATAAGAAATTTATTCAGAACGGCCAAAGCCCCAATTGAAGGGATGTGAACACAAACATTATACTGACACAAATTGTAATACATAGTCGTTCTTGGACAATTCATACTTCAAATATTTTGGAATAACATCAATATAGGACCTGCAGCCAAGCTTAAATAATACAATAGGAACATTTGAATTGGTGTGTGTGTGTGTGTGTATGTGTGTGTGTGTGTGTGTGTGTGTGTGTGTGTGTGTGTGTGTGTGTGTGTGTGTGTGTGTGAGCGTGAGAGAGAGAGAGGGGGGGAGTTAATCATAACAACTCACAGAATTACTATTCCACACGGACAGTAAGCTTCTAGCCATGCTACAGCCCACAGAGACTATGACGCCCTGGGGACAGGGTGGCGACCAGTCAGTAGTCTTGTCACGTGCCCGTGATGTCGCAAGCTCTAATCGGTCGATTCCGTCACGTGCAGCAGTAACGAGGTCAATGATTGGATAACACCGTTAGACTTCCAGTCCTGACCCCATTATGTTGCTTCCACTAGTGGAGTAACGTGTGGTAATCCACCTTGTACTGGTTTGTCCCTGCTGATTTCCAGACACTGAATGAACTGGGAAGTGAAGTGTTATAAATGAATAATCTGTATTTGCCAATGGTGTGGTGACAGTCATACAATACAATATAGCTCGGAGATTTTCCATGTTATTGCTTACACTGGTAGACTGATGGTAGGGATGGACTTTATCGTCGATCTGATCGATCAGTAGGCATACATGCACCTGATGGGAACTTCATGTGGGATACAAGACTGATCCTGGAGGCTTTAAGGTTTTTTTTAATTATATTTCTTGCCTTTCGATTATCAATATGGACAAATATCGAATCAAGAAATCTGTTTCTAAGGGAATGAACTGGAAGTATCTTCATCCAGCAAAATTATCAGTGTTTTCTACTACCGATTCGGTTGTCGTTTTTAGTTTTTGAAGACTAAAATAAAGTATTTTTGATCAAATGATTACTAAGTCACAATTATCAATCAAAACAAAATAATTTCCGAACCTTCTTCGGTCTATTTTGTAATCAAAATCGATCTTATGCCATCGATGGTTTACGATTTTTTTTTATCTTATTGTGGACCAGTGTGACATTGGTTACCGGAAGCGTAGACGATACGGCTATCCTGAGCATGCGCGTCTCAAAGATCATGTCATTTCATTTAACTTTGAGATATAGAGTTTTGAATTAAGCCAAAAAGCTCATATGCTTTTTATTCACTTTGTGACGGTAGTGTTGTACTGTTTATCTGTAGAGTGCGTACGCAAGTTGTCCACATGAGTGAGTGCTGCAAGTTAATAGCACCAAAGACCTGATGTTACCAATACAGGCATACACGTTTATTACTACTCATTTATACAAGTGATATAATGATGGTTATGATGGTGGTCATGGTGATATTTATTTGTTCTGTGCATTGGCTGAGTATTTTTTTTTCATTCCGAATAAAAATGACTTCACGAATCGGAAAAAAAAACCCTTGTCAGTTCAGTCGAAATTCATAGCACAGTATTATCGGAGATATGTTATGCTTGTTTAACAAATGACATGAAACTGCCACGTATTTTTGTATTCGCTTTTACTCCGTTTTGAGGGGAAATCAATAGGAATGATTTAGATTGTGTTTCTTGTTTGCTTAGTTTACCATCAGATCTGTTTTTTCCCCCCCACAATTCACAAAATCCAGAGATCTGAAGTTTACGTTGTCATTCGATTATATCAACTGATTAAGTAAGTACGTAAGTAAAATGTTAGCAAGTATATAGTTAGCCAGCTAGCTGACTGACTGACGAACGACGAACGAACGAACGAACGAACGAACGAACGAATGAGCGAAAGAGCAAACAAACAAATGAACGAACAAACAAACGAACGCACACACACACATCTGTCTGTCTGTTTGTCTGTCTGCTGCTGCCTGCCTGCCTGTCTGTCTGTCTGTCTGTCTGTCTGTCTGTCTGTCTCTATCTGTCTGTCTGTCAGTCCTATCTATCTATTATCTACCTACCTATCTATCTAATCTACCTCTCTGTCTGCCTATCTATCTATCTACTATCTATTATCTATCTATCTATCTATCTATCTATCTGTCGGTCTGTCTTTTTTCTATTTGTCTACATTGTAAGTATATCTCTCACATGTAGTGAAGTTGCCATATGTACCAATGTCACATCCTGTCAATGAACTCATGTGCCAGACCTGGCCATGGCATGGGATATGTGTTCATCATATTTGTATTGCGCAAAGCCTGGCTATCTTAAATATTCGTTGTCCCCAGCAAAGTTGGAAGGGAGAGGATGTAGTTTGAAACTTTGTATGTCCGTTGCAGCTCGAAAAGCTAACGTCCGTCTTGTCTCAATATGAAAGAAGCGTTCTCGGTCTTGCTATATTCCAAGCTTTAAAAGTTGCAGGCAGAACTGATCGAAAAATAAGGGAGATATATTGGCAGTTTGCCCCAGATATTAAACAGAAAGTTTCCCTGGCAGTCACGACTCTGAATTAGTCCAGTGTCTGTCTTTCTCTTCTCCTGTTCCCCTCTCCCCCGAGAAAAGTACTTAACCCGAATATATCCAGATGTCTTGTTACCCTGTGAAACGCACGTCCCTCATCTTCGATGTTTTACGATGCGAGTCATATAACTGGAAAACAGAATCCCTCCAACCATACTTAAAACATCTCACACAGTCTAGAATATCAACTGCCCTTGTAAAATCGTGGAGCAGGGGCAGGTATGTGGGTGGTGAATGGGGGTGGACGAAGGTGTTCTGAAACTTCTGATGTTTTTCGCGACTTAGAAAATTTACGCCAGTCGTGTTTCGATACGAAACAAGCTGTGATCATCTCTGATGTTCTTTTCATCCAGGTTGTAAAACTGGCTGGCAGAACTGTTGGAAAGATGACAGGAAAACTCGGGCAGTTAGTCTCAGACATAAAACAGAAACTTCTCCTAACACCTACAGCTGTGAATCACTCCTATAACGTGCTCCATTCTGCGTAGGTCAGTTGGTTGGAAATGTCCGTTTACAAACCAGACTGTTCTTCTCCGTGATATCGCCCGTCAGTTTCGCAAAATTTTACAGAAATTAGAAAAAGAACTTTTTAAAATCATAGTATGTATGTATGTATGTATGTATGTATGTATGTATGTATGTATGTATGTATGTATGTATGTATGTATGTATGTATGTGTATGTATGTATATATGTATGTATGTAGTATGTATGTATGTTGTATGTATGTACGTACGTACATGTACTACGTATGTATGTATGTATGTATGTATGTACGTATGTATATAATTATGTATGTATGTATGTATGTATGTATGTATGTATGTATGTATGCATGTATGTATGTATGTATGTATCTGTCTGTCTGTCTATTTGTTTGTCTGTCTGTCATTGTGCTTGTATGTGCTGTTGGAGCGTTTCTGTCAGATCGGTTTTCGTCCTGATTAGAACATCCTTTTTCTGTAGCCTCCTTATGTGTTCCCGTCAGAAAAACGTGTGTCAAACATTTGTGATGATCTTGTTAATATCTCTAATATTCTGTTCCAACATGTCAAATTAGTCGACAGATTCATGCAAACATAAGGGAAAAGTCTCAGGCAGTCAGGTTACCAGGACTACCATACCGCCTCTGTAAGGTAACGGTAGAGGACGGAGTGTTTTGTAAATGTTCATGTCCCCTGCAGCACAGAATGTAAACAGCTGATAATCTGGATATGAAACAAGCATTTGTCTACTCCGATCTTGTTATGTTCCGAATTGTGAACCTGACAAGCAGAACTGACCGAAGAACTGGTGGATAATGGGTGGAAGATTTTTTCGACCTCATAGGTCATCATGTGTGCGGACCTGCTGATGGATAATGGATGAAGAATTTTTTTGTTTGATCTCTCATGTCAACATGTATGCTCACTTGCAATATCTAAATCTCCTTCGTGAGTTTACACATACAGGGTATCAAATACGCGCGTTAAAGATCCGTAAGTCAGTGGTGTTTATGCAAGATGGAATGTGCAGATTGTGCAGCAATATACTGTCTGCACAGTGAGTGTGTGCAAACCTACGTGCATACAGGCATCTTAGAAAAAATGTAACGGTTAGAAACCAAACCCAAACCCAACCCAACCCAACCCAACCCAACCCAACCAAACCAAACCAAACCAAACCAACCAACAAGCAAACAAACAAACAAACAAACACCGATAAATTCTGGTAGTCTGCCCATCTATGAAACACAGATCTATATCCATTGTCTCAATTGTGGAAAAATGCTTGATGCGCCAGGAAAAACAAGAGGATCAGGTCATACTAACAATTTTCCCTTTCTGCGTCAGTTCAACATATTTTGTGCAATAGTTAAACAAACGATCAGTTCAAGTGTTTTCATGATGTGTTTTTCAAAAGCATCAAAGTTTTCAAATTTGATCAAGATTAGTTTATAAAAAGCCATGATAGTAGTACTCGATAAGGAAAAAAAAAACCCGTGGGTGGATGGGTATAAATATTGGACCATGTTTATTTGAAGTTTTATGTGTCCAAGACTATGCACAGGACAGATGTATGGCCCGAGTCTGTTGATAATTGATAAGTAACGTAGAAACCACTGCTGACACTGTAAATACACTTGCGCGGCTGTGATCTTCACTTGTGACCGATCTTCCCAGAAACTTAATTGGCTTCTTTATCTGATATGGCTGCATTGGCTGGACATTGATTGTCGTTGACTGACTGACTTGGTTGTTCTTTCCATCAACTTCTGGTCAGTTGACTAAGCCTTTCTTTTACTGATTTAGGTACCTTTATTTGCCTGCTTCGATTGACTCAACATTAGACTTACTGATTTGGCTGTGGGTCGGCCGGTTCAGTCAGTATTGACTCGTAATCTAAGAGGTCGAATTCATTCTCAACCCTCAGCTTAAAAGATTTGGCCTGTTCTATGCCTATCATAACTCGCCAATCATTTTAGGTTGGATTATCAAACTCTCTTAAAAAGACATAGTTTTATATCAATCAGTGGAAGGTATGTGTGTGTGCGTGTGTGTATGAGTGCGCGCGCGTGTGTGTCGTGTGTGTGTGTGTGTGTGTGTGTGTGTATGCGTGTGTGTGTGTATGTGTGTGCTTGTGTTGTGTGTGTGTGTGTGTGTGTGTGTGTGTGTGTGTGTGTGTGTGTGTGTGTGTGTGTGTGTGTGTGTAAGAGTGAGATCTTCCGATTGGAAAGTCTGGGTACCTCCCGTCTAAATGGAAAAAGTGCAATTTTTTTCCTCATCTCTCATGTCACCGTACGTGCGGACCAGTAAGTTCCAAAACGCTCTTCATGTGTATGTGCACGCAGAACATCAAATATGCTCATTAAATATCCTTGAAGGTCATGTCAGCGTACGGTGTCTTAACGGAAACATGCAAACACCCAGCATCCACGCCCACTGAAGACAAGAGTATGCAGACTGTGCAGCCACATACCGCCTGCACAGTGTGGGCAAAATAACTTGCACGCACACTCATTGGTCATTTGTGGAAAGATCTATCTTGAACGCAGAAGAAGACTAAGCTTCGATCAATTTAGCTTATCCTGCCCCAGTCAGTCTCTTTTTTTTATATTGACTAAGCTACGATAAATGGATATGGATTTCCCCCTATCTCCTATACTGGGTCCTTGTTCAGATGATTATGCTATCAGATGAATCTACGTTTTCTACCAGTCGCCGTGGTGTAGTGGTTAGCGCAACGGACTACCGACTGGAAGGTTGTGGGTACGAATCTCCATCAGTCCCTTCAAAAATCATTGTGGGATTTTTCGGCTCTATCCGGCTCCTACCCAGAGTTGGGCGTGTTATGGGCTCGTTGGGAAGACTGAGACCACACATTCGAGTCTCATCCACTTGACGGATGCGTCATTGAGGGTGTTGCTCAAATCTTCTGACCAGCGCCGCAGGTGTCTGTATCTCTCGGGCCTGGTTGACGCCAGGATATATTATGATAGTAAGCGTAGAGTACAGCCCTGTCACACAGTCTCAATCCTAGATTGAACTCCATAGCATCATGATTATCATCCTCATCGACATCATCATCATGGCATTATAAAAACTGTTCCAGCTTCTGTGGCCAGTATGGTGGCGTAGAAAATGGGACCAAAAAAAACCCACCCAAACAAACAAACAAACAAACAAACAAACAAACAAACAAACAAACAAACAAAACAAACCAAACAAAGAAAACAAACAAGCAAGCAAACAAACAAACAAAAATATGTGAGCACAAAGGTAACCTCTCTGAGTGCGATGATCGTAAAAATTAAATAAAATCTACGTTTATTTTTTCACTTGAGAAAGCGTATAATCGATCAGTATGAGTTTTCCCTTTCTTTGCTTCCCCCCCCCCCCCCCCATCAGATCAGGCCCTAGGGTAAATTGACAACATATGATCGATCCCTTTTTGTCAGTCCTATGGTCGATCGGTTTGAATTTTTCTTCTATAAAGTTTTTTTGTTAGTTACTCGTTCAATCGATTCCCCATTTGAAATGCATGAAGCGCTTTTTTCTGGACGTGTTTGTATGTTTGTTTGCGTTTTTGTTGGCTGTTCGTTTGTTTGTGTCTTTGATTGTTTGCTGTCTTTCCTTCTTTTGAGAATAGAATGGAGAATGTGGTGAAACCATCTCTGTTCATCTCTCTCTCTCTCTCTCTCTCTCTTTCTCTCTCTTTCTTTCTCTGTCTGTCTGTCTGTCTGTCTCTTTCTCTCTTTCTCTCTCTCTCTTTCTTTTTCTCTTCGTCTCTTTCTTTGTCATTCGCTCTCTATCTCTGTCTCTTTTTGTCTGTCTGTCTCTGTCTCGCTGTCTCTCTGTTTCTCTCTCTCTCTCAATATTTTTTATTTTAAGTATTTTAACAATGGCAGATATGTAAAGTTGGCTCATGTCCGTTACCTGATAGTCAGACGAATCACTGCTGGTATAACAAAGTGGTTAGACTATGTAGTTTAACTCCTTCAGATCTGTATCTTTGGACTTTAATGTTGCTGATAACTTAACAAAATTGTGCATTTAATGTTTATTATGGACCCTCTCTAGGCGACGGCTGGATGTCAAAGCAGAGCATATGTATTGCTTATCTTATACTCTGGTCAATAATGTTTTTAGGGACAACATCTAGCCCACTTATAAGAAGAGGAAGAAAATGAGTGGAGCTCATAATGCAGACGTACCCTTCCCGGAGAATGAAACACGTACTTCATGCTGAACGATGCCATTGTGAAAAAGATGTTAGTCCAATCTACTCTTGCACTAGGTTACACTATATATATCCTCTCCCTCTCTCTATACACGTATATAAGTAGATAGATAGATAGATAGACAGACAGACAGACAGACAGACAGATAGATAGAGGAAGGGAGGGAGGGGGAGAGAGAAAGAGAGAGAGAGAGAGTGTGTGTGTGTGTGTGCGCGGACACAAATCAACATGACTGACGTCTGAACTGCCACCGCAGTGAACTTAACTGTGTTATAAACATGTCTGCCATCAATTAATTATCCACAGAAATGGGGTAGAACTCTTTGAAAACCGGTAGTCAATTAAGTTGATTTATTGCGTGCTATACAGCAGAGTTTTGAACATGTTTAAAAAGTGTTAAGTATTTATTTATCAACGTGTGTTTACCAGTCTGTTCACTGGGGCCAGTGTATCTGTAAATCTCTTCTTGCTTTTAGTTAGAGAAGTAGTTTTAGTGAAAATAAATGCTTTTGCCGTTACGCAGATGGTTTGGTGGCTTTAATCTCTACTTAGTCTTTCACAAGAAAACAGCGGTCTGGTTGGCTGTTTTGATAGAACCATGGACTCAAGGTCTGATATCTCAAGTTCAATCCCAGTTCACATAATTTAAAAAAACTGGCCTGCTTGCTGCTGTCTTAATGTTTCCATCGTTCTGGTGGTGTCAGTTCAAAGTTTCGTAAGTCTCTTCTTCCCCTCAACCCCCACTCCTGTCAAGACCTTGTCAGCGCATATGGTTTTGCGCAGGCTGTGAAGTCTGCCAGATAATTCCAGGCAGATTGGGGTGGAGCGCATATGGAAATGTCTGAGTGCTTTGAATCCCCCTTTTTTTTTGAACAAACTCCAAACTCCAGAGTCTACGTTTAGCTTCGGGTTTAGTTTTTACTATTAGTGCAGTCTTTTTGTTATATAGACTGCAGCTTACCATTACTCGTACGTTTGCTGCTGTTGAGTCTGCTGCGTCTTTGAGACTGTTCTTGACGTTAACCTTATGACTCTCGTACCCTGTCCACCAGCATCCTGCATTGCCAACCATGCTAACCAAGCAGAAACTTAACTCTTTGAATCCCTCACCCTATCCACCAGCTTCCTGCAGGAAGCTGGTGGATAGGGTGAGGGATTCAAAGAGTTAAGTTTTTGCAGTTGGTGGATAGGGTGCGGGAGACAAAGGGTTAATGTAGTCACTTTGATTCAGATTGCCTTTGTGGCTGTTTCTGTCTGTTTGTACAAGGCTGAAGATGTCAGTCTAAGGGAATGATTAATTCAAGGGACGATGATTATCACAAATTTACCCTTACATTATGAAGGGATACGTAGTCCTATGATCTAGGCT
Source organism: Monoplex corrugatus (assembly GCA_030674185.1). Classification (NCBI taxonomy): domain Eukaryota; kingdom Metazoa; phylum Mollusca; class Gastropoda; order Littorinimorpha; family Ranellidae; genus Monoplex; species Monoplex corrugatus. The sequence continues at coordinate 42,473,316 of CM060309.1, forward strand.
GCTGAGGTAGATAACTGGAACAGTTTTTACAGACTGTTTATTGATCCTACTGACAACACCGACATCATGCGGCTGTACTGCTGTTTCTGTTTTTGATATGTTAACAGCGATAACAATAACATGTAACAATTCCATTTGTATACGGCAATCAGTCCATATCAAAGAATGCTTTTTAAGCTATACAAATATATAATAATTAAAAACTAGGGGGGGGGGGGGGGGTTGCAGTGTTAAAACGTTAATGCAATATATAAACAGTCGGATACATGCACATCAGTATGGCAATGCAGTATAGACATGGTCCATCGGAAGTAACAACAGATCATAGCATGAAATTAAAAAGAGATGGTGCTGATATTAGTCAAAAATGTAGGGAAGAAAAATGTGTACATCATCTGATAAATGCAGTCTTTCAGACACACACACACACACACACACACACACACACACACACACACACACACACACAACACACACACCACACTCACACCACTCACAACTCACTCACTCTCTCTCTGTCTCTCTCTCACAGACACACACGCAACACACACAGACACACACACAGACACACAACCAGACAGACGGACAGACAGACACACACACACACACACACACACACGCACGCACGCACGCACACACACACACACAGACAGACACACACACACACGCACGCACGCACGCACCACGCACGCACACGCACCACACACACACACACACCAAGAAAACAAACATAGACAACCCATATACTCACATATACACGCGCATGCATAATACATGTATTCATTACAAGAAGTGGTAGTGTTACTGGGAAAATACAATACTCCAGTAACAATAGATACTGCTACTACACTGGGTAAATGTAACACTGCAGTAACAACAGATACCACTATTACACTGAGTAAATATAATACTGCAGCAACAAGGGATGCTACTATTACAATGGGTAAATACAATACTGCAGCGACAAGGGATGCTACTATTACACTGAGTAAATACAATACTGCAGCAACAAGGGATACCACTATTGCAATGAGTAAATACAGTACTGCAGCAACAAGGGATACCACTATTGCAATGAGTAAATACAATACTGCAGCAACAACAGTTACTGCTATTACAATGAGTAAATACGATATTGCAGCAACAATAGATACTATTATTACTGCTGCTACTTCTACATAAGAAGAAGACAAATGAAATCACTGTCACTATACATGTCAACCTGGAAGATGGGAAAATCTCTATTCTTCACCCACCAGGGGGGAGGCACACTGTGAGGATCACATCCAGATCTTCTGATTGGACGTCCGATGTTTTACCCACTCGACTAGCAGTAAGACAGACCCAGTGGGACTTAATGCTGCTGTCCTTGGTTTGAATTGAATTGCAGAAATGACCGGCTATGGCGCCCATCCCTAACATTTACCAGACTAGGAATAAAAACTTTAGTAAAATAAGATAAGCTGAGATGAGATGAAATGAGCCTATATAAGATGCTATGCTATCCTGTGCTATGCTATACTATGCTATGCTAAGCTATGCTATGATATGATATATGATATGATATGATGATATGTATGGCATAATATATGATATGATATATCGAGGGTTGACAACCAGAACCAAGTACCTCGATTTTCTGATAGTTTACGGGAGACAATTTTTAACTGTTTTTTCGGGGAGAAGCTATATCTACATTTTGAGATCCTGGTTTTTGGTTTTATTGAAAACCGATCAAAAATCAATACATGGCAAAAACAAAGTCCACCAAGTGAAAGATCACATCAAAAGCAACAGTTCAGTATGAAAAAGTGAAAATTGATCAAAAAAGTGAGATACTGGGTTCTGGCTGTCAACCCTCGATATGATATGATATGATATGATATGATATGATATGATATGATGTGATATATGATATATGACATGATATTATATGATATGATATGATATATGATACGATATGATATGACATGATATGATATGATATTTATATATGATATGATGTGACGTGATGTGACGTGATATATGATATGATATGATGTGATATGATATGATATGGTATGATATGATATGATATGATGTATGATTGATATGATATGATATGATATGATATGATAGAAGGTGATATGATATATGATATGATATGATATGTATGGTAAAATATATGACATATGATATGATATGATATATATGGTATGATATGATATATGATATGATATGAGATGATATGATATATGATATGATATATGATATGACATGATATAGTATGATATGATATGATATGATATGGTATGATATGATACGATATGATATAAACAAATTAGTAAAAGGGGTGGGTTGAAGGATATGTGGATGTGTTGATGTTTGGTTGAAGGCAGGAGGTTGGATGTAGGCGGATGAGTGAAGGATGACTGCTAGGCTAGTGGCGGTACTATTGGGGGACAGGGAGGAAGAAGAAAAACTACTGATCATACTTGTCACTCTAATGGTCGCTACTTTCTAAATCCATTTGATATAGTCTTGCAACTTATATATTGAAATGTCGAATTTTCTTTCTTTCCTTTTTGGAAGTTGCTGTTCACTGACTAGTCTTTCTGTTTGTTCTAAGTCTGATTATAAAATGTTTCTGCTTCTGACCGACATCTGTCTGTTTAAAGTCTGGTCAGATGTGAATAGCTGTTAATTTGTTGGTAGGTATGGAACAACAAATACACTAATGGTCACTGAGACCTGGCTGGCGTAGATTGTTTTCCTTCCAGCCTGCCTGCATGAGTTTGTTTAGGTAGAATCACGCCCGTGAAAATTGTATATATAGTGTACGGGCTCCAGTCTACCCAGCCGGGAAAGGATACCCGACATTCTTCAAAGTTAGGAAAAGACTAAGCTGCGAGAGAGAGAGGATATGGGCATCACCCTCATAATACTGGTTCCGTGAAAAGTTGAAGTCTCTACCACCTCATTCACCTACAGCCACAGGGTTATGGGACAACCCACCTATTAACCGTCAGTACTCGTTAATTCATCAGGCAAAGTAATTCACATACGCGGCAGTAGACAGACTTTCATAGTGAACGATTTGATGGCTCGAAATCTAGCAGAGCGAAACTACTTTTGTCTGATTTTTCTGTCGTTCTTTCATTTAAAATATGGCCTCAAAATGACTTGTTAAAAATGATTACCCTTTTGTTTAGTAGTTTACTGACTGACAAAGTTTGGGTACGTTTCCATCCAATTCTGTATTTCAGTGTGTATACAGGAACTGTCTGGTCCAGGGTTATGAGATTTTGTAGATAGTGCAATGATCTTTTAGAAGAATAGAACGTGTTTGCATAGAGATGTGGGTAGTGTGTGAATCAGTCAAAGTTTTAAGCTGTTGCTATCGCATACTTATAGACACATATTTGGTGAAACTCAGAAATGCATAGAATTGCATGCACACACGTTCTAGGTCACCAGATACAATGTATAGATCTTGACACGTGTGACACACACGGGTTCAGACCCCTGCACGTTACACATGTCCATACACTTATACATACAGACAGAGGTACTTGAAGAGGTATTTTCTCTCCCTTGCTCCATTCCCCCACTCACACAACAGGGCCAAACTAAAAGCTAATTAACACACACACACACACACACACACACACACACACACACACACACACACACACACACACACACACACACACACACACACACACACACAAATCTCCAGAAGACCATTACAATATGAAAATGGCAAAGATTCATTCAAACAAGGTCATAGCCCAAGCCAAAAAGAGTTATTGGTCAGATTTCTGTTCTCAACAAATTTCCGGTCCTAAAGA
>CM060309.1:42492145-42499645 GCA_030674185.1 Monoplex corrugatus
AAGTCTGTGGGGAGCCAGCTTTGTCAAGCCGCGATAAGCCATCCACCAGAGAATGATCTGCGCTGCTGTTGTGTCACTTTGGTGGTATTCAAAAGTGCCTGTTCTGAGCCATTTTACTGACGACGCTGCCAGCTATAAATCCCTAACTAACGGTAATAATCGCTCAGTCGCGGAGTGAAACTGAGTGAGAGACTCCCATTGAGGAGACTAGCGTCGCTGTTCTCTAGTGACAGTGCCCATGAACCACTGAACGCGTTTTTCTTTCCTTAACTTGTATTCTGGTTTCTTTTTACTTAATTAAGTAGTTCATGTCTTTCAAAGTGATGCTTTTACAATAACAGGCTAACTAATGGTTTTAGATTGATCTTTGAAAGCTTTTCCTTGTGTTTTTATAATTAAATCAAAACAACAAGAGCAGCAGCAGCAACAACAACAACAACAACAATCAATCAACCAACCAATCACTCAAGCAAACTGGGGGGGGGGGGGGGGGGGGGAGAGGAACCCAAGCTAATTTAACCGTGAGAATCCAAGGCGTGTGTATTTGAAGTTTTCCGAGTGTTTATGGCGAAAAGTATTTAAACTTTCGTGACTTGACCATGCTAACCTTCCCGTCCATCCCCTTCCTCTTATCTTATCCCCTTCTCTGCCTTGGCAGGCGAGAAACAGGTGGCAAGAAGTGAAAGAAAGGTGCGAAGTGACAGGTACTGATAGCATCATTGACACACCTGTTCCCCTTGTCACACCTTCACTGACTTGCCTGTCCAGTCTATCACACCTATCTCTCACCATGTACCTGATTGCTGTGTCGGACCTGCTGACTTTTGTTATGGAAACAATTGTTGTTATCAGCTTTCAGGTGAACAGCGCCAGCACTTTCTTTCTGTTTGGCAAGTATTTCTAACATACGCACCTAACAGGTATTTATGTCTATAGGCATGTAAATACACCGGCGATACACACACGCGTGCGAGGGCTCGTTAGTGCATGCACACAAGCATGCACCCGCACACACGGGTGTACTTAGCCGGATGCGCTTGCAGACACATACATACACCCTTGTATATGTGGGCATCTGAGCACATCCCTCATCTCCACCCGGCACACTCTCTTCAACACACTTTACAAATCAAAATCACAACGACCGGCGGTACATACAAAGTCTTCTCATGCTATACTACATAGCTGCTACCAGTGGTTACAGTGACATTTTCTCTTCAGCCAATCTTTATGTTTTCAAACAAAACAATACTAACTGTCAGCTCTTATATAACTCAAGCGCATATTTTCCTACATACCAAAACTTGAAAATGACATTTAGAGTCGACTGTTAATGTTCACAACAAACAAACAAACAAACAGACAAGCAAGCAAGCAAGCAAACAAACAAATAACAAATAAACAAAATTAATAAACAAAAATAAAAAACAAACAAATAAACAAACAAAAATTTAAACGATACATGAAAGGCCTTTTTCCCTTCATATCATTTTATTTGTTTTCTTTTTTTTTCTTTTTCTTTTTCTTCTTTCTTTGTTTTGTGATTGTAACTGGGCAAATTGATGATCAAACACTCATTCTCGTAGTAGGGCATCTCTGAATGTACATTGTATCTGTTACCTTTGGTAGTTTCATTTGTTTCTTTGTTTACTTTTTTTCGTTTCTCTGCTGTCCCATTTAGCCAAAGAAGTTGAAACCATTTTTCGTATTGCAATGATGATGGTGATGCAATGGGGATGGTAATCATGATGCTATGAAGTACAACTCAAGCTTACTCTCACGGCCAGACCCGAGAGATAAAAACACCTGCAGCGTTGATCAAGGCATTTGAGCAATACCCTCAGTGACGTATCGGTGAAGTAGATGAGACTCGATTGTGTGGTCCCAGTCTTCCCAACGAGCTAAAAGCACGTTCAACTCTGGGCAGGAGCCGTTTGGGGTCGAAAAATCCCATAATAGTGTTGACAAGATGGATGGGATTCGAACCCTCAATCCTAGTCCGTTAGTCCACTGCACCACAGAGACATAGATAGATAGATAGATAGATAGATAGAGAGAGAGAGAGAGAGAGAGAGAGAGGGAGACAGACAGACAGAGAGAGAGAGAGAGAGAGAGAGACAGACACACACACAGACAGACAGACAGACAGACAGACACCCACACTGACAAAGACACATGATATATTGTGGAGGCCACTGACCCACTCACAAACCAGGTATTAGGAGGGAGAGGGACAACGTTTTTATCTCCCACAACGCTTTTCATATATCATCATCAGTTTGGCCATAAACAAGCGTCAAATGCATGTTTCTTTTGATTGTTAGATCATATCTGAGAATGAAAGAGTGGTGCTCGCCCATGCACGTGCATGCATAAACTAAGTTGTCGAAAAGATAGATGGGAAACCCTTTCTGTTTGTTTTTACACACTTTTGCAATAGTTAAATATAATTGAAATAACAACAAAAGAGAGATCTGCACTGAGTGAAACACTGTTTTACGTAGTTTGCCATAAAAAGATGGATAGCGTGACCTGCGCTATTTTCAACTGAACTGAGTAGAATTGGAATGGATTCATACTTTCATAACAGAACAATTCTTGTGCATGAAATGCGGTTGCTGTCCTCCTCGGGAAAAGCATTGTCGACATAGAGCGGCGCCACTTTATTTATTTTCGATCTGTGTATTTTCATTTATTTATTTATCAACCAGGTAATAAATCTAGGTAGATTAAATGCATAACCTATTCCTGCATAAACCATGCAAATTGAAACCTAAGCCACACAGACATGAAGTTAGATCTACAGTGTCGTCTATAGAAGAAATAAGTGCTTTTATTTTCATTATTTTGTACAGGGAAAGCATTACACGGAAAACAACGCCACGGGGGAACAGCGGACCACTCCCGTATGTGTTAGCCTAGGAATCTTTGGATTCTATCCAGTCAATTGTCCTAGGTGTCTGAGGCCTGTCATTACTCCCCAGTGCCTGTTTAGCGGTGGTTCTTTGTCCTTCTCCAATTACACACGGACCTACCGTTTCCTGAGGGAAGCTGGTGAATGGGGTGAGGGAGTAAAAGGGTTTATGTGTAATGACTCGGTGTGGGAGTTTCATTTTCTGAAGTTGACCAAATGGATTGTAACCGAAGCCTGCCACACAGGAAGTTGGACTGGACTAGAATAGAATCGTGTCGTATAAGGTGGTTGTGGCCAGACACATTTGTGTCGATTAGAGCCCAGGGTCTAAGCGTTGAGAGTGGAGACACTCATGCACACACGCACGCACACACACTTATAGTGAAAAGACGTTAAATTAAAGAACGAACACGAACGCACGCACACACACTTACACACACACATGCATACGCACACACACACGCACGCGCGCGCGCTCACACACACACACACACGCGCGCGCTCACACACACACATACACACACACACGCACACACACACACACGCTCACACACACGCTCTCTCTCTCTCTCTCTACACACACACACACACACACACACACACACACACACACACACACACACACACACACACACACACACACACGGAGGAAAGGGGGGTTGAGAGGATGCACTGCAGTATATCTGTATTCTTTAGAGCCCATCGTCATCATCGTCATCATCATCATCATCATCTTCATCATGATGATGCCCTGCTGCGTGGCGTTGGCGATCATGGCCCTCCGTACAAATTTATCCCTTGTCGCTGCAAGTACATCTCCCATCCTCTCTGTCCTCAGCCACGCTGCAAGTCCGTCCACCATTTTCTCCCTGAGTTTACCTGGTGCTCTCTTTCCCTCCAGCTTTCCTGTTGTGACCATGTGCTCTAATTTCTCTTTCTTCATAAAATGTCCTCTAAATGTTGCTTGTCTTTTTGTAATCTTCTCTGTTAATAATCTCCTTGTGTATGCCTCCTTCAAGACTGTCTCGTTTGTTTTCTTTGCTGTCCATGGAACTCTCAACATTCTTCGTAGAAACCATAATATTTCACTTGCCTCAATTTTGTTCTGACTTTGCGTCCAAGTGTTAAAAGATTCACATATAACTGTGTCTTAATCAGAAAAGGCTGACATTTAGAGACAGGGAGATGATCTGTTCTATTTCTTCTCCGTAATTCCTATGACGAGTCATTAGGGCGCCGCACTAAAAAACTACTGACCTGATTCCTCCAGCTCTGTCGATTGTGTGCCAAACCCTAAGTCTCTGCAAATGGGTTTCCAGTCCATTCGGCAATATAGTCAGTCCGTCGTGTTTTTTTCCTGTCTTCTCCTCCATCTTCCTCTCTCAGCAGTTTCCTGGAGGACTGATTTATCAAGGTCATTGGATCCGATTATATGGCCATACCAATGTAGTTTTCGTTTGTTATATGAAGTCATCAAATGTTTATATGGTCAAATGTGCTGTTTGATGGTCAGGCGCACTTGTTTATTGGTGATGTGATCAGAGCATTAGATGTTTTAATATTGTTTGATAACATTTCATTTCCATGGCATGGAGTTATCTTTGCAAATTCGCTGTGATGTCTCACATGTCTCACACGCATACAGGAAGATGGAATCTGCCATCGCACAAAAGAGCCTGATTTTGTGCTTCATGGAGATAAGCTTGTTCTTGTTCTTCTGTACAGGTTTCAGCTGGGCAGTGCTGATGCTGTTTTCTTTGTTTTTGTTTTTTGTTTTCTGCCCTCGAGAAGATTTTTAGTTTAGATCCATCACCGCTAACGATGAATCCCAGGTAAGTGAATAGTTGGACAGTTTATAGCTTCAGTTCATAGTCGGTTTAATCAGTAGTGATAGTGGTGTTGTGGCTGGTCATCAGTTTGGTGTACTTGGCGCTAATTTCTATGCCATATTTTGTCCCTGTTTCGTCTGTTTTTTAAGAAGCTTGGTGACTTCTTGCTCACTGCCAGCCAGGTCATCAGTATAATATCTGAGAAACGGAGGCTGGTGATGGTTGTTTTTTTTAGTGCTAGCTAACTGTGCTAACATGATGTTTAAGTGCATCAGTCATGTGTTCTAGAAATATCTTGAAAAGTGTGGAAGACAGAAGGCAGCCCTGACAAAATGCACCTGAAGTATGGAACCACTGTCCTACAGCACTCTGTGTAAGTACCACGTTGGTTGCTGATGTTAAATTTCATCATTGTGGCCCATAGGAGGCATCGTGCGAGACTCTGTCAAACTCTTCCTGAAGTCTGTGACGACATGATAAAACTCCCTCCGGTGTTTTTCTCAAAGGGTAGGCAGAATAAACAGCTGTTCAATGGCTTTGCAGAATCCAGCCTGTTCCTCAGCAGTAATGGTAACTGTTTGCGATTGTATACTATTCAACAATTTTGAGCATTCCTTTGTCGACACCGAGAAGAGACAGAAAGAGACAGAGAGAGGGAGGGGGAGAGAGAGAGAGAACGAGAACGTGAGAGAGAGAGAGAGGGGAGAGAGAGAGAGAGAGAGAGAGAGAGAGAGAGAGAGAGAGAGAGAGAGAGAGAGAGAGAGAGATGTTTGCACAATGCACATTTGAGTTGTTTACATGTTATATAGACACATCTTGCTAACATCCAGCTTGACCTTGATAGTTACGTAAGAGACAGACAAAGGACACACAACAGCAGCAGCAGCACAAGAGTGTTCCTCTTCTGATGGGTAATGACACCAGACATCAGCACTAAGGTGCACGTGCATACTCAACACGCCTTGCCAGACACATGGCTATTATGCCTGGTTCACATAATCTTCCCCCTATCATCTCAGCATGCTTGGTTAAACCCTTCCCGTTTCTTGCCTGCGAGCCTTTCATCTGATCTGCGTGCATTGTGGCTGTTTGGCTGGCTGGGTCTGAATGTTTAGGAGTTTGTGTCCATTACAGAGTTAGAGCTAATCGTTGATAACAGCCACAGGTGGATGCTGTGAACAACACTGCAACTTTCCCTTTCACCAGTGCTTTCACACCAAGACTGCGTGCCTATTGCTGTTTGAGACGTCTTAACTATCCTTCGATGCCTCAGTCACAAACACTTAACCCTTTGACTCCCGCAGCCTGTCTTTCAGCATCCTGCATTGTAAGCCATGTTAGCAAAGCAAAACTTTAACCCTTTGACTCCCTCACCCTGTCCACCAGCTTCCTGCATGAAGCTGGTGGACAGGGTGGGGAGTCAAAGAGTTAAGATTTTGCAGTTGGTGGATAGGGTGCGGGAGTCAAAGGGTTAAAGCGGTGCTTAGGACATTTTTTTTTCTGCGCGGGCCTCAATATCTCAGTTGGTTGAGTGTCGGATTCACATGCTAATGGTTGTGGGTTCGAATCCCGGGGTGCGCTATATCAAAACTGGCCGTCACACTGTCTCATCTTAACTCATTGTTGTTCTGGTGGTGTCAGTATAGGATTAGATAAGCCCCCCTTCCCCCACTTCCCTAGGATGGTTATCCCCATCGGCCATATCACCTGAGGTGGGTGTCCACGCAAAAACTGAACCAAATCAATCAATCAATTAATCAGTCAATCAATCGATCAACCAGTCAATTTTTTTTCAATTATCTGAGGAATTTTTGTCCCTTTTTCATTTGCAAAGACATGAAGTGGTGACATACAGTGCATAATCTGTTGTCTATATATTCATCTATAAATTGACATAAAATTTATCATCTATTGTTACTATGTTCATCCATATAGATTTACAGTTTGATGATGTCATTTGTATTTGGCAATATGGTAACTGGTCAGGGTAAAGTGCGTAAATGCATTTATGGTCACATTGCCATTTGCACCATTATTTTGAAAACGTCTTTACATAAAAATCGTTACAGTTTTTTTGTATATTATAAACAGTGTACATGTTTGCAAATCGTTCTGTTCCCTGTGTGTGTGTGTTGTGTTTGGTGTGTGTGTGTGTGTGTGTGTGTGTGTGTGTGTGTGTGTGTGTGTGTGTGTGTGTGTGTGTGTGTGTGTGTGTGTGTGATATTATTTGTACATTGCATTGTTTGTACCGAGTAATCGTTTTTCATAAGAAAAATGCTTATGTGGGAGAGAGAGAGAGAGAGAGAGAGAGAGAGAGAGAGAGGAGAGAGAGAGAGAGAGAGAGAGAGAGAGAGAGAGAGAGAGAGAGAGAATGTTTGCACAATGCACAGTTGAGGTGTTTAAATGTTGTATAGACACATCTTGCCAACATCCAGCTTGACGTTGATAGTTACGTAAGGGACAGACAAAGAACACAACAGAACCACCATCAGAGTGTTCTTCATCTGACGGGTAATGACACCAGACATCAGCACTAAGGTGCACGTGCACACCCAACACGGCTTGCCAGACACACGGCTATTATGCCTGGTTCGCCCAATCTTCCATACAGACACCCACCCACGCGCGCGCGCGCCCGCCCGCACGCGCGCGCACACACACACACACATACAGACAGACAGACACACACACACATACATACATACACACACATGCACACATACACACACACGCACACACACACACGCACACACACAT
>CM060309.1:42502145-42524645 GCA_030674185.1 Monoplex corrugatus
AGGAACGAACATGCATGCCGTACACAATCTTTCCAGCATCCACCTTGACACTGACCGACAGGTGCAGCGAGACAGGTAATTATTGACTCTACAGACGTATCAGTATGTTCTTCATCAGATGGTAATGGCAGCAGACACAAATACTAAAGCGCACGTGCACACCCACACGCCTTGCCAAACACGCGTGTGGCTATTTCGCCTGGTTCACACAATCCTCCCCCTTGTTATCTCAGCATGCTTGGTTTAATCCTTCTCCTTCTTACCTGCTTTCCTTTCGTGTGAGTCAAACTGAGTGTTGTGTGCTCTGTAGCTCTTTGGATAACGAGGCTTAATGTTCAAAGGCTTTGTAGCCGTAACAGTGTTAGAGGTAATCGGCACCCAATAGCTGTGGTCATGTGTAACAAAGGTTCACCTTCCTTTCATTAATGTCGGTACGGAGAACGTGTTTGCTAAGTGTTGTTTCAGGCCATTTGCTTGTCTTTTTTTAGTAGACGTCTTTTGAGCTCTGTTTTCTGAGATAACAGACTTTAACAAATTGATGAATTTTATAACAAAAGAACAGAAGAAGAATTGCCTGTAAGCTCATTTCACAAAATTGATGATAGTTATATGAAATGTTTAGTAAGGCATTTGATATGCCACATCCTCTAAAATGAAACTAGAGGATCTAAAATAGAACAGATAGATGTATTGATAAACGTAACAGATGAAGAAAAGAACAAAACAAATAAACAGAAGAAACACGAAAGCAAATTAATTAAACAGGAAGAACATATTAACAACTGTCACATAGTCAAAATTATCAGACAAACTTATCTTTACTTCCCTTACATATGATAAATTTCTGTGGCAGCAAAATATGTGTCCAATAATTCAGTGTGAACATTTTTATTCTTAGAAATTTGATAACCAGAATGAAATAATTTTTGTTCTGATATGTTTGTGTTGAATTACTACATACACTTTTACTTATCAGTTTGTTCTGGAACCCTTAAACCATGCTGGAATGATATGGTGTCAGGAGGAGGAGGTAGACATGTGTCATCTTAATTTGGAACTGTCTTCATCTTTCTAGCTTTTGCCTTCCATCTCAGCTGAGGCCTTAACTTGCCTGCACTCATGATTTTGCATGGGTTTAATCAGTGTTCCAAGTCATTATTGCCTGCTTTGGTTTGAGTGTGCACTCTGACATTGTATGAATGCAATGAATTTTTTCAGCAAACACAAATTCCCCCATTTCCGTCTGCAGATTTATTGGTGGCTTCATGTTTTCGCACAGAAGCCCTCTCTCTTTGTACATTGACCAGTTTGATGTTGTGTTCCATCCTCCTTCATCACATTGAATGAACAAAGGGTGTGTTTCTGTGCTTGCAACTTTTAGACTTTTTCTTTTGCTTCTTTCTCAATGAATAATTGATCCATTCAATTTGGAGGTTGGCTTCATGTTTAGAATTTAAAGCAATGTTTGTGATAATTATACGTGAATGTTTACATTTTCTTTTTCTTTCACCAATTCAGTATTTGGAAGAAATCTTTACTGGTTTTATGCTTGCATTATGGGTTTGACTGCCAAGCTCCTCTGCATCAGTGTTGTATGCAGTAGACTCTTGACACGTTTCAATAGAGCACTCGTGAACCTCGAAATGTGATGAGGCAAAAACCTGTGAATGTTTTTTCCATTGAGTCGATATACATTACAGTTCTGGTCTAGATGGTGTCGTACTTGTTTAAGGATGATGTGAACAATGGTGAAAAATTCTTGGATTAAAAAGATACGCTTGACCAGAACATGTAACAACCATACAGATTAGACTTATTGCATTGTTTTCAAATTCTGCGTAGGATATGCACTTGAAATTCACATGGATAATGCCTTGTCGAATGCGAAAAAGGTTAGGATTTTTAACATTTCAAAACCTAGCAAAGCGAAGACAGCAGAGTTTTGTGGCGCAGTGAAGGGTAGTTGTAAAACATTCTTATTTGTTTTGAATATACTTCTCAGCTCCTTCTGTGACGGATGTTTTAATGAGCTTCAAATTAACAATTAGTTCCGATTCCGTGGCCAATCCTGGCATTACAAGTTTCAGTTAGTTTTAAAAGCCTCCCAAACCATTGGCAACAATAACAAATGAAAACTAAAGCGACATTTCTTATCCTGGGAAGTAGCGACTAGCGATTAAGTCGGGTAAAAAATGAATTACTAGACGAGGAATTTTGATCTCAGGTCTGTAATTTACTCGGACATGCAAAATGGGGAATTCTAGCAAGGCTATAAAAAAATCGCTATCTGGAAATAGCTTTACTGAGAATTTGGACAATGTTGCCAATAAATGCTTAATAGCTGATTAAACGTCTTGCCATTTTAAACGAAAACTAAGCGTTGGAAAGACAAAAAGCTGTGATCTGTGAATGAACGATTGAATAGACAGACATACAAAAACGAATAACTACAAACAGAAATCTTCACACGAATCGGTGCCTAAAATTCTCCAATTATAGCAATTCTTCTCTTCTCATTCCAGATTATCTGGACGTTCTGACCCAAGAGTGGTAGCGCGGGAAGCGTGTGTGTTGCTTGAAGGAGTGAGTGAAGGTGTGAAGGTGAAGACTTTGGACCCCGTTAAACACCATTCTTCTTATTCTTCACCCCTTGCACTTCCCTTTTACCGTTTAGCTTCAACTGGATTCATCCCAGATTCTTTTTTGCCGTTGAAAGCTCATGGAAATGACCGGCATGGCTCTCATTTGTGCTCTGTTTTTGATTTCAACATCTGTTCTGTTACATACTGTCTTCTGTCTTTGTGTCGTATTTGTTATATTGCAGCGTGTTCTGTTGTGATGCCATGCGACTTTTCGTATAAATTTGTGCTGTATTTTTAAATACTTGGTTTCACTTATTGTTTCTATTTGTACGTTTTATGTGTACGGTACCAAGAGCTGTCAGTAAGATAGGATTCAATGAGAGCTAATGTTATCTCCCCCCCCCCTTTCTCCACTCACCTTCCGTTCTGCCTCTTGTTCTCATGTATTTTACCTGTGTAACTTTCCAAACAATAAAATCGATCATGTACTTCATAAATATATCGGATCGTATCCTCGGGGCTGACGGTTTTGTCGAACATCGCAAAACCACCCCATCGTCATAATGGAATCAGAATCATCCTATTGCGTTCTGTTAGATGTACCATATAGCAGTATCCACACGGACAGACTCAGCAGCATGGAAGAGAAAAAAATTCGGTGATCATCCTAAAAAATAAAAGCGGCCAGAGTGTGAACAACTCCAGCATCCAACACAGAAACTGAAGACATTATTTTTGCAACTATTTCCACCGATGCCTCACTGGCCACTCAGGCTGCTGATGCGAAACATGCGTAAATCGTGACGGGAAATAAAGGAATCCTGGCAGAATGGGAAAAGATATCGTTTTCTGCAGTGAGTGCCTGCTATTGTGGCTGCTTTGTGGAGTTTCCAGTCTCATATAAAAGCGAGCAAGAAAAAAAGCACCCCCTCAAAAAAAAAAAAAAAAAAAGAAATGAAAAATAAAATAAAGGCGATAAACGTGGGTGGATTTGTGTGTGTGTGTGTGTGTGTGCATATTCTGCGATCTTGCCTTAGTGTTTTAAACTATATAAACTATCATTGCAGGTACATGTAGACAGCAGTAAGAAACAGCAGATATCAGATAGCAGGAACTAGGAGAACAAATTTTCTCAACGTTCTGAAACTAGACAGAGAATGATGTAACCGTTAGCACCTAACACAGAAGTGCAAATATCAGTTTGACTTGCTACTGCCACAGACGCAAAACTAAAGTCTGACACTTCCGAAACGAAGAGCGTGTAAATCGTGATCAATGCAAGAATGTAAACCAGGCGTACAAAATGGAAGGGCTGATTCGCCAATTTGCTCCCCATTTCTGGAGTTATCTGCGGGGTGAGATGAGATGGAAAAGCAATAAAGGCAAGGGGGGGGGGGGGGGGAGAGTAAGCAGTGTGCACAGATGAGCACGATCTCTCTTCATTCCCTGATGGACTCATGTCTGTGCTGTGGACGTGTGTGCCATTGATGCCTGTCACGTAATAGCATCGTTGTCATTGTCGTTGTTTTTGTTGTTGTTGGTTTTCTTCAAAACGTGACCTATACATTCAGCTCTATCCAAGGGGACTCAAGGTTGTGAGAAAATGAATGTGCGGGGCTGACGTGCTAGGTATCAAGCTTGCTACTATAGTGAATTTGTACCTTTTTTATCACTTGTGTCACAACAAACGGACATCTAACACACGATGTGGCAACGAAAAATGACCAAAAAAATTGTACACATATGAAAAGACAATGTTGACATATGAACTCCATATAGCATTCAGAATACACATAATGAACATCAAGATCTGCTATTGTAGTGTTGTAAACGACACTCATATTGCTGCAGTGTGAACAGTTGGGCTTAAAGTGATTCCTCCAAACTCTTGGATAGGAGCAAGTTAGCAAGAAACACCCAACTGCACCCTCGTGGTGCTTCTTGTTAACTTGCTGCAGGGTTTAAGGTGTCTCCTCCAATCTCTTTGATAGGTAAAAACACAACAGCTCAGCAGTTTTGTTCTACTTATTTCTGTCACGTCCTTCACATCTTTCTCTGTCCTCTCTCTGTCTCGTCTCTTTCTGGATAGCATGTAAATGTTGAAAGGAGTCAGAAAAACATCAAAATAGACTCAGAACACGTACTTCACCTTTTGACTCCCGCAGTCTGTCCACCAGCATCCTGCATTGTCAACCACGCTAGGCAAAGCAAAAACTTAATCCTTTGACTCCCTCACCCTATCCACCAGCTTCCTACTTAATCCTGCAGGAAGCTGGTGGAAAGGGTGAGGGAGTCAAAGAGTTAAGTTTTTGCAGTTGGTGGACAGGGTGCGGGAGCCAAAGGGTTAATATAACAAAACAAAACAGGTGCAAATTTTCGGCTAACTGGCCGTCGTGAAATGTATACAAAAGACAACAAAGAATAAACATACAACGTTTTGCAGGGAAAACGAAAACAGTAGACAACTTCCTACACGTGGCATAGAGCAGGAGAAAATGACCGTTTTCAATAGAAGTATGGTGAAAAATGAAGGGAAAAAAACAAACAAAAAACAAACAAACAAGAAAAAAAACCACCCTGGCAAACAGCCTTTTTCTCACAATAGAAGTATGACGACTTAAACAAATAGACAAGCAAAGAGATACTTTGGGTTTGCAAACACCCTTCCTCTAATACAAAAAAACAACAAACAAAACAAAAACAAGAACCACCACCACAACCACCGCCACACCACACCACCAACCTGAATACATGAAATAAAGAAAGAGAGAAACACTGTGGTTTGCCCAGTGTAGGAGCCTGGGCTATTAGTTTAGTTTAAATTAAAAGAAAACAGTCCTTTCAAGGCCTACGAACACACTGAGATTGCAGATGTGAAGCTTGTGTAAATCACTCACGATGTCTGAGTCAGTTGAGTAACCTCAACCAGACACATACAGTGGAAAGGCTTATGCGTCAGCTGCTTCCTATTTCTGGACTTTTTATTTGAGGGAGTTGGAGTTATTGGAGTTATTTCAAGAGGGATTCACTGCGCTCGGACAGCTCCATATGCGCTCCAACCCGAATCCGCCAGTAACTATCTAACATATTTCCTGAGCCTGCACAAAACCCTATGGGCTGACTAGGTCTTGAAATGGAGACCTATCAAACACTAAAACTGGCACCACCAGAATGATGGAAACATTAAGACGGACAGCGAACAGGCCAGTTTTTTATTTTTATTTTTTCATTTTTTCATAGGACTGAGATGCAATGGAAAGCAGTAAGCATTTGAGGAGAGTAGAGCCTCTTTCCTTCTCTCTGTCTCTCTCTCTGTGTCGCTCTCTGTGTGTCTCTCTCTGTCTCTCTGTGTGTGTCTCCCTGTCTGTCTGTCTGTCCGTCTCTCTCTCTCTCTGTCTGTCTGTCTGTCTCTCTCTCTCACTGTAAGACAGGTCCAATGGGACCGAATGCGAATCTTTGAATAACAAACTGTTCTGAAGTTTTCTCTGTCCCTTTCCTCTTGCTCTCTCTCCCTCCCAGAACTGCTGATATTTGCGTTATTTTGATATTTTCATTTTGTTGTACTTGTTATTAATATATTCATGTTAATGTAAACCCATGTGCGCGATGGCTGAATGCAAATCCAAATCAAACCAAAAACAAAACAGAAAACCCGAAACATGTTTATGCCATTAGTCAGATAGATTAAAGCATGCTCTCTCTCTCTCTCTCTCTCTCTCTCTCTCTCTCTCTCTCTCTCTTTCTCACTCTCTCTCTCTCTCACTCTCTTCCTCACTCTCTCACTTTCTCTTCCTCCTCCTGTCTCCAGTCCCCTCTCTTTCTCTCCGTCTCTCTGTCTCTCCTGTCTGTCTGTTTTTTTACTATCCATGAAAAATTTGAATGTCGATTTATGAAGAATATTAGATAACTATTGAGCTTTGTTGTTCTACACAAATGTTACGTAACTACTCATAGAGAAATAAGTTCAGAAACATCCTTTTATGCTGTTTTTGTTTTAACATGTAACAGTATCCTGGCTGAAGATGTATACGTATAGCAATAAAAACGAAAAGAAATATAGCAAACGTCCCCCGCTCCGACCCCTCCACCCTCATTAAATCACACATACCGGACCCAACTCTAACTGCCAAAAGAGGAACTTGGGAAAATAATTGTTGTAAGAAGTAATGAAACGCAAGCGTCACGAACTGTTCAGACTGCTGGAAGTGAAGCAAGTGTTAATCGTAATATCTGGACCAGTTAAGGAATGCGAACCAGGCGCACAAAATGGAAGGGCCAATGCACCAATTTGCTCCCCATTTCTGGAGTTTATCTGCAGGATGAGATGAGATGAGGAGGGGAGATGTGAGCAGGGTGTACAGCTGATCACCACCTCTCTTCATTCACTGATGGACTCTTTTCTGGGCTGTGGATGTGTCTGCCATTGATGCCTTGTCACGTGATGATTACCATTGCCATCTTTGTTGCAGTTGGTTTTAAACTTCAATTATACATTTAACTCCTGATGGACTCCTATGCGTCAGTGAACTCTTCATTATTTTGGGGCTTCATCCAGAGGGTTAGACGAGATGGACATGCCTGGTTGTGGATACTGGACTTCCAGTTAAGGTGATAATCAGTAGACCTCGATTGTAACATGCACTGAATGGATATAAGAGAACACATACCAACAAGCTGATTTTCTGAGGGAATTTTTGAGTAAGGAAATCCTCATTGAAAGATAAACCTAAGTACGTCACTGACAAAAACAAACAAAAAAGTAGAAAAAAACAACAACAACAAAAATAAAAAAAACCACAGTGGTGATACATGTGGCGATACACTCTGCCCAGATAGGGAGTCCTGATTTTCATACAGAAAGTTGTTTTTTGCCAAAAGATCAATACAGTTCTATTAAGTACAATACAGTGCCAAAGTATACCTGTTAGTCTTTCAGATGAGACGGCAAATCAAAGTCCCATGTGCAGCACGCACTCAGCACACGTTAAAGATACCACGGCTACAAAGGAGATGTCCCTGGCAAAATACTATGAAAACAATCCATTTCCATAAGTCAACAGAAATACACGAACACAGAAAAACAAACAAAAAAAGAAAACGAAAAAAAAACAAAACAAAAAGCAACACAAAAACAACAACAAAATTAGTGTGGCTGCATGAGGCAAAGCGTCTTCTCCTGAGAGAACAACCCAGATTTCACATGAAAATCTATTGTGACAGAAACGAAATACGATATAATACAGAACATCACGACACAACACAATACAAATGAAGACAGGAGGGACAGTGTGAACTGCGTGCATCGTGCATAGATGAGCCCCACGTCCCTTCATTTCCTGATGGAAGGCTTCCTCTGCTGTGGACTTGTCCGCCATTGCCGCCTGTCACGTGATGGTCGTCCATCTCTGGAGGAGGGGGAGGCAACCAGAGGGAAGCGAAAGAGTCCTGAAAGGAGGAATAAGCTGATCGTTTTGTTAGATCAGTGTTGGCTGTTGTGGCGGTAGATTCATGGATCGTTTTCCATCTCCACGCCCACTGTCCCTGCCTCTCCTTACCCTTTGATTCCTTTACTCAGTTCACAGCTACAAAAAATAACACTTTTACTTCCTCACCCTATCCAGCTCTTTCAGTCTCTTACCTTATCTACCAGCTTCCGAGCTGGTGTAAAGGATGTTGGAATGAAAGGATACGTTTTTGCTTCGCTATCATTGCTGATGGATAGGGTGAGGGAGTCTTAGAATTAATCACGTGCGCGCAGGAACAAAACCGAAATGTTCCACATCAGGCTCGTTCAACAGCATTTTTGCGGTAAGATTACGTCTGGTTTTCCTTTGTTTGTTTGTTTGTTTGTTTTAGAGAAAGAAATTTGGAGTGCTTACGTCGAAGGAATCAGCGTCCATCCTATCAAAGTGAAAGAAGTAGAGGAAACTTAACACGAGTTTCATTGTCTATCCATAAACAGCCAATGTGTCCTCGCTCACCTCTTGTTTATATACGGACTTAGGTATGCAGACATACATACAGTATATACAGATAGATAGACAGGCACGCAAACACACACATTTTTTAGAGAGATATGTTTATTTCCCAGGTCTCTCCCCTTGAAGCCCATTTAATCTTCTCGCCTTTCTAAAAGAAAGTGAGAAACAGCGAGGCAGAATGAGTGAAAAAGAAAATGAATAACACACGGAAGGGGAGAGAGAAGAGAAAAAGAGAGTATGCTAGAATAGCACACACACACACACACACACACACACACACACACACACACACACACACACACACACACACACACACACACACACATACACACACACACACACACACACACACACACACACACACACACATATATATATATGTATGTATATGTATGTATATATAACGTATATACATATATATACGTATATATATATATCTGTGTGTGTGTGTGTGTGTGTGTGTGTGTGTGTGTGTGTGTGTGTGTGTGTGTGTGTGTGTGTGTGTGTGTGTGTGTGTGTGTGTGTGTGTGTGTGTGACACCGTTACCAGATATTTATGTTTTTTCTTTGATCACATTTTCGAGGCTGCTGTCACAAGCTTCAGATTAAATTAGGTAAACACAAAGGAGTAGATAAACAAAGCAGAATTCGTAAGTTATTTGATAACAATGTCTAAGGCGATGAGTTTCACTTTATTTTCGAATGTTCTGAATTTCACGATGACCGATTGAAGTTTCGTCCTCCCTCACGACCCCCCCCCCCCCCCCAACCACCACCCAAAAAATCTTTGAGTTCAATCAAGCTCTTATTGCCTAACTTCATTTCTGGAAGAAAAAAGTCAATCAAAATCAGCAATATTTTAAAATATTTTGAATTTTTTTGAACATGGTATAGTTATCTGAACATTAAGTATCTTATCGTAAAATGTTTTTGAATATTTTAATTTTTCTAACATGGTATGGTTATCTTCTGAACATCATCTTATCGTAAGACAGTTTCAAATGAAAGGATGTATTAAACATTGAATTTGATATTGAATCAAATAGTACTGAATAATAGAAAGAAAGATTTGTTCAGTTTCGGCAGCATTATCTTAGAAGAACAAAATCTATTGTTCCCTAACTGTATATAAAGTCAAGATATCTCCATACGTATGGTATGTCTGCTTGTAAACGTCTTTAACAGTATTAAGTTCTAACCCCAAAGGGAGGTCGTACGGATGGATGGTGGTGGTTGAAGAGGGGGGAGGGGGAGGGAAGCGAGGAGAGGAGAGTTAAGAGATGTGATTTAAATTTTTGTTGTTTGAAACCCCTGTGGCGTTGTTAAATTTCCTCGTTCATTTTTCTGTTATTTTTCCCCCTTCTGTCTATCATGGAAGCTTGGAAGTTTGGATTTATTTTCGTGTCTGTTCTTTTGTTTTTTCCCCAACTCTATTTTCTGTCATCTTTTTTTTTTGCTGCTACCTGACCTATAGACCCAGATGTGTAGTGTGTCTGGCTGGCGTGTCTGAAATCTCTGGACTGTCATTAAACTTTGGTTCCTTTTCCTTTTCCTTTATTTTCTCGTATATGGTTTCCTCTGACTCGACTTGTCTGTGGTTTTGTTTCTGGAAATTGCTGCCAGAAAAAAGAAAATAGCAATTTCGATTTTGGCTGAAGTTGCTCAGCTGGAAAGTGCGCCCAGGTCAACTGTGAAATTTTTGTAAAGGAGTTTAAAGAAATGATAGAACTTTCCTATCTCTGTACCATTTGAATAATTTGAATCTTGTTTTATTTACTTTAGTGTTGTTCATCCAGGTATGTTGGAATAGTTGTTTTCCACTTTGAATATTCGTTCGTTCTTTGATTTAACGTCTTTTCACTATAAGTGATATTAGACGGGGGTGGGGGTGGGGATAAAAAATGAATAAATAAAGTAAAATGTAGAACGATAGTTGGACGGGTTGGATTGGGGTAGAGGGGAGACAGAGTAAAAAAGCATAAGCAGGTGGGAGAACAGAAAAATGGAACGAGAACTTAATACTAACAATCAACTTCAACAATGTGAAGGGAAATTGTAACACTAAAACACAAACCGCATAAAGTTAAAGTAATGCATTGACAGGACTGTGAATTAATGATTCTGAAATTTTAACTGACAAAGATTGATCTCATGTAACTTTTTTGGAAATGAGTTTCAGAATAGTTTTCTTGTGTAAACATTTTCGGTAAAAAGGAACGTAGCATTTTGCAGTAGAATAAACAGTGAAACAGGGTAAACTGTTCGCCGCAAATACACTTGACATTTTTACAATATTTTGTTTTCAACACGTTTAGCTGAATACGAAAATGAACAGCAACAATCGATCTCAAATGATACATGGAAGTATACTGCAATTGTTTACATACATTTTGAACGGAAAGTTTTATCATTTGTTTTGAAACAAACTGTTCATTTAAAAATTCATGAAATCGAGTCCATGAGGCTGATTTGAGCAAGTTGGAAGCTTCTTTTACAGAAGTATGAACATGTAATTCTATAGAATTATCAGAATTCTGCGCACCTTGCTTAGCTGCTCTGTCAACTGCTTCGTTGCCGTGAAGACCAACGTGAGAGGGCACCCAGCATAAACTGATATCTGTACCTTTTACCCTTAAACGATGTATAAGATGATTTGCCTCAGTAATTAAATCAGGTCTTGTGTCGGCATCAAAAGACCGTAAGGCATATAATACAGATTTTGAGTCGACAAAGAGAACTACTTCGAAAGACACGGGTTCAAGATTTACTAGATAATGTAATGCTTGTATAACAGCGACTAATTCCGCTGTAAAGATAGATAGATATGTTTGCCCCAATGAAAAATGACTTTTTTATTTTAAATTTTGAAACATAAAATGCTGCTCCAGCACATTTATTTTCTAAGAATGAATATTTTAATATTCTTATCCCACTAGGTGTCTAGGGTATATAGAATTTTTTACGATCTGTTTTACAGTTTCTGATCTTCCTTACTAGGACACAGGGTTTATGCGCGGGATAAGGTTTGTGCCATGACCATTTTGGATTTCGTTAATCACATGGCATCTGTGGTGTCATTGCCTATGGAGCTTACTCTGAACACAGATACGCCGTCTGTGGAAAACTGAAACTGAAATTGATCACGTGCACTCCATGGCAATGTACCACTGTGCTCGATGCGCGTCAACTGAAGTTTTTTTTACAGGCCACGGTGACCTTGAGAAATACAAAATTTGAATTTTCTGTAATCATTTTTGTTAAAAAGAAGACATTGTTAGGATGGCATTACTTTTTAAAATAAAATTGTACACACACGCATCTCGCTCTCTCTCTCTCTCTCATACACACACACACACACACACACACACACACACACACACACACACACACACACACACACACACACACACACACACACACAGACAGACACACACAACACACACACACACACACACACACACACACACACACACACACACACACACACACACACACACACACACACACACACACACACACACACACAGACAAATATTGTTAAGATGACATCATTTTTTAAAACAAAATTCTACACAGCTTAGAAGGATGTAGGTGCGCTCGTACTTGCTGTACTTCCCCGAAACTGTACGTTTGTTTTCGTCTTCCTCCTCTGCTTCTCTGTCTGTTGGTCTGTCTGTCTGTCCCCCCTCTATCTGTTTCTGTGTTTACAGAGCGTGCGTGCGTGTAAGTGTGTGTATGTGTGGATGTAGTAAGGGAGAAGGTGTAGTGTATCTGTATGCGTGCGCGAGTGCGTGCGTGCAAGGAAACACGCTTGCGTGTTAATGATACACATGCACAAGTCGTAATAGGACCTCGAGTACTTGCGTGTTCATTTCTTCGTCTGTTTTGAAGGTAAAAGCATTTGAATGCATGCAGTCATCTTGTGTTGACAAAACAAAAGAGCAAGGACAAGAGAGGTGGAGGAGTGCGTCACCTTTTGATTGAAAGGGTATTATGGAATGAAGGGGATGGGAATGATAGCTAGTAGAGGGAATTTGCGTGTGCTTCACAGTCTGTTGATACGTAACGAGTCTCGTGAGTCTGGAATACTTTGATGTTCTGAACGAATAGAAGTGAGAGTAAACGTAAAAGAGTTCATCTAAACTCTCTCTCTCTCTTTCTCTGTCTGTCTGTCTGTCTCTTCTCTCTCTCTCTCCTCCATCCCTCCCTTCCCCTCCGTCTCCATCCGTCCCCTCTCTCTTTCTCCTCCCTCGCTCCCACTATCTGTCCCCATATTCGCTATACACGTTTTCGACTTCTTCGCAATTTCAAACGCATTTCCGTCTAGTACCGATCGTCATTACCATACCATTTGCATGCCACACGTCTTTCTCGGGACATAATCGCAATGTTGTCGATGTGTTTCTTAGATATCTATTTATCTTTGTTTCTTTGTTTCTTTGTTCTTCTCGTTCGCTGTCATATTTAGAGTTTAGTCTCGAGGATGAATAGGTATTTGTCTGTGTAGCTCACCCGCAGCCTGAACAGCTTCTCCTGCAGGCTCAGAGGTGTCGGCCAGATCCTCCTCCCTCACGACAGGCAGCTCTCCCAGTTCTGAAGGAACTTCAATATTTTGGGACTTTTTTATCATTAAGTATAACGAATTTCCAAGAAGAAGAAAAAGAAGAAGAAGAAGAAGGGAGAAGGAGAAGAAGAAGGGGTGAAGAAGAGAAGAAGAAAGAAGAGAGGTGGAGGAGGAAGAGGAGAAGGAGGAGGAGAGAAGAAGAAGAAGACGAAAAAGAAAAACAACAACAACAACAACATCATCATCATCAACAACAACAACAGCAACAGCAGCAACAACAACAACAATTTAAGATGACTTACGTTTTCAATACCAAATTCATCTAGAGCCTCAATCATTTTTATAGTAATATTGTCTGGGTCTGGGGCTCTTCCCTGTTTCATCTTTTTCGTCGCTGCTCTAACTTCAGCTTTCATTATTGGTGGTTGTTTAAGTTCTTTCCAAGGATGTGATCCTCTCTTCTATCATAGTCAAAAAGGCTTCAGTGTTCTCTCCCTATGTATGTAATATTTGATCTTTTCCCATTAGAATCGTACCATCTTTTGATTTTAAGCAACCAGTTGATGTGCATGTCTTTTCTAGTGAGCAATTTCTTCAGTATTTCTGTACATAAACTTAGGGTCTGTTTTCGTGCTCTTCTGTTTCTTTGCGCTTTGTTTCTAGCCAAGCTTTCTCAGCTACCTTGTACTTATTCTTGATGTCCTTATCTATCTTTTCCCCTTACCTTTCTCTGTTCATCCATCAAGGGTAAATTTTTCGTTGTCATCCAGTTCTTCTTTGCCCTTCTTTTAACTCTAGGAATTTCTTCACAAGATTTGATTATTGAGTTTTTCAAATTTGTCTGTTGTTCCTCACTATTCCCAACATTTTTCAGAGCACTGAATTTGTTTTGAACAGATACGCCAAATTTTTGCGCGAGTTGATTCATTTGTCTTTAAGAGTCCAAGATTTAGTTTCATGTTGCTTTTGGTTTGTTTCCGTCTCTTTAGTTCCAGCCTAAATTTTCCCATCTTTTGTCTACATTGTTTAAATTTTAGTTTTTTTTTTATACTGTCCTCTTTTTTGTTGTTTTAATAGAAGTAGATAAACAACGGGAGATGTGTAAGTTAGCCTGTGTGCTAATATCTAAACCGTTGGAAAATCAAGTTTAGTTTCATTGCATTTTATTTTTCATCAGCGGTATCACTATACAATATCTCTAAACAACTGCAGTTTGCAAAATGAACTTTCCCCTCACACAAGAGTTACGGCTGATAAGGTTAGCCCAGCAGGAATTTGAAACTTTTTAGCTTATCCATTTACTCCATCAGACGCATTTTTATTAGTCTGAGAGTTAAAACGATGAAAACCATAGGATGTGAAAACTTTTACCATAATCATCATCGTGCCTCTGACTACCGTAGTCCTGTAGGGGACCCTTGGGACTCAGCAGCAGACAGGATCCTCATTCATTTTCTCTGGGATGCTACATCGATCTGTTCAGACATCTTGATGGTTCATTCATTTTATTATGTTCAGCACTTAGTTTTCCTCTGTCCATCTCGGCAACGGCCTCCTTCCAATGAATGAACGGTCTTGGGGCGTGTCTCACGGCCCCTGACGTGACGTGACCAAACCAAACGAAATGCTGCTTCACTTTTTCCAGGAGAAAGAAAGTGTACACATTTTCAAGTTAATTCATAAATACAGGAATAAGTACATAAAACAAAAATAGGGGAAGGACGGTGTCACAATGACATTGCCAGCTACAAATTCTTATGTTGCATTTATTCTATCAAGATGTAGGGTGAAACGGCAAATTAATCTAAATTAAAAAGAACCCCCCCCATTAATATGCTTTTGCTTAAAACAACAACAACAACAACGTCTATTTATGTTGTGGAGACGAGGTTTGGGGTAAGGGGGAGGGGTCATTGTTATTGATATAGTTATAGTTGTTTTTGTTTAAAGCCCAGCCGACCGCGTAGAGCCATATCAGGGCTATAACCGTTTCAAAACACACACAATACTTCAACAGGGGGAAAAGGAGGAGAAGAAAGTTAAGAACGTATATCAATGCATTCTCTCACATAATCTAAGGAGATGCCCCTGGCGTTGATCACTCCGTCCAGTTTATCACACAGGGGATTTTTAAAACATACCTGAATACAAGTTTAAACATAACTAAAGACATTAAAACATATATAAAAACAGGCATAAGTTACCTAAAATTCCTTCCGCATATCTTATTTCACTAGAGCCAAAAATGCACTTGATGTACGTATCCAATTATCAATCCTTAGAGAAAATACGTAAGACTTTATTGAACACATACAGGTGAATGAACCAGCAGGGCAGAAAAGGATAAGAAGAAATGACAGAAAGCAAAGCAGCAAGGCAGAAACAAAGAGAGTGACAGAAAAGAGGAAATTTCTAGCACAGAATTTCCAGAAGTTGGGGAGACTTTATATTGAAAGAGCCCTGACATCCCCACGGGGGAAGGATGAGGGGTGTGTGTGTGTGTGAAAGCTAGGTTATCAGACTGCGAATAACAGTATATCCATTTCTGGGACGCTTTATTTCATTAGGATGACGGGTGAAGCAATCTTGTAATGGGTTTAGCTCCTTCCCAAAGACTGCTGGAACAAAGGAAAGTCATTGAGAGTGAACTCTGTGAAACCTTGACCCTGTTCTTGTCTTTTTCTCACAGTCACATGTGAAGAAGAAATGAAGGATTTTGATAGCTGGCCGCTAGGTATTTCGTATTGTAATTTCAAAGCCATTGTTTATGCTTTCATGTGTTTTTATTACAGACATGGGGATGGTTGCACAATAAGTACAGCTCACTCACATTTACACATGCATATACACACGGACAGACGCACGCGTGCATTTTAACGGTAGCAATCGCATTGTTCTTAATCTCCGCTATTCTTGAAGCATTAACAATTCCGATTCCAGTAGATAAATCCAGCTTATGTCTGTCTCTGTCTGTCTCTGTCTCTGTCTCTCTCTTTCCCCCCTTCTCTTTCTCCTCTCCCTCCCCTATCTCTCCCTCTCTCTGTGTCCTCTTTCTGTCTCTCTCCCTCTCCTTCCCCTTCTCTCTGTCACTCTCTGTTCACTCTCTCTGTGTCCTCTTTCTCTCTGTCCTCTCTCTCTTCTCTTTCTCTCTCTCCCTCCCTCCCTCACTCCCTCTCTCTCTTCATGAGGCTTTCCTGCTCTCTACCACGGAGATGAACTGCGTAAATCTGTCACACATTACCGTGCTTTGCTAGCGCCTGCATCCTAGTGACTTCCAAGTTCCTAATGTCCTGGGAACCACGAGGCTAAAATCCTGGTAACGGTTTTTTGTTGTTGGCTTGTTTAGCTGATTGGTTTTCAGCTTTCTTTTCCATCTCACTTTTAAAAGAATGTGATTTTTTTTTATCGGCGGAAGAGGCGTGTGTGTCTGTGACCAAAATGTTTAATTAAGATTTCTTAGCTGTTTTTTTTATGATGGATATTTATCGAATTTGGGTTAACGGTGTTGGCTGTTGAGGAGTGACAAATGAAGTTTGGAAGTCATGGTGCACAGTCAAGGTCACACGAACCAAAAATGTGCCCCAGGTCATCACTTTTTTCCTGGAAAATGTATGAAGAATTCTTCCTCAGAAATATCTGACAACACAAATTTGAAACTTTGTTTTCATTGCTGTGATAGTCCAGCACTGTCCGCACTTCACGTCAAGTTTCATTGTTTCATTTCAGTATATGCTATTTCATTTATTGCTTCTTCAAGATTATATCGGATTCTATTGATATTGAAAACCACGAAAGAGGGATTTTCACTTTTTTTTGTATAAAAAGACAGATTGTTAAAATGGCCTGACCGTCGTTCTTTTTCTTTTTCTTTCTTTTTTTTTTTTTTTCATTTTCTTCCATCTCCTTTTCTCTGTTCTTGTTTTTGCTTTGCTATGTCCTTGCACATATTATCATGGAACATTGCTGCTGAATGTTTCTAAGTATTTTGTTGTATATTTTCTTAACAACGTGCCTGTTAATCGTAAGTTAATTTCGAGTATTGCTACAAGTTTGCTTTAGAATCCTGCAGGCCACTTAGTACCTTTGTCTTTGGGTTGACTTTTCCCCGTCGGCTATATTTCCTGTTACCGTGTTCATGTGTATATTGCCATCAATTCTCTTATAACTAGTCATTAAAACAATACATGTATGCACGCACACACACACACACACACACACACACGCACGCACGCGCGCACACAAACACACACAAGCAAGCAAACGCTCACTCACTGACATACACACGTACACACACGCTTATGTCCGTACGCACACATAAACTCACACAATCAAGCAAGCATACAAACACACGCACACACACAAGCAAGCAAACATACATACATACCTAAGCAAGCATAGACAAATAAACACATGCGTACGCATACACAAATATACACGGCCAGTGTATACACACACACGCGCGCGCGCACACACACACACACACGCGCGCGCGCACACACACACAAACGCATACGCACACACACACATGCATCTTATCACAGAAATCGGAGTATCCTAGCAACAGAGGAAGTTTGGACCCCCCAGGGAGGCCTGCTCGAATCACAGAGAAAGAGGGAGAAGTTGCAGCTCTGTGGGTTTATTTGTATCCAGGGAGACAGATGAGAAGTCTGGGTTGTTTAAGAGGTGTGTCGAACTCAGTTTTGGTTTCGGATTCTCGGGTGCAATCTGTTCTGATTTTCCTCGTTTACACCTGCTGCATTTCCCACTGAAGTGTGTCATAAATTGGGCAGCGAGCAGCAACACAAATTTGTCAACTAATAGCCGAGATGATGTTTCTAAGAAGAATGTTGAGAGTTCCATGGACAGCAAAGAAAACAAACGAGACAGTCTTGATGGAGGCAGACAAGAAAATCATTCATGAGCAAGATTAGGAAAAGACAGGCAACATTTATAGGCCATTTTATGAGGAAAGGGGAATTGAAGCACCTGGTTACAACAGGAAAGCTGGAGGGAAATAGAGCACCAGGTAGACCCAGGGAGAAGATATTGGACGGACTTGCAGAGTGGCTGAAAACAAAGAGGGTGGAGGAGGTGCTTGAGGCAACAGGGGATAGAAACAGATGGAAGGCCATGATCGTCAACGCCATGTGGCAAGGCACTTGATGATGATGAATAGCCTGCTTCACTCACCGTATGCTACGTGATATTAGTTCACAGTGTTCTGCATAGCGTTTCTGGACATTGCTTAATCTCAGTTTTATCAACAGAGTTGCAGCACTCGAATGGTGGATACAGATGTTTGAATACCACAGACATGATTTAAGATGTTCGGCCAATTTGGCTGTCAAAGTCATAATACATTTAATATTACTAAGATTTCTGGCTATTTTGGTCGTAATAATACAGCGAAATACATGTACGAATGAATATAGTCTTGTCATTTTGGCTGTAAGAATCACGCCATTTGTTCAATACTGAAGACCGAACTAAAATCTCTGGCCATTGTTTTCACCTTAGGACTCATTTTGTTAAAACGGGTCACATATATACTTGACCCGTTGTTTTCAGTATGATTTGACTATCTTGTCAAAAATATCTGAAAACTGAGAGAACAACATTAAAGGAGGAGGGGGTTGGACATACGTTTATTATTGCAGACATAAATAGGTCTTTGGCCATTTTGGCAGTAAAAAGGCATGCGACACTTTTTTGTTTCATACATACCAAGGCATCTGACGATTTACTTGTGCGATTACACACACATGCTTATACGCGAGTCAGTTTCTGATGTTACAGAACAGAGTTGAGTAATAAGTTTGTTTGTCTGTTTGTCTGTCTGTCTGTCTGTCTCTCTGCCTGTCTCTTTGTCTGTTTCTCTCTTATTCTCTGTCTGTTTCTCTGTCTCTGTATCTCTCTTTCTCAAAACACACACATATACACATACACACAAGCACGCGCGCACGCACGCACGCACGCACGCACACACACACACACAACATACCACGTACATACACACACATGCATATTATACAACTTAAAATATTTGTTTTTATTTACAGAAAACGATGCATGAACAAACAATGTGTCAACAGAAAAAGACATCAGTTCACACCCATCGGAAAAAGAACTGTTGATGCATGAACGACATATCATAAACGATATATACGTACATATATATACATATATGTACACACACACACACACACACACACACACACACACACACACACACACACACACACACACACACACACACACACACACACACACACACACACACATGTATATATATATATATACATATATATATATATATATATATATAATTTTTGACATTGGAGTTTTCAAAGTGAACATCAAGTTTTAAGTACAAGTTAGAAGGATAAATGTGTTCTCTATTGAGACAATATTGGCGTATATTTTTTTCTACTGAGCATTGAAAATAGACAAGTGAAAATTTATTTTTATTTTGTCATTATACTCTTTAATTTTGAATCTCACATTTAGTAGTCTTCGGAAAGTGTGTGCATTCGGAACACTTTCTTCAGTCTTGCATTTATAGATGTATGATTTTGCAAGCATTGTGATAAGATAAAAAATTCTATTTCTTTTTATAGTTTGATCAATACCAAATGGTAGAAGGTTCCGTGTGATTTTGATATCAAATGTTCTTTTACGTTCCAAAAGTTACGGACACCATTGCAGTTCCAGTATTGTACAACACTGGTCCATAGCCGTTTCATTTTCTAACTGGATCATTGCAATGACATAAAAGACGTTGTTAGTGAACAGAGTAGACTTTTTGTGTTGGCTTCGTTTGAGAGAATGGACTTGTTAGTTAATGGTGATTTTTTCACGAGAAGACGTCAGTGTATGATGGAGAAAGGATGTGTCTATTTTATTTCCATTTCACTGACTGAGTATGACTGAGTAACTGATGGAAAATTTTCTTTTTCACTAAGCATTCTGCTCCTGATTCTCCTGTCCAACCCCCTCCTCCTTTAATGTTGTTCTCTCAGTTTTCAGATATTTTTGACAAGATAGTCAAATCATACTGAAAACAACGGGTCAAGTATATATGTGACCCGTTTTAACAAAATGAGTCCTAAGGTGAAAACAACAGATTTAGGATATTATGATTTTCAAAATGTCCAGATTATAAACTTTCTTTTCATATGAAATTTATTATTCTACTCCTAAAAATAAGGAAGTTATGGATGTTTGAAGTGTGTAACATAGCAAACGGCCATTTTGAGAAAATCAAGTTTTAAAATTTTCACCACTTCAGTGAAGTTTTACGTAGCAACAGGTATTTCTACTTTACCAATCTTTACCAAATTTTGTACCATGGTGAAACACATCATGCCACAGTAGCACACAAAACTTGGTGTGAAAAGTTACTATAATTGTGTTGTTATTTAAGTTTATATATCCCTTTTTCTGACACAAAAAGCATGCCGTTATCTGGTTAAAATGCACTTTAAATACATTTTCCGATTGAATCATAAAGTGCTGAGTGCATGTACATGTAATCTAAAGATTAAATATTCCATTTTTGACGAAAAGTAAAAATTGACAAAATTGACCCATCACACCTTTTCCGGGCCTCTAAGCTTTTCGCTGCCTGCGAGTTAGGACTCATTTCGTGAAAACGGGTCACATATACTTGGGACCTCCAGTCTAAAACTCCTGGGTTCGGTCCATTCAGACACCTCGGCCTGGTGGATAAAGACTGGAGATGTTTCTGATCTCCTGGTCACTATGTGAGCAAACTCGCCAGTGCCTAACCCCACCTTCACCCTCGTGTGTGTGTGTGCGTACACAGAATGTGAAATATGCACACTGAAGATCCTGTAAGTCATATCAGTTGCTGGGAAAAAATGAAAAACACCCAGCATGCACCCCCACCATAGATGCAGATTGTGCAGCATACTGGAATTGGTCGGTTTGAGGTGTCCATGGCTCTATGGCTCTATCAAAAGAATCAGCCAGACCCCGTTTTGCAGATGGAGTGAGGATAACAGACTACCCAGTTCTTTTCGCACACGACGTGGGCACGTACGCATACATGCATACATGCAAGCATGCATACACACATACATACATGCATGCATACGTACATACATACATACATACATACATGCCATACATACATACATACATACATTCATACATACATACATACATATATACATACATGCATACATACATACATACATATCATAATATACATATATACATACATATATACATACATGCACACATATATACATACATATATACATGCATACATTCATACGTACGTACATACATACATACATACATACAGATAAAAAGACAGAAAGACAGACAGATAGACAGACAAACGGACAGACAGACACACATCCTCACACACACACATTCACAGTTATGCAATGGAACACACAAAGACACGTATGTCTACATGCATAACAATGTTGTTGGTATGATTTACTCCCCGTTGTTTGGATAGCTCTTCTCCTGTCCTTTCTATCAGGTAACTGACTTATTCCTTCTTTTCCTTTGTATATTATTTTAAGGGGGATGCTGATACTGTATTCGTGTCATATTCTTTGTTTTCCTCAAAGTTCTCAGACATAACTCACACTTAACAGAGTGAAGCAAGCATCTTTATAAACATGGCGATGAAACAAACAAACAAACACACAGACATAGAGACAGACAGACAGACAGACAAACCATCAAACAAACAAAGATAAAAGTTTTCTTATGACTTGAGGTAGCAGGGGAGTGAGGTGGCAAAGACAAACTTTTGGGGAGGACCAGCACTGTGAAAGCAGTGCCCATATCCTGTACCTTCGCTGCTCAACCATTGTCAACCGTCAACAGGATTAGGTACTCATTCACAACTAGGTAGACTGAAAGCACAAAGTTTTTCTCAAATTATATTCGCACCCCTACAAGCAAGCCCCCTGCTGTTAGTGATTGGGAAAATGGTGAATCTCTACCTCTTCGCCAATCAAGCCTTGGACGTGGAGTTATATAGACCGCATAAACATGGTGAAAATCACTGGTTCTCTGTAACTACATCCAACACAGAAACGACCGTACAGCTCCTCAGATCACGAGATCAGAGTTCGTTGGACGCTTTAGAGGCATGCACTACAGTTCTTTTATTGAAGACATAACTATAGACTCCGGGCTTTTCCTGCTGTAAAAAGTCATGCGACGCGTTTAGTATTGCAAACTTAGCGAGTGTGCCTGGCCATTTGGGATGTACAAAATGGCTTGCAGTACGTGTTTTGTTTCACATGTAACAGAGGTCTCTGTCCGATTCATTTGTTTCACTAACGACGGGATAGCGTCTGCGGTCATGAAATTAGGAATCGTTGGGT
>CM060309.1:42532145-42534645 GCA_030674185.1 Monoplex corrugatus
ATCCTAACTGTTTTTCTCTTGCATGTTATTTATTGATTGATTACTGATTTGGTTCAGTTTAAAAGTGCAAGAAGCTGATCGAGTTAGCAGGCTACAGGAGGTTGGTGGATAGGGTTGGGAAGCGAAAGGGTTAACAGGCTACAGGAGGGTGGTGGATAGGGTTGGGAAATGAAAGGGTTAGCAGGCTGCAGGAGGCTGGTGAATAGGGTTAGGAAGTGAAAGGGTTAGCAGGCTGCTGGAGGCTGGTGAATAGGGTTGGGAAGTGAAAGGGTTAGCAGGCTGCAGGAGGTGGTGGATAGGGTTGGGAAGTGAAAGGGTTAGCAGGCTGCAGGAGGCTGGTGGATAGGGTTGGGAAGTGAAAGGGTTAACAGACTACAGGCTGGTGAATAGGGTTGGAAAGTGAAAGGGTTAGCAGGCTGCAGGAGGCTGGTGGATAGGGTTGGGAAGTGAAAGGGTTAGCAGGCTGCAGGAGGCTGGTGGATAGGGTTGGGAAGTGAAAGGGTTAACAGACTACAGGCTGGTGAATAGGGTTGGAAAGTGAAAGGGTTAGCAGGCTGCAGGAGGCAGGTGGATAGGGTTGGGAAGTGAAAGGGTTAGCAGGCTGCAGGAGGCTGGTGGATAGGGTTGGGAAGTGAAAGGGTTAACAGACTACAGGCTGGTGAATAGGGTTGGAAAGTGAAAGGGTTAGCAGGCTGCAGGAGGCAGGTGGATAGGGTTGGGAAGTGAAAGGGTTAGCAGGCTACAGGAGGCTGGTGGATAGGGTTGGGAAGTGAAAGGGTTAGCAGGCTGCGGGAGGCTGGTGGATAGGGTTGGGAAGTGAAAGGGTTAACAGACTACAGGCTGGTGAATAGGGTTGGGAAGTGAAAGGGTTAGCAGGCTGCAGGAGGCTGGTGGGTAGAATTAGGGAATGGAAGGGTTAAAAAGCCGTCGGAAGCTGATGGAGAGGTCGAAGAAATGAAAGGGTTACGAAGCTGCAAGAAGTAGTAGGTAGACTGAGGGTATGAAAGAGTTAAAATTGGTGGATAGATCGTGGGAGTCAAAGACTTAGGAAGTTAGAGGAAGGCTATGGATAGGGTGAGGACGTGATAGGATTAGGTAGCTGCAGGAATCCGGCTGGAAGGGTGAGGGTTGGGGTTGAAAGCAGCAAGAAAACCCCTTTCGTAGAGGAAGAAAAATCACCCAGTAAACCACTAGTTTGGTGGAAACAACGCTGATTTATTTTTCTGTGCTCTTCCGATCTTTTAAGTTGGTGGGGAAAGAAGAGGGATGGGCAACGATTGAAAGAAAACGAATTATGGTCATCTGTCGTTTGTTTCCTTACTGAAAAGTGATGGTGGATTGGGGTTAATGAAAAGGGCAGGTCAGCTTCTATGAATCAGAGTGAGGTTTCGTGTGTGTGTGTGTGTGTGTGTGTGTGTGTGTGTGTGGTGCGTGGTGTGTGTGTGTGTGTGTGTGTGTGCGTGTGTGCGTGCGTGTGTGTGTGTGTGTGTGCGTGCGTGCGTGCGTGTGTGTGTGTGTGTGTGTGTGTGAGTGAGTGCGTGCACGTGCGTAGGGATGGAAAGTGCATTATGGTTGTCTGTTGTTTGTTTTCTGCCTGAAAAATCAAATTGAAATACGAGGTGAGGTAATTTTTGAGTACATCAGAGTGCATAAGCTCTTGGCTGTCTCTTCGTTTGTCTGTCTGTGCGTATGTCTGTCTCCCATTTTGCTTTGTGTCTCTGAAAACTCATGAAGTGCACTGTGCAATTGCCTTAGTCCACAATGCACTTATAGGAATTTCATAATCGATTTTCATGATCGGCAACATTGTACTATTTTGTCTTAAAATAACACACTTGCATCTCCTACAATAT
The DNA here is from genome assembly GCA_030674185.1 of Monoplex corrugatus. Taxonomy (NCBI): domain Eukaryota; kingdom Metazoa; phylum Mollusca; class Gastropoda; order Littorinimorpha; family Ranellidae; genus Monoplex; species Monoplex corrugatus. The sequence continues at coordinate 42,533,999 of CM060309.1, forward strand.
CATTCTTTTGAATTAGCAGTCAATTTTCGAGTCAGTTAATCTTACCTTATTAAGATCAGTTTATAAATCAATCAACATTTCATTATTTCAGCTGACGCATTCTACAACTCCCCCCCCCCCCCAAAAAAAAAGAAAAAAAAAAAAAAAACCTTGACAATCACCAAAATGAACCAGTAAATCAGTCCACTAAATGCACAGTCAATTACCTATTCACCTGATTCATACAGTCTATCAGTGAATCATCCAGAACGAAATATTAGAGAAGTCTTGCTGTTGTTGTTTTATTTTTCCTACTACGTTTTGTGCATTAATTCTTTTTATCTTTTACATATGCTTGACAATAGCCAATTGGCGAAAAATTTGCGCCTGTCTTGATTTATACACTGAAACGTGTTCTCATTCTGTTTCTGTGTGTCTTGTTCCTTTTTACTTGAACGTTGGTAACAACTTTGATTTAGATTTGTTTTAATCGTTTGATCCATTAACACATTCAGTCGACCGATCTGATCTTTTAATTTGTTTATGCTAGCCTGCCCAAGAGGTAGCCATCGCTCTCTGACAACTCATTACGCGCTCCACCAAAATCCGCCCGTAGTTTTCATGTAATCAGTTAGCACAGTCACTCAATCTACTTACGGTTTCAGATT
>CM060309.1:42544645-42557145 GCA_030674185.1 Monoplex corrugatus
ACTTCTTGTGTACAGATGGAGGTGAGTGTAGGGCCGTAATACTTAGGACGGCGATGACGACTACGACAGTGATGATGACGACGATATTGGTGACATTTACGATGATGATGATAATGATATCGGTGGTGGTGTTCTTGCTTCTGTTTCGTGTTGTGTTTGTTGTGTGTGTGTGTGATGTGGTTGTGTGGTGTGGTGTGGTGGTGGGCATGTGGTGGTGGTGGTGGTGGTGGTGGTGGTGGTAATGCAGTGAAGACAGTATGAACACCATCGTCATAAGAAAAAAAAGACGATGGACATGAATTGGGAATATCATCCGAAGAAATCGGGTGGCGCTGCACTACGGCGACGCGCTCTCAAACCAAAGAGCAGCCCGAGTTTTACACGGAAAATTCACTGTGACAAAAGACAAAGAAATGAAGATGAAAGTAGAGTAGGCCTAACATCAGCAGGGTTGCCCTGTACTGGACACCAGAAGAAGGAGAACTCAGGGCCTTGAAACTTTCAACACCTGGCGTATCATAGAAGGAGAACTCAGGGCCTTAAAACTTTCAGCACCTGGCGTATCATAGAAGGAGAACTCATGGCCTTAAACTTTCAACACCTGGGTATCATAGAAGGAGAACTCATGGCCTTAAACTTTCAACACCTGGGGTATCATAGAAGGAGAACTCCAGGCCTTGAAACCTTCAACACCTGGCGTATCACAGAAGGAGAACTCCAGGCCTTGAAACCTTTAACACCTGGCGTATCACAGAAGGAGAACTCATGGCCTTGAACATTCAACACCTTGGGGTATCATAGAAGGAGAACTTATGGCCTTGACACTTTCAACACCTGGGGTATCATAGAAGGAGAACTCCAGGTTTTGAAACCTTCAACACCTGGCGTATCACAGAAGGAGAACTCCAGGCCTTGAAACATTCAACACCTGGGGTATCATAGAAGGAGAACTTATGGCCTTGACACTTTCAACACCTGGGGTATCATAGAAGGAGAACTTATGGTCTTGAACTTTCAACACCTGAGGTATCATAGAAGGAGAACTAGGGCCTTGAAACTTTCAACACTGGCGTATCATAGAAGAACTCAAGGCCTTGAAACTTTCAACACCTGGGGTATCATAGAAGGAGAACTCAGGGCCTTGAAACTTTCAACACCTGGGTATCATAGAAGGAGAACTCAGGGCCTTAAAACCTTGAACACCTGGCGTATCATAGAAGGAGAACTCAAGGCGTTCAAACTTTCAACACCTGAGGTATCATAGAAGGAGAACTCAGGGCCTTGAAACTTTCAGCACCTGGGGTATCATAGAAGGAGAACTCAGGGCCTTGAAACCTTCAACACCTGGCGTATCATAGAAGGAGAACTCAAGGCCTTGAAACCTTCAACACCTGGGGTATCATAGAAGGAGAACTCAAGGCCTTGAAACCTTCAACACCTGGGTGTCACAGAAGGAGAACTCAAGGCCTTGAACTTTCAACACCTGGCGTATAATAGAAGGAGAACTCAGGGCCTTAAACTTTCAACACCTGGGGTATCATAGAAGGAGAACTCAAGGCGTTCAAACTTTCAACACCTGGTGTATCATAGAAGGAGAACTCAAGGCGTTCAAAACTTTCAGCACCTGGGGTATCATAGAAGGACAATTCAGGGCCTTGAAACTTTCAACACCTGGGTATCACATAGATGCTGGCCCAGAGCAGACAAGAGTGGCAGACACACGTTGCTGCCTTACATGCCTAAGGCTTAATGCCTTAATGGGCAATGAATGAGTTAGCTGATGGCAGTGGCAGCGGTGATGATGATGGTAATGATGTTGGGGATAGTGGTGGTGGTGGTGATGTTGTGGTGTTGTTGTTGTTGTTGGTGGTGGTGGTGTGGTGGCGTTGGTGATAGTGTTGGTGATAGTGTTAGTGATGGTGGTGGTTGTAAGTGGTGGTGTTTGATAAACACAGTCACTAGTCAAAATTGGACTGAATAGACTTTTTTAATGTGCAGATGGACGTCAGTGTATGATGGTGATGATGATGGTGATGATGACAACGGCGATGATGTCAACGACGATGATAATGACAATGATGATAGTGAATGATGATGATGATGATGGTGACAATAGTAGTGATGGTGGTAGTGGAATTGTATTGATGAGGACATGATGATGATGATGATGATGATGATGATGATGATGATACGACGACGACGACGACGACGACGACACGATGATATGATGATGATGATGATGATGATGATGATGATGATGATGATGACGACGACGACGACGACGACGACGACGACGACGACGACGACGACGACGACGACGACGACGACACTGATGATAGTGATGTTGTTTGTGGTGGTAGTGGTGGTTGTGGTGGTAACTGTTGGTAGTGGTATACAGAGACATGCACGGAGTGGAGACTAGTAATGACGATATAGACAACGACATTGATAATGATATGAACAGAACAACAAGCCAAACGTAAACCAGTTCACGTTGTTTGGACAGATGGAAGATCAGTCAGGAATGATATTGATGCTGATGATGCTGATTTATGATAATGATGTTATTTACGGGGATGATTATTGCACTAATGCTGATTATGGTGACAGTGATAGAAATAATGACGGTGTTGATGGTGATGACAATGATGAAGATGGCTATGGTGATGGCGACGACGACGACGATGATGATGATGCTGATTATGGTGACAGTGATAGAAATAATGACGGTGTTAATGGTGACGACAATGATGAAAATGGCTATGGTGATGGCGACGACGACGACGATGATGTTGATGCTGATTATGGTGACAGTGATAGAAATAATGACGGTGTTAATGGTGACGACAATGATGAAAATGGCTATGGTGATGGCGACGACGACGACGATGATGCTGATGCTGATTATGGTGACAGTGATAGAAATAATGACGGTGTTAATGGTGACGACAATGATGAAAATGGCTATGGTGATGGCGACGACGACGACGACGACGATGATGATGATTTTGATAATGACTAGACAGAGATATAGGCCACAGATCTTGCTTATAGATGGAGACAAAAGAGAAGCTAGAGAGAGAGAGAGAGAAGAGAAAGAAAGAGAGAGAGAGAGAGAGATTTTTAAAAAACTTTTACTGTACACGTGTACACGTGCTTTTTTGCATGCAGATGATTTCATTGTTATGTGTTGCACTACCTCTGCAAGTTGAAGGATACTGAATAATAAACTTTTAAAAAAGTCAACAAACAAAGTAGTAATAAATAATAAATAAATGAATGAATAAACAAACAAACAAACAAATAAATAAATAAATAAATAAATAAATAATAAACAAATAAATGAATAGATAGATAGCTAGATAGCTAGACAGACAGAAGATAGATAGATAGATAGATAGATAGATAGATAGATAGATAGATAGATAAATGTTATTTTATGTAAATTTAAGAGTAGGGAAAATAATTCAGAAAGCAGCTAATGATTAGTTAATGAATAAATTAAAGGAACACATCATGAAAAATTCCTTGAGCTTACGGATTAAGCTTAAGCCCTGGCGAGGTTTTAAGTTATAACGACAGATACCCTTCCCCTCTGATCCCCCCCCCCCCTCAACTTTGCATCCGCGTTCTCTCTGTCTCTCTCTCTCTGTCACTGTCTCTCTCTCCCCTCCCTCCTTCGCTCTCTCTAGCTCACTCACTCTCTCTCTCCTCCTCTCTGTCTGTGCCTCTCACCCTTACACCTCACTGATGCCATCCCGTTTTGCTACCGTCGTAAAAGTCGAAAACACTTTGGCTTTGTCATCGATCCTTTATAACTGGATTATGAAATGTTGTTCTGATTACGAGAAAGCAAAGAACCAGCACAGAGTCGAGGGAAGCCCATACTTACGTACGCACACACACACAGACACACGCACACAGACAGAGACACAGACACAGACACACACAGACACACCGACACACAGACACACACACACACACACACACACACACACACACACACACACACACACACACACACACACACACACACACTCACTCACTCACTCACTCACATGCACTCACATGCATTCACGCATACACGTGCGCACACTTTAGAGAAATATTCCACGAAAAATCAAATAGAACATAGGTATATGTAGGCCTACTGATCAGTGAAGATTGCTTTTCTATATTTAAGTTCATCCAGCTACAAATTAGAACCATATCCAGTAGAAATTGAACAGTCTGACCACCTGTAAAGCATTTTGCAGTGTGAGGGTTAATGCTCATGACCTGCAGACTGAAAAAAAATTAATGTAAAGACAACTCGAAAGAAGACATTTCATATACAGGTAGTGATGTGACTGAAGATGAACTTCATTTCCTGAACAGTTAAAACATTGAAAGCTTTGTTTTTAATCAGGAAAACATATACCTTTTACAGTTCATTGCTCATAATACGATATGCTAAATCCAGATGACATACTTAATGAAAATAATTATTTAAACATGAGTTGCAGAACATGTCTGTGATTGCCTGCATGCGGGAAAACTATAAAGTCGTAGTTACGCATGCGTGTATGTTCCCATTGATGTTGATTGACGATGATAATACTAAATGTGTATTCATTAATTTGATGCTTTCTTTCCACTTATTACAACCAGTCTGTGTTTTATAGATCTATTACGACAAATATGTGTGTCCTGAATCCTGAGTCCTCAGTACCTGAGCCTGAAATTCTCTTCCCACCCTCCCCGCCCGTCCCTTTTCCATACACGTAAACTCACTCTGATGACATAGCTCTAGACTGAAGTTCGACATATCGACTTCAGTTTCGATCAGCAACATAAAAACTGGTTTGTTGACTGCTCGTCTTAATGCTCCGATTAATGATTTCCTTCCACTCCACTCAGGTTTGTTTGAGACAAAACAAATGACAAATACCCACAGCTCATCTCCGTCACATCTGAACCATCTTACGGATTTCCACCAGCATAAACTTGGAAACCTAAGAAGCAACATTCCAACGTACAAAAAGCTGAAAGACGTGTTTATTGTTTCACCCAGGCCGCCTGGATTTGTTCTTATGGCTTTTTTTACATCCCTAATCGAAGAGAGTTACTTCCCTGCTATCTCTTTTAGAGAGTTTCATCAGTAGGGGCGACATGTTGTTATTTCCTCCTCTTCTCTGTCGTGGACTTCCTGTTGCACGGCATACACATGTGCTGCCACAATTCGGTAACTTCTTTTCCGCCTTCGTCGAATTTAGGACATCCACCTGTGTTATGAAAAAGTCTATAATTAGTCTGGCCTCATCTCAGCAACGTGTCAGTAAAGTTGATCATTCTTTTAAGCTTCTAGCTTAAAAGGGCCATTACAAAGGCCATTTCAAAGCTGCTATTTAATCAACATACAGATGTTTCTTGCTGCTTTGTAAAATATTTGACGATTTTTGTAACGATGTGAAATAATTGCTTGTTACAGAGTCCAGGGTGTTTCATCCACTTCAGCAGTTTTGATGGTGTTTATTTCATGTTTGATATACGAGCTAAACTTCATGTACTTTTCCTCTTCCATCTCAAGAATAAAACCGTGTATAATAGGTTTGAACTACAGCAGTGAGTTCAGTACTTGTTTGGGGGTTCAACGTCAATGTAGTTTTACTTACAATTGCAATCACGGAATTGAACGAGTAGTTAATCTTGAACTAATTCTAAATTACATGTTCAGTGGTGGTGGTGGTGGTAGTTGCAATGAGCATGAAAGCATTGAGCTTTTTTCTTTTGCACGTTTCCTATCCTTGCTTTTTTTATTCCTTCATTTTCTCCCAACATCACCCCGTATTTGTTCTTCCTCATTTTGTATCTTTTGTCTCGTTTTCTTCCTCATTTCCTTTTTTTAAGGATCATTGCACTCAGGGAGGTTATCATAGTGCTCACCCCCCCCCCCCCAAACTATCACTACCCCTTCCCATCCCCGTCCCCCACCCTTTTTTTCCCCCCTATATTTGTGTGTGTGTGTGTGTGTGTGTGTGTGTGTGTGTGTGTGTGTGTGTGTGTGTGTGTGTGTATGTGTGTGTGTATGTGTGTCTAAAATCACTATTGTGAACAGACATTAAATAAAGATTCCAATTCCATTAAAAACTAGAGAGCAATATCGTTACTAAGGTCGTATACAAAACCGGTGCTTCGTAGTTAATTGTCTCAGATCAGCACTTCCTCTTCGCTTGGCAATGAAAATCAGACTGGATTTATGTCAAACTGATAAATAGGGGATATTATTAGATTATTATTTGACACCATAATTATTAAAACTACAATGATCTTCTGGGTTTACTTCTTTGTATTGACTTTGAAAAGGCGTTGGACTCCATACATTGAACTTCACGATGAAAGTTGAAAACAACATGGATTTGATCCGAACGTCTGCCAGTGGATCCACATTTTGTTGTTGTTGTAATAATATGAAATCAATTTTATTGTAAATGAAAATACTTTCACATTTCTCTGTCTCTGTCTCTGCTTTTCTCTCTCTCTCTCTCTCTGCCTCACACACACACACACACACACACACACACACACACGCACGCCCCACGCACCACCACGCACGCACGCACGCACACAGTCCTCATTCCAGCCACTACGTTCAGACTGAAGTCCCACAAATCAGAATTCCAGAAGGTGGCACCACACGGATAGGCTGGTGACCAGACGACGACAGAATGGCAGACACAATGGCTTCCATGCAATTAAAAGTCCTGACGCTGGGAACAAAGGGAACGGGTGGAAGGAGATGGGGTCAGTGGTTGTTAACAGTTTGTGGCAGGTGGTGTTGGCTATCACAAAGGGAAATACGTTCATAGCTCTTGCTTGGCTTCCATCAGTTGTAGTTTTTACCTTGTTTTCGATTAACATCAAATGTTAAGTCAAAACTGACTCAGAGGATCAAATCGATGTCTGCTATGGTGACTTTTCGCCAACCCACACCCTGTCTGCGTTATTCGGATGAAAAGAAAAGCACCCCCCCCCCCCCCGAAAAAAAAAGTTAATTGAGTCATGATTACAATCTCTATCTGTTTTGGGAGGGGGTAAGGTACATATAGAAATGAATGAGTGCAAGAAATCCCTCTTGAACAAAGTCGAATGGTAATTTCAAATCAGCTTCAGCAGACATACTGATAAATGGTAGTTGATTTGGGTAAGAGGAAAGATTCTGGATTTGCTTGCTTTTCCAAACGGATGCATCATGGCCAACCATGGTCAGTTTCTTTTCTTTTCGTTTTTTTTGTTTGTTTTTTTTTTGGTTTTTTTGACACCGGCTGTTTGAAAAAAAAATGCCTTCTGTCCCAAAACTTTCCTTATTGGGTTTTTTTTTCAAGTTTACTGTGGTGGATAGTAGAGACTGACAAATAAAATAAATGGGCATGTCTGATTTTCTTGAGAGTAAGGTAGAATCTGAAGACCTCCTCAGCACATATTGTCTTTGTCCCATCCCTATTTTAAAGACCTTGTTAGTGCATACGGTTTTGCACAAGCTCAAGGGGTCTGTCAAATAATTGTTGGTAGATCTAGGTCGAACAACAGGAACTGACTTGTGTGTGGTGAATCTCTTTTGAACAAATTCCAAATTCAAAAATCATAAATCCATTGTAACACATGCCATAGGCTTACAGATAAGACTTACATGCTGGCACAGTGTCATATTCAGATCATAGGTCACCTTTCCCATCCCTTCCTCTCCCCATCTCCCACTAAACGCCCCTCCACCAACCCCGTTTTTTTGTATATGATTACATACATACACATACATACATACACACACATTCATCATACATACATACATACATACATACACACATACGTACACACATACATACATACATACAAATATACATACATTCATTCATACATACATACATACATACATACATACATACATACATACATACATACATACATACATACATACATCCACATACATACAGATATGCAATGGAATCATGACAATTTTTGTTTTTCCGAATTGCAATAGAATAATTGTATGCAGAGAATATTTGAACTCATGACGTGTTTCGTACTTTAAAGATCACATTTGTTTTCATGCAAATGATTGTTCGTTTTATCCCACTTTCAACAGAATAACCATGAAATGTCTGATTTAGAGAAAGCAATTTCCCTGTAGAACAGCCAAGAATTCTGTCGATTCAGAACAATTTCTGCTTTTCCCTGGTTTCCTTTATTTGCATAGATTGCAGAGGAAATGTCTGAATACAGATAACTCACCTCTGATCCGTTTTAAATTCACTCACTTCTTGTCCCACCAACATAAAATACGAGAAGCAAAGACTTTCATACGAAGTGCTGAGGGACAGGTTTATGGTTTCCATCAAGCTGCTTGGTTTTATTCTTGTGCCTTTATCCCCAGTCGGGAGAGAGTGGAATCCCTGCTATATCTTTTAGACAGTGTCATCACTGGAAGCGATATGTTGTTATTTCCCCTTTTTTCTTTGCCATGAACTTCCCGTTGCACTGCGCACACACGTGTCACAATTCGGTCACACTGTCCTCCCCTCTCCTCCCCTCTCCTCCTCCTGAATTTGCAGAATTCAGATGTCTTGTTATGTTGTAAAACTGCCTGTGATCTCAATTCTTCCCTCATCTGAACAGTGATATTGTTCATGCCTGTAGCCCATGTGAATACAAAGGCTATTTCAAGACAGTCCTGTAGCCCATGTGAATACAAAGGCTATTTCAAGACAGTCAAACACGAAAAGCATGCAGACACTTGTTGTCTTTAAAGTGTGATGATTATTGTAGCGATATTAGATTTGTGCAGAGTTCGTTATGAACTTGATAGTTTCATCCATTCATGTCATTCAGTTTGTGTTGGTTTAATGTTTGATACACACTACAGGTTTAACAATTGCCTTCCATTTCGAAACTTCTGCTGTGTACGAGGTTTTGTATTGCAGTAGTTAATTGCAAGTTATCTTTGGCAGATCTAAGTTCAGCATAACTACAATTATACTTGTGGAATTGACTGTGATTATTCCCTCTAGAGGGAGAAGGGTGCAGGATAGCTCAAAGGTTAGACACACCACACACACACACACACACACACACACACACAGCGAGAGAGAGTAAAGATGTGTGTTTGTGTGCGTGTGTGTGTGTGCACGCGCTCTTTGTGTGTGTGTGTGTGTGTGTGTGTGTGTGTGTGTGTGTGTGTGTGTGTGTGTGTGTGTGTGTGTGTGTGGTGCATGAGAATAAAACTAAAATGCACAACCCACAATGGAGAGTGTCGTGATTGATCATTAGCAGATACACTTAAAACAGACGGTGTGTTTTTTAAGGATTGTTCAGTCTCGTTTCTTTCAACACTCAAACGGTTCCTGCTTTGCTTAAGTTGACTGTGTTTATACCACAGTTCAGCTACATTTGAATATATTATTGAATTATGCTTCATTGGCTTTGATGTGCAAAAGTTGAATAGTTCGTTTATCTATGAAGATTACTGATTTTCATAGATGACATTCTCATAATAATCTAGCTATAACAACATCATTGCAATATTTCAGAGGTTACTGCATTGTTTACTGGTGGAACAAAATGAGTGAATGAATAAACAGACAATAAGTAAAAGAATAAACGAATGAATAATATGAATGAATGAGTAAAATAGATCTGCATGAACAACTGTCTTTGAAATGTTACAGATGAAATCGTCTGATCCAGAGTACATTACTTCATCATTTCCAGGATTTTCTTTGAAAATCAGTTAAGCTTAAATTATTAGCTTTTTTCAGAGATGGAGGAAAAGAGTATGGGGACGGATAAGATTGACACATATTTAAAATCAAACACACGATAATAAATATGCAACCTGAAGCATGTATGTTTAGTGGTATACAAGAGTGTGCACTGTATGTGTGTGTATGTACATGCATACACATTTTTCTGTTTATGCGCGTGTGCGAATGCATTTAATATGTTTGGTTGTAGTTTTCATTTATTTACTGATCAATTTATTTCCGTGATTGAATGTTATGTGATAGTGGCGGTGATGGTGTTGGTATTGTTCATTTATTTGTTTATGTGTGTGTATGTGTGTGCGCCCGTGCGTGCGTGTGTGTGTGTGTGTGTGGCGCGCGCGCGCGTGCGTGTTTGTTTGTTTTTATGTAAGCTTACGAATTTGCCTTGATCTTATTTTAATTTACCTACGAGATTGAGTTGAATATTTTATGTGTTTCTGTTGCACACTGGCGCGTGCGCGCACGCGCACACACACACACACACACACACACACACACACACACACACACACACACACACACACACGCACAGAGAATATAATGCATGCTTTTTGCGCAGTTTACCAGTAGGATTGTGCAATCGCATGTAGATGTCGGAAAATCCGTGGAGATGGCGTGCAGTCCTTTCTGATTCGCTCCAGTCGCCCATGACCTCTGGCTTAACCAATCAGAAATGACGTGACAGCTCTGATTCCGGCTTCTGCACAATTGAAGAAGCAGACGACATTAAATAATGGGGAAAAGAGCACGCGAACGCCGCATGGAATATAAACATTGGGAATGGACTGAACAGCGACAAAGATAGTCCAGTATCAATAGTTATCAAACAGGGAAACAGGAAAATATAAAGTTTGACAGTTTCAATGTGGAGAACATGGATAAGTCTCGAATATAATCAGTACATTGTCAGGCTATGCCTTGTATTGTCTGCATCAACTTGTCAGTCACTCAGTGTCAGACTGTTACACTGTATGGCTCCGTGTTTTTCAGTTCCATGGTAATGGTGCATTTAACCTATATCAGTATATGTATATGCTAAAACGCAAACCTGGAAATGGTCATATCGATTTGAGGCCGGTAAAAGGGTAATAAGGGGTATTGGTACAGGTACGCGTCTTTCACTCCTACAAACGTGCATGAATGGACTGAGTGCAGTTCGACAAGTTATCGGGAGTTCCTTCCCTTCCCTACGGTACCGTACGCGACGGTTGTAGGCATGGACGCCACAGAGCGAACGCAAGCACCGTCGGCATTGAAATACGCAGAAAACTCAATGAAAAGGAGAAACATTTGTATCATTTAAAAATTCTGGATATAGATGGATTTGATCCTTACGACATTCCAAAACAATCGTGGTCTGTGCATCCAGATAATCTCCCTGATTAGGCTGACATAAACTATATCAACATCGTTAATTACTTTGTTACTTTATGGGACCAGCACCTACACAACGGACGAATTCAGGGCTGACAAAAGTCTGAAGGCATTTAGGCTGTTCGTTTCCGGCTGGGTCCGTGATATTTGGACATACAGACCTGATGGATATCAGAATGTGGTCGTCTCGGCTAAGGTATGCTTCATGCAGTGTGTACACTATCAAGCTCTGTTCATCCTTTCACTTTTGCTTTCGGCATTTTCTCCACGAGTCGCGCGCGCGCGTGCAACATGGGTATGTGTGTGAGTGTGTATGGTTGTGTTGGTGTGTGTGTGTGTGGTGTGTGTGTTGTGTGTGTGTGTGTGTGTGTGTGCATAGTAGATTGATTGTGTGCGCGCGCATGTGTGTGTGTGTGTATGTGTGTGTGTGTGTGTGGTGAGAGAGAGAGAGAGAGACCCCATACATGTGTAAACGATGTGTGTGTGTGTGTGTGTGTGTGTGTGTGTGTGTGTGTGTGTGTGTGTGTGGTGTTGTGTTGTTATGTGGTTTTACTGTCGCTGAATTTTAAAACTGGTTTCCAGTTATGTTAAGGTTTAAGTGCTGCTAGAGCTGCAGGAGTATGTAAGCTGCTTGATAACACACACACACACACGTCACACACAAACACACACACACACCACACACACACACACACACACACACACACACACACACACACACACACACACACACACACACACACACACATACATTTGAGATAGAAACAAAATGGTTCAGCGTTCTGCGTACAGAATAGCATCTAGTCAAACAACTGAAAGCTAGGATGCAAATCTGCAGATAAAAATAATTCTTTGTTTATATCAGTAATTTACACGCTCCATTCATTCATCAGTGACTGAAAACAAGATGAAACTACGATACATAAACACATTTACATCTCAAACGCTATGCCCGCAGCCAGCCATCTGTGGCAGGCGACACAGAAGATTCGCGGGAAGAGATCAAAAGCGAAAGTAGATGTATCTGTCAAGACTATGCATGCATCGAAAAGAAACTTTCCCCCGATCTTGTCTGTTGTGACATCCTTTCACACAACAGCTGTTCACCATCTCTAGCCTTTTAATTTCCATTCTTCATTCATGAATTTGTTTCCTGTTGGCGCCAACGTAATAAATCGAGCAGAAGTATGGAACTGACTCGGAACGTTTCGCGGACGACTCTAGACGCAACGAATACCGTAGGAATGGAAAGGTAACTCCTCCCGGCGAGGAGTGACGTCATCTGCACAGCCCATACACGTCTGGACTTTACTAAATACTAATATTACT
>CM060309.1:42562145-42589645 GCA_030674185.1 Monoplex corrugatus
TCACCCCTTTACCCCCTGACACCCTCTTCTCTCTGTCTCTGTCTCTCTCTCTCTGTTCTCTCTGTCTCTGTCTCTCTCTCTGTCTCTCTCTGTCTCTCTCTCTCTCTCTGTCTCGTCTCGTCTCTCGCTCGTCTCTCTCTGTCTCTCTCCTGTCTCTCTCTCTGTCTCTCTCTCTCTGTGTCTCTCTCTGTCTCTCTCTCTGTCTCTCTGTCTCTTCTCTGTCTCTCTCTGTCTCTTCTCTCTCGTCTCTCTCTCTCTCTCTTCATATCCGTCTCTTCTGTCTCCTCTCTCTTCCTGCTCTTGAGGACAGATTAGAAATGGTTGTAACAGCTGCACAGTCATCACGTCTGTTGGGATTTCAGGCTTGGTGTCATTTCACTTTGGTGGGACAGAAATTAGTGCCAGTCACAACTCACTCTCTGAAATTCCACGGCCAGAGGCGCTGTCTAAAACCAAATGTATCTTGTCTTTTACGAAGGCAGAAGGCAAATCGAAGAGGACGGATGGAGTGGTGGTAGAGGCGGTTGTCCCAGTCCTGATATTAGGAACGAATCAGATACGTTTGAAATACTACCTGCAACCTTTTGGGAATTCTTTTTTTTTTTATCTTAGAAAGGGGAAAAGTTCCACCCGTGAACATGACAATACCTACAAAGATAGTGATTTTCCAAGTTTCTTTTCTGAAGGTTTCGATGGTGGGTTCAGAATAAGGGGAAGAGTTTAGTTATCCTCTCTCCTCACCCTCGCCCCCCAACCCCCCCCCCCCAAAAAAAAAAAAAACAAAAAAACAAACACAAAAAAAAAAACAACAACAACAAAAAACAAAACAAAACAAAAAGAAAAGAAAGAAAGAAGGAAACCAAGCAACGAAGGAAACACAAACAACAAACAAACAAACAAACAAACAAACAAACAAAACCCAAAATGCACCACACCAACTACAACAGAAAGATGACGGAATCATTATACATCACCCGCCAGCCAAAGAGATTTGATTACAGAGCATACGGCACCTTGATCATCTTACGACATCGATAGACTGCAACATTCAAAGGAAAGGGGTGGTGGTGGGTGGAAGTACACATGCTATTCAGTTCTTTTTAGAACTTATTTGTTTTAGATTACGGCTATGTCCAGTATTTAAAAAGGTAGAATAATCTTACATTCCTACACAATTACTAAGAGGATGGTGGTGGTTGAAATAGACATACTACTCGGTTCATTTTAAAATGTCTTTGTTTTAGATTACGACAGTATCCAATATAAAAAATATATTGAACTTGCACTCATGTACATAATTACAATCTTAAGCAACAACAGCTATTACCGTCACACCTTCCTATGCATTATTACAGTCTCAAGCAACGGCAGATCGTTAGACCTTTTACCATCATGTCTGTTTACTTGAGGTTACCATTTAATCTACGAATACGCAATTCATGGGAGATCTAAAATTTGTGTGTGTGTGTGGGGTGTGTGTGTGTGTGTGTGTGTGTGTGTGTGTGTGTGGTGTGTGTGTGTGTGTGTGTGTGTGTGTGTGTGTGAAAGAGAGAGAGAGAGAGAGGGGGGGGGGGACATTTGTGTTTTTCAATATTACTTATCAACATCAAATGATTTGTTGCAGGCATTTCGCACGTTGTATTACGTAAGCGTGACGTGCAACGCCGTCAGCTTGCTACTGCTGGTCCCGGCCTGTATCATCTTTCTCAGCTACCAGTAAGTATCATGGCGCTGTTCTGCTTGCTGAAGCTTTGTTAATGGTGAAAAACACAAATAGACTCGGTTTCAATTCATACAAAGTGTTTTTGTTTATCCTGGGAATTTCAGTAGAACAGTACGCTGGTGACAATGAAATCAATGAAGACACCACATACTTTTATATAAGATTACAATCAAACGCGACAATCGAAGTGCTACGACTGCATTCAACTGTCATCATACACACTGTCGCACGTGAAAACATGCAAATATTCATTAGGATATGAAAGGAAAGAAAAACAAGACAACAGAAGGAACAAAGCGCAGAACGGGACAATAAAGAAAACCCATTTTAAATCCAACACAACACAACACAACACAACACAACACACACACACACAACACAACACAACACAACACAACACAACACAACACAACACAACACAACACAACACAACACAACACAACACAACACAACACAACACAACACAACACAACACAACACAACACAACACAACACAACACAACACAACACAGATAGTTAAATCAAACTAACAATCTGTTTGCCTCCCACGATCCCGTCCTCCTCATGTTTCTTCATCTCTCTGTGTCGCTGTCCTTTGTTCTGTTCCTGTTCCTTCTCACCGTCTTTCTCTCTCATTTGACTATGCTTTAGAAACGTGTTCTTTTTTGTAATCGTGCCTTGAGACCAGACTGATCTCTTTGAACTCGAATGATTGGAAAACACATCATGGGAATTTTTCCCCTCCTTGCTTTAAGTCCGTTCTCTGGGAACTCTGGATGAATCACACACGCACACACTGTCTAAATACAACTGTCGATTTGAATTTTCTGTAAGACTGGGGAAAGTAGAAGCAGCTTTTCTATAGGTCATCGCCGTTCACTCTTCCTTTAGTGTTAGACTTGTATGCCAGATACTGACAAAATAGAAATAGTAAATTAAAAGCACAACCCACAAATACAAATAAAAAGCAGGGCCCAATTTTTATCATTTTTCACTCATTTTAACCACTACTTTTCAATTTCAGAAATAGATGGAGGACTGCAGATAATAAATAAGTATCATGATACAACTCGTACTTCTCAAATAGCGGGCTGTTTTCCATCCATGGGGCCAGAGAGGAGAGACTGGATCAAGCGTCTACAGCCCCAGGTCAGCACCAAGATTGGTTTGGGTCATCATTTTCGTATCTACTCCAGGAGCTGGAGTGGATAGGGGAAGTAGTTTTAGCGCCAAAGGCGCTGAAACCGAAAAACGCTTTCTTCTGTGATGTTGTGGAAGGGGAAACGTATCAGCGGATATCGGAATTTGAAAACATGTCTCACATGATATCCTTTTAAGATCATGCCGCAGTAAAAACTGAATGGCTAGGTAGAGGAGAAACTGGTCGAATGGACCGATCAGCGGACGTTCGTTCAAACTGTGCCCCTTCGTTTTTCTCCCTCTCTCTCTCTTTCTCACTGTTTCTCTCTCTGTCTCTGTCTCTCTCTGTCTTTCTCTCTTTCTCTGTCTGTCTCTCTCTTAATCCTCTCTCTCTCCCCTCTTTGTCTCTCTCCCCTCTTTGTCTCTCTCCCCTCTTTGTCTCTCTCCCCTCTTTGTCTCTATCTCTCTCGCTCGCACGCTCCCTCTCTCGCTCTCTTTCTTTCCCTTTCCTTCCTGTGTCCCAATCCTTCTCATCAAAATGACTGTACGAGTATGTCCTTTAAATGGAAAGCCTTTTCTATCCGTTCTGAACTGTTCTGAATTAAAAGAAGCAAGACACTTTCTTGTAAGGCCCTTTCAAATAAAAACGAGTAATTATTTGATAACATAGCGCAAGGAAAAGGCAGAGAGGACACGACCACCTGCACTTTAACGTAAAAGGCAGTGCCCAGTCTCATATAGTATTCCAGGGTCAGTCAGTGATCATTTAAAACCACTTTATCCATCATCCAAAGCAGACAGCGGCTTCTGGATAACGCATGTTTCTCATGATAACAACTCGCATTCTCAAATAGCGAGCTCTTTTCCATCCTCCGGGTCAAAGGGACAAGATTAGATTGCTTGTCTGTAGCTCAGGTCAGACCAAAGTGTTAGTGATCTATTTCAAGTCTGCAGAAAATGGAGGTGATCATCGGAATGGAATTTACAGTCCAAAAGCAAGCAGCGATAACCGAATTGGGTTTCTTTCCTGGTGATACAGAAGACGGAAGTAGCGAATATTGGAATATCAGGACTTGAAAATGTCTCAGATCATGCTCTGTTTTCAGTTTCTGCTTCATGTAAAGAAATAGATGAAGATGTGGGACTGTTCAAATGGATTAGTTGATGGATTCATTTTGTTTGTAAGTTCCTTACCCCCCCCTCTCTGTCTGTCTGTCTGTCTCTCTGTGCGTGCGTGCGAGTGTGTGGGTGTGGATGCGCGCGCGCGCGCGTGTGTGTATGTGTGTTTGTGTGTGTGTGTGTGTGTGTGTGTGTGCGCGCGCATGTGCACGTGAGCTACGTTTCCGAAAGAATTCACTTAAATGTGACTTTAAAAACAAGCCAGTCTCATTCATACTTAATTTACCACGAGACATCGACCCTATAGTATTTTTCTCAGATTTAGTCACAGATGGATTGTATTTGTTTACAGTTTGTGTATTTGCGATTTTTCTTAAGGCTGGAATAACAGACCGTGTCATGATTAGTAACAGCGAAGAAATATTTTCTTCTGACATAACATGCATGCGCTCATATAAAAGTGCCCTGCACACATTTGCAAACTTGGAACAACGCACACACACACACACACACACACACACACACACACACACACCACACACACACACACAAACACACACACACACACACACACACACACACACACACACACACACACACAACACACACACACACACACACACACACACACTGTCTATCTCGGCCTGGTCGATTTGAATCTTTCTGAAAACGTTATGTGCTTGGAACTATATTTGCCTACCATTTCTCAGCATCAGACATCAAAGTTTTGTCAATCTCAGCGCCAACAGTGCGTAAAGAGCTGTAATTATTTATTGTTTGTGTTATGAGTCGCTTTGAAGGTACTGACCAGAGGAGAACTTCCATTGCTACTAGCCATAATGGAATCCAGATATGCCTGTTCTGGTTTAACACAAACTCATGACATGTTTACTGTGCTACCTGATAACAACAGCAATAGCTTAGTTGCAGAACATTAAACGATGGAGGTGTAGACAAGACTTTAATGACTTAGTGTACAAATAAATAGCAATATTTAATCTTCTTCTTTATCCATTGCTCATCTCTACCCTTCCAGCGTCAGCCAGAGATCACTTGATTCACTTTTTTCATTTCCTAAAGTAGTTTTGAATCACTTTTTTTCATTTCCCAAAGTAGACTGTGGACTGTAGATATTGAATGAAACTAATCAGTACTTCTCAAATAACGTAATCTTCTATCTTTGGGGCCAAAGGCGCACGATTTGATTACTCGTTATAATAATAAAATAATAATTACAATATTTATATAGCGCAAAATCTTGATAAAATCAAATCTAAGCGCTGAAGCAGACACACACGCAGGCACGCACGCTCGCACACACACGCACGCACACACACAGACACACACACACACACACACACACACACACACACACACCCACACACACGCATGGCTATAAATGGGGAGAAAGAATAAAAGCAATAAAAGCAAGAATAAAAGCAATGGAAAATTATAGAGAGCATAGCATACAATTATATATTATAACCATGTGATTCCCTCCGAGCGGAGACAGGCTGCAGAGGGGAGGGTTGAGTGAGGTTAGGATTTTATGCAGGAGAGAAAAGGTGAGTTTTGAGAGCGGACTTGAAGGAGACAAAAGTAGGTTGCTGACGGACTGAGAGAGGAAGTTTGTTCCAGGAGAGTGGACCAGAAACAGAGAAGGCTCGTGGACCATAGGTATTGAGCTTAGTGCGTGGAAAGCGAAAAGTCAGAGGATCAGAGGCAGAGCGGAGGGTACGTGAGGGAACATAGATCTCAAGTAGGCTTGACAGGTAATCGGGGGCTGCGTTATTGAGGCTTTTGTAGCACATGGTGTCTAGTTTGTACTGTATGCGCTTTGATACAGGGAGCCAGTGAAGTTGTGCCAGGAGAGGAGATATGTGGTCAGCCCCAGGTTAGCACAAGATTACATGGGATCATCTTTTTCATATCTGTAGCAGTCACTTCTGGCACCGTGTAGAGTTTTCACAAGATGATATTCCCGCACTCGGAAAGTTTGTTGTTCACTATCATCACAGACGCCATGCGATGGAAAGGGATCCAAGACAGTCGTGGTATATACTAGAAGCTCGCACATAAACCCTACGTGCTGAAACGATCTGTAGATTTTACCAACAAACAGGTTCTGTATCATGCTATTTTCTTTCCTTGTATCAATTTGTCGTTAAAGAAATTAGCCATTACGTTAAGTAGAGAATATGTGTGTTGGGAAACCCAGTATCAGCTCACCTGAATAGATAATTGGTGTATTGTCGAGATCTTGAGACTGCACCTTACATGATGATGATGACGGATGAGTAGGTAAACACTTCTACAGCACCTCGTGTTGGTCTTTATAATTATGGGATAGAAGATGAGTCCTGGAAGCGCATATTCTTCTGCAGGCAGTGCATGAAGCGTCCATTGTGCCTGCACACATTTTCCCTCAAGCTCTATACATCAGAATAATCTTCTCTAGAGCTGCTTTTAAAGAGCATCATTGCTGATTTGCAGATGGGTGATATTCAACACCGGCAGATATTGTCCCCAGTTGCCTTGGTTTTCCGAGCTAGCACGATATTCATCTGAGTATCTGTCGGTGATCAGACCAGCAGTCAATTCCTTTCTTGCCACGTGTGATACGTGCGTCCTTTGTATCTTTGTGTCACACGATGATACTATCCGTAACCAAGCATTGCCCTACTGGGAGTTTGGATGCTGCCTTTGTCCGCTGTCACTCTTGATGATGGAAAAAATGGTTTGAAATATCATCGCTGGAAGGGTTGTATCGAGTGAATGATTAAAATCAAAAGGGCGTCATGTTAGACAACACTTACATTTTCTATTTCTATCATGTATATTTACTTCCCACTTTCGCAACTCCAAAGAAGAAATGAGTATCGGTTTGAACAACACAGGATCCAGGACTGCCCACTCCATTTTTCTTTATAGGAAGAAAAGATGGTTTTGAATTGGTGGCAGGCAAGCCATTTGTACCTCTCGCCCTAAAGATGAAACTCGTTGTTTGCACGATGCCCGTTTGGTTTTGATTTATGCTTCAGCTTCAGTTTTATTTTTTTGCAGGATGGCATCTCAGCACTCAGAATAACTTCCATATGCACTGACATCACAGATGCCATTTGATGGATAAGATCCAAAATGATCACGGCATAGCACATTACCCCTGCACACTGGCAAGCTGTTAAGGTCTTAGTTAAGGTATGGAACAATCGTTTCAGCTTCAGATTTGTATGGACACGTCAGCCGGCTCTCCGTCTCTCTCGCTCTCTCTCTCCAGTGTGTGTGTGTGTGTGTGTGTGTGTGTGTGTGTGTGGTGTGCGTGCGTGTGTGTGTGTGTGCGTGGGTGCGTGGTGCGTTGTGTGTGCGTGCGTGTGTGTGTGTGTGTGTGTGTGTGTCCGTCCGTCCGTCCGTCCGTCCGTCCGTCTGAATGTTTAACGCATACTCTTTGTGTGACTTTTTTCAACTTTCCATGTACGGACTGTTTGTGTGGCTTCGATACTTACGACACAGACATTTGTGCATGCTCTTCAAAGCTTGGACTCGTTTGAGTAGAACTGCTTTTTGTGGCCTTTAAGGCTTCAGGCTGTGAACTCTAACTGGGATGAGAAACAAAGTAACGTTTGGGATAGTGTTGCAGACGTCATCTTGGTGTGCAGCTTTATCACTGACGCACATGTAGAGAGCGAAGATCTAGGGCTTTGTAGTCTCTTTCTCATAATCCCGAGGAAAAATCATAATAGTAATATCTATAAACACAGCAGTACTATAAATGTTGGTGGATTAACCACATGATTGTTAGGGTAGAACTGAGCAGACCTACAGGTTGGTTAGGACAAGTAGGCCTACTTTAATCAATAACACACGAACACAAAACACACGCATGAAGAGTTGACATGTGCAAGCCTCAAAGCAACAATGGAAAACGACAACTCGAACACCACAGCCAAGCTGTAAATGTATGTAGATTAGCATCGTTATGTCAGATTTGCCAGACGATTATGGGGATCCTTGATGTCTTTCATGCAGTCTTTCTGTCACAGGGCTATCCTACAGCGTCACTGAATTGAAGTTATTCAGCCAAATCTCCCGGGCAATTCGGGGGTATTTTATGTACGTCTGGTTGTTGCGCGCGCACGCACGCACACACACACACACACACACACACACACACACACACACACACACACACACACACACACACACACACACAACACACACACACACACACACACACACACACACAAACACACTCACTCACACACACACACACACACACACATACAGAGAGAGAGAGAGAGAGAGTAGAGAGCGTGTGTTGTGTGTGTGTGTGTGTGTGTGTGTGAGAGTGAGAGAGAGAGAGAGAGCGTGTAGGTACGCGCGCGTGTGAGTGTGTGTGTGTTTTTCTTGAGAAAAGATACATCGGGGTAAAAAGAAACCCTTGATATGTGCAACCTTTAGCAAATCCAAACCGAGATGGAGAAAATCATGCAGCAAAGAGGAAATGGGCACCGCCATCATAATGCTGGTCCCGAGAAAAGTACAGGTTACTTCCATGTCACTCACTATCCTAGTTTTATCTGAGAGCTATACGACAACTTTTTTTTTCCACAGTGAAAGCCGGGGGGATAGGTGGCGTGGGGAGGGGTTGGATACTGAAGCAATCTCTACTCTATCCTGACCAAGTTTTTTTCTCCTGTTTTCCGATACTGATAAGCAATGCGTAAATGTGACAGGAGAGGTAACGGCGCACGTTAAATTGGCTGGCTGATTGATTAGTTAGTGAGTAAAAGACTTCCAGGTGCAGCTGGCGGTTCGTGACGGTTACGTACCCACTTTCATGACAGCTGTGTATTCCACTTCAGTACATTTTCTCTGACAATGTGGTCTGTGTGTGTCGCGCGTGCAGTGTTCCACCCGTTGGAGGATCAGAGTTTGAACCTGCTTAGGTATCGCCTTCAGGTAAAGGATGGAGGTTCTTCCGAGCCAGGTGAACATATGAACAGACTGGTTTGTGCCTGAACCCCTTTGTGTGCATACTCAGGCAGAACAGCAAATTCACATTATGAAAACTTGAATTCGTCTAGAATGCCCCCCACCTCCCCAAAAAGAAGCACACACAATAACAACGAGACAAAAAAATAAGCAAGCAAGCATACGAACAAACAAGCAGACAAAACCGGGATATGACATGCTTAACGACGAAATAAACAAACACATAAACAAACACATAAACAAGCACGACGAAGTAAACAAACGAACGAACAAACAAACAAACAAACAAACAAACAAACAAACAAACAAAACAAACAAACGCACGGCATTGCACTAAAACCTCATACGCATATTCGAGAACACAGGAGTTACGGCCCTCGAAAAAAGTCTCTGCGAATGATCAAGTCGGTTGTACTCTTTCGACCCGTTTGATATCTTCCGGTCTTCGACGGTCTTACTGCCTCTCTTCTTTACCACATGTTATCTGTAAGTGCACATGGAATTTATTCCTAGTGCAGAGAAACCGTCTTGGGGCAACCGAATGTCTGTCTGTCTTTTCTCTCTCTCTGTCTCTGTCTGTCTGTCTGTCTGTCTGTCTGTCTGTCTCTCATTTCCCTATGTATTTGTCTTTTGTATTTGGAAACTCAAATGCATTTTACGACTCCCATTAAAACAATAACACAAAATAATTTACAAACATGTGTTTAATGAGAAAAAGAAGCGAAATATTGAAAAAAAAGTAGGTATTGCTTAATGAAGATATGCTAATTGTTAAACGTATATATCGAGAGTCATTGTACAAAAATATTCATATATTGTTTAAAAATATGTTACGATAATTGTTAACTATTTGCATGGGACAGTTGTTAAACATTTATATGGCACAACTTTGCGAAACAACACAACAAATCATTTATATAAGGATGATATGTCCTCCTTAACAACTGTGATTTCTCGTGTTACGACAGTTTGAATGCTCACTCTGTCTTAACTGAAATGGCGTTCTGGGGGAACTCGCCATTTACTCTCCATTCGATTCGGCAGAATGAAACAAGATTCACGCTCTATCTTTTTCTGTGTCCCACTTTATTATCAGTCAGTCGGTCTCCCTCCCCCACTATCTGTCCCCATCGCCTGTTTCTTTTCGCTGTTATTAAAGAAACAGGATGTGCTCTCTCTGTCTCTCTCTGTCTCTCTTCTCTCTCTCTGTCTCTCTCTCTCTCTTGTCTCTGTCTTCTGTCTGTCTTCTCTCTCTTTGCCTCCCATTCTTGGGAGTGTTTTGTATCTCATGGATGGCCGGGTGTGTTTTTTTATGTATGTTTTGTTTCTTTTTTACTAATCATGTAATACTATAACTCAAACAACTGTACTGGTTACCAATCAAATCTCGCTGCCACTGTAGAATTGCAAGCTGACTTACAGCTAATACGAAGGATGTGCTAGTCTTGAACGACGCGATGTCCTCAGCAAAACAGTCTTCATTGTCACAGCTGGTAGGCAGATCAGCGTGGGGACACTGAAGGGTTCTGACCAGACGATCAACCTGATATTGGACGAAAAGTCACGAACGTTTGTTCAGCACCTAGCAAAGAATGGAGCAGATCATCCTGGCACCGTACATTGGCAGCAGCAATAACGTTTGCTGTAGCACTGCAGATGGTCGATGAGACAGACAGCCCAGTAGATTTTGACATCATTCGGGCAAAGCCGCTGAACCCAGTTATGCACTGACAAATCGATTTTTGGGGAGGTTTTGATTGTTGAGAATATCTTATGTTTTCTTCTTCTCAAGCTCCATTTGGCTTGTGGCATCTTATGAACCCGTTTTGCTCGTTTAGACTGCAAGCAGCAAAATTGTCCTTACTTCTCCTGTAGTAGATCTTGCTGGTAGGATGTTCATCATAGTTCTTAACTCACCATGTAGAATACGGATAAGAATCAGTCGGTGAACTGGAGAAAAAAACAACAACACACGCACACGCACACGCGCGTGCACAAACACACGCACGCACACATACATACACACACACGCACACGCGCGTACCATTTTAATTGTTTTGGCACATGATGTTATTATCTCTTTGTGATGAAAGTGTAACGTGTATTATGCTCGTAAACCCCCTTCATGATGGCCCCAAGGCCTAAATATGAGCAAATCATTAGCTATCTATTTATGTGTCTTTCTCTGTCTCTCTTCATCTCTGCCTCCTGTCTTTCAATACCTTTGCAATCTTTTTATTTTTAAAGAAAATGTGCCCCCCCCCCAATCTCTGTCTGTCTGTCTGTCTCTGTGTTTCTCTGTTTCTCTGTCTTTCTGTCTGTCTGTCTGTCTGTCTTCTCTCTCTTTGTCTGTCTGTCGCTTTCTCTCTTTGTCTGTCTGTCGCTTTCTCTCTTTCTCTTTCATGTTTTGTCAGTATTTGTTTGTGTTGTAAACCAGTCCTTAAGCAGAAGAAGAAATTGCTAAGCTGTTGTCATTAACACACACACATACATTACATACAACACAACAACACACACACACCCACACACACACACACACACACACACACACACACACACACACATCACACACACACACACACACACACACACACACACACACACACACACACACACACCACACACACAAACACATTTGTTCACGCATATGTATGCGAACGCATGTACATTCATATGCCACAAATAGATATTCAGTAGTCTCCCCATTTGTTTCTTTCTCTTCAACGCCCCCCCCCCCCCTACACCCCCTCCAAGATCCTTGCCCCCCCCCCCCCCCCCCCAGTTTTCCTGGCTAAGACCTGTGCTTTATAATACACGACACGACTTAAAACTTAATACCCGAACTGATGGCTTATGTTGCAGCAAGCTGAGAGAACAGCAGCGCGTGCAGCTGCACGTGCATCTGTTCACATCCTTCATCCTGACGAACGTGGTGCTGGTGCTGTGGGAGAACCTCGTCTACAACGACCGGCTCCAAAACCCTGCTAAGGAAAGCCTGATGTATAAAGATACGGTTCGTGGGTCTGCTATACGACTTGTAGTTTTGTTTACTTTAATCGGACGGCTTTCAGGTGTGGAATTGTTGTTTTTTTTTCGGGTCCCATTTTGTATGCCACCTTAATGATCACAGAAGCGGCACACTTTTCACAATCCGATGATGATGATGATGAGGAGGTTACCATGATGAATGTGGAGGTCCACCTAGGATTGAGACTGCGTGACAAGGACTGTACTCAATGCTTACTATTATAATATACCCTGGAGTCATCCAGGCCCGAGAGATACATTCTACCTGCGGTGGTGGTCAGAAAATCTGAGCAACACCCTTACTGACGCATCGGTGAAATGGATGAGACTCGACTGTATGGTCCCATTTTTCCGAATGAGCCCATAGCACGCTCAACTGTGGGTAGGAGCCCGTTGGAGCCGAAAAATCCCACTGTGATGTTTTTGAAGGAACTGATAGGGATTCGAACCCACAACCTTCCAAGTCAGTAGTCCGTTGTGCTAACACTATACCATGGTGACCGGTTCAGATGTTGAATTTAGTTGCAAATACGTCAGGTTGGTATAGACGATTTAGTAGTCCTGGACCAAGGACCATGTATTGAGCGTGCCTAAAGATTTTAGATGCGTCCGTAGGCAGTGGTGATTCCTGTAAACAGATATGTATGGAGTGTTCCTACGGGAAAGACAGCTCTAAATGTGTGTCTACACTGCCCAGTTTTAGACGAGGGATTTCGCTTGCCTAAGTGACGAAGACAGCAACTAAACAGATCGCAAATGGCGGTCTTTACATGGATATCGATTTCAACGATCTGTTCGAAGGAACCGAGATTTTAGCGATGAAAGATAAATACTCTGGACGTGTATGACGTGTATAGTGATAAATTTACTTGAGAAATTCCGTTTCCACAGGCATGAGAGATTTTGTCTAAGATCAGCTTCGATACATTGTTGATAGGTGCAGTGCCGTTAAGAGATATTGCAGGAGAGGGGGAGTAAGAAGCAGAAAGAAAAACTAATGTTGTAAATGCCTGTGGTTTAACTTTAAATTTCAAGCTGTCGCCGGTTTCTATCAAGACAGGGCAAGGTGGGGTGGGTGTGGCGCTAGGCTAGGCCATTCCTAGGAAAAATACCCCAATAATTATGTCCTACGATGGAGTCATCTGGCGGATAAAGGCTATTTCAAGCTCTAGGTCCCTGTATTCACATGGTAGGTCTTATTGCTATGAACGAAGGCTGGGGTAGTCTTTACAGAAAACCTACAAGACGGAAGTCAGAAGTATCACGATTGATGGCGCCTTCTAACAGACCATGGTACATGCAGTATAACGCAAGTGACTGCACGCTGATTAATTTAACTCCGACCATCAGGCTCCCAGGGAACTCGCAGAAACTGTAAGGAAACGGTCTCATTCCTATCCAGACGTGACCTGACCATGCAGAAAGTGAACGAATAAAGTTTAAGTCTTTTGCTTTTGTGACAGGTGCGATAGTCAAGTGGGTAAGAAGTCAAGATGTCCAGTCGGAAAGTTTGGGTTCGATCCTGTCTAGGTACCACCAACCTGGGTATGCAGTCTCGTATGTCTGTTAAATAGCGTTACTGTCTGGTGAAGGTACAGAACCCTTGAAAGTCAGGACATTTTTTTTTCTCAACCTTCTTTTAAAAAAAATTCTTTACTACGTACAGTGTCGTTTGATTACAACATTAAGCATGCATGATAACCTAACGAAAAGACTCGAAATCTGCAAAAGAAGTCAGACGAAACCATGACATTACTTTGGTGTTTTATTTGTTTATATGTATATATTTATTGCTCTCACAACGTTTGCGCCACTTCTGTGGCGTTGACCCCAAACCGCTCATTGCAGCTTCTCAATACACCACCAACCCCAAGTTCTTCCAGTCGAAGTTCCCAGTGCCAAGAAGCCCATGGGATCTACTGATGTCAAGCCGACAGCAGCAACCTACCAAAAGGAGACCCTGCATATCACATTACTTTCTTGTACCTGACAAGGAAACAAACCCTAATAAATCAGTTTCCACATCAACAATTCGCCAGCTAGACGTTGGCCCTATGGAGTCGGTTTTGAATATCACGCAAAAAACAAACAAACTAGTGCATCTTGATAGACTGGCCTTCGCTAGTTTTTTGCCTTCAGTAATTGTTCCGGTGGGCAGTGTGTTATCAGTTAGACTCACTGTTAATAGAGGAAGGCTTTCTTGCGGGCCATTTTTTCAGGTGGAATGTTCTTGTATTATTCTTCAGGGAGGATGCATATTTATTCAAGCGACTCTTATATTTGATGGCATGTTTATGGAGATGGTTTGATAAAGATTGTTTTGTATTAGATTGTGTATATGTATTTCCCAGTACGTTCTTTTTTCCCCCTTTCAGGTGAAATGTGTGCTGAGAAAATCAGTATCGGTTGTTTATCCAGGCGGGCTGCTCTGTTTTACAGGTGGGCGGTATGTTTCTCCAGTATGCTTTCTCCTAGATTGGTTGTGTATTTTTTTTAAGTGAGCTGTATGCTTATGGAGGCTTGGTTGGCGCCGAGATAGCGATTTTACCTTTTCAATCTGACTACACTGAATGGAACCTGGCGTGACGATGCGGTAGTCAAGTGGGTTAGACGTCGGACTTCCATTCTGAAGGTCTGGGTTCGATCCTGCCCGAGTACCCCCGTCTGGTGGGTGAGGGGTGGACTATTTTCCGATCTCCCACGTCAGCATGAATGCATAATGTTTAGTGCTTAAACCTCTTCGTATGCGTACTCACACAAATCATTAAACATGCACATTAAAGATCCTGTAAATGCCATTGTCTGGTGCCTTACGGAAACGTGAAAACATCCAGCATGCAAGCCCACAGAAGACGGAGTGTGCAGACTGTGCATCAACATACTGCCTTCACAGTATGGGCAAAAGAATGATGTGCGTGTACACATCCCAGGATAATCGGAATGCGAAAAAGTTTTTAAAGTCTGGCTCAGGAAAACATTGTGCTTGAGGTTTCTGGTCCATTCAACACTGATCCAGTTCAGGGTTAGAGAATGTAACTCAGCAAGGGAGAAGAGCTGGCCCTGAGAAAAGTTGAGGTCTATACCATCCAGCTGCCCTTGGAGCAAATAGTTTCTGTGCAAGGTTTACCCTGGTTGTATGTTTATCCACGAAGGTGGTATTTTTACTTTGATGGACTATCTTGTTTATTCGTGTAAGAGGGGTGTTTATTGATATGTGCTGTATGGACTTTCAGGTGGGATGCAAGATTCTGTACGTACTGACACGTTACGCGTGGACCTGCAACTTCTGCTGGATGTTTCTGGAAGGTTTCCACCTGCACCGCCTGATTGTCAAGGCCTTTGAGGTACCCAAATCCATCCTGGGCTACTACATTGTAGGATGGGGTAGGTAATCCTTCCTTTCGTCCTTTTTTCTCTCTGTTTTTCTGTCTGCATACATTCCTTCATTTCTTTCTTTGTTTTGTTTATTTAAGTCCATCTGTCTTTTATGCTGTCTCTATTTGTTGATTTATTGTTTGGTTCATTTTTTTCTTACTTTGTTTTGTTTCTTACTGCACGCAATCTTTTCAGCGGGATTGGACCCGCAGTCTGACTTAAAAGCAAGAGCTCTAGTGTTATGTTGTCCAGGTCTCCAGAGTCATGTAAGGTACATAGTGTGAGGGTATAAATGGGGTGCGTTCTTTTTTAATATTAGAAATTGCTGCATTGATTTAAATTTGATTTGAGTGGCACTGTAACGCGGTGACATATTTTTTTGTTGAAGTGCAGCCAGAATTTCACACACTAAATCAAATTGTGACGAACACGAAATAACAACAAAACAACCAGAAACCAAATACATCAGCAGAATTTGTAAAGAGATTCACAGGGGACTGATTCTGTGATAAGGTGAGAGATTTCACTTTGGAAGATAATTTGGTGCATTTCTTATGTTTAATTTAGAAACACCGCGGAAGAGATCAGCAAACGAAAAGGTTCCTTTTTAGTTAATATTTCCATTTCATTCGGAGCAGTTCCATTTCTTAATATAGAAATGCAAAAGAAACGACTTGCAAACAAGCAGTATGTTAGGCACAGAGCGGACACTGTGGTAAAACAGACTTGTAAACAAATTAACTCTCACATAATGAGCACGCGATGTATGCTTTCCATCCCAAAGCATCCTCTATCGTTTCGTCCTAATTGAAATGTATGTATGACGGTATTGTTCCAGGCAGTTATGTTAGTGTACAATGTCAAACATGCTCTTGCACAGATGTGCACGCTCACTTTCTCTTTTCCTACCCTTGTCCGTCGTACACTGTCGCTGTCTGTCTGTCTGTTTGTTGTTGACCTTCCAGTCTGTATAACAGCTAATCGTGATCTCTTTGCGGACGATACAACAATCCAGATAAATCACCCAGACGTAAAACAAGTTTCTATATTATTCGAAATAGTGTTTTATTCAATTTCACTTTTTTGTTGTTATTTTTTTCTGTTTTTCTTTCTTGCTTGCCTTTCTCTTTTCCTATTTTTCCTTCTTTCTATTTCTCCTTCTGTGTGTTTTCTCTTACCTTTCTACCTTTTCTTTCCATCCCATTGTTTCCTAGCCTTTCTTTGTATTTGTCGTATTTCCCTCTCGAAAGAGAGAACCGTGCAGAAGGACCAGCGATAAGGACGTCAATGGAATGAGCACTCAAAGACACCTCTTCAAAGACACCTCGTAAACAGCGTTATTCTTATTTTTGTTTGACTAGCTTTCATCCTTTTTCACCACCTTCATTAATTCTTGTCTTTGGTGATGAATATGCGTGTGGCTGTTTATATCTATAGACTCTTCCTCTTCTCCTTTAGTTTTGTGCTGTGCTCTGTGTGTGTGCGTGTGTGTTTTCAGGTTGTCCCTTTCCTGAATAAACTCATTATCTTTCCTCCTCAAGTATTTGCATCTGTGTTCCTGCTGCTGCTGCCTGCCTGCCTACCTGCCTACCTACCTGTCTGTCTCCCTCTTTCCCTCCCTCTCTCTCTCCCTCTCTCTCTCCCTCCCTCCCTCCCCCCTCTCTCTCTGTCTCTCTCATGTGCGTGTGTTTGTGCTTGGGTTTGTTACCGAGTTTGAAGGGGTCCTTTACTTTCAGTTATCTCGCATTCCAATAGATCTGTCTTTCTTTATATATGCTGTTTTGTTTTTGATGATGCGTTTGAAAGTTAATGGACAGTGCGAGGGGCTTAGGTTTGACATTGTGACATAATCTGCTTGAAAATTCTGGCTTGTTTTTTTTCTTCTTTCTTTTATTCCCTTGTTTCCTTCTTTCCATCTTTCTTTTGTTCCTTCTCTCCTTTCGTCCATTTTGAAAAATGAGTGTCTTTCCATAGCATATGTCTTTTGAAACGAAAGCATGATTCTTGAAAATAGCTGACATTCAACTCCATTAATTGAGTCTTTAAAATAGGTGACGATCACTTTATCAGTTAATACGTTTTATATAGATATTAACTTCTCTTCATTTTATAATCATAGTAATGTTCAAAGGCTGGTGTCATTAAACAAGCTCAGATGAAAACTCACCAGGACATCGAATCATTGGAATAACATATAATGTCTGACTGTCTCTAAAAATCTCTGTAGGAAGGGTTTGGCGGTTTTTTTTTCCTGTCGGTTTGTGGTTTTATTCACTTATTATTGTTACTTTTAGAAAATGCTTCTTTGTGTTAATAGAACTATCGGAGGCTAAAGGGTTTTGGCCACTGGTGATGGGTTATTAAGGTTCAGAGTAATGGTTTAAAACGTTTTTTTTAACTGATCTTTAGACTCATCTGGCCTGTGAAAGTGTGAAGCAAGTTATCTTCTCATACATATGTCAATGTATACGCGCCAGTAGTACCAGATCGCCTGCAAATTCCAAATCTATTGTCTGTAGTATCCATCTGATGTCTCTGGTAATATCACTGAAGCCTGACACATGGCCCAGTCTGTGATAGATAGAAAAAATATTTAGGAAATTAAACATAATTAGTATAATTAGATTATTTAGAACATTATATTAGGAAAGAGAGTTCACATGAAATGTTCTGCAGGGAACATAGGTTTAAGACGCGATTGATTTCTTCCAAAACTAAATCAACTTAAAAGGGGATATGGTGGGTGGTGGTGGTGGTGATGGTGGTGGTGCAACAGAACACGAGAACTACGAAGGGTGTGCATGTAAACACTCTTTCCTAACTCCATGCTCTAAATAATCCAAATTGACCTATAACTTTAAGGTAAGTTTTGTTTACTTTGATAAGTATTGCTCGCATAACGATTTTTTATGCACATTCACATGAGGTTTTAGATGATATCAAAAGCAGAATAGTAAAGTGAACCGACTGCAATAGAGCGTTGGATTTTCTTAAATTACAAACATTCAAAACTAGCCATACTCATAGTGAACTGTAAAAAAATCTGGCACATATAACGATAGGAGTGCAATGATGTTCTTTTCATATCTTTTTTACAAATTTGCCCTGTCAGCATGGTCTGTCATTTTCTGATGTAATCGGTATAAGCTGTAGATGTAGATAGGTCCATCAGTAGATCCACTGCGACAAAATTGAAAACACAAATGCTGACATAAAATGTCCATACCTGACACCCGTCAATACTTCAAAGTATACAGCTTTGTATTCCACGTTGCATGTGAACTTGAAGCACTTGAAGCAGAAATTCTAAGTAAGCTATACTGAATGTTGGAAGGGTTAGTATGATCTTAGGACGTGCCACACTCTTTCCCTGTGTATACTATCAAATGCTCTCACAAACTGGACGTAATTGATGTGCAGTTGTATCTGCTTTTGTGTGTGGTGTTGCGTAAGTTGAAGTCTGTTCAGGTTGATGTATCTTTTTCTTCCCTGGAGTCCCACCTGTTCTTTTTTCCACAATAATCTTCTGCTTTTGAGATATTTGCATTACGATTTTAGCCAACATCTCGCAAGGAATGGAAACGAATAAAATGCCATGCTAGTTCTTGTAGTCGTTGTTGAGCGCTACTTTTTTTATTTTAGATATCTAGATGACTCCTTTATTGGACTTGCGTATGTTGCAGGTATATCTGAACTAAACCATATTTCATTTGCAATCTAGCTGTCATGTCTGGGCGCCATTAGTTTGTTAACACACTGATGTACTGTATGGTTTTGAATTTTTGACGAGAAAAATAGACATATATTCAACTCTCCTGAATTTGACAGTTTTATTTATTCCGAGCGAGATGGGGATTATCTTGAGATCTTGAGAGACTGAAACTGCCGTTTTGTGTTTATTCTTAGGTATAAGCCGGATTTGAACTCTTAATATCAACACTCATTCGCTTCTTATTTCCAGCCTTATAAACAACTTCGAATTCATTCTTATTCAGTTTTTTAAACATAAGATACTCGGTTACATTTGTCTACTTCATTTAATTATAAAATCATATCAGAGAGAGAGAGAGCGAGCGAGCAGGAGAGAGAGAGAGAGAGGGGGGGGGGGATTAAGTAATGTATAATCGATTAAAAACAAGATTGACAGGGGAAATAAAGAAAAAGTCGAAGCGGAAAAAACGGCAAAAGCTCTAAAAGTCTTTATGATTTCTTAGTGCGTGCAGGCGTGTGAGCGTTTTGAGTGGAGATGAAAAAAGGCGGAGTGGAAAAAACTTGTAACGTTTTCATGATTGCGTGCATGCGTGCGTGCGTGCGTGCGTGCGTGCGTGGTGGTGTGTGTGTGTGTGTGTGTGTGTGTGTGTGTGTGTGTGTGTGTGTGTGTGTGTGTGTGTGTCTCTCTGTCTGTCTGTCTCTTTCTTTTTTTTGTCTGTCTCTCTTTCTGTCTGTCTCTGAGTGAAGAAGGGAAGCAAGGTTATCAAGTGCATAAGAGAGTAAAGCGATGGAAATGACATAAAATAATGAACACGATCCCTCAGTGCACGGATGATTTAGCGCTGTTCTGATAGGTACTGATGAAGTATTGACCACACACGCAAATCAATCTATCCCATGCCGGGGACTATGCGAGTAAGAAGTATATAAGTATATTATTGACACTGTCCATCTTGTCGCCTGCACGTGATGCTGACTGAGACTTGCGGAAGATCGGGGTGATACAATTCACATTGCTTTAAACGAAGCCTTTTTCTTTCATCTTTCGCCTGAGTCAGCAATTACTTCGTTTTAAGAAAACAAAAACGAAAACAAACAAACAAACAAACAAACAAACAAACAAACCAACCTCGTGGGGATACCGGGGGCTGTTTCAGTATAAATAGTATCCCCACCTTTTTGAATTCTGTGCTAGAGATTTCCTCTGCCACTCTCTCTGTTTATTTCTTCCTCCCCAGCTTTCTGCCTTGCAGGTCCATTCGCCTGTATGTGTTTGATAAAGTCTTACGTACTTTCTCTTAGGATTGATAATTGGGTATATGTAATAAGTGCATTTTTAGCTCTAGGGAAAGGAGAGATGCGGAAGCAGTTTTAGGTAATTTAGGCCTGTTTTAATATATGTTTTAGTGTCCTTAGTTATGTTTAAATTTATATTCAGATATGTTTTTTTAAATCCTGTGTGCGACAAATTGGATGGAGTGGTCAACGCCAGGGGCATCTCTTTAGAATTTGTGTTCGACAAATTACAACGGGCAGTTGATAGATTAAAGGTTGGATGATATTGCACCTTTGACACAGAGAGAGAGAGAGAGAGAGAGAGAGAGAGAGAGAGAGAGAGAGAGAGAGAGAGAGAGAGAGAGAGAGAGAGAGAGAGAGAGAGACACACACACACACACAATCATCGATGTTACGATTTACGCAACTTTCCTTATGTATGTTTTGTGACTGGCTGTTCTGGTTCTTATTTTTTACTTCATCTGCTGTTACATCTGATGAACCATGCTTGGTGTACAAATAATGTATGTATACATGCGGGATTCTGTTCTTTATGACATGGACTGTTTGCGCTATACAAGTGAAATTTCTATCATTTTCCTTGACATTTTTCTGAAAGTAGGATATACATGCATAGAAATAACAGTAGAATTAAGAGAGAGTTTGTATAACTTGTTTTACAATTTCTTTATATGCTGTCTTCAAAGCAGAATAAATGTGTCTATAACCTTTTTTGTTGTCTTGGGAGCAGAATGAATATGTCTATAACCTTTTCGTTATCTTCAAAACAGGATAGGTATATCTAAAAAATTTTTGCGTTGTCTTCAAAGAAACATAAACATGTATAATCCTTTTTCGTTGTGGTCAGTTGCAGGATGTTTTTGTTATTTTCCTCTCCATCTCATTTCGTTGTCTTCAAAGGAAGAAAAAATATGTCTACATAATTTTTCTTGTCTTCAGCATGCTTTTTTGTCTTTAAAGCAAGATAAAAAATTAATATGTATAATCCTTTTCGTTGTCTTCAATCAGGATTAACATGTCTGCATAAATGGATAACACAAATCTTCAGCATCAATTCATCATGCTAGTTTACGACCGAGTGCATGTACGTGACATAGTCATTCCGAAAGAAAAAGTACATATATCACGTTATAGTTGATCACATAAGCATAGTCACGTTAGTAAATCAGTCTGACCGTTAAGGAGGGAAAAGGAGCAAACATAAAACTTTCTTATTCAGAGATGACTACATCAGCACGGTCGTAAAATAACAACGACGACCACGGACTTCAGACAGGAAGAAAGGGTAGAGCCTAAGTAACATGCTTTATAGTTGTTCTGTTTTCTCGTTACTTACAGATACGTTCGTTTTAATCCTTACATGTCAGAAAACGGGATGAATGGAATCATATGAAATGTGATGTGATTTGTGTGCGTGCGTGCGTGCGTGCGTGCGTAGGTGTGTGTGTGTGTGTGTGTGTGTGTGTGTGTGTGTGTGTGTGTGTGTGTGTGTGTGTGTGTGTGTGTGTGTGTGTTTGGATTTGGTTCAGTTTTTACGTCGACACCCACCTCAGATGATATGGCCGACGGGGATAACCATCCCAGGGAAGTAGGGGAAGGGGACTTATCTAATCCTATACTGACACCACCAGAACAACAATGATGTTAAGATGGGACAGTGAGAAGGCCGGTTTTAATGTAGCGCACTCCGGGATTCGAACCCCCAACCATTAGCATGTAAATCCCACGCTTAAACCAACTGAGCTACTGGGGCCCGCTGAGTGTGTGTGTGTGTGTGTGTGTGTGTGTGTGTGTGTGTGTGTGTGTGTGTGCGCGCGCGCGCGCGCGCGTGAGGTGTGTGTGTGTGTGTGTGCGTGAGTGTGTGCTTGTGCGTGTAGGTGTGTGTGTGTGTGTGTGTGTGTGTGAGTGAATGTGTGTGTGTGTGTGTGTGTGTGTGTGTGTGTGTGTGTGTGTGTGTGTGTGTGTGCAATTTTCAAGTTTTCCATTGTTCGAGTTTTTGTTTTCTCTTTTCTTTTTATTTTAAGATAGAGTTTCTTGTCATTTCGTAGCAAGCATCATATTACGTTCTTGTCTGTTTTCAGGAGGCTCGTGGGTTCCGGTCCTTGTCTACGTCACAATCCGGGCAGTCCGGAGGGATAGTGGGTAATTTGCTTTTCGAATATTTTCTCTAAACAGCCCATGGCTTGACCGTATGTTATGTATGTTATTATTTTCTTTTATTGTGTTTTTCTGCTGTTTTCCTGCCTTGTTTTTGTAGTTTTCTCGCTATCATTATTACTTGACTGTATTCTCAATCAGTAAAATATGTAATATTTTAAGACCATCGCGGAAAAGGAAAGTATTTCCGGCTTATGTTTAAGTTGTGTAGATGAGATGTTGCGAGCTTCGGATGATAAAAGTGAAATATATCTGTCTAATACTTACTTTTTCTCTCCAAGATTTTCATCTGTTCATTTGTCTTTTAGTTTTCTTATTTTCATTTAACATTTAAAAGATCAGTGTGGATGATTAAAGGAAAGTTTTCTATTCCCCTGGTTTCATTTTCTCTCTTTTAGTTTTCTTAATGTATGATATTTCACAATTATTTATCCTTAAAGACTTTTTTGCTCTAAATCAGCTTAATAGTTTTTGGTGATGAAAACAGTTTTTTAAAGAAAAATTGTCTGCTGTCCTTGTGGATATTATATATAACGTCGTAATTTCAATTTAGCAATGGGGAGAATATTTTTACCCTTCTTAGTTTGATTCGGTGCTTAGGGAAGGAAACGTAATGTGTTTTGCGTGGTAAATTTTGGAATTGTTAATTTTTTTTATTTTGTTTCGTTAGGGTTTCATGGTGACATTTCACATTTTTATTCTCACTCTCAGTCCTGCTGCTGAAAGTCATATTCAATTTGGGTTGCGAGAGCCCTGAATATTTTATGTTGGGAGTCACTGTAGTTATAGTGTGGGATACCATACCCAATCCAGCACGTCTCCGGGTGGTGGATAGAGGAAGGACCTCCAGATACAGAGGTTAGCTGCCCAGTAGTTGCGAACCAAATGGTGGCTATCGTAGAGACGAGGAGTACATCTGGTGGCAAAGATGAGTTATTGAATGCCTGATACGCTCGAAGAACAGATCGTCTCGGCGAAGGGAGGGCCATAAAACCTGTCTACAGCCCCCATTGCCTTGTGGGTAGTCGTGGAAACGACAAAAGTTAGCGGAGAGTCCGTACAAAAACTGATGGAAGGCAACGGGAAACTACAATCGTATCTTCCCAAGAACATCATGCCCTATATGATTAACTGAAAAGTGAACGAAGTGAATTGGGGCTCCATTGGAGCACCATCGACCGGTAGAGGAAGCATTGTTAAGTAGGTGACACCAAACAGTAATCAAGCTCTTGCTATTAGATTAAAAGATATAAGGTTTGCAGCATGGAATGTTAGGACAACTCCAGAATGGAAAACAAAAAAATGTCAGGTTAGAAATGGAAATTTTGAACATCAATCTTTTAGGAATAAGAGAGGTGAGATGAAAGGGAGCAGGCATGGTAGGCATAAAATTATTTTACATTCTAGAGGAGACACATCAAAAATGGGTAGGCATCTTAATGGACAATGACAAGTCAAAGCATATCAAATTATATTGGGTCATGTCAGACTGTGCTCTACTAGTTAGATTGGAGGACAAGCCATTTGATACCCACATCATCTAGGTATATGCACCAGCATCCGTAAGTACTGAGGAAGGAATTGATAACTTTTATGTAGGATTTGAGACAGCCAAAGTTCGGTGTGAATCACAGGACGTTACATGCCTGGCCATTTTCACGGGCCGTTCAAACAACGCCTTTAGTTGAAGTAAGGCAACGTTGGGAGCTTCCGACTGCTGACTGTCGAGACTATAGTAAGGGGAAAGGAGCTGGCAGCTATGCGAGCTGGCGGCAGGGCTGGCTACCCGAAAGAGAGGTGAAGACCAGAGAGGGGCGAAAGAGGGGTCTTCCATTCTCTCTTGGTCCGGAGGCTGGACTGGACCTGGTTGGTGCGCCTTGTGTGACTATGTCCCGGGGTTTGTCATGTCCTCGCCTTGCCATTCGGTTCATAAACAAGGTAACAAGAAAAAGTTGGACCTCATCGCCTTGACACGTGAAATGAAACTTGCTGAGTGGATACAATTAACTGAATTCATAATAGAAACACTCGATTTGGTGGACGGACTCAGAATGTCAGAATATAAATTTGACCTTTTCAAACTTGCCGGAAAAGACCACGACATTTGAGATTACAAGAAAGTGTGTGTGTGTGTGTGTGTGTGTGTGTGTGTGTGTGTGTGTGTGTGTGTGTGTGTGTGTGTGTGTATGTTGTGTGTGTGTGTGTGTGTGTGTGTGTTAAATAGTAATATTCTATTCAGTATTTTTTTTTTTAAATAAATTTTATTCCCCAAAATGATGTGGGCTCCAATACTTTTGACATGGATCTGGATTGTGTTTCATATTGTGTTCGTGTTTGAAGTCTTGCTCAGATTGTTTAGTACTTATGTACTGAAGCATTTATATCGATGTAAGTTGTCGTCAACAGTGATGTGAAATTTGTAATCGGTATATCCTACTTCCATCCACGTTTTACTTATATGGTGTTTGTATTGTGTGTGTGTGTGTGTGTGTGTGTGTGTGTGTGTGTGTGTGTGTGTGTGTGTGTGTGTGTGTGTGTGTTGTGTTGTGTGGTGTGTGGTGGTGTGTCGTGGTGGTGTGTGTGGTGTTGTGTGTGTGGCGTCTCTGTGTGTGTCTGCATGTGTGTGTGTTTGTGTTGTGTGTGTGTGTGTATACAGATGCTGGGTTCACAACATAGAGGGCTTTGAATGGATCATCTACACGCCCAATCTGCTGTGCATTGCTGTGAGAGAGTTTATTATGACGTTTTATTGAGTGCTAAACTTACAGCTGAAAAAAAAAGACATTTTGTGCATGTATGCTTTGGAAATGGCGACGATGATGATGGTAAACGATGGTGGTGGTGGTGGTGGTGGTGATGATGATGATGATGATGATGATAATGATGTTGTTACGATCATGATCGTAAAGATGACAAAGACGATAAATACGTCGTAAAAACTAGTTCAAACCCAATAAAATTTAAAGCAAAACATAGAATGTATTGTGAAGCATTCCTGTAAATGGAATGTGGACCAGACCGAGGATCTTGGTGAGGCAAACGTACCTGCTAATAACTGTCAGGATTGACGACGGAATAAAATGGAGTAGAGGATCTCACTAGCAGAAGCATGCCTGCTAACAACTATCAGGATTGACCACGGAATAGAATGGAGTGGAGGATCTCACTAGCAGAAGTATGCCTGCTAATAACTATCAGGATTGACTAGAATGGAGTAGAGGATCTAACTAGCGGAAGCATGCCTGCTAATATCTATCAGGATTGACTAGAATGGAGTAGAGGATCTAACTAGCGGAAGCATGCCTGCTAATAACTATCAGGATTGACTAGAATGGAGTAGAGGACCTAACTAGCGGAAGCATGCCTGCTAATAACTATCAGGATTGACTAGAATGGAGTAGAGGATCTAACTAGCGGAAGCATGCCTGCTAATATCTATCAGGATTGACTAGAATGGAGTAGAGGATCTAACTAGCGGAAGCATGCCTGCTAATATCTATCAGGATTGACTAGAATGGAGTAGAGGATCTAACTAGCGGAAGCATGCCTACTAATAACTATCAGGATTGACTAGAATGGAGTAGAGGATCTAACTAGCGGAAGCATGCCTGCTAATATCTATCAGGATTGACTAGAATGGAGTAGAGGATCTAACTAGCGGAAGCATGCCTGCTAATATCTATCAGGATTGACTAGAATGGAGTAGAGGATCTAACTAGCAGAAGCGTACCAGCTAATATCTATCAGGATTGACTAGAATGGAGTAGAGGATCTAACTAGCAGAAGCGTACCAGCTAATATCTATCAGGATTAAATACAAATGGAGTAGAGGTTCTCACTAGCAGAAGTATGCCTGCTAATATCTATCAGGACTGACTAGAATGGAATGGAGTAGAGGATCTAACTAATAGAAGCATACTACCATAAAGATTGATAGTGAACTCTTACATCTTATTTTTAATGTATTAATTTTACTTCCAGTAGAAGCTTCATAAGCCTCTTTACAGAAGGGGAATAAAGGAGAGGGAGTTACTGCAAAATTTTTACAATGATTTCATTCAAGACAAAAAAATCACCATGTGAATCTGTCTCTGATACATGACAGGCCATCTCATTGACACTGAATACAGCAAATGATACATTTCCTCCGATATTTCAACATGTTCGTATAGTATACTGTCTCAACATTCCCTAAACAAACATAAGTAATCCCTGGCCGACTCTGAAATCTATTTCCAGTATTCAATGACATTCTCTTAATGCCATGAGAGAAAGCGCCCAAAACAGTAGAAATTAATGAAGGTTCTGCAGGCGCGGCCAAGCAATAAACGGTGTCCTGCAAAAAGCCTCTACTCCCCCCTTTAAACCCTCTTTGAAAGTGGAAGAAAAGGAGAAAATCAAATGAGTAA
The DNA here is from genome assembly GCA_030674185.1 of Monoplex corrugatus. Taxonomy (NCBI): domain Eukaryota; kingdom Metazoa; phylum Mollusca; class Gastropoda; order Littorinimorpha; family Ranellidae; genus Monoplex; species Monoplex corrugatus. The sequence continues at coordinate 42,589,095 of CM060309.1, forward strand.
AACAAAAACCGATTGTCTCTCACCTAAAGGGCCCTTGTACAAGTGGAAGGCAAAGAAAAACACGATCTTACATCGTATCTTAAGATGATCGAATTCATCAATATTTTTACCCCCTCATCCTGCCTACCAACTTTCGGCAGGAAGTTCGTAGATAGGGAAAGGTTATAACAGGCTCAAGTAAGTCATGCTACTGTTTCCATCATCATTAAGTTATCATCATCATCAGTGCCATCATTATCATCATCGTCATTAGTGCCCCAAGACTGGAGGGTAAAGGCTTGCTGAGCGTATGATTCAGTTGGTCAATATCAACCAATCAAGTTTGGTCGCCTCGTTGACTGCGGTAGGAGCCTAGTAAAGCAGGGCCGCCAAGTTTGGTCACATGATACGGATCAGGATCGACAACCTAGGCGTGGGCTAAAGTCGGAGCCGTGATGGAAGAGAAAATGAGAATCTTCCCCCACCCCCCACCCCTCTCTCTCTCTCTGTACCTCTGCCTGTCTGTCTGTCTGTCCATCTTATCCCTCCCCTCCCCCTCTTTCACTGTCTGT
>CM060309.1:42594645-42599645 GCA_030674185.1 Monoplex corrugatus
AACGCTACAGCTTCCAAACCTTTGTGTTCTCTGGATTTAAGTGTTGTGAACTGACCAACCCACACACCAACCTGCAAGTATCTTCCTCTCCTGACTGGCTCGCAATTATGGACCCGTCTTTTATAAAACAAATTGGACTGACACTTTTTAAACACAGCAAGTGCTACCTCGGTGGAGGCGTCTACCAGCGAATACGAACACTGGGGCTGTGTCCTAAGCCCCGCACTGCGCGATCCTGTCGTGGTGGACGTCTCCACCGTCTTTGGCACAACCTGCCTCCTGCCCGACGCCACTTTTCGTCTCCTGCTTCTTCGTCTCCTCCACTGCCCCTGCCCTCGACCTCGCTGCTGCAAACTTCGTCTCCTCCTCTGCCGCCTTCGCCTTCTGTCCAGATAGTACCGCCTTCACCTTCTGTCCCGCTGGTGCCGCCTTCACCTTCTGTCCCGCCAGTGCCGCCTTCACCTTCTGTCCCGTCGGTGCCGCCTTCGTCGCCACCCCGGCCACCACCATATGACTGTGATAAACTAAAATTATGCCTTTTTAATGCTCAGTCAACATGCAAGGATGGCAAAGCCGAAGTCATTGCTGATTTTATCGCAGATGAGCATGTTGACATTGCTTTTATCACAGAGACATGGCTTAACCCCCTTGGTCACGAACCTATACATGCTAGCCTCACTCCGAGTGGTTACAGGCTTGCTTCTTTCCATCGCTCATCCCGAGGTGGCGGTATCGCCATCCTCTACAACGACTCACTCCATTCCCGCCTATCTTTCTCGCAGTCTCTGCCTTTCTCCCATCCTTCTTTCGAGCACGTTGAAGTATCCTTCCAATCCATCCCTCACCCCATCACCTTCTCCTGTGTCTATCGACCCCCACCTAGCTCTACCAACAAACTCACCACATCCACGTTTCTCTCTGACTTTGACCAATTGCTTGACCACTACTGCCTCTTACCTGGAAATCTCATCATTCTAGGTGACATCAATGTCCACTATGACAACACTCACCGTTATGACACAAGACATATCATCAACTCTCTGTCCAATCACAATATGACTCAACACATTTCTGAACCAACCCATCAAAAAGGTCACATTCTTGACTGGATCATTTCTCGTGATCACCACAATTCCGCTACTGACAACTGCTTAGTTCTTTCTACCCGTCTAACTTCAGCCCTTCCATCTGACCACTCTGCAATTCTCTGTTCTCTCGACATTTCTCCTCCTTCCCGTACCATGCGCACAGTGACTCGACGCAATCTCAAATCTATCGACCTCTCCACATTTTCATCTGATGCCTCCCGTCTCCTTTCTGAAAAGTCACATAACCTTGCCGATGAATTCTATACTACTCTCCACCATCTTCTGGACACTCATGCTCCAGCCACAACCCGTCTTTTACCTGACCGCCCCCCTACCCCCTGGCTCACTCATGAGATTGCCTGTGCAAAACGTGCCCGCCGCAGAGCAGAGCGCCGTTGGCACAAATCCAAACTCACTGTACACAGGCAACTTTTTCAAGCCTCTAAAACAAAAGTATCCACCCTCATTGCATCAGCAAAAACAAGCTATTTCCAAACCAAAATCCTGAATGCCTCTTCTTCAAAAGAACTCTTTACAACCATGAATCATCTCCTTGGCACACGAAAAGATTTACCTCTCCCAACAAAACATACAAATGAAGAACTCCCATCTGTATTCTCCAAGTATTTCACCACCAAAATACAAACTCTTCGTGACAGGCTTGACAGGACACCCTGTCAACCATGCCCACCTGACCCTTCCTTCTCTGGCACACCTCTTACTACTTTTACCCCAGTCTCACAAGAAGAAATTTTCAACACAATCAGATCCATGTCGTTCAAAACCTGCGAACTGGATCCTCTTCCAGGTCCTCTCTACTCCGACTGTCTCCCTACTCTCCTCCCATTCATCACTGACATCATCAACACTTCTCTTCAAACTGGAACTGTCCCAGATTCTTTCAAGTCTGCTATTGTTCACCCTCTCCTCAAGAAACACAATTTAGACCCAAATGAACTGAAAAATTACCGGCCTATCTCTAATCTCTCTTTCTTGTCAAAACTCCTTGAAAAAGTCGTCCTCAACCAGCTGAACTCTCACCTGTCTGCCAACAATCTCCTCAATCCTTTCCAGTCAGCCTACCGCCAGTGCCATAGCACTGAAATTGCCCTACTACACATTCTCAACAATCTCCTCCTTGCAACTGATACTGGCAAAGTCTCTCTCCTCACACTCCTTGATCTGTCTGCAGCCTTCGATACCATTGACCATGGTATTCTCCTTTCTAGACTTCATCATACTTTTGGCATCTCTGACATTGCTCTCCTTTTTCACTTCGTATTTATCAAACAGAAAACAAACTGTTCTCATCAATGGCACTTACTCTCAACCTGCATACCTGACCTGTGGTGTTCCACAAGGATCTGTCCTTGGCCCTGTTCTTTTCACTCTTTACACCTCCCCCCTGTCCACCATCATCAACTCCCACTGTATAAAACACCACTTCTTTGCTGATGACACCCAACTTCAAGACAGTGACTCACCTGATAATATACAGCGCCTGTTGACTCGCACCACTGAGTGTTACTCGGACATTAAGAACTGGATGACGTTCAACAAACTTCAGCTTAATGACGACAAGACAGAAGCTATCCTCATTGGCACCCGTCAGAAACTTTCTCAGCTGCCTCCTCTTTCTCTCCCATTATTTAACACATCAGTCCCAATTTCTGATTCAGCTAAAAACCTTGGTGTCTGCATTGACTCTACCCTCTCCATGAACAACTTTGTTTCTCAAACTGCCAGATCTTGCTACTATCATCTCCATCGTATAAGGCTGATCAGGAAGTATCTCTCTGTCGAAACAACTGCAAAACTCGTTCTCTCCTTCATAATGTCTCGCATTGACTATTGCAATTCACTCCTGTCTGGTCTTCCTGCCTCCACCATTCACATCCTACAGCGCATTCCAAACAATGCTGTACGCCTTGTACTCAAAAAGAAAAAAGCTGACCACATATCTCCTCTCTTGGCACAACTTCACTGGCTCCCTGTATCAAAGCGCATACAGTACAAACTAGACACCATGTGCTACAAAAGCCTCAATAACGCAGCCCCCGATTACCTGTCAAGCCTACTTGAGATCTATCTTCCCTCACGTACCCTCCGCTCTGCCTCCGATCTTCTGACTTTTCGCTTTCCACGCACTAAGCTCAATACCTATGGTCCACGAGCCTTCTCTGTTTCTGGTCCACTCTCCTGGAACAAACTTCCTCTTTCAGTCCGTCAGCAACCTACTTTTGTCTCCTTCAAGTCCGCTCTCAAAACTCACCTTTTCTCCTCCGCATAAAATCCTAACCTCACTCAACCCCCCCCCCCCCCTCTGCAGCCTGTCTCCGCTCGGAGGGGAATCACATGATTATAATAAAAATTATAATTGTATATGCTATGCTCTATAATTTTCCATTGCTTTTATTCTTGCTTTTATTGCTTTTATTCTTTCTCCCCATTTATAGCCATGCGTGTGTGTGTGTGTGTGTGTGTGTGTGTGTGTGTGTGTGTGTGCGTGCGTGCGTGCGTGCGTGTGTGTGCGTGCGTTCGTGCGTGCGTGCGTGCGTGCGTGTGTGTCTGCTTCAGCGCTTAGATTTGATTTTATCAAGATTTTGCGCTATATAAATATTGTAATTATTATTATTACTTGTTCCACAACTTGCGCTTTCTGCCAAACCTGAAACAAATGCAGGAGTTTCCAGAAAAAAGGAGAATAACAAATTCAGTTTTGTGCAACGTTTGCTTGTTCGCTGATCATGTTCCTGGCCTGATTGTTTTCTGTTTTTCTACTTAAATGAGATTGTGGTGACCGGTTTTTATCGTGTTTTTTCCTTGCCTTCCACTTGAACAAGGGCCCTTTAGGTGAGAGACAATCGGGTTTTGTTTTATTTATTTGATTTTCTCCTTTTCTTCCACTTTCATAGAGGGTTTAAAGAGGGGGAGTAAAGGCTTTTTTGCAGGACACCGTTTATTGCTCGGCCGCGCCTGCAGAACTTTCATTAATTTCTACTGTTTTGGACGTTTTCTCTCGTGGCGTTAAGAGAATGCCATTGAATACTAGAAATAGATTTCAGAGTCGGTCAGGGATTACTTATGTTTGTTTAGGGGATATTGAGACAGTATACTATACGAACTTGTTGAAATATCGGAGGAAATGTATCATTTGCTGTATTCAGTGTCAATGAGATGGCCTGTCATGTATCAGAGACAGACTCATATGGTGAATTTTTTTGTCGTGAATGAAATCATTGTAAAAAATTTGCAGTAACTCCCTCTCCTGTATTCCCCTTCTGTAAAGAGGCTTATGAAGCTTCTACTGGAAGTAAAATTAATACATTAAAAATAAGATTAATACATGAAAAACAAACGACACAGATAAAAATGAAGGGCAAAGAATGGGAAAGAGGTAATGAAAAGAGAGAGAGAGAGAGAGAGAGAGAGAAAAGAGAGAGAGAGAGAGAGAGAGAGAGAGAGAGAGAGAGTTTTACTGAAAAAGAAGTTAGGGTGATAAGAAGTTAGAAAAGTTCCATTGAAAGAAGTTCGCGTGGAGTCCATGATAACTCTTTGTTCCACTGCAAGGACAGGTTGAGCTGACGTTTTCTAGAGAAGAATCCAGAAAAGTTCGTAACAAGTTTCTGAAGTGTCACATGACCCGGCACTCGACTTCACTTCTGTGACGTGTGTATGACGTCACTGACAGGTGATGAAGTATGTCATTAGAGGGGAAATGACGACCATCATTTTGTAAGCACAAATACGGTGGCAGGACGTGCATTGTGTATTTTCGGTTGAAGTCTTTGTGAACGATGCAGCAATCATTGCGACCAGTTTGTCTCTCCTTCATCACCAGCTCAGACGGTATTGGGGGAATGCCTGCTGCTAGCCTGTGCCAGCTCTGAAGAGCAGTTGCCTGGTGGACGT
>CM060309.1:42602145-42634645 GCA_030674185.1 Monoplex corrugatus
AGACGTCATCTTGAGAAACTGAAACTGAAACTGACGCTTTATCGAAAAAGGAAACAGACAGTGATAATGCTTAGTGATTTTATTTTAGACAGTAGTAATGCTTAACGATTTTATTTTATTTTTTAGACAAAAGCGTGTTGTTCTGATTACTCTTGTTTTTATTTTAGCAGTGCGATTTTTTCTTAACGAAAAAAAGAATAAAACAGCGTAAAAACGCCAAACGAATAAGGAAATTAATCAATAAATGAGCTGTGCAGAATATTTACTGCTATGCGAAAATAGAATAAGTGATTTTGTATGTCTGTGTTGACAGGGAGGTCTTGTGGCGTTGATATTTTGCTTTTTCAACAAGGAGGTATGTGAACAGGTATAGCCGCTTTCCTCCCTCCTCTGTGCTGCTGAAGAGCGATGGGGGCAAAATAGACCACTTGTGCAAACTAGGCAAATGATTTGTGGCAGAATTGACCAAGGGGTCCATCACACAGCGTCTGCGGCGTCTGTGCATATAAATTTTATTCAAAGCGCGGAGTTACTATCTTGACAAACTGAAACTAGAAGAAAAATATTTTCCTGCTGATTGAATAGAAAGTGGAAGTCAGAGTGGTCCATTTTGCCTCGGTCTGTTTTTTCATTGTTTTGTTTTGTTTTTTGTCACAACGTTGGCATGTTGTCAAAGTAAAGTGACTGCACGTGTTTAAAGCTGTCACCGGTTTGAGTGTCACCATTATGTGTTCATTGTGCTGGTCATCATTATCATCATAATCTTGCCACCACTTGACAAAGGCTGAGGGTGCACATGATTATGGACAGTGTGCTATTGTATAGTGAACACTGACTTTTACTGTCTCAAATCCCTCCACGTCCGTTGCCCATAAGACAATCCCATGTTTGCACAGCAACAGCGCCCACACACTATTTTATGTATCACTTTATATTATATGAAAGAATATATCGTTGCCCTCTCAACAAAATGGTATAGGCCTAGCTGTTGTTCAAACCGATAACGAGTTCCAGTAAACTGTTGGCGCTCTTCCAGCTAGGTCGATACTCCGGTTAACACAACAGTGTATATCTCTTAAGGATAGTACATCAACATCTAAGTATAGTACATTTCTTAACGATATCAGTAGGAAACATACTGAGATGATGTCAGAAGTACATCTGTTAACGATATCAGTAGGAAACATACTGAGATGATGTCAGAAGTACATCTGTTAACGATATCAGTAGGAAACATACTGAGATGATGTCAGAAGTACATCTGTTAACGATATCAGTAGGAAACATACTGAGATGATGTCAGAAGTACATCTGTTAACGATATCAGTAGGAAACATACTGAGATGATGTCAGAAGAGTTATGCAGGTTATGACATAAAATCTGAAAGAGAGAGAGAGAAGGAAAAGATCTTAAAGATTGAAGGGGCTTATGTGTCAGATCATAAAGTCGGTATGGACATTTTACTGACTGAGGTGATGTGCGTGTTCTGAGATGATTGTTGCCCTGATATGGCACTGCGCAGTCAGATGGGCTTTAAGTATCAGTGATGATAATAATGATAATAATTATAATAATAATAGTAATAATAATAAAAATAATGATCATGATCATGATCATGATCATGATCATGATAACAACAATGACAACAATAATAAAAGATATGGTCGACTATCGTGGTCGATAAAATCCAACCTAGTACTTTATTTGTGTACCTTCATGTGGGATATCAGGTCAAAATGATAATAACAATGGTAATAATAAATAATACTAACAATGATATAATGATGATCATGATAACAACAATGACAACAATAATAAAAGATATGGTCGACTATCGTGGTCGATAAAATCCAACCTAGTACTTTATTTGTGTACCTTCATGTGAAATCTCAGATCAAAATGATAATAACAATGGTAATAATAATGGAATTATAATAATATAATGATGATTATGATGATAATAATAATAACAATACTACTGGTAATAATAATCGAATAACCAGACTCTGGTACAGACATTTTAACAAGACGCGTAGAATAGATTTCTTGCTGACGTCAGAATCTGCAGTCCCAACCAATTTCCACAGAGGTACGTTAGTCAGAAACTGTTGAGTCTCCCCAGTCAGTTCTGCCAGAGTATCTCTTCATAACTTCTGCTGGAGGGTCTCGGTGACCCGCTTTTGATAAGCATAATTTACACAAACCCCACATAATTCACACATAGCATAATTCACACCTAACCCCAGCAAATTCACATTTAACCCCAGCACAATTCACGTTAACCCTAGCATAATTCACATTTAACCCCAGCATAATTCACACTTAACCCCAGCACAATTCACACTTAACCCCAGCACAATTCACAATTAACCCCAGCATAATTCACACTAACCCCAGCATAATTCAGACTTAACCCCAGCACAATTCACAATTAACCCCAGCACAATTCACAATTAACCCCAGCACAATTCACGCTTAACCCCAGCATAATTCACATTTAACCCCAGCACAATTCACACTTAACCCACACAATTCACACTTAACCCATGGGTCATATCAATTTTTTGTTGAAAATGTGTTTGCTTATATGTATCAGCTGCTCCTGTCTGTACGTTCAGTTTGTAAACCGCGTAATAGAAGAAACAAATGTCTTATTGGCACTGTTTGACATTACTTTGAGACAGAGACGTTTTGGTTTGTTTACATATATTTTTTGTACGTTTTGTGGTATGTTAGTCATGTGTTTTTACGACTATACAATTGTACTGTAATCTTTTTTTTACAGTCAGAACAAAAAGTTACTTCTTTTGTTCATTATAGTATTTAAACTATACTGTAGATGTGCAGTAAACTATACATGTAGATGTGCAGTTAGTCTTTCTGAACGGAAAGAAAGTCGAATATGAAATAGTTATGACAACTGCTTCTTGATTAACGGACGGGAAATCTACAAGTACATCAGATAGATTGTTTCTGTTTGCTGTCGTGTCATGCACAATGTGCTTTCTTTGCACTGAGCTTTTATCTGCTGCATCATGTCCAAACATGTACTGTTAACCATACTGTGTCAGTTTTTTTATCTGATTCTCTGCTTCTGTGCTCACTTTCTCTTTAGGTGTGCAGAGATGTGTACATAGTTTAATATATGGTTGTAATCTCCAAGTGCACAAACTTGATGAGTTTGTTTTTGTGACAGTAATGATATTAGGAGTTAGCCTGTTATATTAATGAGTGTGATTAGAAGACATTGCATTTTTAATGATCTATTATTGAAGAGAAAAAAATTGCCAACATACCGATGTAGATAGGCACAAACTCTCACGTATACACCCACACACCGACACACCCACGTCAGCACACATACGTATATACATACATGCGTACACATACAGCGCGCGCACACATACAAACCAGATGACAAGCTGTGATTGTTAATATATGTGTTAATTCTAGATATTGTGTGATTTTAAACAGCTGATGCCAACACACACACACACACACACACACCACACACACACACACACACACACACACACACACACACACACACACACACACACACACACACACACACACACCACACAGAGGCATTCATCCAACTGAACAAGTCATTTCATACGTTTTGTTCCCAGATAATGTCCCATTTCATAACTAATACTCTCCACATCCACCCTACCCACCCACATAAACACACACACACACAACACACACACACTCACACACCACACACGCACGCACGCACGCACGCACGCATGCACACACGCACGCACGCACGCACGCACGCACACACACACACACACACACACAAACAAACAAACAAACAAACAAACACACACAAACGTACATGCTGGCACGCACGCACGCACGCACAGAGTTAGAGCGAGGGCGAGAGCGCACCCGTCTACACCCAAACTCAACCAAACCACAAAATTACTGTCAGTTTCTGTGAAACAGTTTCCAAGTTTTGTCCCTCCTTCAATAGTTGAGGACACGTGCTAGAGGCTGGCTTCCTCGTAGACCTCATGACAGCCAGGGCTTCCTCCTCCCCCCCCCCCTCTCCCCTTTGTCTGTTTGTCTGTCTGTTTGTCTGTCTCTCTCTCTCTCTCACGCGCACACACACACACACACACACACACACACACACACACACACACACACACAAAAACACACACACACACACACACACACACACACACACACACACGGGGTACGTACAGCTAGGCAATATATATATATATATTACATACATATCTCTGACATTCAAACAACGTAACCTATTGGTTAAAAATGGTAAATTTCAAGTCTTCAGAAATGTCAGATTTTAAATTATTTTCAAGTTATGCACATTCAAAATGCTAGGCAGAAAAGAAATCGAAAAACTAGAAATAGAAAAACAATAGCGTTATATGATACACCACATTGTCTCAAAAAAAAAAAAAAGAAAAAAAAAAGAAAAAAGAGAAAAAAAAAAAGAAAACAACTTTGGATCTTCTCCCTACTACAAAGACGAGTGTGTGTGTGATTCTCCTATATTTGTAATGAAATTCCAGTTTACACGGCAAGTCTCACATTTTTTTGATTGGACCCCACTTTCTCATAAGATACATGTATATGCAAACAAACGAAGAAACCAAAAACAGCCGTCGCTATTACGTTTTGTTCTATTTCCCAGTCCCCCTGTTGGGACGCCTGGGGTTCTTTTAGTATAATCCCTAACTGTTGGAAATTCTGTGCTAGAAATTTGCTCTTTTCTGTTACTCCTTTGTTCCGGATTCGGACCTGCTCGTTTGATTTCTGTCATCTCTTCCGTTCTTATTTTCTGCCTTGCTGATTTTATTCACCTTCGTTTTTTCCATTGAGCCTTAGAAGTCTATTAGGATTGATAATTTGGTACATAAAGCACTAGCTTATTTAGCCCTAAGGAAATGTGGACTGCTTTGGGACAATTTTAGATGCTGGAACCAATTTTGGAGAGTTTTTGTGTAATCAGTTATGTGATATTTTCGGTGGAATGATTAACGTCATGGGTGTTTCTTAGATTATTTGCGTGAAGGCAGTGAAATGTCTTTATTTTTCTTTTCCAATGTTTCTCCCTAACATCATGGATGTTTTCATGTGACTGTTTTGTTTGAGATGGTAACAGCTCTGATATAGCTCTATCCAGTCGACTAGACTTAAAAAAACTAGTTGTAATAATGATGATGATGATAATAATAAAATAATGAAAAATAATAGTAATGATGATGATGATGATGATGATGATGATGATGATGATGATGATATTGTTTTCCAGGTTCTGTCTCACCTCAAACAGCTGAAGATACGCTGCAGCAGATGCCTGTTTCGTAAACCTCATGACCTCCATGGTCTCACCTCTCAAACTTTCGTCCTCACCGAACGCGTGGGTCAAGGTCACAACGGGTCCGTCTCAAAGTCACCGGGCTCTATCCGTGGCCAGTATGTTGCAGTGACGACGCATGAGCGGGGTCCTCATGGCGCGATTCATCGTGGAACTGCTGAAAACTTTGTGTGAAGAAGATAGACTCTAATTACGGTTAGCATCAAGGATGAAAATTGTGATTATCTTTCAGATACCGTGCAAATACTTTGTTATCTGTTTGTAAGAAACACAGAAACAATGCTGACACTGTGATCAGCCTGGACTCAAGCCATCAGCAGCGTCAGTGATAAATGTGTATGAAATTAGATTGAGTATGATGATTATAGTCTCTGTGACTCTGGCTTTTTTCTTTAACAGACACTCGCTCTGTGATGACTATAGCCACTATGATTGCTGGCTTTTTCCTTTAACAGACACTCGCCCTAAGATGACTATAGCCACTATGATTGCTGGCTTTTTCCTTTAACAGACACTCGCCCTAAGATGACTATAGCCACTATGATTGCTGGCTTTTTCCTTTAACAGACACTCGGCCTATGATGACTATAGCCACTATGATTGCTGGCTTTTTCCTTTAACAGACACTCGCCCTATGATGACTATAGCCACTATGCTGGCTTTTTCCTTTAACAGACACTCGCCCTGTGATGACTATAGCCACTATGATTGCTGGCTTTTCCTTTAACAGACACTCGGCCTATGATGACTATAGCCACTATGCTGGCTTTTTCCTTTAACAGACACTCGCCCTATGATGACTATAGCCATTATGCTGGCTTTTTCCTTTAACAGACACTCGCCCTATGATGACTATAGCCATTATGCTGGCTTTTTCCTTTAACAGACACTCGCCCTATGATGACTATAGCCATTATGCTGGCTTTTTCCTTTAACAGACACTCGCCCTATGATGACTATAGCCATTATGCTGGCTTTTTCCTTTAACAGACACTCGCCCTATGATGACTATAGCCATTATGCTGGCTTTTTCCTTTAACAGACACTCGCCCTATGATGACTATAGCCACTATGATTGCTGGCTTTTTCCTTTAACAGACACTCGGCCTATGATGACTATAGCCATTATGCTGGCTTTTTCCTTTAACAGACACTCGCCCTATGATGACTATAGCCACTATGATTGCTGGCTTTTTCCTTTAACAGACACTCGGCCTATGATGACTATAGCCATTATGCTGGCTTTTTCCTTTAACAGACACTCGCCCTATGATGACTATAGCCATTATGCTGGCTTTTTCCTTTAACAGACACTCGCCCTATGATGACTATAGCCACTATGATTGCTGGCTTTTCCTTCAACAGACACTCGCCCTATGATGACTATAGCCACTATGCTGGCTTTTTCCTTTAACAGACACTCGCCCTATGATGACTATAGCCATTATGCTGGCTTTTTCCTTTAACAGACACTCGCCCTATGATGACTATAGCCACTATGCTGGCTTTTTCCTTTAACAGACACTCGCCCTATGATGACTATAGCCACTATGATTGCTGGCTTTTTCCTTTAACAGACACTCGGCCTATGATGACTATAGCCACTATGCTGGCTTTTTCCTTTAACAGACACTTGCTTTGTGATGACTATAGCCACTATGATTGCTGGCTTTTTCCTTTAACAAGCATCGCCCTGTTTTGTTCTGATGAGTCGTATGCTTCAGATACTCTTGGCATTCTTGGTTTCTTTTTCTTTTTGCTTTGTCCTGTCTTTTTGACATCTCAGTTTGCAACCCTTCAGATCCTTCATACTTTCCCCCCAAAAGTCCCCCTGCGCAGTTTGTGAGATGCCTGCTCTGCTGCTCCACCATTATGTTAAGTATCACGTCTGTAAATACTGGAGAGGGGGGGGGGGACGCTGTCATTTGTTAACTATTGGGTACAACTTATTGTTTTATTTACTCACAAATAGTGTTTCATGCCACCATCGTGCCAAAGCGATCTTAGTTTGGTGATGTCACGAATACCTCATTGCATGGTTAGTACCTGAAGCGTGTTACCGGAAATTTGTTTTTTTAAAGGGCCGAGCCTGTCTTTGTTTTAAAATAAATTCATATTATTTCATTTCATTTTAAAAATTTTATTTTATTTTTACAGGCCTAGAATGGCCGTTTGGTGGTTGATCTACGAGCAGTTATTGGAATTGAAAGCTAGAGATGTCCCGTTTGGTGGTTGATCTACGAGCAGAAATTGGAATTGAAAGCTAGGCGTGTACTGTTAAGGGGTTGATCTACGAGCAGAAATCGGAACTGAAAGCTATGTTCGCTGCTTACGTGTCTGTGTTCCCAAGAGATTTGATTTGTGCAAACTCCGTGTGCACACTTAATGGCATCTACCCAGATTATTTGCTGCAGGAGGTGTTATACAGTATCACCAGAGCTATGTGACATTTTAATGAGTAGACGAAATTTATTGTGTTTGTACGATAAAGTGGTCAGTCGCAAAGTTCAGGAGCTACATCACTCAAGACAAAAGGGACCGAAAGATATTAGTGGTACGATCAGACGTTGAATGAAGTCGTCTGTTTGTCCCGATGGCATATCAGTGTTGTTTATAGCCCAGCCGACCGCGGCTGATGACACTAAGGTTGGTCAGTGGTAAAATATATGTATGGACTGGTAGATTCTTTTGATAGAGCCTGAGTTCAATTCCAGTCTGCAACATTTAAAATTGGCAGATTCGAGTGGAGCGGATATGAAACTGATCAAGTGCAGTGATTTCTTCTCAAAGAAACTCCAAACTGGGTCATGACGAAAATAATGTGGCAGCTCTTTATGCTATGGGCACGGCTTCACTATATGGCAGCCACTACAGTAAAAAGTGGATGTCAGAGGATGGTATTGATTAGAATGGGGGATTGTGTTGCTTGAGCTTGATCGCTTGATATTGCAGTCACTCATGGTAGAAGTGGAGAGTACCACCTTATGAGAAGTGAACCGATGTGTTACCGGATTCATAGATTGTCCGCAATGGGGCAGATTATGGCCACGGACTAGAAGTGAAAGATCTTGGATTATGTTGTAGTGGAATAGTGTGTGTGGTGTGTGTGTGTGTGTGTGTGTGTGTGTGTGTGTGTGTGTGTGTGTGTGTGTGTGTGTGTGTGTGTGTGTGTGGTGTATATCATTCTTTAGTTATTGTCTAAGCCAACAACTGTTAACGGGATGACAGTTTCCTATAGTGGAGAGTTGGAAGATAACTTACTAAGGTCTAAGTTCGATCCTGTGAGGTCAGCGTGTATGCAAATCTGTTAGTGCATACACCGCCTTCCTGTGTGTACGTCGGCAGAGCTTCAGGTATGCACGTTAAAGATCCTGTAAGTCATGTCAGTGTCCGGTGGCTTGCGTAAACATGATAACACCCAGCATGCACGCCCACCGAAGACGGAATATGCAGACCGCGCACTAACGTTCCGTCTGTCCATTATGGGAAAAACAAGACGCGTACGTGCATCCGAGAAAATTTGGAACAATAAAAAGATATCCAAAACAAGAAAATAATTTTTTTAAAAATCAAAAACAAGGAAATAAACAGTTGAGCACTATCAGCATCATGCGGACATATGGACCTGCATGATTTTTTATTTGTCGGATTGTTTGCAGTGCAGCGTCTGTTTAAGTGTTGAATCCAGTATGTGGAGGACAGTCTTGTGTTGCAGTTGATTAGCGTCTCTTTTTGCCTGCCCTTCCTGACAGCTCATTTTGTTCTTTATGCACCAGTCTTTCTTAGTCCGTACGAAAACCTGAATCTTCTTGTGTCTTCGAACACTTTTATCGTGAAGAATTTCTTCCATGTTAGTGTGTATGTGCTGTTAATTTAGGTCACATTGGCAGACGTCCTTGAAGTGCAGTCGAGCTTGATCACTGAACATCTCTTAATACAGACTATCCTGGGAATGCTAGTGTCGTGTTATGGGATTGTGACTAGGCCATGGAAGCCCATTCTTCTCCAGAAAAGAAAAAGAGTTTGTAGAGATGGAGTTGTTACCATAGCATTTGAAAACATGTGTGTCTGTAACAAATTTGAGTATTTCAGACATGGCAAATGGAAATTGTCGGATCTCCTTTCGTGGCAAAACTCTGCTGTGCAGATGGGTTTGAGGAATTCGTCTCTTTGTGAGTATTGTCATTTTTTATGTCACAGACCCTCTTTGACAGCCTTGCGAGTATCGTGGAGTCATTTTCAATAGTTTTCTTGTGTTCAGCATCCATAGAGGTGGACTATATAATCTGACGTTTCTTTTTAGAGAGATCCATCGTACTCGGTCATTTTTAAATCTACCAGCATATGATTTTCACATTCCAAGAACGTATGTAAACCACTGTACGTTGGCAAGGTCCTGAAATAGGATGGAAATATAACCCATAAAACACTGACACCACCAGAATGATTGGAGCATTAACATGTACGGTGAACAGGCCAGTTTTTATGTTGCGGGGTTGAACTTGAAGTCTTCAGTCCACGGCTCTTATCATAAGAGCATGCAAGTTTGCACTTAGTGGTGATTGATGGAAGGAAATTGACAGCTAGGATCTTCAACTGATGATCATTGAACAGGATTTGTTCGCATCATGGACCATCATATATATTTTTTTTATTGGAGCTGATCTTTTACAGATTGACTGAAGAGTATTGCCTTCAGACGGTCCAGATATTTGTCTATAAATCGTTGTTTGCTTTCTCAAGTGAGTTGTGACTGCTTCATCTATGTGTAAAGATATCAGTTATTATCGATGATTGTATGAAGGAGATAGGTGATTTCATACTGCAGTCGAGGTAGGTAATAGATGATTTCATACTGCAGTCGAGGTAGGTAATAGATGATTTCATATTGCAGTCGAGGTAGGTGATTTCATATTGCAGTCAATGTAGGTGATAGGTGATTTCATATTGCAGTCAAGGTAGGTGATAGGTGATTTCATATTGCAGTCGAGGTAGGTGATAGCTGATTTCATATTGCTGTCAAGATAGGTAATAGGTGATTTCGTATTGCAGTCGAGGTAGGTAATAGATGATTTCATATCGCAGTCGAGGTAGGTAATTTCATATCACATTATGTCATTATATAGTGCAATACATACGTTTTATCCATAGTATAGCTTAAGATTTTTTGAATGACAGACTGGTACAAGAATAGACATAACATCCATATATTAGATTGGACTTTATGACCTGATCAGTCGCCGCGGTATGATGGTTAGCGCAACGTATTACCTACTGGCAGGTTGTACGTTTGATTCCTTATCAGTCCCTTCAAAAATCATTGTAGGATTTTTCGGCTCCTATCGACTCCTACCCAGAGTTGAACCTGTTGTGGGCTCATTGTAAGACTGAGACCACACAGTTGAGTCTCTTCACAGATGCGTCATTGAGGATGTTGCTCAAAATCATGTGACCGCTGTCGCAGTTGTCTGTATCTCTCGGGCCTGGTTGATGCCAGGATAAACTATGATAGTATGCGTATAGTCTAGTCCTGGTGGATTACTGTATAAAGGGAATTTTGTGTTATACTAAAGTGGTGGATTAGGGTGTACAGGGAACTTTGTTAATTGGGTGTGTTTAGATGCAGGACGGTGTCAAGAGGCAAACCAGGAACCCAAGTCGGGAATTACCAAGCTAGGTGGCTAGTGAAGGGATAGGATAGGAAAGATTTGGTTTTGATGATGGTCAGATGATCAGGTTGTGATAATGGTTTTCCATCAGGCTGGGCACACAAACACGCGTGCGCACACAGTCACCCTCTCTCCTTCTCTCGTCTGTACACACCCACGCACACAAATCCACTCTCTTTTATGCACACAACCACAAGCCATAAGAGAATCAATGATATCGTTTATTTTATCTTAATGGGTTGACATTTTATACGTAGTCGGCGTTTTACATCGTTTTACCGCTACGAATACGTTTTGGAAATAAACACACACACTCGCACACACATACTTGAGAAGACAGGTCTCCAAACACACGATATAGAAAAACAAATGTTCTTTTTATTCTTTCTCTATTTGTTCATACATCAAACACAGCTTTACGAAACAGGTAGGCCTATTCACAGAAAGTCAGATCAATTCTGAAAATCTTGTACTACTTGCAATATAACATTAGATTGCCTCTGCCACCTACCTACCAATGGGCAAAGGAGACAGAAAACTTTTATTTTCCAGCAGTATAGACATTTGCACACAACAGTGAAAGGGGAAAAAGTCTACAGGAGCAAATCAAACTGGGGATTGTTGAGATCAGTGTATCTTTTGATGACCAACTAATGGCACGTACGAATGTTACTGTACAGGATGTGTCTCATGCCGACATAATACCAGTGATAGACTACAATTTCTGTCTGCGAACAGACAGTCGATTGCTGTGTTAATGTGGTGCTTGTAAAGACAATCAAGCGATCTCGAAGCGACCGTCATGCAGTGTTCTGTCCTTTTCTCTCAGTAGCAAGCGCCAGGTAACTATGAAGTGTATGTGTGCTTGTGTGTGTGTGTGCTTGTGTGTGTGTGTGTGTGTGTGAGAGAGAGAGAGAGAGAGAGGATCAAAGCTGTGCCATGGATAGTATTATACTGATTGTCATCTGCAGGGTTAATGAGGAAGCCACCATTGACTTGTCCTCATTGAACTTTCTTCACTACTGATTGACGTGAGCGTTTCTTATGCATTTTCCTTTACCATGAAAAATATTCTGGTATTTCGGTTTGAACTGATGTTTGAGAAATCAATTTCTTTTCATCGAAGGAGTTTTGGCTGCGATGATCAGATGGTATTGGGGTTTGGATCAATCACGTGTGTTTCTTTTTTGTTTGTTTTTGCTTTTGTGTTTTTCTCATACATGTGGTTGCGATAAACAGATAAGAGAAACGTCGAGAAATTACTGATCCTTCTTGTGTGCATGCATATGTGCTGGTGGAAAACAATGACTTCTGTGTTTTAAAACTTCGAGTGCTGTTTTTTTTAAGTGTCGGAAATGAGGACGTCGAGTGTTCTTATTTGTGTGCTTAATTTGTCGAGCTTCACTGAAAGATGTCTTACACTTGTTCTGTGACTTTTGTTTTGAGTGTGTATATGTGAGTATGTTTGTTATTTCGTTTTTTGTTTGTTTGTTTGTTTGTTTTTTGTTTTGTCTTTTTTATTTGCAAGTGGTCGTTATCATTTTACTGCTAGCGCTGCTGGTAACAATGGTGATCAAAGTGTCTGGCTGGATGTCCAATACGGCATCGTCACCCTGGTATATGTTGCTGTTGTGTTTGTACTGTTAGTCATGGAAATTTCATTTGTGTGTGTGCAAGACGCCCAGCTTCTTTCGTGTTTTTTTTTGCTTTTATTTTTACTTTTTTAAGGAAGAGTGATCAGGATTTTTATATGCCGTACCAATTTCGTAAATCTGCCTGTTCCACGTAATGAGTTGTTTTGCTGATCCATTGCACATCTATTTCACACAATGAGCAGCATGTGTTGATATAACCTAATCGTTTTCTGAAGTTAGCAGAATAGGCCACCAGTTCCGTTGGCTGCACATCACTCGAAATCAAAGCAAGAGTCATTGCACGTTCTGCCAAATCAGCAGCTCTGATAATCAGCATACCTTTCGGCAGTTGTATATCCAGTGATAAATGATGTCTGGCTCTTAACTTTTTATGTTTGTTACTAATCCTACCTGTGCATGTGGCTCGGATCTCGATTACTTCAACAGAGCAACTGAAAACAATTGTTTCACGTACGTGTACACTCGCGCTAACTTGCTGCATTTGATAATTGATCTAACTATAAGAAAACGTATTCGTTTGTCTATTTATTAGCAACGTCATTATTACACTTGAAACGTGCTTTGCCAGTAAATAGTCCTGTTTGTATTGGGGGAAATGTAGAGTGTATTCTACGTTCAAAAAGACATGAAAAGAAACTTACTTTGGGTTATCGAACACATTTCTAACTTATGTTGTGGTACATGTGTCACACGTGACGTGCGTGTGTGTGTGGATTGCCTACCCCCTCCCTCCGCAGATAACGCTTGGAAATGTGTGTTCCTAAACTCAGTTGAACTGAATTTCAAATTGTACAGGAAAATGATGTAAGCATATTGTTTTTTCTTATTCGACTTTGTTGATATCCGTCTGTCCATCCGTCTGCCTGTCAATCTGTCTAAACAAATGAAAGGGGAGAACGGAAACAAAGTAGCGTGATATTGGAGTCTCTCAGACAGACAAAATCATCGTTCTCATTTCATTTCGATTCATTTCTGTGTGTGTGTCGAGTTTGGTTTTGGGAAAAGGATGAGGGAGATAATGTGTAAATTGATAATTAGTGTGTAGGTAGATATACACATATATGTGGAGAGACACAGACAGACAGGCAGGCGGTTGATTGGATATTTTGTCAAAGGTTTGTCAAAGGTATGGACTCATACGTGGGTAATGTCGTTGTATATTATTTAAAGAGACTTGGGGTACCAAAGCAGAAAATCATTTTTGTACATACTGTTCTTGCGGACTGTCTTTATTTATTTATTAATTTGTTTGTTTATATATGTATTTCTTTCTTTCTTTTGTGTAAAGAGAGCGTTTTGTGTGCATGATATATACTTTAGTACATACAGCGTTGTCTTAGAGCGATTGATATTTTGTTGGTGAATGGTTATGTTCACATGAAGGTTGTTGTCTGTTTTCTTGTTGTTATTTTACGCAAACATAGAGAAGAATGACAGAATTCCAGAACCAGATTTGTTGCGTAGCTATTTCATATTAAACAGATAGCACTTTCTAATAATACATTCTTCTTGCCATGAAAAGAGCAGATGAAAAGTAGACAATACTGTAAACGAACTGTTTGAATTGATTTTATGCGATGGCTTCTGTTTGAATTGATTTTATGCGGTGGCTTTCATTTAGATGGAAACTTCAGGATCTTGTGCAGCTGTACTCTTATCTTACCGAGTCGGCCAGAACGTTTAATTTGGAAGTGGAATCTGTTGAAGGAGCAATTCACCGCATTCGGAAAATGTATGTGTACTTGCCAGCGATTCTCAGACAGTTTGACCTTGCTCACTGGAAAAGTCTTGAAGATGGGAGACCTGTGGCAGGGACCTGTAAAAACGCCACACTGTCACAACGACAATGACAGGAGCTTAAAGATAGGAACCAAACCGCCAAGTTTTTATGTCAAGGGCAGGGACTGAACTCGAGAGACATCAAACCTCGGGTTCACAAAGATCAGATGATCCAGTCAGCCCGCGAAAAGGTTATCATTGTTTGGACCCATAGGTTATACGCCGAGCAAGCTTTCAATGCTCAACTCTGCTTCATCAAATAAAATAAATCATTTGCACAGAATCGGTTCCTTTGTGTACTTTAAAAAAGGGCAGTATTTATCTGTAGTGTTGTATGTTTCAGACTGAAAACGACTTGTAATAGTACGTTCGAGTGATCTGATCGTTTCAGTATTAACTGTATAAGAACTGTCCAGTGTTAACTGAAATCTACATATAAAAAATGTGAAGGGGCTTCGACAGAACTGCTTTTTTTCCTATTGAAATTAGTAATAGGAAATATAACGTTAGCTAGCAACAAGGGAAATAACCGTGTGTTATTAATGGACGGTGGCTCTGTCAATTATCTCCCTTACAATAATCCGTGGCGAGCAGCCTCCGTGAAAACCATTACTCGCAGTCATATTCAACACTTTATCTGTCGCTGCTGCCACTTTAATGTGTCCACATATGAGACTTTAGCATTAATCGGGAGAAAAAAAAATTTAGTTAATGAGACAGTAACTGGTGTTTTAGGCTACCTGACATTCATCAAGACGTAAGGTACAGGGGATGTTGCTTTTCTAGTATATTCTGTGTATAAAGATAAGCCACACATAGCGAGACATTTTTCTCTTCAAACGGAAAATACGTTGAGCATGAAGTACAGTAGTATTAGTTTTTTTTCTACTGTAGCAAAATTATTAAAGATACATGGAGACGATGCTCAAAACGGTGTTCTGTTACTTTTTGTGACTACCTGACAGAACAAGTAAACGTTAACCATTTCTCATATTTGCGAGACAGCTACAATATTGAAAAGAAACACAGATTTCAGGCCAGAAGAAAGATTTTCCAACTAAGCCAGTTGCTGTGTGCAAGAAAAACCCAGGGGCCAAGAAGGACAGCTGTGGACTTTTAAGATTCAGTTTCAGTTTCAATTTCTCAAGATGACGTCTCCGCGCTCGGAATGAATTCCATATGCGCTTACGTCACAGGTGCCATGTGATGGAGAAGATCCAGAATGATTACGGCACAAGCCTTAAGCCTGCACATAAACTCTTGAGCTAGCCAGGTCCTGAGGTCCTACCTAGATAGTTTCTTAACCCTGAGGTCGTAGAGGAGCGAGGTGGCAGATATCTAAACTTTTCCCGGGGCCAGCACCACGAGGGCGGCGCCCATCCCCTTTCCTTCGCTTCAAATTCATATTCAATTTTTTTTCAAAACCAAGAAGGCTGATTGGTCTTCAAGGTGTGGGAACTGGGAAATCAACCTATACCTCCAATGATTTGTACCAAGGCAGCCGGGCAATACCATGCTCTTCACGATTTTCAACTGCCGTGGGATCTTTAGCGTGCGCAGCCAGAAGGCACACGGGTCCGACTCGTTTTTCGTCCCCTTACGAAGTTCGATTTTCCGGTCAAACTGAGTAGAAAAGTCGAGGCCTCTACGGGCAGCGAACCCTGGAACCTCGAGTTTAGTTATTGGCAGGCGAACGTCTGAACCATTCTGTTACTCTTCTCCCTAAATCAAAGGCATCAGGGCATTCGAACCCTCGACCTTCTGCTTACAAGGCAGACGCTTTAACCAATTGAGCTATGGCCCCACTTTTAAGTTTGTTTGAAATGGGGAATGTGCAGTGGAGAATTATTCTGAACTTTCTGCGTTTTTTCCCCATAGTTTTGAAGCAATCGAAACCGAACTTGCCACAGTTGCCCAATAATTTGTATTGGTTGAGGGAAAATAGACAAATTCAGTAAAATGGTATATTTGTATATGATGACGATGATGATGTTGATGAACTCTCCCGTCGATCTGACTGATGAATAGGCATACTGGTCTTACTGGCGTGGTGTGGGTCTTCATATAGGATATATCATTTATCTTGGAGGTTTCAGCTCTCCGCAAAGGAGCACGTTACAAAGATGGGGATGCGGCAGTTTCCATATGGACAACGTTAACTGTCAAGCAAAGCTGCCATTTGATGAGTAGACACTTTATACTTAGCAAGCCACGCTTCAGAACTTAAACTTTGGACATGCCATGTCGCAAATCAGATCTTAGCTATCTTTGATGGAACCATTC
This sequence comes from Monoplex corrugatus, assembly GCA_030674185.1. Classification (NCBI taxonomy): domain Eukaryota; kingdom Metazoa; phylum Mollusca; class Gastropoda; order Littorinimorpha; family Ranellidae; genus Monoplex; species Monoplex corrugatus. The sequence continues at coordinate 42,618,892 of CM060309.1, forward strand.
CAACTGTTAAATGTGCCATTGGCAGATAAACCCAAATGTGGCAGTAGTACGGCATGGCGCTCAGGATTTCTGCTCTGTTTACAGCAGTCTTTGTGGCGAACCTTATGTCACGGCGTTGACACAACCTCTTGGTCAGTCTTCCAAGGGCAGACTTGGCCTTGTAGATGCACAGCGTCACCTCTGCATCGGTAGACCCATTGCTGTTCACCATACTGCTAAGTAGCAGAATGTCAGCAGCTCTGGTTGTTGATGACAGTCGTTGGTGATGAAGCGCCAGAAGCACGAGGTGATACTAGATGACATATTGCCTGTCTTGCTGAGGCTAGTTGTAGGGCCGAAGACTTTAGAGCTAATACGTCAGAGGTGCGCTGGATGTCTTTGTGCAAAAGTGCGGCCAGACCGCAGTCATTTTCAAGGAGAAATTCCAGCAGCACTTTTTTTTTGAAAACATTAGTGTTGGTTTAGAATATCCGCAGGCTGAAGATTTTTTCCTTCTTAGCGGAACTGGATGTACACCTCGTCAGTCACTAAATGCATCAAATAGCATTGCTGCAAAGAGGATGTAGAAGAGTGTAGAAGCTAGAATTCATCCCTGTTTTAGTCCGTTCTGCACTGAAAAGAAGCTTTCCCAAACTTCCATATATGAGGGCATCAAATAGGTCGTTTGGAGATGAAAGATAGTAGTTCGTGTACATGCACGTGGGATGCGTAAGTTGCATTCACAGTTATCAGTTCGATCTTTTTCCGATCAATTTCAGGTGAAGTCTAGGAGGAGGGGGAAGCGTCCAGTGCTAAGAATTATCAATTATGCAACTGTTACACTGAAAGATAAGGCAAAATATAGAACGACATGAACGTTTACTCAAAAATTCATTCTGAAAGTAATATGTATTGTCAGCATAATTATAACAAAACCAGCTTTGGAACTTCAGGGAGTGTGAGAAAAAAAATCTTATTTTGCAAATATAAGATTTCATGGTAAATCAAACGTTTCAGTAATGAAATTTCACAGTAACAGTCTTACTCCTAATATCTGTATACTACTCGCTGGCATGAAAATTTGTCATCAATGAGACAGGAATGCCAACAATTCAGATTTAAAAAAAACTGTAGGTGCCAGTGCCGCTATGTTGATAACATAAAATGAGCATGTTACAAAAAGTATACGCATAATATAAAAATACTAAAGTTATAAGAAGAGATATTGAATACAAGTGTAAAAATGTCACACCATGCTTGAATTCTTGTGGTTTGAAAAAGCGGGTTCCGTTATAAAATTGGCATTGACAAACGAACAAGGAATGAAAATCTCTTCAACTAAGTAATTAAATTTCCTTGATCAGTTTACCCGGTTAACCACTTTTCATGAGAGTTGCATGTTTGAAGCATAGCCACATGTTCTACTTTAACGATTATCAAATGACCAGTTGGCACAAAACTTGTTAGCATTTCAAATTCGACTTATTCGTTCCGCATCGTCTGCGTAACTATTATGTTTGTTATCAGTAATACCAGAAATGGCTGGAGGCGTCTTTGTTTCTAGAATGAACGAAACAAATCATCGTTCTCTTGAGTACCATCGAAAGTTTTGTGTGAATCATGACAATCTGTGAATGCCAACTTTTCTTGAGGCTTTGCTTACACAAAAGAATTTTGTCACTCTCGGCGAAAATCTAGAATGTGTTACATGAATAATAAAATTCAGATTCCACCAATAAAAAAGCTTTGATTTTGACTTGTTCTGTTGACTGTTTTCTTTGTACACATACATACATACATACATATAATTGATATATATATAATATATATATAATCAAGGAAAGGGATGTGGCCTTTTTCTTTCTCAGTCTTTTTTCCCTTCTATAACTATTGTAAACTGTTTATAAGTCAAATGGAGAAAGCACAGAATCGTCAGAAATACCTTTCTGATGAAATTTGGTCATACCATATTGAAAACATCAACTGTCAGAACATCGAGTTGAGCACCATCAAGATCCGGTTTGATCTTGGATGTTTGACCTGTTAATCTGATTGTGGTAACAGTATAAACGCGGACATTCTGTACTAGTATGACGTACAAAACAAATTTAAAACGTACTATGCACTTATAATCCATCTTCAATTGGACTCGGCTTTAAATTTTTTTGTGATCGCATTTTATGTACGTTTACACAGTGACATATTTTCTTACCTGTGTACATTTACACACACACACACACACACACACACACACACACACACACACACACACACACACACACACACACACACACACACACACACAATTCTATTAGTCAAAATAGTCTCATTTCACTTCCCACCCGCACCCCTGCCTAATTTTACGAACATTTTCATGTATGTCACCAAAAGACAAATCCTCAGTTAAAACACCAGCAACATGACACTGACGAACTGTACAGGTTAATGTACAGTTTCAAACGGTGATTACACGACACCCAACATAAAGACTCCGGATCGTTTGGACTTGGGAGCCTTCCACGTTAATGTCATACTATTACATAAATTATGAAGTGATCGAATCTCGTTGGCTTGCACTTTCACACGTCTCATGGGCCGGTTGGCTCTTTCCATTAAGCCGGAAACTCGATGTCTGATATCTCGAGTTCAATCCTAGCCCACAACATCAAAATATTATTTGTTCACTGTCCATCTTTAATGTGTCCATCATTCTGATGATGTCAGTTTAGTGTTTCAAAGACCCTTCTCCTCAATACCACATTTCAAGGCCTTGCCAGCGAACAGAGTTTTGCGCAGGACAGATAACTGATGGCAGATTTGGGCAGAACGCATATGGAATTGTCCGAGTGCAATGAAATCCTCTTGAACAATTCTCAAATTCACGCATCTGTAAAGCCAGTCACTGAGCAGATGCAGTCGTGACTTATGTCACAATGACCGCTCATTAGTACAGGATCTCCAATGCTTTTTTGTTTGTTTGTTTTCTTCTTGTTTTTTTGTTGTTGTATATGATAGAGCTCTGCTAACGATGTTACTTTCAGACTTAAAATAACTTCGACTCAAAGATTGACTCAATTCAGCCAAAGTTCAATTTTATCACAACCACTGAGTTACTAAAACAAATGTTCACCACTGGGCCACGGGGTTTACATACACACAGTCTGTATACTCAGTCTTTGATGGGCGTGCATGCTTGGTATTGTCCATGCTTCCATAAACCAAGTTTAATATGTATACATGACGTTCAGCGTGCGTGTACACACGAAGGAGTTTTCGACACTAACAGGTCTGCATATATTTGAACTGGGAGATCGGAAAATTCTCCACCCTTTACTGATTATGTGGATATGCATATATTTGAACTGGGAATCTGAAAATTCTCTACCTTTACTGATTATGTGGATATACATATATTTGAACTGGGAGATCTGAAAATTCTCTACCCTTTACTGATTATGTGGATATACATATATTTGAACTGGGAATCTGAAAATTCTCTACCCTTTACTGATTATGTGGATATACATATATTTGAACTGGGAGATCTGAAAATTCTCTACCCTTTACTGATTATGTGGATATACATATATTTGAACTGGGAATCTGAAAATTCTCTACCCTTTACTGATTATGTGGATATACATATATTTGAACTGGGAGATCTGAAAATTCTCTACCCTTTACTGATTATGTGGATATACATATATTTGAACTGGGAATCTGAAAATTCTCTACCCTTTACTGATTATGTGGATATACATATATTTGAACTGGGAGATCTGAAAATTCTCTACCCTTTACTGATTATGTGGATATACATATATTTGAACTGGGAATCTGAAAATTCTCTACCCTTTACTGATTATGTGGATATACATATATTTGAACTGGGAGATCTGAAAATTCTCTACCCTTTACTGATTATGTGGATATACATATATTTGAACTGGGAGATCTGAAAATTCTCTACCCTTTACTGATTATGTGGATATGCATATATTTGAACTGGGAGATCGGAAAATTTTCCACCCTTTATCGATTATGCGGATGTGCCAAAAATTGAACCCCAGACATTCTGTTTGAAAACCTAACGTTGTACCCAATGAACTACCACGCATGTCGATAAACGTCTATTCGTCGGTGCTGCTGCTTACAGCTGTAAACCATAAAACAGAATTTTAGTAAACAAATATATGGTCCATTCTCTGGTAACCACAAAAGTACTATGGCGTGGGCTTTTTTTTCCCCTCGAAAATTGGGGAGATCGTTCCTTAACACTCGGGTCGTAAGGGTGAAATACATCTCCTTGTGAAACCATGGCACCAATCGTTTCTCTACCCCACCCCCCGCCCCGCCTTCAAGCCATGTTGACGCCAGCGTGGTGGTTGTTGGTCCAGGCGTGCAGAGCGATGTAGTTGGCGCGGTCCAGATGGTCCAGGTTGCTGGTAGCCGAGTGGCGGTGACGGCCGAAGGTGGTCTTGGGCAACGAGTAGCTACCCCGGGAGGACTCGGCACCCATGTGGGTGGACACAGTGATGCTGCGGATGTCCATGGGGTGTGGGTACTGGCGACAGCGGGTGGACAAGGTGTTGCGCAGCTGACTGTGTACCTGTGGGAACAGATTCAATAGTTAGTCTCTGTATGTGCCGTTGAGTACCTGCTAGATTCAGATCTCATCAAACAGCAGGAGTATAATTGCACAAAGGCTAAAGGTGTTATTTTCCAAGCCCATTTCGACTTACACATTTACAAGCACACACACCACACACACACACACACACACACACACACACACACACACACACACACACACACACACACATTAGTACCTGTAAACAAACGAACATGAACTAATAACGTATAGTCATACTTATACACATACAATATTGTCATAAACGTATATTGATTACATGTCACATGATCAGGGTTTTTTAAGCAGAAGTATGCGCTGATGGATGAAATTTATAACGTCAACAGTTGAATGCCTAAGTGAACAGGCTTTAACTACAATTTGAAGTGCCAAAGGGTGGGCAGATTCCTCAGATCAACTGGCACAAAGTTACAAACAGATGGCCAATAAAACCGAAAGCACGCTGTCCAGCTGACTTAAGATTGTGTTTTTGGCACTATCACAAGCTTTTGTTTCGAGGATGGTAGGATGAATGATGTTTGATATGCAGAGGGATAAAGATCCATCAAAATAGCGATACGCAAGTTATTCAATTTTTGTAATGGCTGCGAGATTCGATTTGTAACCAGTGGAGTTCTTTGAGCGATCATATTATGTGACCACCAATGTTCTGAGACAGAGATCTGAAACAAACATATGGACAGGGTGTTACATAGCTGACTGTGGAACTGGCTGCCAGTTGATCTGTGGGATCTGCCCGCTATTTTCAACTTCAAGTCATAGTTAAAGACTTACTGGTTTGCCCATATATCACGAGTAAAATAATAAGGAGAAGGGTCTTCAATGAATCATCTTCGAATGTGTATGCCTGACAGCGAGTTGATTTAGTTCTAAATGGGAAAATACTTTACATCGATAGCTTGTCTTAGGATATACACCATGGGTCGGGAAAAGTTACACACTGTTATAAACTCACATTCCTAAAAAAAATAAATAATAATAATTATAAAATAATTCTATTCATACAGTGCAAAAAATCCATGTTGGAGAATGCTCGCTGCACTTTAGAAACAGCATAAACATTGCCATGTTTGTTTGTGTGCATGTGCGTGTGCGTGTGCGTGTGCGTGTGCGTGTGTGTGTGTGTGTGTGTGTGTGTGTGTGTATGCACGCACCCAGACTCAACTTTAAGTCATACCTCACTGTTACTGAAGCAGAAAATGATGGCAACAAGGGCTCCCTGGAAAAAAAGAGAGAAAAAGCACACACAATCAAACTGTCTTCGTTTGATGACAGAGCCAACAAAACAGTCAAGACATTCTAGCAACCGGCTTCTCTAATCTTAACTCTTCTGATCTTAATCACATTTTGTGGATAGGCATAACGGTGGAGTGATCAGGACACTGGCCCTTCGGTTGGAAGGTCTGCCTTGAAACCAACACATCCTTGTGGGTAAATGGTGGATCTCTGAAATTAACATGTGCGGACCTACGAGTTCCTGAACGCCCCTCGTGTGTATATGCACACAGAACATCAAACACGCACGTTAAATATATCCTGTAAGCCATGTCAGTGTTCGGTGACGTTTGGAAACACGAAAACATGCGCGCACACCTCCAAAAACGAAGTATGACTGCCATAATGGCGGGATAAAAAAAAAAAAAAAGAATCAGTCATGCATCTAACCCGCTCATTTCTGACATGGGTGTTACAGTCCACACACAAACAAAATAAATCTCCCATTTTCCCTTTTTTTACACAAAATTCTTACAGAAACCAGATTTTGTACTTTTCAAGGTCACAGTCACCTCGAAAAGCTTCTCAAGGTGACATTGACCTCGAAGAAGTTTCAGAAGACAAACTTGAGAGGAAACAAGGACTATGATACACGCTCAAGGCATGAAAAACAATACAAGTATTGTCAAAAGTTCATAGTAAGTGCTGTTGATACACCTTCCTGAATGAATGATGATATCAGACACGTTCTGGCTCGTGTGGTCTTGTCCTTGACACCTTGCCTTTCAAACTTACGCTTTGGCGAGTCCTCAACAATCCCTAACACTCTGATCAAAATTTGGTAAAGATCCACACACAAAGACCAGAGAAAATTTTGTTCACAAGTTTTTCTCACAAACAGACTGACGTACACACCCACACACCCATCTCCCCGGTAGATACGACACAAATATGTAAATGATCTTCCATATTTTTTAAAAGTGGTATTAAATGAACCAACTCCATGAATAAAAACTGCTCTGTTGTGGGAAAGCCTGTGGCTAATAAATGGTCCTACAGGCCTTGTGGTGCGGAGATAATGCCCCAGTCGCTGCACAGAAGTCTTGTGCGTACAAACCCCAGTCCACCCAGTTGAGAATACATATCTGACATTGTTGAGGGTTGGGGAAAACAAAGCAGTAAGTGAGAGACGTTGGGCATCGCTCTCATATTGCTGTCCCCGAAAAACGTCGAGGTCCGCACCCCTTCTCTCACCTACGACCTTGGGGCTACAGGACAACCTTAACCTTTTGAAAAAAACTTCCACAAACAGCTCAACCCCGCTAACTTAATAAGCTATTCCTATTCACAAGACTCCAAGTCTTGGTGTGCCTTTCAAAACATGTACATTCTCTGGTCGATGGACGATACCACTGACGATGATTTATCGAGAAAATCCCGTTCGTACACTGAAAGGAAGAAATTGATCATGACTTTCTTTTTTCTCTTTTTTTTTTAAAGCAAACTCGGGTCGTTTACAGACACTCACGTACTCAGATTGATTTTGGGTTCATCTCATGAAGAATGAAATTAAGAAATAGATGAATAATCCACAGAAAAGGAAAGAGAGGGGGAGGAGGGAAAGGACTTTCAAAACACAACACTCGAGGAGAAGGCGGGGGTTGGGGGGGGGGGGGCTTTCAAACCAAGGGCGGCAATCAAAGCTACATCTTCTCTACAGATCAACATTTAGTTATTCCCCTTAAGCATACAATGCGTTGTCTCTTTTTCCCCCCTCTCTCTCTACCCAAAATTCCAGAGATCAACATAACAACGTCAGTAAAGGAGCCATAACCGGTCCTTCTTCCCTAATTCCTTCTCCAATCTTCGGTACAATTAACTTATTTACGAGAAAACAGTGTCTCCACTCTCCGGTGAAATTAACCACTTTGGACACAATGACCTTTGCGGACATACGAGAATATTACAATCAAGCGCACACCCAGCGTCCATCGTTACATGTGATTATGTCCCTTTAATCTTAGAGGAGAGAGAAAGAGACTTGGATATTTTACTACGGTTTTACTTCTAGGCCATGATATTGGCATTCTAAAGATTTTAAATAATGTGTGTGTGTGGAGAGAGAGAGAGAGAGAGAGAGAGAGAGAGAGAGAGAGAGAGAGAGAGAGAGAGAGTAAGCGTTTGATTTTTCTGTGAGAAAGAATGGTTATTAGGGGTAGTAATTCCTTGAATGGAGTGTGTAGACTAGTGGGTAAAGCATCCGCCAAGGACACGAAAAACCTGGGCATCTGAAAACCTTGACATTGAAAGACTAAAATGAATTATGCCTAGCCCATCATTAATTTTTTCACAATTATCAATCAAAATGATACAAACCGCCGAACATTTTTCATGTTGATTTTGTTATCTTAACCAGACTTACGTTACCGATGGCTCTACAAGTTTACCTTATTTTGGCAGTCTGTGTGAAGACCGTGGTGTTTGGCTACCTTCTGTTATGGCTATCTCGACACATGCACTTCACACAAATCACCAAGTAAACTATGTGACATTGACTGCCTTTCAAAAAGCGACACCGCGCATAAATTAATTTTGATCTTGCCAGGTGGTGCTATTATATGCCTATGTTTCCTGACATAAAGTTGGATTGCACTGATTCTTGTACTTTTCTCTCTTCATCAAACTTAAAAATGTCTCAAAGATGACTGCACGTGTGTGTATCTCTTTGGGTTAACTTTGAATGACATGGCTCACTTTGCACTTTATTCTATATTGGATAAAACAAAACAAAAATCGGTGTTTTAACTACATGGCAATTACCTCTCATAATAAGTCATAACTCACGTGTTTAATCATTTGTAATAATAATTACAATAATTACAATATTTATATAGCGCAAAATCTTGATAAAATCAAATCTAAGCGCTGAAGCAGACACACACGCAAGCACGCACGCACGCACGCACACACACGCACGCACACACACACACACACACACACACACACACACACACACGCATGGCTATAAATGGGGAGAAAGAATAAAAGCAATAAAAGCAAGAATAAAACCAATGGAAAATTATAGAGAGCATAGCATATACAATTATATATTATAACCATGTGATTCCCTCCGAGCGGAGACAGGCTGCAGAGGGGGGGGGGGGGGGGGGGGTGTTGAGTGAGGTTAGGATTTTATGCGGAGGAGAAAAGGTGAGTTTTGAGAGCGGACTTGAAGGAGACAAAAGTAGGTTGCTGACGGACTGAGAGAGGAAGTTTGTTCCAGGAGAGTGGACCAGAAACAGAGAAGGCTCGTGGACCATAGGTATTGAGCTTAGTGCGTGGAAAGCGAAAAGTCAGAGGATCGGAGGCAGAGCGGAGGGTACGTGAGGGAACATAGATCTCAAGTAGGCTTGACAGGTAATCGGGGGCTGCGTTATTGAGGCTTTTGTAGCACATGGTGTCTAGTTTGTACTGTATGCGCTTTGATACAGGGAGCCAGTGAAGTTGTGCCAGGAGAGGAGATATGTGGTCAGCTTTTTTCTTTTGAGTACAAGGCGTACAGCATTGTTTTGAATGCGCTGTAGGATGTGAATGGTGGAGGCAGGAAGACCAGACAGGAGTGAATTGCAATAGTCAATGCGAGACATTATGAAGGAGAGAACGAGTTTTGCAGTTGTTTCGACAGAGAGATACTTCCTGATCAGCCTTATACGATGGAGATGATAGTAGCAGGATCTGGCAGTTTGAGTAACAAAGTTGTTCATGGAGAGGGTAGAGTCAATGCAGACACCAAGGTTTTTAGCTGAATCAGAAATTGGGACTGATGTGTTACATAATGGGAGAGAAAGAGGAGGCAGCTGAGAAAGTTTCTGACGGGTGCCAATGAGGATAGCTTCTGTTTTGTCGTCATTAAGCTGAAGTCTATTGTGTGTCATCCAGTTCTTAATGTCCGAGTAACACTCAGTGGTGCGAGTCAACAGGCGCTGTATATTATCAGGTGAGTCACTGTCTTGAAGTTGGGTGTCATCAGCATAGAAGTGGTGTTTTATAGAATGGGAGTTGATGATGGTGGACAGGGGGGAGGTGTAAAGAGTGAAAAGAACAGGGCCAAGGACAGATCCTTGTGGAACACCACAGGTCAGGTATGCGGGTTGAGAGTAAGTGCTATTGATGAGAACGGTTTGTTTTCTGTTGGATAGGTATGAAGTGAACCAAGACAGAGCAATGTCAGAGATGCCAAAAGTATGATGAAGTCTAGAAAGGAGAATACCATGATCAATGGTATCAAAGGCTGCAGACAGATCAAGGAGTGTGAGGAGAGAGACTTTGCCAGTATCAGTTGCAAGGAGGAGATTGTTGAGAATGTGTAGTAGGGCAGTTTCAGTGCTATGGCACTGGCGGTAGGCTGACTGGAAAGGATTGAGGAGATTGTTGACAGACAGGTGAGAGTTCAGCTGGTTGAGGACGACTTTTTCAAGGAGTTTTGACAAGAAAGAGAGATTAGAGATAGGCCGGTAATTTTTCAGTTCATTTGGATCTAAATTGTGTTTCTTGAGGAGAGGGTGAACAATAGCAGACTTGAAAGAATCAGGGACAGTTCCAGTTTGAAGAGAAGTGTTGATGATGTCAGTGATGAATGGGAGGAGAGTAGGGAGACAGTCGGCGTAGAGAGAACCTGGAAGAGGATCCAGTTCGCAGGTTTTGAACGACATGGATCTGATTGTGTTGAGAATTTCTTCTTGTGAGACTGGGGTAAAAGTAGTAAGAGGTGTGCCAGAGAAGGAAGGGTCAGGTGGGCATGGTTGACAGGGTGTCCTGTCAAGCCTGTCACGAAGAGTTTGTATTTTGGTGGTGAAATAGTTGGAGAATACAGATGGGAGTTCTTCATTTGTATGTTTTGTTGGGAGAGGTAAATCTTTTCGTGTGCCAAGGAGATGATTCATGGTTGTAAAGAGTTCTTTTGAAGAAGAGGCATTCAGGATTTTGGTTTGGAAATAGCTTGTTTTTGCTGATGCAATGAGGGTGGATACTTTTGTTTTAGAGGCTTGGAAAAGTTGCCTGTGTACAGTGAGTTTGGATTTGCGCCAGCGGCGCTCTGCTCTGCGGCGGGCACGTTTTGCACAGGCGATCTCATGAGTGAGCCAGGGGGTAGGGGGGCGGTCAGGTAAAAGACGGGTTGTGGCTGGAGCATGAGTGTCCAGAAGATGGTGGAGAGTAGTATAGAATTCATCGGCAAGGTTATGTGACTTTTCAGAAAGGAGACGGGAGGCATCAGATGAAAATGTGGAGAGGTCGATAGATTTGAGATTGCGTCGAGTCACTGTGCGCATGGTACGGGAAGGAGGAGAAATGTCGAGAGAACAGAGAATTGCAGAGTGGTCAGATGGAAGGGCTGAAGTTAGACGGGTAGAAAGAACTAAGCAGTTGTCAGTAGCGGAATTGTGGTGATCACGAGAAATGATCCAGTCAAGAATGTGACCTTTTTGATGGGTTGGTTCAGAAATGTGTTGAGTCATATTGTGATTGGACAGAGAGTTGATGATATGTCTTGTGTCATAACGGTGAGTGTTGTCATAGTGGACATTGATGTCACCTAGAATGATGAGATTTCCAGGTAAGAGACAGTAGTAATCAAGAAGTTGATCAAAGTCAGAGAGAAACATGGATGTGGTGAGCTTGTTGGCAGAGCTAGGTGGAGGTCGATAGACACAGGAGAAGGTGATGGGGTGAGGGGTGGATTGGAAGGATACTTCAACGTGCTCGAAAGAAGGATGGGAGAAAGGCAGAGACTGCGAGAAAGACAGGCGGGAATGGAGTGAGTCGTTGTAGGGGATGGCGATACCACCACCTCGGGATGAGCGATGGAAAGAAGCAAGCCTGTAACCACTCGGAGTGAGACTCACATGTATAGGTTCATGACCAAGGGGGTTAAGCCATGTTTCGGTGATACTGTTTCGGTAATATTGTGTCCTTGTGTCTTCACTCTCCCTATGCACTGCTATCCTTTTATCTCCCAACTAACATGCACTGTTTCTCCTGTGCTGGTTCTATGTCTGCTTGATCCTATCCATCGCTGTTTCCACAACAAGACAAATTCTTCTTCAGAACTGGTTTGTCAACCCTATGCCCGACCCAGATCCAGAGGAAGATCCAAGAGTATCCGGCGACGAACTATGGAACTGAAAATCTTGAGTAACCATTGTTCAGAACAGACTGGAGTGGTAAACCTTCGTTGTACATGACGATGATATAATGTGCTGTAAGTAAGCAAGTCTTACACTCACCTGTGAACTGCTAAGAATCTTGGCTGCAATTTCGTACGTGAGAGAAGGCCAGGGGTTGTACGATACTAGGAAAAGCTGAAGTCCGAACAGTGGTACCAGCAGGAACGTTGCCTTTAGTGCTCGTCTACACACACACACACACACGCACACACACACACACACACATACACACACACACACACACACACACACGCCAGCGCGCGCACACGCACACACATATAAAACATGGATACCGATGCAACATACATTCCAATTTAACCCTTTGACTCCCGCACCCTGTCCACCAGCATCCTGCATTGTCAATCATGCTAGCAAAGCAAAAATTTAAACCCTTTGATTCCCTCACCCTGTATCCATCAGCTTCCTGCCCGAAGCTGGTGGATAGGGTGAGGGAGTCAAAGGGTTAAGTTTTTGCAGTTGGTGGATAGGGTACAGGAGTCAAAGGGTTAATTAAACATACATATCTAACAACGCGTACTGCTAAACCCTCGTTACGCAGATTTTGTACTTAACGCAAAGTACCCTGCCGCTTGCCTTGCTACCACTCCTGTTACCCGTTTTGAGCGTGGACCAGCTTGCTCCTAGCATTAAAGTGACCCTTTCTTTCCTGTTCCTGTCGGCTGCCAAGGAGCCTGGTAGTCAGCGGAATTGTAGGCGGCTGTATCTCATATCGCTCACCGTAACAGAGGAGACATCGTTGCAATATGTGTTCAGTTGTCTGGTCCTCTTGATCCAGGTAGGATGGTTAGGGCTGGCTCAGATGAACTTACTATCTTAATATTTTGAACTGAAACCCAGCCAAAAGCTCGAAACCGAATCTGAAAATTTTGCAAGTTTTCTTGAGCAAGTCATGTTGGGGCTGTCAGCTTAGTGTTTACATAGGGACCAAGTCATGCTGGGGCTGTCAGCTTAGTGTTTCATAGGGACCAAGTCGTGCTGGGGCTTGTCAGCTTAGTGTTTCATAGGGACCAAGTCGTGCTGGGGTTTGTCACTTAGGTTCATGGGACAAAGTCATCTGGGGTTGTCAGCTTAGTGTTACATAGGGACCAAGTCATGCTGGGGTTGTCAACTTAGCGTTACATAGGGACCAAGTCATGCTGGGGTTGTCAGCTTAGTGTTACATAGGGACCAAGTCATGCTGGGGTTGTCAACTTAGCGTTACATAGGGACCAAGTCATGCTGGGGTTGTCAGCTTAGTGTTACATAGGGACCAAGTCATGCTGGGGTTGTCAGTTAGTGTTTCATGGGACCAAGTCATACTGGGGTTGTCAGCTTAGTGTTTCATAGGGACCAAGTCATGCTGGGGTTGTCACTTAGTGTTCATAGGGACCAAGTCATGCTGGGTTGTCAGCTTAGTGTTTCATAGGGACCAAGTCATGCTGGGGTGTCACTTAGTGTTACATAGGGACCAAGTCATGCTGGGGTTGTCACTTAGTGTTACATAGGGACCAAGTCATGCTGGGGCTGTCAACTTAGTGTTACATAGGGACCAAGTCATGCTGGGTTGTCAGCTTAGTGTTCATAGGGACCAAGTCATACTGGGTGTAAACTTAGTGTTACATAGGGACCAAGTCTGCTGGGGCTGTCACTTAGGTTACATAGGGACCAAGTCATGCTGGGGTGTCAGCTTAGTGTTTACATAGGACCAAAGTCATGCTGGGGTTGTCAGCTTAGTGTTTCATAGGGACAAGTCATGCTGGGGCTGTCAACTTAGTGTTTCATAACCAAGTCATGCTGGGGTTGTCAGCTTAACGTTTCTCCGGCCAACACAATGGTGCCCTGGCATGGGTGGCGATCATGACTTCCATGTGTTTATCTCTGTGGACCAAGCATCTTCTCCACCCTCCTCGTCTACCATTTTGCAAGCGTCCAAGTCGTGCTGGGTTGTCAGCTTAGTGTTACATAGGGACCAAGTCATGCTGGGGTTGTCAGCTTAGTGTTACATAGGGACCAAGTCATGCTGGGGTTGTTAACTTAGCGTTACATAGGACCAAGTCATACTGGGTTGTCAACTTAGTGTTACATAGGGACCAAGTCATGCTAGGGTTGTCAACTTAGTGTTTCTTATAAACCAACTCATGCTGGGGCTGTCAGCTTAACCCTTTGACTCCCGCACCCTAGCCATTATCATCATCATTAGGTGCCCTGCCGCATGGCGTTGGCGATCATGGACTTCCATCTGTCTCTATCTCTCGTTGCCCCAAGCATCTCCTCCACCCTCCTCGTCTTCAGCCATTTTGCAAGCCGTCCAGCATGTTCTCCCTGGGTCTACCTGGTGCTCTCTTTCCCTCCAGCTTTCCCGTTGTGACCAGGTGCTCCAAATCCCCCTTCCTCATAAAATAGCCTGCAAAAACTGGAAGCTGGTGGATAGGTGAGGGAGTCAAAGGGTTCTGCTAGGATGGCTGACAATGCAGGATGCTGGTTGGCAGGGTGCGGGAGTCAAAGATTTAATGTTTCATAGGGATCTTCCTCCGTGCGTCTATCATGTGTTCGCGTGTGTAGACCTTTGCATGCGTGTTCAAACCCCTTTTGTTTGTGAATGTCAGTGCGTGTGTGTGTTGAGGAATACCTCTCGTCAGCATCAGGACCCTCCCCCCCCCCCTCCACCTCTAAAACAGATGGCAGGCGTTAGTCTGGTGTACCTGTAGTTGCTGGGTTCGTTGGGATGGGACTGGATCTCAGTCACCAGGATGCGAAGAATGAATATGAAGAAAAACACGTTGGCCTGAAACATAAAAGTAAACAATACAAATCAGTCGTTGTGTTTGTGCCTTCGTCTTGTCCTTGTGGCAGTGGTGGGTAATGGGGATGGTGTGCACGCACGTGTGAACATCTCTCTCTCTCTCTCTCACTCACACACATACCAATAACAGCAACGTCACACGCACACGCACACACACACGCACGTGTACACACACACACACACACACACATCAATAAGAGCAACATCACACATGGTATCCTAGTGTGTGAGTTCTGGACAAACATGACTAGTCTTACCAAAATGCAAAGAAGTTCTGGTCCATAAATTATCCACTCCAGAGATCCGGCATTCTTTACCCAACAGCTGTAGGACAGATAAACAGATGAATAAATAGATAAAGAGAAACTACACCAAATCTAAATAAATAGATGAAGAGAAACTACACCAAATCTGAATAAATAGATAAAGAGAACCTACATCAAATGTACATAAATAGGTAAAGACAAACTACACCAAATCTAACTAAACAGATAAAGACAAACACCAAATGTAAATAAACAGATAAAGACAAACTACATCCCAAATGTAAATATACAGATAAGGACAAACTACACCAAATGTAAATATACAGATAAGGACAAACTACACCAAATCTAAATAAACAGATAAAGACAAACTACATCAAATCTAAATAAATAGATAAACTACACCAAATCTAAATAAATAGATAAACTACACCAGATCTAAATAAACAGATAAAGACACACTACACCAAATCTAAATAAATAAACACAAACTACACCAAATCTAAAAAAATAGATAAAGACAAACTACACCAAATCTAAATAAATAAACTACACCAAATCTAAATAGATAAACTACACCAAATCTAAATAAACAGATAAAGACAAACTACACCAA